>OY728143.1:1981160272-1982410272 GCA_963277665.1 Viscum album | reverse complement strand
GATTACATTTCACTACTATGATTTATCCCATGTTATGAAATTACGATCTCTTTAGTAGGTTAAGATTTCCAAAATTTATGTTCTTATGTATGTGATGTGATTGATATTTCTTTTGTTTACCCTTAATGAGAATTTGAGCTCATCCTTTAGTATGTTTTATTTCCCCAGGTCAGGAAGAAGTTTATTAAGTAGGATATGCCAAAAAGGGACTCTAGATATGATGAAATGAATGGGAGGCAATGTCGATGCTTTATGAACCAGTTGTTTATGTTTCCCAGTTTCTAAAGACACTATACCTATATGGTCCTTTTATGGTTTTTTTATATGTTGTAATAAGTGTGCTTCAATTTTGATGTATTAACAATGTATGTAAAGTATGGGTCAATATAGCTGGTATCAGAGGAAAGGTATAGTCAACCTTTGGAAACTAGGATGTGAAAGCCTTAGTAAGAACCCTAAGGATAAGTCTAAGCATAGAACACAATCTTAGTGTTTTAGAAATGGCCATGAACAACCTACGATAAGACCTTAAGTGTGAAATTTTATTCTTGATTATGTGGTTTTCCTATTATAATTATTGTTTCTCACACTATTCTTCTTGGTTTTAGTCAATGGCTGGAACCCGAAGGAACCGTGTTAATGCGGAATGCGACGGGCAATTCAAGGATTGTCCCCCTGAGCAACCAAACGTTATGGAAGATGGAATGCAAAATCTTGTAGCCATGCTCACACAACATTCTCAATCTATGAATCATGAAGGACTTCCAAACTAGCAAAGGAAGGAGAAACATTCTGTTGAATCCTTCATGAGGCAGCGTCCACCTTCTTTTAGCGGGTCTACTGATCCATTAGTTGCTGAACAATGGATTAGTAATACTGAAAAGATATTTTCAGTTCATCAATGTTCTGAACATGATAAAGTCATCCTAGTAGTGTATCATTTGGAAGGAGATGCTGATCAATAGTGGAATCTTATTAATAATACGAGGCAATGGGATGAAATTTAGTCCATGGAATGGGACGAGTTCAGGAACTTATATTTCAATAAGTACTTCCCTCATATTCTCCGAACAAAGATGGAGAATGAGTTTCTTGAACTGAAGCAAAAGGATGATGAATCTGTTGGAACTTATGAGGAAAATTTTACAAGAATTGCAAGGTACGCTTCTGGTATTATTATCCAACCTGAGAGTAAGATCGATCGATTCTTTAGTGGCTTAAAACCAAGTCTTCGAAGGGCGTTAGCCATAAGGGACTTCAATAACTACGAGGAAATCATTCGATGTGCTCTCAAAGTCGAGATGGAGATTGGAGTAACCCATCAGTCATATGGGTTTGATAAGAAGAGGAAAATGGAATTCAAAGGAAAATCTAAAGAGCACACTAAAAAGAAGATGAGCTTTCCCTTATGCTCAAAGTGTGGAAAGAAACATGGAGGGAGTTGTCTTAAAGGGACGAGTAAATGTTTCAAATGTGGAAAGGAAGGTCATCAGGCATTTGAATGCCGCAATGATGGGAAGAAGATGTCTAATGATGCAAACAAAGGAAGGGACACACAGAATGAACCTACTACACTTTAATGTTTCAAGTGCAAGGAGATGGGGCATTATGCCAATCAATGCCCAAATACAAGGGTTGATTATGATGGTCAAAATCAACAAACTCTTAAGGCTAAAGACAAAGGAAAGTCACTTGCAATTTCTATCAGTGATGTGGAGTACGATAACGATGTGGTGAAAGGTACACTTACCATCCACTCTAAATTAGAAAATATTTTATTTGATTTTGGATCCACTCACTCCTTTATTTCGGAAAAATTTTCTAAGGATATCACCGTATTACCTCAAGAATTGGATGTTGAGTTAGTAGTGACAACCCCAAATGGCACAACAGTCGCATAAAATATTTATAATTCTTCTCTGATCAAAGTTTGTGGAAAAGTGCTTCCTGCAAATCTTGTGATCCTTCATATAGTGTAATTTGATGTGATTCTTGGCATGGATTGGCTTTCTTTATATGGAGCTCATATCAAATTCCAAAGAAGGGAAGTCACATTTCATATTGCAGATCAATCTATGATCGTCTATCGATGCCAGGATGAACATAACCTTCTAGTGGAAATTTTTTACATCTTATGGGTCTTGATTCCATGGAATGAAGGTTATTTATCTCAAATGGTTGGTGAGAATCTCATGATTAAGAATATGCCCATTGTGCGGGAGTTTGACGATGTCTTTCCGGAGGAATTGTCGGGTCTTACACCAAATAGTGAAGTTGAGTTTTCAATAGAACTCGTACCAGGTGCTTTTCCTATTTCAAAGACACCTTATAGAATGGACCCAATTGAGTTAGAGGAATTGAAGAAGAAACTCCAAGAGAATCTTGATAAGGGGTTCATACGCCCTAGTGCGTCACCTTGGGGAGCACCTGTTCTGTTTGTTAAGAAGAAATATGGATCAATGAGACTCTTCATTGATTATCAAGAACATAAAAAGATCACTATCAAGAAAAAATATCCTCCCCCATGCATTGATGACTTATTTGACCAACTATGAGGTGCTCAATACTTTTCCAAGATTGATCTTCGTTCAGGGTATCACCAATTAAGGTTAAAAAGGGAGGATATACCAAAGACGACTTTCCGTACAAGGTATGGACACTATGAATTTGTAGTGATACCATTTGGTCTTACTAATGCCCCTTCTATCTTTATGGATCAGATGAATAGAGTCTTTAGAGACTATCTTGATCAGTTTGTGGTAGTCTTTATAGACGATATTCTTATATATTCAAAGATCAAGGAAGAACATGAAGATCACTTGAGAATTATATTGAATACCCTAAGAAAGGAGAAGCTTTATGCCAAATTTACCAAGTGTGAATTTTGGCTTCAATGAGTTTCATTTTGGGTCACATAATCTCAAAAGAGGGGATATCTGTGGATCCAGCAAAAACAGAGGTTATCGAAAGATGGTCGAGACCAACAACAGTGACTGAGATCCGAAGTTTTCTTGGTCTGGCAAGATATTATCAATGTTTCTTGAAATATTTTTCATGATTATCTAATACACACACCAAGTTGACTCAGAAAGGAGTTTAGATTGTTTGGATGGTGGAATATGAAGAGAATTTCAAGGAGTTGAAAAGAAGGTTATCCAGTGCACCTTTGCTCACACTGCCTTGTAGTGGAGAAAGGTTTTTGATCTACAGTGATGCATCCAAGAAGGTTTTGGGATGTGTTCATATGCAAAATGATATGGTGATAGCTTATGCCTCACAACAGTTGAAAATACATGAGAAAAATTTCCCAACTCATGATTTGGAGTTAGCTGCGGTAATCTTTGCATTAAAGATTTGAAGGCATTACCTTTATGGTGAAAGGTGTGATATTTATACTGATCATAAAAGTTTAAAGTATATTTTCACACAAAAGGAGTTGAATATGCACCAAAGAAGATGGTTGGAGCTGATTAAGGATTATGACTGCTCAATTCATTACCACCCTAGGAAAGCAAACAAGTTGGAAGATGCATTAAGTCGACTAGACCATGTCAGTTTATCCATGATGAGGATCACAAAAGATCCAATATTTAAGGATTTACAAAGGATGGATCATGGAATTATAATGAAAGAGGAAAATCGTATCTTTCTCAAATGAATGTTCAACCATCTATACATGTGAAGATTAAAGAGGCACAAAAAGAAGAAGTCAAGTTACAAAATAAGGTGAGAAATGTTCCTGAATTCAACCTTGATTGTGATGGGATAATAAAGTTCAGGAATCAGGTTTGTGTTCCTCCCATCCCCGAATTAAAGGAACTTCTAGATGAGGCTCATAGTTCTTCATTCTCTATTCATCCTGGAAGCACGAAGATGTATAGGGACATGAAAGAGTACCTCTGGTGGGATGGCATGAAAAGAGATGTTGCTGAATATGTCTCTCGATGCTTGGTTTGTCAGCAAGTTAAAGCTGGGAGACAGAAGTCTAAGGGGATGTTACAACGATTACTCATACCTGAATGTAAATGGGAAAACATCACTATGGACTTTGTCACAGGACTTCCTAAAACATCCAAAGGCAATAATGCTATCTGGGTCATAGTAGATCATCTTACAAAATCTTCACACTTCATCGCTATTAGAGAGGATTTATCTTTAGATCATCTTTACAGGATATATGTGAAAGAAGTGGTAAGATTTCATGGAGTACCACTTTATATTATATATGATCAGGATTCGATGTTTACCTCAATGTTCTGGCGAAGTCTTCAGCATTCTCTGGATACAGAGTTGAGTTTCAGCACTGCTTATCATCCTCAGACAGACGGTCAGTCTGAGAGAACAATTCAAACTCTATAAGAAATGTTTAGAGCTTACTCTATGTATTTCAAAGGTGGTTGGTATCAACACCTACCTTTGGTGGAATTTTCTTATAATAATAGATTTCACTCCAGTATTCAGATGGCTCTTTATGAAGCTCTCTATGGAACGAAATGCAGGACTCAAACCTGCTGGGAGGAAGTTGGGGAAAGAACGCTATTAGGACCTGATCTTGATGATGAGATGTCAGAAAAGGTCCGATCTATTCAACAACACATAAGACCAGCTCAAAGTCGAAAGAAAAGTTATGCTGACAACCGAAGAAAAGACCTAGAGTTTGAAGTGGGTGATAAAGTGTTCTTACGAATATCTCCATGGAAGAGGGTCATGATATTTGGAAAGAAGGGGAAGTTGAGCCCTAGATATATCGGTCCTTTTGAAATACTAGATCGTGTCAGGAAGGTAGCTTACCGATTGGCGCTTCCACCGAATCTCTCTCAAGTTCACGATGTGTTCCATGTCTCTCTCCTGAGAAAGTACATACCTGATCCTTCACATGTACTCAGCTCAGAAGTTGTACCACTGGAGCAAGATCTTTCTTATGAAGAACAACCGATAGAGATTTTAGATCGTAGCAAAAAAGTCCTACGAAACAAGACCACTCGCTTGGTGAATGTTTTATGGAGGAACCACCAATTAGAAGAAGCTACATGGGAGCTTGAGGATATGATGAGGGAGAGGTATCCTCATCTTTTTGTTAAAAAGTGATGAATTTTGAGGGCGACATTAATTTTAAGGGGGGTAGAATGTAACACCCGAGACTTTAATGAGAAATATTTTGTTTTTATGTTATATAAATCATCAAAGGAATCTTTCGCTGCACGCAATCGCGACCTTCCCCGATAGCATGTGTAGTACACAATACTGAGTTCCACTAAACAATGATATATTATTATAATATTATAAACTAGCCATTATGAATAGTATTAACTGAATTTTAAATTTTACAACATTATTATTCATCTTACTCATTTTTTTAGAACATGGTAAGAGAACAAAATAATTGTTTTGGGTAAAATAATAATTTATCAAAAAATGCAGTTTTGCCGCCTTTTGATGGCGCACCCACATTAAATCTAGTTTTTGACACATTTATAAGTTCAATTTGACAAAATAAAATTCTTCTTTTGAATCAGGATATAAAAATTTACTTTGGATAGATTTTTGACAGTTTTCTTATAACCTTCATATTTTGATGAATATTAAAAATACACTAATTTTTAATTAAAAACAACTTTTTTCATTGAGATAATTTATATGGTTAAATTATAATATTTAATGTTTTTAAAGTATAGATAGAATATATTTTTACAATTTAATATAATTTGTGTCATTAGCATTAATTTCACATTGAATTCATAGGTAAAAACATTTCAATCTTTGGCAATGTTTTAACTTCTAAAACTTGTTTTCTTAACACAGGGATTTATATTAAATTAATTACTGTGACTTATGTGTTTTGAATTTTGAAAAATGGATTCAATATTTGTAATCCGTGGGTCCAAATTATGTTAATAGGCTACTTTTTAAATTTGGCCATTATGAATAGTAACTACGGTAAATTTTATTTACCATAGTTAAAGGTAAATCGGGTAATTAAGGGTAAATATAAGATTATAAAATTACCCTAACACCTGAAAAAATCCTATTGGATGACCAAAAGACGACCCATATCACCTAAGGGTCAGATTATATTCGTTTAATGGACTTTTGGCCATGAAAATAATTTAATTATTATTAAAACCAAAGAATGTGACAACATGTCACTTTCTTAAATCTTATAAGTATATTAATTTTAATTTAGTGATAAACTTAATGAAACTTAGAACATGAATAATCTACAGAAAGATAATACAATTATATACAACATAGGAATTTATTTAGAATTTTTAGAGATTAAATAATTATCATTAATTATGACACAATAGTGATGTTGAAATTACATTATTAATTAAAATATCAAATAAATGATTTTAAAAATATTAAAATAATTATTATATGCACTATTTAATGTGATCCACTAAATTTATAGATACATATGACATTTTATTAATCTATTAAAGCTTTTATTTCGAACATATCTTCTGTATATATTTTATTTAAATTCAAATAAATGAATAGTGTCAAAATTGATACTATTGTTATTTTATAAAAATAACATATTACAAAATTGTTTAAAAATCACAAAAATATTTAAAAATTATAAATTAAATTTTATATGGTAGGAAATGTCATAAAGTGTCAAATTAAGGAAAATTCACAACACATATGTAATTATTAATAATATTTTAAAATTTAGAATATTATTACCACAAATAAAATTAAATTGATAAATAAGGATAAAACAAGTTAATAATGTATAAAATAAATTCCTAACATGTATAAATTTTATTTTTTGATGAGATTACAACCCTATCTCATCTAATATTTTTATATGAGTCATTTGGGAAGTTTTTATGTGGGTTTCGGATTTAATAAAACTAATATTTCTTATATTTCCAAAGGTGCCCCTCTCATCCCTTATAAAAGGGCACCTCCTCCCTCTCCTCCTAACACCAATTTGAGCCTTCAAGATCTGCCAAAACCTGAACATTTCACTTACCCACTTCCATATAATCATTCTAGAGGTTCTTTTCTTCTTCAAAGACCCACCCTAGTGCCCTGAGAGGAGGTTAAGAAGAGGCGCGCCAAAAAGAGGTAATATCCATTACCGATCCTTTCCAAATTCATTCTTCTTCAACTTCTTATTATTTAGTTGATTAATTATGAAGTAATAACATCAGTATCATTAATATACTGATATGTTATTATAAGTATGAAACAACCGTATTTCACCATCTATCCATCATACTGAAAATGAAATCACTGCGTGTGCGTACATACGGAATACCGTCTCCACGCCGTGGTGTAATCTATTTTCCCCCACCACCTTACATGGATGGTTATAATTGTGTAAATAATTACTATATATGATTATTTTAGATTAATATTGATTCTCAAATAGTATACATACACTCCAATACAATTCCACGATCATGGGAATGATATCATCACTCGTGCGTACGTACGGAATACCGTCTCCACGATGTGATGTGATTCGTTCTACATGATCTTCATTTCATAATGATTATATAAATGAATTGAATAAATAAATATGATATATAGTACATTAATACAATTATGTAAATGATGTATCTATAACCTAAAGAAAATAATAAGAATTTATTCGACAAAACACGCATAAGAACAAAAAGTTATAAACACCCGAATAACAATTTGCAATGAAATATTACTAATAAGAAGATAAGAATATGACCATATATGACATCATAACAATAATTATGATTCTATAATAAGTAAATAACATTATTTAAATCATTATACATGAGGTTCGGACACTTACGAAGCAAATCGGACCTAAGGTAAGGGAAAATATCACAATCTCATTTTATCCGAGATTGTTTATACTTTGGTATTTACTGGGGTGTATTTTATCATAAAAATCCATGTTTCCTCAATATGTAATATTATTTCCATCCACCTACAATTGTTTAAATCCAGTATTACCCTTAGGTGAGTTTTTAGTAAAATATATTAAAGTAATCTTTTGTCATCTTTCATTAGAGGTACTTTTTGACTTTTCCGACAAAAGTACGAGAAGAATGTTTTTTTAAACTTGTACGGCATGAATGGATTTCTAAAACATTATTTCCAAGAAGCTTACTTTACAAGTTTTCAAGTTTATTTTTAATCGACTTCTTTTAGTTTATAATTGTACGACATGTTAAGAAAGGAAAAGTTTTTTTTGAATCGGAAAGGATATTTTCCTCAAGAATGGAGTTCAAGTGTTTTATCAAAATTATTTTCCATCTAAGATAATATAGGGTTCTGTTTATATCCCTATTATTACATTGATTAGATTATGTTGTGATGGAATTATTTTTATGAATTTCTTTATCTTATATGAATTGTTTTATGATGTCATGATGTTTAAGAATCCCATTTTTATTACAGGGGTTATGCAATGATGTATGATTTATGATTTTGTGGCACACATAAGATTGGTATCATTATGAGATGGGTGTGACCTATATCTCCCTCCAATACATTGGGTAAAGATTTTATATATCATGAGATAGACATGGCTGGAATGGAAGGTTAAACCGGTTTAGTGAAACAGGACTGAAATGAGGAGTGAACTCGGTTCAGAAATGGACTTTGTCCACTAAGATAGTCTTGGCAATGAGTGTTGACTAACAAGAATTGATTCTCTATGATTATGTGTGTATGCCACAAAGTTTCATGTTTTATGTTATGATTATTGGGATTACATTTCACTACTATGATTTATCCCATGTTATTAAATAATGATCTCTTTTGCAGGTTTTTATTTCCAATAGATATGTTCTTATATATGTGATGTGATTGATATTTATTTTGTTTACCCTTACTGAGCATTTGAGCTCACCCTTTTGTATGTTTTATTTCCGCAGGTCAGGAAGAAGGTTATTAAGTAGGATATGCAAAAAAGGGACTCTAGATATGATGAAATTAAAGGGAGGCAAAGTAGATGCTTTATGAACCAGTTGTTTATGTTTTCCAGTTTCTAAAGACATTATACCTATACGGTCCTTTCATGGTTTTGTTATATGTTGTAATAAGTGTGCTTCAATTTTGAAGTATTAACAATGTATGTAAAGTATGGGTCATTATAATGGCCCATTCTGTGAATAATACTGCTAGAGTACCCGTCTGCTACTGTACAACACAGTACCCACCGCCGCTATAGTGCTTGTCGTTTCTACAGTGATTACGCTGCTTGAGTGCTACTATAATACCTACCCACAATGGGGTTTGACCCCCCATTTATCATGTAGGATTACAGGGTTCGTTCCACTAAGTCAAACCCCAACTAATGTAGCAGCGGCGACACAATTGATATTTTATGGGCATAATTTAATATTTGGCATGAATTTTAGGTGTTATCATTATATAAATAACGTCAAAGAAATGAATAGATAAAAAATTGACAATATTGATATTTGTTTATAAATAATATTTTAGTAAATGATATAAAATTTATAAAAATATTAGATTTATAGAAATAATTAAGATAAAGATTTAAATATTATCCATTACCCATCTTTGGGGTTTAATTTTTTTATAGTAAATATATTAAAAACGAAAGTGTAAAAATCTATGATACCACGATGATAGTTTAGGAGGGTAAATATAGAGTAAAAAAATTATAAGGGTATAAATATAATCAAAACATGTAAAACATTTTTTTCATTAGTTAATTTAGAACCATGTTATGTTTCTTTTTAAAATTAATCAACTTGAATCCATCTAAAATTGAAAATTAATTTATATTAATTTAATTATTTTTGAACATCCAATATAGCCCCTCTCATATCTTATAAAAGGTAACCTCTTATCTAATTTCGTCAAACCTCAAACCCCATTTTTCATGGTAAATCCTTTCCCAAATATTTTACTTGAATACTTATACCCATTATATAGGAAACATTTTTTGCATAAAACCATCATTATGGTTTATAAAAATATATAGAAAATAAATTGATTGTAGATCATGTGTCATTTTAAATCAAACGTTTAAATTATGTTCATTATTACACATCCCTCGGACATTGTTAATCGATTAAAAACTAATATATAAAGTATTATCCATAAAATTAAGTGTTATAATTTTATTTTATTGGACTATACCCATATCTAGTACCCTCAAATGGGAAAATACGTCATTTTGTGTGTGTACGGTGGCCTATCGCCTCACAAACTCATGTAATTCATTTTCCATCACCATATATCAATATTTTATTTTATTAATTGATTAATTTTAATATATTTCATTCATGAAAATTTTTTCATTCTGAAATAATAATGAATCACATACGTTATTACCTTTCCATGACTAGAAAATTGATAACGTCGTTCGTGCATAAGTGTGGACTACCACCTCCAGGAAATAAAGTAGTTATTTTTTTATCACCACATCATATAGATGATATGTATAATTATATTTAATGAAATTATACTATATATATATATGATATTATCATCATTATTGGATGATAAAAGATTTCATGCCTTCTTCTGTAATGATCGTTGAAAAATGGAAACATTACTCATACGTATATATGGCCTATATCTCAATGATTTTGGTGTACATAATTTTTTATTACAGTATGTAATGGACGAATTTAAAAGAATAATTTATGGATAAAAATGAAAACTATTTCACGATAATTATTATCGATATTATGGAATAATGTCTTGTTTTACCATATTCAACCAACTTAAATCATTGTATACATAATTTCTGAATATCATCAAAATATCTAAAATAAACTGAAGTGGTTGAGTAATTGTATTCAAAATTGTAATAATTGATATTGACTTAATAATAATAATTTTAAGGTTTACAAAAAATGTATGAAAATATGAAAAATATATTATTGATCATCCAAAAAACATACATGATATGTCAGTATAGAGGTAAGTGACATTCATTTTAAAAATCCTCTTTTAATGTATGTCAATATTTTTTAAAAAAAAATTAAAAAATGATGTTTTTTAAACTTTAATAAAATGAGATGATGCTCATACCAACATGTTTCATCAATTATCTGAATATTTAATTACATTTTTATAGGGTTATTTTAAAGGAATTGTTTTCCTTTTTTATGTGGGTTGTTTTAAAAAAATATGATTTAGAAATTATAATGATATTTTTCTTAAAAATATTTTTATGAATCATGAATTAATGGTTTATAATTATCATATAGTTCATGGGTTATTTATATGATGATGCGACTTTTTCAATTATTTACTATTGGGAGGTTTCCTAACAAACCAAGGATGGGTGGATACGTTATAACATCCAATTCATTATGTACACTGATAATGAATGATGATTGTATGGTTATTCAATATATGAGATAGAGTTAACTGATAAGGATCTTTATAAGAGATAATGGGAATATAAAATAATTTTTATTTTTATATTAAATGTTAAGGTTAATTATGAGTGGTGGAGTTGGTTACTCTAATTTAATGACCAAATGTTTAACATAATGGTCTTAAATGATTAGTTGTGGTGCTTACTTCCATAATTCCAGATGATTCTACATAGTTTTTATCTATATTTTCTACATGTTTTAAAATTATTCTTTTACCATAATTTTTTTTCACATAGAAATTTTTAATTCCACTTCCTTAATTATTAATGTGAGAAAAGAAGTGTATTATTTATATTCATGTTTTCACTAGACATATGGTTTTCATTCTTTTATGTTCATTAAATTGATTTTTTGTGATCTTCCAGAATTTTCAAATGCTTTTCATATGATTTAAGGGTGATTATGACCAAATATTATTTTATTAATCCAATTGTAAAGATTTATCATGAAATGAAATATTGTTATATTCTAACGGACATTTTATGAAAAATAGTTGGATACTATATAGAATATTCCACATGTAATGTATGGGATTAATTTTTTATATTTTCCTAATTCAATAAAAATATAAAGAAAAAATATCCTAATGAATTTAATAATGCTAATTCTAATTTAAAAAACTTCTAAATGTAATACTTAAGGTCAATTCCTTACAAATTCTAACAAAGAAGTTTTTAAAAAACTTTGGATATTATGATATATTCTCATGAGTTATGCACACTATCATGGTTATAAATTTTAGAGTAGATAATATGTTCAATGTATTAGAAAACCATTTGAGTCATTATTTTTTGAAATACTAATGTGGATAATGGCATTTTTTAATACAATTGTTTTGAGGTAATTTTGGTTTATTACATTTTGAGATGTAAAACAAAATTAATGAGATAAACATTGAGGTTAAAACAATTTATTTGATTTTGAATATCTAAATCTTATTGAAGATATTTCTCATATTTTTAGATACATATAATGATTATAGTAATAATGTTTTAGAAAAATGATAACCTACTGGATAGGTGACAACCAGACACATTTTTTAGGCAGTGGGGATTTAACCCACAACAAAAGGGATGCAAGGGTAAATCTCTTAAATGTAAAATACATGACATCCTTATGAGTATAAAATTATATTTTAAAAATATATGACTGATACAGTTAATGTTAATTTTGGGAAAACATGTTTTATCGAATAGATAACTATGGAATTGGAAAATGATTCAGTGATTAAGAGATTAATTTTATTTTGGAATCAATTTTCTATTTTGGGAAACCTATAAGATTAATGTAAAAATAATATTATGGAATTTTATTTAAAGAATATAGGTTTGAATTATATTTTGTATAAATATATGATTTTGTTTTTAAATTATATTTTTTTAGGTTTTTTATATAAATAGATAACAAATCTTGGAGATTATTTGATTATATTAAATTTTGGTGGGAGACTCTATGAGTCATTGCTATAACTTTGATACCTATATTAAAATTATCATGGAATACTATGGGATCAAATAAATCTAATTTTTTGGTTTCAATATTAGTCTAAAATATTTTTGATGACTTTTTAGGATAATTATTTAATAAATGATTTCTATTGATCTTTTTGTATTACTGTTTAGAATTTTATATGAAATAATGTTTCCCTCGTATAAAGGATTATTGTTTTTTTGGGAAACATAACCTATCTTGTACTGACCATTTTAATTTTGGTTAATGTCTATTGATAGTGTGAATATATATTTATTATTTCCTTGGATTATTGATCTGATTCCACTTCATCAAGCATGGATAATTTATACATAACTATTAGAGAAAACTATGAGTTTTTATTGTAAATTGATTAACGGATGGAACTCTACTTTTTATATAAGAATATTTCCTTATATTTATATTATATATGGTAAATGAATTCCTCAACTCTAGGAAAATGATGTTTGATTAATATCATAATATATTTTCATTTCGTATCAAGAAATCAATGAAATCTTAACCTATCCAATATTTATGATTATGTAGTGGATAATTTCTCTTGATCATGTTCATTATCACTCTTTATCTGTACCTATTAGATATGTTCTGCTTCCATATTTGGGTTCTCACTTCCCACTTTTGTTTCAAAATATCGAAACCTACTCGGTGCTATACCAGATATCCTTCGTACGATTCATACTCTGTTTTCATGAGGACCATAAATTTATCCATTTAACACAATGGGTTTTCAATAATGGTATTTTAAATAGTATAACCTTTGGTTAACAAGCCCAATGTCAAATAACGAGGACATAATTTCCAATAATGTCAGAGAATGTATCATTTTGATACTTTTCAGAGAAAACTCTATATTTGATAGTTTATAAGATAACCAACACATAGCTTAAAATAACAATTAAATATCATTATCTAAAAATGAATATTTTAACATAGTCATTAAATTGGAGGGAATTCTATCATTCATTGTTTTTGTATAAGATTAAATTAGAATTTTTTTTTCATTTGATCATTTTTTAAACGGGCTTTATAATGTTTCTCTGTGAGTTGGAAGATGTTAATGTGATGTTTTTATACTTGATTTAAGGAATAAGGGGTCCCTAATGCATTCATTCTAGTTTTAGTAGTGTCGGAGCCTGAATTCCAACTTTGAGGAAAGAGAAAGAACAGAATATGTTTTTTCATAAACAATATGGTATGTTAAAGAAATTGTGTGGCCTGGTCCTATGGAATAGCAGGTACCATATAGTTTTTAAAAATATGTGGGAGGAGACACATGGACATGAAAATTTATTTATGTTTATAGGGTTTTTTTCATGGGATCTAATCGGTTAACCAAACTATACAGCCATCCCATGAAAAGGGGGTTCTTGGCACTTCCTTAGCATAATTTCAGTGCACGTTTTAGCCAACTATGTGGGGAATATGTGATCCATTTTTTGTTAGTTCAATTTTCAATTTATCCCTTAACGATAATAGCTTCTAAATATTCTTCCCCCTCCTCCCTTATCCAGTAATATTGGGATCCTCCATTCTACTTGTAGACTCCCCTCCTATCATATTCTTGATATGGAATGATTTCACTTGTATTCTGTCTGAATAAATCTCTGTCGATCTCTGTGGATTCCTCTGGTTATGATATTCATTCCTCTAGCTCCTTTCATTGTTTATCTTCTCCTCTATTGCACTATCTTCATGCTTGTTAATTCACCCTACTCTCTTAGAGTCTATTTATTTTTTTGATTTATATCAAACCAAATAGAATAGAGTAAAATATATTGGATGTTTGGGTTGTCCTTATTAAAAGGTAGGTTTTCTCGCTTTATTCCAAATGTTTCATTTCATTTTATATGGTGCATTTTTGTGCTGTGTGCTGGGCTCTTCCGACAATGCCACTATTTTGTCGAAGAAATTATATTGAACATGTTAATGTGCCTCAGACATACCTAGTTAGTAGAGAATCACCACTTTCTGTTATCTCATTAACTCTTCACACTTCTATTAATGTGGTTCCATTTTTAGGGACAAATATCCTTGATCCTTTTTTTTAAAACCCCCTTAATAGTGCATTAAACCATAAATAAATCCCTTAAATAGATGAATTGAATTATTAAGGATTGTTATCCTTTAGTGATGCCCTTATGAATAACTAATATTCATTATTCCATGGGTTATCACATTTAATTAAATGAATTTTATTAAATTGGTTAAATGAAATTGATGTAATATCATATTCATTATGTTTAGGTATTACACCATTTTCCTGGTGCTTATGATTATTTTCCAATACTTATTGCATTTTCCCTATATAACAACCACATGTAATAATATTATCACTTATTTTATGTTCTTATGCCGTAAAACATGTACATTATTTATTGAGAAAATGAATCATATCACAATGCATATTTCTTATTCCTTATATCAAATTCCATTTTGGTGGGATTGTAGAAAATTCTTGGGCTAGCATGTTTATCTTATTACACATGGTAATTCCTTATCAAGTTATTTAATCGTTGTTATTATGCCTTGAAAACATGTGGTTTGAGATAGAAAATAGGTCTCAACATTAGGATTCCATGGATGGACTCTTCAACATTGGAATGGTACAACTTGATGCCTCATAAGAGATATGTTGCTTGACTTATCAAATATCTCTAATGTATTATTCATAATATCGAGGGAGACAAGTTCCCTAGGGGGGAACCAATAGAAGGAATTGATGGAAATATGTCTTAGCCATGCGTTATGTGATTATCAGCCACCTATTTAAGATACGTGGTACAGAATCATAGTTCACTATACCAAGACTGATACATGGGATGTCACTACATGACACTTTAGATGAAATATCTGTTATTGATTATATCGAAGGAAGTTGTTTGGACTATTGGGAGTCCATTATGGATCTCCTTAGAGGGGATACAGTTTCCATTACTATATTTTATGGATTATGTTTCACATATATATTTTGGTAAATTATTGTATTTATTTTTATTACAGTAAGAGAGTGTTATAATAATGTCCTTGGATGTGACCAAAGATTCAAAGAACATTATTGGGGTCGACACACTATTTTTTTCTTCATATACAATGCCAGGTACATATCATATCACTTGTATATGTTTATTTAGTTCCTACACCTATATTAGGTAGAAGTGGGTAGAATATGTCAAGTATCCTTATATTAACTTGGTCC
The DNA here is from genome assembly GCA_963277665.1 of Viscum album. Classification (NCBI taxonomy): domain Eukaryota; kingdom Viridiplantae; phylum Streptophyta; class Magnoliopsida; order Santalales; family Viscaceae; genus Viscum; species Viscum album. The sequence goes on along the minus strand of OY728143.1, from coordinate 1,982,394,219 downwards.
AAAGTTTTTTTATCAATAAATTAATTGATATCCTTGTATTCACCTATACTGACACACTATTCATTTTATATTGCATGAACTAGTTTGATCTAAACATCATTGGTGTAGGACTAATGGAATTATGTCTCACACCCTATTCGGGACACCATTGCACTGGGGTTCCTGAGAAAATAATTTTATTCATAGGTCCATGGTGTTTTTCTTGTTCTTTACATTATACATTGGAGCTTAGGGGCACAACTCTGAGCATGCACTATGGATGATCATGGAGTTTTACCTACTATATTTTTTCTTCCTTTTTTAATTTTTTTCTTATAATATACTATGTATTTTTTAGTTGAACCCATGTTTGTTTGATGGGACCCTCGTGGGTTGCCATTTCCTTTGGTATATTTTATTACATAAACTCCAGGGGGTATACTCGTGCTTTTTAATGATAATCCTTTAATGTGACCATGAAAACCTATATTAATTTTCATGTAAACACAATGTTGGGTCCATTTTTAATGATTGTCATTTAACATTACTATTGAACTGGGGTTCCTGAGAAAATAGTTATATTCGAAGGTCCAGGGTGTTTTTCTTATACTTTACATTGTACATTAGAGCTTAAGATCACAATTTTGAGATAACACTAAGGATGATCATGGATATCTACATATTGTAATTGTTCTACCTTTTTTATTTTATTTTTTATAATATACTAATTGTTGTGTGATTCCTATTTATCTCATGGAGAATTTCATGTACATACATGCATTGCAGTATATTTAGCATTGATCACTTTTATGCATACATAATATCTATTTTCCTCTACTGTATCATTTATTATTATAGCTTCTTCTTGTTTCTATTGGTTCCTTACTATATATGACATTGATACTCTATTCATGTGGCCATAATATCCCTATAATGCTCCAATTAGACTATCCCTATTAGCTAAAAACCTCTATCCTATGGGAAGTAATGCTTGGGGCCATAGGGTGACCGTTCTAGCTATATGTTATGTGGTTAGTTTGGTTGTGATATTACAATGTGGTATCAGAGACACCTTTAAATTATTTCTTACTAATTTTATGTAGTAGAAAACTGAAAAGAATGTGTAGGTTCATAGTAAATTGTTGTATCTACATATGATCAAACCACGTATGGATAAAAGTCCACGTGTATATGGATGGGACAATTGTTCATGTTGTCAATTATAATACATGATTTTCATTTCAACTTGTGTGATTTGACTATTTTCCACTTCAGGATAATTCAATGGATTTATATCATTTTACATTGGCCCGATAAGGAATTGAAGTTGTATTACATGCATTATTCGAGGAATATAGAAATTAAAATTTTATTTATATATCTGGCCATGTAGATTTCATTTATAGGCGATTTGACATTGTTGAAATTTCTTGTGTTTTGTTAACATGATTTTTAGTTTCAATGACCAGTTTCATTAGTAACATGATTAAATTTTACCTTATTTTTTATTTTATTTCATGATTTTGTATTGCATGTGCATGTTTCTAATTAATATTATTCCCTTGATTTTTATTCCATTCTTCCATGATTTTAGTGTAATGATTTGCATGTTGTTTTTTCCCTAGTTATAGAGTAGCCTTCATAGGTTTATTGTTGTACATAATTCTTGCCCTACCATGTGAAACTAGATGAAATTATCACGTTTAGAATACATAGTGATTAATTTATTATATCTAACATATCACCATGTTATCTGAACAATTAATGGGATCTAATTCAATTAACACGCATCTATGTTTTTTTAGTTTCAAATTAAAATTTTTTAGTCGTGGTTAAATGGGAGTCAATTTCCAATTATTAAAGTGTATGATTGATTTATGATTTTTGAAAAAAGGTAACAAATATAATTTATCCATTATAGATGCACTTCATATAATGAAGGAGTATTGTATAAATGTTAAGGATGTTGAATTTTTTGTTAATCCAGTTGAAATATTATAGTTGCGGAATGGGAGGTGCCAAAAATTTATCAAATGTAATGGTGATTTGTAAATTGAGAAGTGGTGACCCATATAACTGTACAATATTTTATCATACTAATTATTAGAAACTGATTTAAATATAAATTCTATTAATTTTTTTACCATAAATAAATTTGATACATTTATAAGAGCCTGAACCCATATTGTTTGGGATTAATAACCCACATGACTAATTAATTAAATTCATGACTATACCCAAGTAGGTTAGGTGGGGAATGATTGTAATCAAATTAACACATTAAGGGTGTTTTGAAATTCTAAATTCATATATGGAATGATATTTTTTAGTTGAACCCAAGATGGTTTGATGGGACCCTCATGGGTTGCCATTGTTTTGGAATATTTATTTACATATACTCAAGGGGGTATATTCATGATTTTTAATGATAGTTATTCAAAGTGAACACGAATACCTACATCAATGTGTTTTTAACAACCACTACTCACCAGCGATTTTTTCTTGAAGTAACCTATTTTATATCCGTCTAAATTGTCCACACACAATTCTAATATCCCCCAGAAATCATATCGTTGATATCTGGGTTCTAGTGTGGACATATAAATAATCCTTTATTATCCAAAAGAACATTGTTATGTCGATTCAACATTAGATAAAGAACATGGATCAATTTCATGGATCGATTCATTTTCTTACTATGGTGTGGAGATATAAGACTGGATCTCTGAAATTCATATAATTAATTAAACCTCAAATGAGAGTCTCAATTATACAGTGAGGTATAAAATACCAAAAATAGTTATACATCCCTCAAATATGTTTTATGAACTATATTATCCATTAATGGAATATTATGAATGATTTAATATGTCATAAATATCAATTATATTTTTATCACATAAATGTAATTTGATGAAAATGTTATCTAAAAAACGAGATTCATTAACATGAATTTATTTATTTTATATTGATCATTCAAACATGGACAACACCCAGACCCTAGGGTGGGGCCAAAAACATCATATACTCTTATTCATAAAATTTTAACATATTATGAATATGGTTAATTCATAATCAGATAAGAAATTATCTCAATAAATGTTAATACCAATAATTGTGTAAAATCCAGAGATATTTCTAAGAGGAAACACTGTGTTTGATAGCATACAAGATAAGCCATGCCGAGATTAAATGAATAATGAAATTTAATTTTGAAAATGTGACCCTTATAACCTAGTTGTTAAATAAGAATAAATTAATTGTTTTAACCACATTATGTAATATATAATATTCAAACTCCTGTATTTGGTTATAAATAATTATTTTTAATAAATTTAAATATTTTTAGCAAAGTTATTTTATACTTAATAAAATCATTTTTCTTCAAAAATTATTTATACTTCATTTTCTGAGTAATTATTATAATTAATAACATGAAATTTTAGATATTTTGTCTTAAAAAAATAGAATTTTGAATTTTGAATTTAAAAATAAAATAGGTTTAATTTTTTTATTATAAAATAATTTATTTTTCAAGGAATAGTTAAAAATTTTGATTTTTATTGAAAATTGTATTTTATTTATATATTTTAAAATGAAAAGTTATTTTCTTGATTTATATTACATTTTAATTAGTGAATTTTAACTTAAAATAATAAAATTTCATGTTTTGAAGAATATTTTATATTTTAATTTAGTATAAATATATATCATATTTTAAAAATGCAGTTTTTTTGGATTAAACAGTTTCTCATTGTGTTATGTCCAATTAATTTAAAATTTAATTCTAAAACATTTTTATTTGAAATTTTGAACAGTTGAGATAATATTTGTAATTAGTGGATCCAAATTAAGTTAATTTTTCCTTTTTTGTTCAATATGAATAGTGACTTTGGTAATTTTGATTGCCACGATAATGGGTGACTTCGATAATTTATGTCCAAAATAAAATTAAAATAACCATAAAATGAAACAAATATTTATTTTAATATTTGTTTATGAGTTTTACTCAATATTTTTTATCAAAGGGTTGATTTTAAGGCCTTTTCGAGCCACATGAATATGATTATGACCTTCATCGTATTTCATTTACTGAAATGTAAGACATGTCACACCATTTTCTTCAGTGAGTGTATCATTTGTAATTTTTAATTTATCAAAGAATATGTTTGTTTATAAATTTTATTTTTAAACCTAATATATTTATCATTATCTTGGAAATTTATTATTTATTTTTAATGAATAAATAGTTTCCTTAAATGCTTTCACAACGCTGATGCAATAATTATTTTATTAACATAAAGTCGAATAAATGATATTAAAAATATTATAGAAAATATAATTCTTGAGAATTATCTAGATAAATGAATTTTATAGATTCAATTGACATTTTAGGGAAATAATTAAATATTTTTCATAAATATTTTCCGTTATCTTTATATTAATAATTCCAAATAAATAAATTGTTTGAAAATTGAAAATGTTGATATTTTTGAATAAATAATATTTTATTAAATTATTTAAAATTTATTAAAAACTTATATTTACGCAAATAACTAGGAAAAATATTTAAATAATATCTATTTCCTATCTCTGGGGGTTTATTTATTTATAGTAACTATATTAAGACAGAGAGTGGAAAAATCCATTTTGTGACGGTGATAGTTAAAGAGGTTAAATATGCAGTGAAACAAAATGAGAATGGTAAAAATATAGTCAAAACATGTATAACTTTTATTTAATTAGTTAATTTAGAACCATGTTAATTTCATATTTAAAATTAATCAACTTGAATCCATATAGAATTAGAAAATAATTTATATTATTTTAATTATTTAAGAACATCCACAATATCCCCTCCCCTCTCATATAAAAGGGAACCTCTTATCTAATTTCATCAAACTTCAAAACCAATTTATCATGGTAATTAAATTGCTAAATCATTTACCAAAATACCTATACCCATTCTAGAGGAAATAATTTAGGCATAAAACCAACCATAAGGGTCATTAGATGATATGGAATAGAGATCGTCCGTAGATGATGTGTAATTTTTAATCTAACATTTCTATTATGATTATTCTTACACATCCCTCCAACAATTTTAATCGATGAAAAAACAAATAAATTATAATACATAAAATTATATTTTTTAATTATAGTATCATTAACCATATCCATATCATGTTCCATCAAATGGGAAAACAAATCATCATCTGCATGTACAGCACCGACCGCCTCGCAAACCGATGCAATTCATTTTCCATCACCATATGTCAATATTGTTTATAATTTATTAATTAATTTTTATATATTAAATTCATTAAAATTTTATCATTCTCAAATAATAATGTATCACTTACATTATTACATTTCAATGACCAGAAAATTGATAACGCCGTTCATGCATACATGTAGACTACCACCTCCAGTAAATGATGTGATTATGTTTTCATCACCACATCATATAGATGATATATATAAGTATATTTAATGAGTTTATATTATATATATAATATTATCATCATTACTTTATTATAAAGTATTTCTTTCCTTCTTCTGTAAAGATTGATGTAAAATGGAAACATTACTCATATGTATTTATGGCCATCTGTGTCAATGATTATAGTGAAGTTAATTTTTTATTACAATATGTAATGGATGAATTTAATAGTATAATTATTGGATAAAAAAGATAAATATTTCATGACAATTATTATTTATATTATGTAAAAATGACGTATTTTCTCATATTCAACCGTCCAAAGTCATTATAGACTTAATTACCGAATATCATCAAAATGTCTGACATAAACTTAATTGATTTTGAAATTGTATTCAAAATTGTAATAATTGATATTGAATGAATAATAATAGTTATAAGGGTTACTAAAAATGTATAAAATTATGAAAAATATATAATTCATGAATACGAAAAACATACATGATGTGTCAGGCTGGTGGTAAGTGACATTCATTTTAAAATTCTTCTTTTATTGTATGTCAATATTTGTTTTATAAATGTAAAAATGATGGGTTTTTAAATTTAATGTAATGAGAGGATTTTTATACCAACATGTTACCTTAATGATCTGAATATTTCAATAAATTTTTAGAGGTTTATTTACAAGGAAATTGTTTTCCTTTTTCTGTGCGTAGTTTTTTTAAAAAATATGATTCCGAAATGAATTGGCTATTTTTCTTAAAAAAAGTTATGATTCATGAAATAATGGTTTATTATTATCGTATTTTTCATGGGATATTTATATGGTGAAGCGTATTTTTACATTATCTACTGTTAGGTGGTTTCATGACAAACCAAGGATGCGTGGATACTTTATAACATCCAATGCATTGGGCACACTGATAATGGAATATGAATGTACTGTTATTCAATATATGAGATAGAGTTAACATATTAGTATCCTCATAGGAGATAATGGGAATATAAAATAATTATTCTTCTAATATTAAATGTAATGGTAAATCATGAGTGGTGGTGTTGGTTACTCTAATTTAATGATCAAATATTAACCATAAAGGTCTTAAATAAGTAGTTTGGTTACTTACTCCAATAATGACCAAATCTTACATCTTGTTTTTATCAATGTTGTCTACGTATTTTAAAAGTTTTATTTTACCATAATGTTTTTTTTCATATAGAAATTATTAATTCCACTCAATAAATTATTAATGTGAAAAAATTATGTGTATTTATGGGTTTTGTTCTTTTATGTTCATTAAAATTATCTTTGTGATCATCAAAAGCTGTCAAATGTTTCTTATATGGTTTAAGGGAGAGTAGGGTCAAAGATTTTTTTAATAATGCAATTGTATATATTTATTATGAAATGAAATCTTGTTATATTCTAACGTATTTTTTATGAAAAACAAGTGGATACTATATAGATGTTTACACTTTTAACATGTGGGATTCCATTTTCATATTTTATAAATTAATTAAAAAATAAATATAAATTATCATCATGAATGTATTAATGCTAACTCTAATTTAAAAACACATTAAAATGTAATTCTTAATGAAAATTCCTTACATATGGTATTAAATAAGGTTTGAAACAACTTTGGATATTATGATATATTCTTAAGATTTATGGACATTATTGTGAGTATAAAATTTTGAGTTGATAATATGTTCAATGTATTATAAAACCTATTTAGGATTTAAGTAGTGAAATTTTAAGATGGATAATGGTATTTTGTGATACATTTTTTTGATGTAATTATGGGTCATTACATTTTAAAATGACAAATTAATGGTATGAGATAAACATTGATTTAAAAACATTTTATTTAATATTTAATATCTAAAGATTATTTTTAGGATATTTCACTAATTTATTGAAGATTATAAGGATTAGATTAATATTGTTTTAGAAAAAGGGACAACTTACTGTATATGTGACAACCTGACCCATCTGATAATGGTATAGGGATTTATCCAACAACTGATGGCTGACAAGGGTACATCTCCAAAAATTACCCTACCGGATATCCCGTGGATTATGAAATTATGTTATAAAAATATCTGATTGATACAGATAAAGTTAATTTTGGGGAGACATGTTTTATTGAATAGATAACCTCAAAATTGTAAAATTATTCATTGAATAATTGATTAATTTATTTTGGAATTTATTTTTTTAATTGGGGAATCCTATAATATAAGTATAAAAAGAATATTATGTAATTTTATTTATGGAATATAGGATGAATTAAAATTTGTATTAATATAATATTTTTTTTGAAATTATATAAATTAAGTAATTTAGAGAAATAGAAAACATATCGTGTAGATTATGTGATTTAGACTGAAACTTATTTTTTTTTATTTCCAAACACTTTTAGGGAAAGTGAGATACCATGTAACACAACCGCACGAGAACACAACTGACACAATCAATATAAAAGATCACCAAAACAAACAACAACAATAACCATCACAACAACTAATAATCATAATACCCATACTCATCACTACACCTAACACATGAGTCCTCCTCCATAGTGGCCGATTAACATTCAGAAGGTGGTTTATATTGCCTCCAAAGATTGTCACCTTGGACCCGACTCCTCATTTGATCCGAAGAGCGCTGCTCCTGGCTCAGTTGAATGGATATTCTATCTTTTTTGAAAGCTAGAATCACCCCGCAATCAGGCTTGGAAGAAGATCTGGTAATCACCGAGTGTGGCAGATAAGAATAATCCTTCCTTGTTTTTCTTCTTGGTAAGGCCGACAATGATCCAACATCTTCATTTATCTTCATTTCCCCCTCTTGAAATATATCACTAGAGGATCGAGTGACAAGTTCACTCAGATTTTCTTTATCATCCCGGGATGAATGACCCCTCTTCCCAAAATGAATTTCTGACATAGGTTCCTTGAATCCCTTGTTCTTTTCCTTCCTCGCACCAGGTGTGTTGCATTCAATCACTGAGAGACACCTGACCACATCTCCATTGTATTTAGGAGAGTTATTCCCCTCACCCTATGTCCCTATCTTAGTTACCTATTCTTTGTCATTCATGTTCCCAATGTCCCAGCTGGGTAGCTTTTCCACCGGCAAAGAGGTCTCTTCGCGACCCCCCCCTTCATACACTGGATTCTCCTTGTAGCCTTCATCCACACCTCCAGAGAGGGCATCCACATGATCAGTGACCAAAACAACCCTTGAGAGACTATCAAACCAGTTAATCAACTGTAATATATGTCTCATCGGTATAGAATGACCACTATCCTCTCAGTTCCTAACTGAATTGGTCACCTCCATAGCAGACACAACCCCTTCTCCTTCATCAAGTTGGAAAACCTCCTCTAGAGCCTCATTTATTTGAGTTTTTTATTTCCTCTCCTCACGAGAACTATTTTCCTCCTTCCGTGAATACTACCTGGAAGGCCCCTCCAAATCCTGCCTCAGCCTTCTAAAAACATCAGACACCATTGGGTTGATAACCAATTCTTCCTTCGCCATAGAACCAAGAGTATGAGCTTCAGGCTCCTTGCAAACTCCCTCAAAAGCCTCATGATCCAACAGACACAGCGGCTGAGTCCTGCAACCACTATATGGCTCATGCTCCCTCTGAACTGGAGTAGCCCCCTTGAAAACTGTAGGTTCATTATCTTTTAAACATTCCTCCCTCCTTGTCAATACCTGGGTTGATAGTCTCCTTCGGCAAACCCCCAGCGAGTGACCCAGACGGTTACAGGAAGAACAAAAATCAACCCAGTTTTCATAAATAACCCTTTGGATACATCTATACTCTTCTCCTATGGTAATCCAAACATAATTCAACGGAATCTGTGAGGCATCAACTTCAACACAGACCCGATGACTAACCAGATGACATACAACCTCTGTTCAACTATCCGTGCATAGAAGACTTTCGACTAGGATACCCAACAATCTGATAATAAAGGGATTTTTAATGGGTAATGGGAGGTTAGGAAAGCTTACCCAAACCGCCGCCGATGGAGGATCATGATCCATGTGAAAATAGAATGACCAGTGCAGGAGGAAGCAACGACTCTTGTTGCAGCTGCGAGGGGCCAACAACCAAGATATGATAAGGTCTTCCTATGATTCAAATCGAATCATGATGTGGTGTCTTTCCACAAAACCAACAACCACCCTCTCTTAGAGATCTCAAGAGGAGGAGACGAATCTTTCTAAAGAGTCAACTGAAGGTCTCCTCTGTTTGAAGCGGGCAATCAGTGTGAGGATGAGGAGCTCTGAGGACTCCGTGAACTCAGAAGGTGAAATCTAAAGGTCAGGGATTCAATCAAGGAGAGCTGGAACTTTGGGACAGACATACACTTTCGGGAACAAGGGAAATAAATTAGGGTTAGAGAAGGGCTGAAAGGGAAACCCTGTTATCCCGAGAGAAGACGAAGATGCCTCCCCGCAGAGGGGGGAGGAGCTGGAGCTGTGAGCGCCGCCATCACCTTCAGGGGGGAAGCATCGCTAGGGTTCTCCAAATATATTGAATTTTTTGGTTTCAATAATATTCTAGAATATTTTTGAGGAATTTTAAGGATATTTATTTCATGAATGATTTCAGTGGAACTTTGTGTATTACTGTTAAGAATTTGATATGAAATAATGTTTCCCTCATATAATTGATTATTGTTTTTAGGTACTTATCCTATCGTGTACTGACCATTTTGATTTTGGTTACTGTCTATAGATAGTGGAAATATTTATTTATTATTTTTCTGGATTTATGATCTGTAGACTTTGATTCTATTTTTGAAACCATGGATAATTTATACACAACTATTGGAGAAAAATATGAGTTTTTATTGGAAATTTATTAATGGATGGAACTATACTTTTTATGTAAGAATATTTCCTTATAAATATAGTAAATATGTTAAAGGAATTCCTCAGATATAGGAAAATTATATTTAATTAAAATCATTATTTGTTTACTTTTCATATCAAGAAATCAATTTCATCTAATCCTATCCAATATTAATGATTAGGTCGTGGCTAATTTCTCAGGATCATGTTCCATATCACACTTTATCAATACCTCATAGATAGGTTCCTCATCCATATTTGGGTTTTTACTTCCCACTTTTGTTATCATATATCGAAACCGACTATGCGGTATACCAGATAAACTTCGTACGAATCATTCTCTATTTTTAAGAGGAACATAAATTTACCCTTTCATCAGTCTGAGTTTTCAATAATGGTATTATGAATAGTATAACCTTGGAATCTAAGCCCAACGACAAGTAATGAGGACCTAATTTCCAATAACGTGAGAGAATGTGTCATTCTGATATTTTTTCATATAAAACACTATGGTTGATAGTGTATAAGATAATCCACACAGAGCTTAAAATAACAATGAAATGTTATTATCTAAACATGAATATTATAACCTAGTCATTAAATTTTATGGAGTTCTATCAATACCTGTTTTGGTATCCGATGAAATTAAAAATGTTTTTTTATTTGGTCATTTTTTAAACTGCATATTATAATGATTCTCCATGAGTTGGAAGACTTCAATGTGATTTTTCTAGACATTTTTTAAGGCCTAAGAGATCCCTAAGGCATTGCATCATGTTTTAGGACTGTTGGAGACTCAAATTATTCTTTGAGGAAAAATAAAGTAGAGTGTATGGTTTGCCTAAAACAATACCGTACATCGAAGAAATTGTGTAGCCTGGACCAGTTGAATAGGAGGTACCATATGGTTTTTTCTAAATATGTAAGAGGATCCACATGGCCATGCATATTTCTACATTTTTTATGGTGGGACTTTTCATGGGATGTGATCGGTTAACCAAACTATACAACTAGCCCATACAAGGGGGGTTTCTTGGTGGTGTCTTAGCATAAGGTTGGTGCACTTTTTGGACAACTATGTGGGAAAAACATGCTCCATTTTTTATGGTTCAATTTAAAATTTACCCATTAATGATCATAAGTTCTAAATATTCTTCTTCCTCCTCCCTTATCCATTCATCTGGGTGTCCTCCTTTTAACTTGTAAACTCCCCTCCTATCATCTTCTAGATATGGAATTATTTCCCTTGTATTATGTAGATTAAATCAATGTCAATCTCAATGGATTCCTCTAGGTATGCTATTCGTTCCTCTAGTTCCTTTCATTGTTTATCTTCTCCTCTCCTGCACTATCTTCGTGCTTTTTAATTCACCTTATTCTCTGGGAATTTGTTCTTTCATTGATTTATATCAAGCCAAACTGAACTGATACAACATACTGGATGTCTGGGTAATCCTCAGTATAAGGTAGAGGTTCTCTCTTCATTTTATATGGTGCATCGTTGTGCCGTATGTTGGGATCTTCCGATGATGCCTCTATTTTGTCAAATAAATTATATTAAACATGTTACCATGCCTCATATGTCCCTAGTCAGTGTATAATCACCAATTTTTATTATCTCATCAAATCGTTCCACTTTGAATGATGTGGTTCTTTATTTAGGGACAAATATCCTTGATCCTAGATTGTTAAAACACCCCTTCTAATGTGTTACACCATAAACAAATTATTTAATATGATGGATTGAATTATTATGGAAAGTTATCCTTTAGTGAGGCCCTTTAGAAAAATTATTATTCATTATTCCATGGGTTAGCTCATAGAATTAAAATAATTTTATTAAATTTGTTGAATGAAATAATTGTAATACCTTATTCATTATGTTTATATTTTATACCATATTCCTTGTGATTATTCTTAATTTTTCAAACTTGTTTCATGTTCCCAATATATTTTTCTATATGATATATTATTATCACCTATGTGATTTTCTTATGCCTTATACCATGTACATTATTCTATGGGAAAATGAACCATATCACAATGCATCTTTTTATGACTTATATTAAATTCCATTTTGGTGCGATTGAAGAAATTGCTTGGTCTAGCATGTTTATCTTATTATACATGGTAATTCCTTATTAAGATATGTGATATTTGTTTTAATTCACTGAAAACATGTGGTCTAAGATAGAACACGTCTCCCAACAATAGTATTCCATGGATGGACTCTTCATCATTGGCATGGTACTACTTGATGCAACAAAAGAGATACTTGGCTTGACTTATCTAGGATCTCCGGTGGATTATTTATAATATATGGGGACATAAGTTCCCCACAAGTGAAATAATAGATGTAAATGATGGAAATACAGTTTTTCCATGACTTGTTTGATAATCAGCCAACTATTTTAGATACCTAGTACAGACTCAGAGTTCATTATACCAAGATTGATGCATGGGATGTCATTACAGGTCACCTTGGATGAACTCTGTGCTATTGATTATATCGAAGGAACCTACAATGACCCTTGTGGGTCCATTATAGATATCCTTATAGGGGATCAGGTTTCCATTACAATATTTTATGGATTATTTTTCACATATTACTTTTGGTATATTATTGTTAATATTTGTATTACAGTACTAGAGTGTTGTAATGATGTCCAAGTGGTGTGACCACCATGTCAAAGAACATTCTTGGGGAAACCACCTCTTTTTCATCATATAATATCCCTTGTATATATCATATCACCTATGAATGCTTATTTGGTTCCTACATTTGGATTAGGTAGAGGCATGTAAAATATGTTAAGTATCCTTCTACGAACAAGGACCAAAGTGTTTTTGTTAAATAATTTATTGATATCCATGTATTAACCATTATTGAAACACTATTCATTTTATTGTTCATAGACTGTATAGATCTAAACATCATTAGTGTTGTAATAATGGGTTGATGTCTCACACCTTGTTCGGGGCACCATTGCATTGGGGTTCTAGAGAAAATAACTGTAATCGTAGGTCCAGGGTGTTTTTCTTGTGCTTTAAATTGTACATTGAAGCATAGGAGCACAATTCGGAGCTGGCACTAAGGATGATCATTGAGTTCTACCTATTTTAATTGTCCTGCATTATTTTATTTTATTTTATTATAATATTCCACATGTTGTTTTTTTCCTATTTATCTCATGGAGAATCTCATGTACAATCATGCATTGAAGTATATTTAGAATAATTCACTTTTATTAAAACATAATATCTAATTTCCTCTACTCTTTCATTTATTATTACTGCTTCTTCTTGTTTCTATTGGTTCTTTACTATAAATTTTATTTCTAGTCTAACAAAGTTGTCATAATATCCCCACAACATACCATTTAGACCATCCCTATTTTTTAGCATCCTCTAACATATGGGATGTCATTCTTAAGGCCATGTGGTGACCATTCTAGCTATATATTCTATGGTTAGTTGGGCATTGATGATACAAAGTGCTATCAGAGCCACATTTCAATTGTTTCATTCTATTTTTGTATGGGACAAAGGAGACTAAGAAAGTGCAGGTTCTTTGTAAATTGTTGTATCTACAAGTGATCAAACCACGTATGGATAAAAGTCCATGTGGATAGATACGGGACTATTGTTCATGTTGTTCATTACTATACTCGATTTTCATTTCTCCTTGTGTAATTTCTGTATTTTCCACCTCATAATAATTCATGATATTTATATCATTTTACATTGGTTCGATGTGGAATTAAAGTAGTATTACATGAATTTTTCTAAGAACGAAGAAATTCAAATTTTATCCTCATTCCAGGCCATGTATATTTCATTTATATGCTATTTTGACATTGTTGAAATTCCTTGTGTTTTATTTTCATTACTTTTTGTTTCCATGATCTGTTTCATTAGTAACAAGTATATCTTTTACATTATTTTGTATTTTATTTCCTGATTGTGTATATCATGTTCATGTTTTTAAAAAATATTATTTCCTTCAGTTTTATTCCATTATGACATGATTTTAGTGCAATGATTGTCTTGTTGTTTGTGTTTTCCAGGTTATAGAGTAGCCATCAATGGTTAATTATTGTACAACCTTCTTGACCTACCATGTGAAACTAGATGAAATGGTCATGTTTAGAATGCATAGTGATTCATTTATCATATCTAATATATTACCATGTTAGATTACTTATTAATGGGATTTGTTTCAATTAACATGCATTTATGAATTTTTTTGTTTCAAATTAACATTTTATGGTAGTGGTAAATGGGAGTCAATTTCAAATTGTTAAAGTCTAAGAGTGCTTTATGATTTTTGGAAAAATCTGTAACCCATATAATTTATCCATTATAGATGCACTTTATATAATGAAGACTGTTGTATAAATGTTAAGGATGCTGAATTTTTTGTTAATCCTATGGAAATATTGTTGTAGTTGAAAGGGAACTAGAAAATATTTATAAAACATAAGGGTGATTTATAAATTGAGAAGTGGTGACCTATATAACTGAACTATATCTTATCATACTAATTATTAGAGATTGACTTAAATATAAATTCTTTTCAATTTTTTTACCATAAATAAATTTGAGTGAATTATAAGGACTTGAACCCCAATTGTTTTGGATTAATAGCCCATGTTACTAACTTATTAAATTCATTACTAGACCGATGTAGGTTAGTTAGGGAATGCATCATATAAAATTAATCAAGTAAGGTTGTTTTTAAATTCTAAATTCTTAAATTATCTGGGAATTTTTAGTTCATCCCACGATGGATTGATAGGACCCTTGTGGGTTTCCATTTCATTTGGTATATTTTTTAAATAATTTTAGGGTGTATATGCATTCTTCCTAATGATAGTCCATTAAAGTTTCCATGAACACCTATATGAATTTTTATATAAACATAAGGTGTTTCCCATTTTGATCGTACCTATTCAATTAACAAATGGCCATATAGAATTTTGGTTATTTGGGATATTCCTATCTAATTCAATAAGATTTCTCTTTTATAGTTTCAATGACATGTAATTTTTCTTGGTACAAGGGATTGATCACAGGTTTTAATATTTATAATTTAGAATTACATTAGTAAGATATTATTATTATTGGAATCCATTTTTTCATTTGTTTTCACCAATATATGATTATCCCAATTTCAAGATGATTGTGGCATCATATTGTTTACTTAATCATGGAATAATTTATATGCCATGATTTCTTCAATTATATGTCAATTCTTTGGGTTTTATAAATATAAGGAACCAATAGTAACCATGGGTCTATGATACAATGTGAATATTACCTTAATGAAAAACCTTACAAAATGGGATATTGATTGATAAATCCTTTGAAAATGAGAAAATAGTTATCAAAAAATAATACGAACAATGTGAAAATAACCTATGTCTCAAACAAGCCAAATAAATATAAATATGGGGCCTCATGAATGATCAAGTTACAAAGATCACTAGAAAAAAATTTGTAAGATATAGAGAAGCAACAAAATTTTATTACTTCAATTTCATGAGAGTTGGTCATTATGTAGCTCAATGTATCAATCCAATATTAGATATGAAGGTATAAGGGATTAAAATTGAAGAATATGGTATGGGTATTAAAAATGTTTCATCAATAATAAAATAAACTACATTGTTTCTACTTATTCACATGTATGTAGAAAATTCTATGGTTCTATATGGAGGAATTGGGAATATAACTAAATCAAATAAAAACTGTGTTAGATTTGATTGATTGCTTGAGAACCACTACTCAGCAGTTATTTTTTCTTTAAGGAACCAATTTTTTATCCATCTATATCATCCACACACAATTCAAATGTTTCCAAGAAATACTATTTTCAATATCTAGGTGCTAGTGTGGACCTATAATGAAGCCTTTAATATCCCAAAGAACATTGTTATGTCGATACTACATTCTATGGAGAACATTGATCAGTTTCTTGGATCGATCCATTCTCTCTCTAGGGTGTGGGAGAAATAAGAGTGGATCCTTCCAATTCATAAAATTAATAAAACCTCAAATGATAGTCTTAATTATATAGTGAGGTACAAAATACCCCAAATAGCTCTTTATCCCTCAAATATTATTTACCAACAGAATTGTCCATTGATGATATATTATGAATGATTTAGTAATTCATAAATATAAATTATAGTTTTTACACATAAATGTAATATAATGGAAAATTTATCTAAAATAAGAGATTCATTAACATGTCACCTTATTCAAAAAATTATTAAAAAACAAGGAATATTAAACTAATATTTTTTTGTTAAATTTTTTCCCATGTATTCACTTAATTAATTTAGAATAATTTTTATAATAAAATATAATACTATTAATTATAAACTCAAATATTGTTAATTTATTCATTTTATAGTGATCATTCAAACTTGGACATCACCCAGACCCTGTGTGGGGCCAAGCAGATCCTTTACTCTTATTAATAATAATATGACATATTTTAAATATAGATATTTCATAATCCTATAAAACATATACCTTAATTGATGTGAATACCAATAATTTTGTAACATCTAGATATATTTATAAGAGTAAACACTATGTTCGATAGCATACAATATAAGCCACACCTAGCATAAATGAATAATGAAATATATTTTGGAAAATTTGAACCTTATACAATAGTTGTTAAATTATAGGAAATGAATAGTGTTAACAAAATTATTAAATATATAATATTAATTCTCATTTTTTTGGTTTTAAATAATTATTTTCAGTAAATTTATATATTTTTTGCCAATTCATTTTTTACATAAAAAATATTTTATTCCAAAATGTTTTCTACGTCATTTTTTTAGTTATCATTGTGATTAATACTAGAAAATTTTAGAGATTTCATATTAAAACAAATTTGAATTTTGAAATTTGAATTTAAGAAAAACATAGGTTGAATATATTATGACTTTATAAAACTATTTATTTTTCAAGGAATAGTTAAAAATACTCATTTTTATTGAAAATTATATTATATTTTAATTTTTTTAAAATTTAAAATTTTTTTGATACATATTAAATTTTTATTAGTACATTTAGATTAAAAATAAAAAATTCATATTTTTAATATCATATTATCCTTTAATTTAGTATTAAACATTTTCAATTTTAAAAATAAATTTTTTCGGATAAAATAGTTTCTCATTGCCTTTTGTCGATTTAATTTTAAATTGAATTCTAAAACTTTTTTAATTTAAGAATTGAAAATTTGAAACCATATTTGGAATTAATGGATCCAAATTATATAAATTTTTCCCTTTTTTGATCCATATGAATAGTGACTTCAGTGATTTTCATAACCACGATAATGGGAAACCCCGGTAATTTAGGTGAACAATAAAATGACAATAACCATAAAATGACCCCAAAATTTATATAAATATTTTTTTTCTGAGTTTAAATCAATCGGTTTTATCAAAGGATTGATTTTATGACCTTTTGGATCCACTTGGATATGATTATAACCTTTATGGCATTTTATTTTCATAAATGTCAGACATGGCACACCCATGTCTTTAATAAGTGTAACATTTATAATATTCTATTTCAAAAATGTTATTTTTTTATAAATATTATTTTTAAACCTAATATATTTATCATTATTTTTGTAATTTATTTTTAATTTAAAAAAAATAGTTCCCTTAAATTATTTCACAATGTTGATGCAGTAATTATTTTTTTAACAGAAGTTCAAATAAGTGATATTAAAAATATTATAAAAACAATAATATGATATTATTAACCTTATAAACGAGGTTTATAGATTGAATTGACATTTTAGGGACATAATTAAATATTTGGCATGAATTTTAGAAGTTATCATTATATTAATAAAGTCAAAGAAATGAATAGTTCAAAAAAAATATTGATAATTTTTAATAAATAATATTTAATAGAATGATATTAATTTTACTAAAATCTTTGATTTATATAAATAATTAGGATTAAGATTTAAATATTATCCATTACCCACTTCTCGGGTTTTATTTGTTTTGTAGTAAATAAATTAACAAAGAATGTGTAAAAATCCATGTTGTCACGGTGATATTTAAACATGTTAAATATAAAGTAAAAGAAAATGATAAGGGTATAAATATAGTCAAATCTTGTAAAACATTTATTTCATTAGTTAATTTGGAACCATGTTAATTTTATATTTAAACATAATCAACTAGAATCCATTTGAAATTGAAAATTAATTTATATTAATATAATTATTTAAAAACATCTGAGATAGCACATCCCCTCTCTTATAAAAGAGAACCACTTACCTAATTTCATCAAACATAAAAACCCATTTTTCATGGTAAATCCTTTAAAAAATACTTTACTAAGATACCTATTTAATTATAGCTGAAATATTTTGGGCATAAAACAAACATTAATGGTCATAAGATGATATAGAAAAGAGATTGTCCATAGATGAAGTGTCATTTGTAATTGAAGGTTTCTATTATATTGATTTTTAAAAATCCCTAAAACCATTTTAAAAGTTGAATGTATAATAAATAATGTTTAATAAATAAAATTATGTATAATAATTATAGTTTCATGAACCACATCCATATCCAGTTTCATCAAATGGGAAAATAAATCATCATCTTTCGGTACGTCGGCCTACCACCTCGCAAACTGATGCAATTCATTTTACATCACCATATATCAATATTGTTTATAATTAATTAATTTATTTTTATATATTATATTAATTAATATTTTATAATTCAGAAATAATAATATATTACTTACATTATTACCTTTACAAGACCAGAAAATTGATAACTTTGTTCATGCATATGTGTGGACTACCACTTCCAGGAAATGATGTGATTATTTTTTTCATCACCATATCATATATAAGATATATAAATATATTACGGTATTTAATTAGTTTATAATATATATATATATGATATTTTCATTATTATTTGATAACAAAATATTTCATACCTTCTTCTGTAATGATTGTTGAAAAATTGAAACGTTTCTTATACGTTTCTATGGCCAACCATCTCAATGATTGTAGCATAGTTATTTTTTTATGACAATACTTAATGGATGAATTTAAAAGAAAAATTAATGGATAAAAGTGATAACTATTTCATTATAATTATTGTTGATATTATGTAATAATGTCATGTTTTACCATATTCAACCAACCTGAGTCATTGTAGACTTAATTACTGAATATCATCAAAATGTATAACATAAACTTAAGTGATTAAATTTTTTAATAAAAATGGTAATAATTGACATTGAATTTATAATAATAATTATAGGTTTTACTAAAAAATATAAAATTTTTAAAAATAGATTATTCATGAATACGAAGAACATACATGATGTGTCATGATGGAGGTAAGTGACATTCATTTTAAAAATCCTCTTCTAATGTATGTTGATGTACTTTTTAAAAATGTAAAAAGGATGGTATTTTAACTTTTATGGGATGCGAGTATATTCATACCAACCTATTTCCTTAATGATTAGAATAACTCATTACATTTTTTGAGGAATTATTTCAAGGAATGTTGTTTCCTTTTTTTTTGTTTTTTATCACAAATGTGATTTAGAAATGAAAAAGATGTTTTTCTTAAAATTATTTTTATGATTCATTAATTAATGGTTGATGATTGGAATATAGTTAATAAAAAATTTATAGGATTATGGTACTTGTTCAATTATCTACTATTGGGTTATTTAATGACAATCCAAGGTTAGGTGGATACGTTATAACATCCAATGCATTGGGTACCCTGATAATAGAAGATGACTCTATGGTTATTCAATATATGAGATAGAGACAATAGATTATGTTCCTCATAAGAGATAATGGGAATATAAAATTATTTTTATTCTAATTTTAAATGTCATTATTAATAATGAGTGGTGGTGTTGGTCACTCTAATTTCATTATCAAATACTAACGATAAAGATCTTAAATGAGTAGTTGTGATTCTTACTCCAATAATTCCTGAAGATTACAATTTTTTTTATCTATGGTGTCTATGTGTTTTAAAAGTTTTATTTTACTTGAATTTTTTTTTCATATAGAAAATTTTAATTCTACTTCCAAATTTATTAATGTGAATAAATTATTTGTATTTTGTATATTCATGTTTTTCACTAGAATAATGGTCATTATTCTTTTATGTTTCTTAAAATTATTTTTTGTGATCATCTAATGTTTTGCAATGTTTATCATATGGTTTAACGGATAGTATGGTTAATGATTATATTAATAAGAAAATTTTAAATACTTATTATGAAATGAAATCTCTTAATATTCTAACATCATTTCTATGAAAAATATGTGGATACTATATAGTGGTTTTCACTTGTAATATATTGAATTACATTTTCATATTTCCCTAATTCAATAAAATTATTAATCAAAATTATCATCATGAATTTAATAATGATAATTATAATTTAAAAACTCTACGAAATGTAATTCTTATTGTCAATTCCTTACATATCGTATCAAAGATGGTTTCAAACAACATTAGATATTATGATATATTATTATGATTTGTGGACACTATCATTAGTATAAAATTTACAGTTTATCATATGTTCAATTTATAAAAATATTTTTTTGGTTTTATGTTGTGGAATTATAAGGTGGATAATGGTATTTTTTTGATACATTTGTTTTGAGATAATTATGGGTTATTATATTTAATGATGAAAAATGAGAGAATGAGATAAACATTGGTGCCAAAAATTTTATTTAATATTTATTATCTAAATATTATTTTGAGGATATTTCTCAAATTTATAGTAGCTTATAAATATTAGAGTAATATTGTTTTAGAAAAAGGATATCCTACTAGATTGGTGACATCCCGACACATCTGATAAAGTCGTGGGGATTTTACCCTCAACTGAATGGTGACAAGGGTACATCTCCTAAAATTACCAACCATGACATACTTGTGAGTATGACATTTTGTTTTTAAAATATATGATTGATATGGGTAAAGATAATTTTGGGAAAACAATTTTATCTAATCAATAACCACAGAATTGGAAAATGATTCACTGATTATGTGATTAATTTTATTTTTGAATACTTTTTTTATTTTGGGAAACCTATAAGATTAAAGTAAAAAAAATATTATTATGGAGTTTTATTTAAGGAATAAATGTTTAATTATAATTTTTATAAATATATTATTCTGTTTTGATATTACAATAATTTATGTTATTTATAGAAATAGAAAACATAATTTGGATATTAAGGTATTTAGGATATTACGATTACGTGTGAGACTCTATGAGTCATTGCTGTGACATTGAGACCTATATTAAGATTTTATTGGAATATTATTTGATCAAATACATCTAATTTTTTAGTTTAAATCTTAGTTTATAATATTTTTGAGGAATTTTTAGGATATTTATCTATTGAATGATTTCTGTTGAAAGGTATGTATTACTGATGAGAATTTTTTATGAAATAATATTTCCCTCATATAAAGGATTATTGTTTTTTGATAACTTTCCTTATATTTTTCTGACTGTTTTTATTTTGGTTAATGTCATTAGATAGTGGGAAAATATATTTATTATTTTTTTGGATTTCTGATATGTATATTTTGATTCAATTTCTTAATGAATGGAAAATTTATACTTAACAATTGTAGAAAAATATGAGTTTGTATTGTAAATTTAATAATTTATGGAAATCTACTTTTTAAGTAAGAAAATTTCCTTATACATATAGTACATATGGTAAAGGAATTCCTCAACTCTAGGATAATTATATTTAATAAAAATCATCATCTCTTTACTTTTCTTGTACAGAAATCAATGTCCTCTTTACTAATCCAATGTTTATGATTATGTGGTGGATAATTTCTCATGATCATATTCTATATCACTCATTATCTATAACTTGTAGATAAGTTCCTCTTCTATATTTGGGTTTTCACTTCCTAATTTTGTTATTATATATCGAAACCTACTCTGTGGTATACCAGATAACCTAAGTATGATTCATTCCCTCATTTCAAGATGACCATAAATTTATCCTTTTGACATTGTGAGTTTTCAATAATTGTATTTTGAATATAATAACATTGGTTACCAAGACCAATGTAAAATAACTAATACATAATTTCTAATAATGTTGGAGAATATAAAATTCTGATATTTTGTTAGAGAAAACACTATGCTTGATAGTGATAAAATATTATACACACAGAGCTTAATAGAAAAATATAATATTTTAACCTAAACATGAATATTATAACCTAGTCATTAAATTGGTGGGAATTCCATATTTTCTTTTTTTTTGTATCATATGAAATTCAAAATGATTTTTTTCTCATATGGTAATTTTTTAAACTAGGCTTTTTAATGTTTCTTTGTGAGTTGGGTGACTTTAATGTGGTGTTTCTAAACATCATTTATGGACTAAAGTCTCCCTAAGGCGTTCCTTAAAGATTTAGGAGTGTCGGAGCTATAAATACTTCTTTGAGGAAAAATAATGTAGGGTGTATGGTTTTTCAGAAACTATACGGTACATCGATGAAACTTTTCAGCCTGGTCCAGTGGAATACGAGGTACCATATGGTTTGTCCAAAATCTGTGAGAGGAGCCACATTTCCATGCAGATTTATACATGTTTTTTAGGGTGGTATTTTTCTTGGGATGTGCTCGGTTAACCAATCTATATAGTCATCCCATGCAAGGTGTGTTTTTGGTAGTGCCTTAGCGAAAGGATGGTGCATGTTTTGGACTACTATTTGTGAAAACCGTGCTCCATTTTTTCTTGGTTCAATTTACAATCTATCCCATAATGACCATAAAGTCTAAATGTTCTTTTTCCTCCTCCCTTATTTAGTCATCTGGGGATCCACCTTTTCACATGGAAACACCCCTTCTATCGTCTTCTAGATATGGAATGATTTTACTTGTCTCATGTGAGATTAAATCTATGTCGATCTCTATGGATTCCTCTGGGTATCCAATTCATTCCTCTATCTCCTTTCATTGTTTATCTTCTCCTCTTCTCCACTATCTTCATGCTTGCTATTTCACCCTATTCTCTGGGAATTTTTTTTCTTTGATTTATATCAAACCAAACTAAATCGAAAGAATATATTGGATACGTGGGTTGTCCTTAGTATAAGGTAGGTGTTCTTACTTCATTCAACATGTTTTTTTTCATTTTATATGGTGTTCCATTGTTCCATGTGTTGGGCTATTCTAAAGATGCCTCTATTTTTTGAAATAAATTATATAGAACATGTTACCATGCCTCAAAAGTCTCTAGTGAGTGGAGAATCGCCACTTTGGATGATCTCATTAACAATTTATAATTTGATTTATGTGGTTCTTTAATTGGGGACAAATATCATTGATCATTGATTGTTAAAACAACCATTATGGTTCATTACACCCTAAATAAATGACTTAAACTGATGAATTGAATTATTATGGATTTATGGGCTTTAGTGAGGCCGTTAATAATAATAATTATTCATTATTACCTAGGTTATCTCATTTAATTAAATGAATCTTATTATATTTGTTAAACTAAAGAGATGTGATACTTTATTCATTATGTTTATGTATTGTACCATTTCCCTTGTGCTTATGATTAATTTCTCACACTTGATGCATCTTCCCTATATAATTTCGAATATGATACATGATTATCACTAATGATATTTTATTATGACTTATACCATGTACTTTATTCCTCAGGAATGTGACTCATATCACAATGAATATTTATTATAACTTATATCAAATTCTATTTTGGTGTGATTGAAGAAAATTATTTGGATAGCATGTTTGTCATATTATACAAGGTAATGCCTTATTAATAAATGTGATCTTTGTTTTTATGCCTTGAAAGAATGTGGTCTGAGATAGAATAGAAGTCCCAACATTAGGATTCCATGGATGGACTCTTCACAATTGGAATGGTACTACATGATCATCAGAAGAGATACTTGTCCTGACTTATCCAGGATCTCGAGTGGATTATTCATACTATAGTGGGACAAAAGTTCCAATATAGAGAAAAAATATATGGAATTTATGGGAATATAGATTATCCTTGCCTTGTGTGATAATCAGTCACCTATTTGGGATACCTAGTATAGAATCAGTGTTTACTATACCAATAGTGATACAAGGGATGTCTTTACAGATCACCTTGAATGAAATATATTCTATTTATTATATCGAAGGAACCTGTAGATTCCCTTGGGATTCCATTATGGATCTCCTTATTGGGGATCAGGTTACGATTACTATATTTGATGGATTATTTTTAACATATAACTTTTGGTAACTTATTGTTATAATTTTTATTACATTAAGAGAGTGTTGTAACGATGTCCTAGGGGTGTGACCACCATGTTAAAGAACATTCATTGGTTTGACAATGTTTTTTTATTCATATATAATCCCATGTATATATCATATTACATGTACATGTTTATTTGGTTCCTACATCCAGATTAGGTAAAACCAGGTCGAATAGGTCATATATCCTTCTAAGAATAGTGACCGAAGAGATTTTTATTGTTTAATTTATTGATATCATTGTATTCAACTATATTGACACACTATTAAGTTTCTATTTCATGAAGTGGACTGATCTAAAAATCTTTGGTGTTGGACTAATGGTATTATATCTCACACCCTTTTCAGGCCACCATAGCACTGGGGTTCCCTAGAAAATTATTGTAATCACTAGTCCATGGTATTTTTCTTATTCTTTAAATTGTACATTTGATATTAGGAGAAAAATTCTGAACTATAACTAAATATGATCATGGATTTCTTCCAATTGTAATTGTTCTACCTTTTTTATTTTGTTTTATTATAATATATACTTTTTGTTTGTTTTCTCTTTATCTCATGGAGAATCTCACGTACATTCATGCATTGCAATATATTTTTCATCGATCACTTTTATTCAAAAATAATATCCATTTTCCAATACTCTATCATTTATTATTACTATTCATTCTTTTTTCGATTGGTTATTTACTATATATCACATTGATATTCTAATTATGTGGTCATAATATTCCTACAATACACGAATTAGAGCATCTCAATTAGGTAGCAACCACTACCATTTGGGAAGTCATGCTTGAGTCCATGTGGTGACCGTTCTAGCTATATATTCTGTGGTTAGTTTGGTTGAGATGTTACAAAGTGGTATTAGAGCCACAATTCACTTTTGTCTTAATATTTTTGTATGGTATAAAGGAGAAAAATAATGTGTGTGTTCATGGTAAAATATAGTATCTTAAATGGATAAAAACACATACAGATAAAAGCCAGTGGATAGATAAGGGACTATTGTTCATGTTGTTCATTATTATACTCGATTTTTATTTCACCGTATGTGATTTGATTATTTTATACCTCAGGTAAATTCATGAGATTTATATCACTTTACATTGGCCTGATGTGGAATTTAAGTAGTATTACATGAATTATTCTAAGAACATAGAAATTCAAATTTTATCCACATTCTAGGCCATGTAGATTTCATCTATAGTCTATTTGACATTGTTAAAATAACTTGTGTTGTATTTTCATGACTATTAGTTTCAATGCTCAGTTTCATTAGTAACATGTTTAGGTTTTACATTCTTTTTTATTTTATTTCATGCATGTGTATAACATGTTTATGTTTTTAATTAATATTATTTCCTTGAGTTAAATTTTATTCATCGATGATTTTAGTGTAATGAATGGCATGTTATTTTCATTTCCCTTGTTATGGAGTAGCCTTCCGTGGTTAATTGTTGTATATCCTTCTTTCCCTACCATGTGAAACTAGAAGAAGTTTTCATTCTTAGAATATATAGTGATTCATTTATCATATCTAACAAATTACCATTTTAGCTGACTAATTAATGGGATTTGTTCAACTAACAAGCATCTATGATTTTTTTTGTTAAAAATTAAAATTTTATGGTTGGGGTTAAATGGGATTCAATTACAAATTGTTATAGTCTATGAGTGATTAATTATTTCGGAAAAATGTTAGCCCATATAATTTATACATTATACATGTACTTCATATAATGAAGGACTATTGTATAAATGTTATGGATGCTGAATTTTTTGTTAATCCTATGAAAAAGTTGTTATGGATGAATTGGAGATTCCAACAATTTATAAAATGTAAGGGATATTTATAAATTGAGAAGTTGTGACTCATATAACATAACTATATTTTATCATAATAATTACTATAATCTGATTTAAATATAAATTCGGTTAAATTTTTTACCATAAATAAATTGGATACCATTAAAAGGGCTTGAACCCCTATTTCATGGTCTTAATAATCTGTGTAACTAAATTATTAATTCAATACTGGACCCAAGTAGGTCAGTTAAGGCATCCTTCTTTTCAAATTAAACCACAAAGCGTGTTTTAAAGTTCTAAATTCTTAAATGGTATGGGATTTTTTAGTTGATCACAAGATGGATTGATGGGACCCTCAGAGTTTTCCATTTCTTTTATATATATATTTTTACTCAAACTCAATGGGGGCATACTAATGCATTTTAATGATATTTCTTTAAATTGACCATGAATGCCTATATTAATTTTGATGTAAACATAAGGTGGTGTACATTTTGATCGTACTAATTCATTTAATAAATGTCCATCTATCAATTTTTTAGATATATATAAATATAAGGGTGGTAAATTAAAAATAAAATATCTACATAAGGTGGTTTCCATTAGTGGTTTTTATCCCTAAACTCGTGTACGGTTGGATATATGATTCCTTGACTGGTTACCTTTGCATTGGAACATGGGCTTCGCATTTAGGCCTTTTCAATATTTCTTTAACGTAAATGATAAGATCCCTTTCCTAGTAAATATTCATAGGTGTGACCTCATTTTGGTTCGACTCATTTAGATTTGATAAGGGGAAATACCACTATATGAATTACCCTCAAATCATTAAAAGTATTTCTAAATAGTAGGAGCTTTCTGAAGAGAGGTATTTGTTTTTAAGATGTCATCATTGTAGGATACTTAGTTTCTGAAATGAAATAATTTTCTTAAGAGGGGTTTATGTGTTTCTTTGACCATTTCTATGAGTTTTATCATAGTGAAAATCCTAGTTCTAAAAGGCTATACATGTTAAGGGCATGGTCGGTAGAACGATAGGTCTTGTGAGCTTTCTTTTTTTCATCTTCAGCATTGGTCGAATCTGAAAGTCATCAACGTGTTTTTCTATCATCTGGGATGGTGTGAATATAAGTTATCTCTTCTTTAGACCATTGATAAATGAATGAATAGGAATGATAAGACTATGGATAGTATCATTTATGTCTACATTCTCTAGTGATTTGATTGTTTTATGTGTCAACATGTGCGATACCACCGAGCTGATGACTGGTAAAACAAACTATTTGAGTTTTTTGGAAGATTTTAAAGACCAGATTTGTCGTATCGATAAAAAAAATATCAGATGTAATTTTACATTAGAATTATAATAAATAAAACCCATCCCACTACTCATGATAATTTCCAAATAGAACTGGGTGTCGTGACACTACGAGACAAGGTTCTTTTTCTCTAACACCAAATTTTATGGCATTCACATATGTAACTTAGTTAGAGTGTCATGTTTAACCAAATTAAAACTATAATCTATAACTCATAAAAGTATATTCATATATCTATTCCATTTAACATCTACAAAATAGTGATTTCCACCTCACGGACCATG
Source organism: Viscum album (assembly GCA_963277665.1). Lineage (NCBI taxonomy): Eukaryota > Viridiplantae > Streptophyta > Magnoliopsida > Santalales > Viscaceae > Viscum > Viscum album. The sequence goes on along the minus strand of OY728143.1, from coordinate 1,982,366,124 downwards.
GACAGAAGTGGATGGAGCATGCACTATGGGAGGTAATTTTCATCATTAGTGGATTCGACATTAATGAAACTCTAATGTTTGGGAAAATCATTTCATAATTTTTCTAGTGTTTCCTACAATAACATTGACTAAAATGATGGAATGTGAATTTAGAATTTGTCTGCAATTGTTAAAAATCCCAGATACTATTAATCAATTGTTTATAATGGGGCTTCCAAGAGTGAATGATGATGTTGTGCTTGGTTATACATGCATCCTTTAAAGCTGACATTGGTTGGGAAAAGGCCTCAATGGTTGTTCTTGAGAGATCATAGGATTACTTAGGTGGTAAAGGAATAGTGATAAATTAATTGTGATGTGTTGGTAGGTGAAGTTCAGCTTTCCTAAGATAAGTCTCAGATCATTTTGGTTGATATTGAAAATTCTCTTAGTGTACTCATTAATAAATGATTATTATGACTCCTATATTTACATCATCTGGGTATTCTTTGAGAGCATCAGTTATACGCAATGAGTAAATTTAAAATCTACTGGTCTTGATGGGTAGTATTTTTCAAGAGAGTCCTTCTAAAGAGTGGATGTCCATAGTGGCATGGTTAAACCTAGGTGATGCTTGGGTTCCCAAGTAGGAATTCCATGGACATAATCATTGACACCAGCTACTTCCTTTTACATGATTTCTTTTTGGATGTTGCTTTAGAATCACTCAATGTTCTTGTTATGTGGATGTTTGTCCTTTTACCAATGATTCCCTCATAAATCACGTTTATGATTTTCCATCAATGAACTCCTTGGACTCCTTTTGATGATTCTATGGTTGCCCTAGACATTATTTGGGCCCATAAGGGATGATTAAATATTGTATCGACCCATGTGTTCTCTATTGGGCATGAAACCACGTTTGTGCTAGGAAAAGATATATAAAAGTGAGCATTTTGTTAGGAGGAATCACCAGATACCTTTTTTTGGCTTCGATGAGTATGCATAGATAAATCTTGGGGTGACTTCATCAAAATTGAGTGACATTAGTTTTAGAGTACAACAGCTATCTAAGCTTCCTATTTTGAGATTAGTCAATCAGAGATAGTTCGATTGTTTTTCCCTTCCTCTTATCATATGTGGATTATGAGGAACTTATTAATAGAACATGTTCAATTTGAGTAAGGTGTTGTAAAATTCAGATAATACATTTTATGAAATATCATCTCTACTTTACCTCTGACGGCGTCTTGGACACCAACGATTGTTTAATCTATCAATCATGAAAGTGAACTATTGGAGCACTAATGAAATCCTTAAATTATTGGAATCATAGTACTCGATATCTATTCCAAATGATATAATAGGGTTTTGAAGGAGTCAACAATGTGATCATGTATCATGCATGATGGTCTTGGGTAGGTTTCATGTCAGTGTTTCAATTAAGAAAAAAACTTTTCTCTTGAGTTTCTATGGATTATGTGTAATTTGTTATGGTGATGCTCCAAGATACACTGGGTATTTATAAATTCAATAAGGCCATTTTAATGGTAATTTAAGACACAATTAGTTTGATTTATGATGTTTTTTATTTCCCCATGGATTCTTAGGAATTAGTTGTTTTAAGGTGGGGATATTGTAGCATCCAATGTTTTGGACTCGATGAAATTTTAATGAAATTTAAATTTGGTCATTTGGAGGAATATATAATGTATAAATTTAACTTTTGAATGGTTTTATAAGATTTGAAAAAATTAAATGTATTTTTTTAGAAATACTTTAATTCATGAAGTGTCCATTGGGGTTTTCTTCATGTTTTAGGAGCACTAGGTCCTGAAAGGACACATTTTTTAACAATCATAGAGCCAAAACAATTTGATTAAAACCATTTTTCCAAAAGAAGAAAACTTCAGTCCTAGTTTATTAGTCCCAGAAGTTCCAAACTGTGTTTTCAAACGATTCATATTATTTAACATTTTTCATAGTTTTTTTCGCATGACCTACACATGGTTATCCAAACCACCCTGTTATCCCATGTGAGGGGGGATATTGGTTGTTCTATTTCAAATAGATAGCACACAGTTTGGATAATCCTGTGGACAAACCATTTTCTCTTTTAAATTGGGTAAATTTATTACTTATCCCTTAATGAAAATAAATTCTAAATCCCATTCTTCTACATCCCTATTCTAGAACCATGATGCTCTACTTTTCCATCCATAAGCTACTATCTTATCTGGTTTTGAGAATGGTAATATACCCCATGCGTGATTTCGGATTCGATCTCCATTGGTCTCAATATATTCCACTTGGTAATCTTTTTGTTCTTATATATACTTTTTAAGATTCTCTTCTCATCACCAGTGCTATCTTCGGGCGAGTTCATTGCCCCTATTTATAGGTTATTCATCATTTTCTAAGATTTCTCTCAATCTTGACAAATTCAAGACTCGATATTTGATGTTTCAGTATTCCTTACTATAAGGTATGTGGTATAGCTTTATTCTATATATTTTTTTACATTTTCAATGCAACACTATTGTTCTCTATGCCTGACTCTTTCGAGGACAACTTTATATTTTCAAATAAATTAAATTGGACCTGTTACAATGTATGTTACGTCCCAAGATAGTGGTGAATCACTGCTTTCTAAAATATCATTGAATAATACATCATAAATGGAAGTGGTTCCTCCATTGGTGATAAATTCCCTTGATCCTATATTGTTTGAACACCCCCGAATGTGCATTTAACCCTTAATATATTCCATACATTGACGATTTGAATTAAGATGGATTTTTTAACTGAGTTTGGATTTTAAGATTGATGATTATTCATTATACCAATGGTGAACCCACTGAATGAAATTAATTTGATTAAATTGGTTCAACGATGAGAATGCAATGCATTATGATTTTTTGTTGTTTCTTATACAATTATCCTTGTTCTAATGCCTCATTTCTCAAACATATTTCGTGTGACCTATTTCATGTGACATATACTATATGATTATTTCTTATAAATTGTTATTATTACTTATTCCACATACTATATTACTTGTTTTGTTACATCATGTCACATTGCTTACTGCTTGTGCCTTATATCAAATTTAATGTTGGTTGGCTTGAATACAATTCCTAGGATATCATGCTAATATTATGGTATATAATTTTTTTATGACATGTGATATTTGTTGTTATGCCATGTTTTGGTATATAGGCTCACAGTTCCTGTATTGGTACAACATAACATTCCGAGAGCGACACTTGGATTTCCTTTTCTGGGCTCTTCATCAGATTATTCAAACTCTTGGGTGAAACTGGTTCCCTAAGGGAGTAACTATGGACTGAATCATTAGAAATATGGTTATGCCATGACTCGGGAGATATTTGGTCCCCTGTGTGATAATCATAGTATGGAATGAGAGTTTACTATATGAAGAGTGATATGAGGGACTCTATTATGGGTCTCTTTGGATGGACTCTGTGGTTTTGGTTATATCGAAGTTTCTTGAAGCAATCCATTGGAGTCCATTATTGGTCATCTTGGATGGTATGAGCTTTCAATTAATGTATGTGATGGAATATTTTTTCAGATTACTTAGGGTTTATTATTGTGTTTTTTATTTTAATTATGTTAATAGAGTGTTTGGATGATGTCATAGGGGTAGAACATGCAACAAAAAAAACAATCTAGGGTTCAAACCACTTATGTGGATTTAAATATGATTCCATATATATATCATATCACTCGTAATGGTTCCTTTGGTTTAGAAATCCAGATTAGTCCAATGAAGGTTCATTGGATGAGAATCTACCTAGTAATCAGACCGAAGCATTTAATAATTTATTTTATCATCTCCTTGTATTCACCTATGTTGGAATATTGTTCTTTTTATAGTTCACGAACTGTATTGAAATTTTCACCATTGGTGGGGCCTATTGGGATTATTTCTCAAACCCTAATCGGGCCTCCATTACACTAGTGTACCTCATTTGATCCTTATTTTTGCAGTTCAATGGTATTTTTCTTGTTCTTTGCATCATACATGGGAGCGTATGAGAACATGACTATGATAGTACTCCAGATTCTTATGGAGTTCTCCCAATTGGATTTTGTTATACCTTTTAATTATTTAGCTCTATTGTACTCTCTCTCTCTATATATATATATATATATATATTTGTGTTTCCAATTTATGTCTTATATCATCTCATTCACAAGCATGCATTGTAGTATATTTGGTGTCAGCCAATTTTTTTCCAAAATATTACCTATTTTTGCTTCTCTATCATTTATTATTTCTACTTTTTGTCTTTTATGTCATTTCATTACTATATAATTTTCTGATACTCTGATCCTGATGTTATAGTACCCCATAATTCCACCATTAGTCCTTTATTTTTAGTTGTCAACCTCGAGCATAAGGGGAGGCGTACTTGAGGCCATGTGTTGATCGGTTCGCTTTCCAATTTTGTGGTTAGTCTAGACGAGACATTACATAAATGAATATTATTAAACACATAATGAAATATATAATGATACATATCATTTTTTTATATCAATTAATATTTTTTAAATAATTAATATATTTCTATTAAAACCATTTTATTTTTCAAAAAAATATGTTCTCATAAAAAAATTAGTTTTATAACTATTTGTTTTTCATTATTATAAATAATTTCAAGAAATTTAAGGACATTTATTTAAAAAAGTTTATATTAATTTTTATGATTTCATTTAAAAATTATATTATGGATAATTTTAGATGATTTTATGAAAATTTTAATTATTCAATGGATATTATAAAAAAATGATTTTTATGGAAAACGATAATTTATTTTATTTCTATTATAAGTCCAAGTAATGATTTTTATTTGTTTTCAAATTTAATGTATTAAGATTTTATATAATACAATTATTTTTTTAATTGGATTTTAAATTTCAATTTACAATAAAAAAATTTCTTATTTAAAAGATACATTTTATTGGGAAAACCTTTTTTCCATTCTATTTTGTCTGTTTAATTTTAAATTATTTTCTCAAACATTTTTATTTTTAATTTCTAAAAAATTATTCTATATTTGGAATTGATGGATCCAAATGCACTAAATTGGCCGCTTTTATTTTTGTACAATTTGAATAGAAACATCAGTAATTTTAGGGACCACTATACTAGGTATGTCAGGTATCTTAGGTTAAAAATATAATGATAATAAGAATCAAATGACCCACAAACATACCTAAATCTTATTTTATGAATTTTAATTACCCATAATCAACTATGGGTAATATATATTACCTTTTGGACCCCTAAGGATATTATTATTACCATTATAGTATTTTATTTAATGAAATTTCCAACATGTAATAATCTTGTTTTTCATAAGTGTATCATTTTTAATATTGTTTTTATCTACAGGATATTTTGACTATAAATATAATTTTGAAATATAATATATGAATTTTTATCAATGAAATTAATTTTTTATTTTCAGTGAAGATATAATTACTTTCAATTTATTCACAACGCTGATGCAATAGTTATTTAATTAATTTAAAAAGAAACTAAATTTAATTTGGAATTCTATAATAAATATAATTTGAGATACTTATTGTGATAAAAAAATATTATTTATTCTAGTTATATGTTATGTATATAATAAAAAATTTTGTTTTATTTATAGCTATAATATTGATATTATGAATGTTAATGTAATGAATAGTTCTAAAAATTGACATTATTCATATTTTATAATAAATAATATTTTATTAAATGATGTAAAATTTATAAAAATATTAAAATTTTCAATTTGATTGAGATGTGGTTTAAAATATAATACATGGTCCATTTTATTGATATGTTTTTATTTTATAATATCTTTATTAACCCTCATAGCATAAAACCCCATGTTGTCATGGTAAGAGATAAAGGGGTCAAAAATGTTCATGAATAACTCTAAGGTGACTAGCTCCACTATGGTGATGTTAGTTATCACAAGTAAAATAAGTACCTTACTTTAGTTTAAAGATTACACTAGTTTATGGTTCTAAGGACCTGGTATTGGTCCACCTCTATCATAGTAATATATATATATATATATATCATTTCTCATTTGGTGGGGTAGAGAATTGTTTTTAGCAACTGGAGGTGCTTAATAAAGTGTGATTTTTTTATTGGGGTTCTTAAATGATAGTGGAAGAACATAATAATCTAGTTGGAAAAGGTGAAGTTATTATATACATTGCATTAAGGATGATATTTTTGTGATGGTTTATATATTTTATTTTGTAAAGTGGGGAAACATTTTTCATGACATTTAAAATCATATGTCATGTATGTTTTCCTCGATGTTTAATTTCATGTGGTGAGGATGTAGGTACTGATGTAAAATTTTGAATGAAATATGTGGGGAAACTTTTAACTATCTATGGGTATTTTGATGTGGCAAAAACCATTTAATAATTCATAGTCTTATGGATGGTTATGCCTTAATTGGAGCCCTAATTGTATAGATTTACCGCAGGCGCAACCATGCCATATGTATACCTGACTCATACATTCGTAGAGGGGTCTATATGAATTGTCCCTTTTTGAATAGAGCTGTATGAAATTTTTATGGATGGGATTTTCTAGGTTTCACTATTAATATAGTAAGGACACGAACCATTCCATAATCATCCTCATTACGAATATCCCTCCACATAGATATGACTCGCATTCAGGGGATAGCAGAATTATGTACTCTAAAATAAGTGATTATTGACACAATGGTTGGATAGGGGGTCCATTACATAGATTGAACTTGTTTTTATAGACTGGTAATTTGTATAACTCATTATACTATGGGGGATTATAGTTCACCCCGATAACATATTCATTAATAGGATATATCACCCCCATAAAAATTTGGTCCTGCAAGAAACGCCATATGTATTGGATTTTATTTTCAATTTACTATGAAATAATCATGTAGTATAACATCATTAGATTAGGAAATATTACACTATTAAATAACCAACATAGTGAATTTGGTTCTTCATAAAAAATACAAACCCACACTGGAATGGTATAACAATATGATTTCATAATCAATCATTTATGTTGGGTAAAATGAAAAGTATTGTAACATTGAGGGTATCTAAATCAGATTAAATAGTCATGTTATAGAAGGATTAAATCATGAAATAATAAAATATGAGTTAACTGGCTATGAGAATTTTTTGTTATAAGTCACCAATTGATGACAGTGGATTCACATATTTCATATCGTGAGAAAAATAACTTCTGTATTTGAGGGGGATCTCTCCTATAGGACCAAACATCCTCTAGGAACAAGATTTTTTTAGGGTTTCTATTCATTATCAAATATTAGTTATGTCCCTTTGGATTTCCTAGTTCCATTTACCCATTTTATATATGTAAGGACAAGAGGAAGAGATCCAAATGTCTATGGAATTCCAAGATAAGAACATCAACTTGATGAATTGGTTGATATCAACTGAAGTCTCAATGATATGCAGTTGGTTCATTGATAATGTAATATTCTGAAAGGGTCTGAGCAACCTAATGTCTACACAAGCATTTATTAAACACATATCATTGTGAAGAGATAAAACATGTTATTCTTGAGCACAAAACTATCAAGGGGATTATATGTTCAAAGGGAAAGCCTCTTGTCTGATACATTAAATTAATTAAACTAGTACATGGTCATGCAATGTAACATTAAACAATCAGGTAAGTTCCCTGTCCAAGATAAATCTCGGTTGCACTATCCATGGTGGCCACTCATATCCCCTATGTTCACATGATCCATTTTCACTAAGAGAAACAATGGATAATTGTGTAGTTGATTAAGCCATGTAGGAGTATGTGATGAGGAATATATGGCGGTGTTCAAAATTAATTTTGTAAACTGGAATCTTCTTGGATCAGAAACTCATGCGGGGACATGATTGGAAGTTATAATAACCTACTTTTTATCCAAAAATAGACGATCCATTATCACTAAATATCTTATGATAGTAGTAATAATGAAAAATGTTTTTCTTATATAGTTCCATATATAGTTCTAGACTATACGTAGGGAGGGTTAATTATTTTAAAAATATTATATCTAGAATAAACATTTTAGATCCTGGGGTCAATATATATCATGTGATTGTTGGGATAAAAGAGCATATAGTTCTTAAATGTAAAAATCTCCATGTAGGTATGACCATACATAGATAGGGGCATTGTTTCCACCTATATTGGAAATTGATCATGTATATGAGATATGGGTGTCACTAAATATCCACATCATAGGGATCAAGACACATATAGTTGATGAAAAGATAAATATTCACACAGGTATAACCCATATGCATAGGGTAGAATTTTTTAAATTTACACTGTGTTTTGACCTCAGATTTGAGGCATGGCAATCACTATATATCATGTTATGGAATGGATCAAGTGATATATAGTTCTTGAATGGAAATCTATCCACAACAGTATAAACCATATGCATCGGGGTGAATTTTTCATTTTAATTTTGTGGATAGACCGATTATTTGTGGTTTGGGAGTCACTTTGCATCCTATTATAGTAGGAATGAGGACATCAATAGTTCATAAATAGAAAACCCTTCATCCATGTATGAACCATTAGTCAGGTGGGGATATTTCACAATTTATGTTTCAAGTAGACTAAGGACATGATGTTTGAGCATTGATATAAATCTTATGACAGTATGAATTACTCCACACATAGTTCTAGAATAGAAAACTCTCCACATAGGTCAAACTCATATGTGGTGGGGATATTTCACTCCTTTATGTTATGGTGTGACATAGGATTTGAGGTCTAGGAATCAATACATATCTTCTGATGAAATGAATCAAGAGACGTGAAGTTAGAAAATGGTAAACCCCCCGAGTTGGTCTGAACCATATGCAGATTGGGGAATATCATCCATTTATTGGTATCAAAATCCATTATTTGTGTTCCAGTGTCACGATGTATCCTTTTATGGAATGAATCAATCCAACAATACTTCTTGAATGGAAAAATCTCCACACAAGTCTGATGCATAGGAAAATGTGTGTTATTTTTCTGTTTATATTTTTTCTGGACATGGTATTATAGGTTCAAGAATTAATACATATCCAATAATAGTAGGAATCATTGAACATGTGGTTGTTGAATGTAAAACTATGAATTCATGTTAGACCCATAAGTATAGGGGATTATGTTTTCTATTTGTATTGCATATGGACCCCGGATTTGATGTCTATCTATAATTATGTATCCTATGTTGGTAGAAACAATGAGCCATGTATTTACTAAATGGAAAACACTCCACACATGTTTGACCCATATGTAGATGGGGTATTTATTTTTGTTTATATTACTACTGGACCCATGATTTGAGGTCTATTATTCACTACATATATTTTTATGTCATTAATCAAGATACACATAGTTAATTAAAATATACATTCCCTATGTTGATCTAATCTCCATAAAATTATGGTATTACTATATTTTTCTTTCACATAGATGTTTATCCTGAACATTGAATCATCCCTGATGGAATATTCATTGGGATGTTTAACAACATATGGTAAGGACATCTTCTATTCATTTTCATATCATCCTGTGGGGATGAAAGATGCGATAGAGTTTGGATTAATCCATCTAGGAAATATTATGATACTCCATTTTGAGTATTTCTTTCATGACTTAGTATATTGTGTATTTCAATTTCTTTCTTCGAAGAAATAAGATACCATGTAGTTTAAATTCATGCTACCAATACATTGGATACCAGGATGTTTAAATTCTTTGGCCCAATATATAGGATACTGTAAATTTTAAATTCTTTCATTCTTGACTTAGGTAACCGTGAAGTATATATTATTTCATCCAAGATTTAGGATTCTTAATGATATATATATAAAAAGATTTTATGGAAACATTTAACAATTGGGGAGTGTAATATCTTCCCCATCTATCAAGACCAATGAGTAAGATCATTTGGTATAGATCTTATGTATGATGTATGGTAATTACAACATGGTAACTAGCTTCATAATTATATTTCTTGGTAACATTGTTCTTATTATTCAAATACCAGTTCTTTTAGATGTAATTATTGAAGGAGAACATAATTTTTTAATTGTTATGTAATCTGATATAGATGAAATTTTAGGTTATTAACTGTACACAATATTTTCTCATTGATTTATTCTAACTCATCCAATAGTTTTTTTTTGATTTCTCATCATTTAATAGTTTTCCGTATATAGATATTCAAAGAGAGGGAGACTACTATTTAATGGGGAACATTTTATTGTTTCTATACACCATTGAATATGGAGTTTATTGTGTGGTAGTGTCAATGGTGGGATGGTAGGCCCTTATAAAATCATGTGCTTTCATCGACCGAAGTTTTAGTCCTTTTACACAATTTTTTACTATATTTGAATGAGTCTTATTGAATCCCTATATTTTTCCATTTTCAGTTCATAATAGTTGGATTAATGGTTGTATTGGATGTCATACTCCTAGTATAATTTTTTCAATTCAATAAAATATAATTTGGATTCATTTTCCATGAATATCCTATGAGGGAAACTAAATTTGGTGATTATATTTAACCTTGCGAAATTCATCATTTTCTTTATGCTGGAATCTAGGATACGTATTTCATCAACCCTTTGGGAAAATATTTGGTAACTGTTAAAGATGTATATAATCTTCTTAGTTGTTGATAATGGATATGGATATACAATGTATATTCACTATATAGAAAATTAAAAATAATATTTATCTATTTGAAGGAACTATAGAGTTTTATAGATGATGTTATCAGGAATGTAGAATGCATGAATTTTTTTACTGAAGTCCACATTGTCTTATATCATTAATTTCTAGTAGTAAACAATCATAGTAAATGGATGGAAGATTCTATTTCTAGTCTAATGATTATTGTGTGATCCCACATGGACTTATTCTATAATGTTATGAAATACTCCTTCTGCTATTCATCTGAGGATTATTGCATCAGATCCTCATTTTATAGGTTATTTGGATCATTTGGACCATCTTAAAGGGTAATGATCATTTATCAGCATTGAGTCTTTGCCCTCTTCGATTGATCCGATGGGAGGACCCCATTTTGGTGGTAATCAACCATGGGTTCCATCCATCAATGGGTAGATATCATTTCATCATGCTTTGTGTTAATGTAGAATTGATTAATTTCCATCGTGTCACAAATGATCACTGATGAGAACATCCTTAATTACATGAAGTTGAAACATACATCATAACACTTAGGGTTAGTTTGCATTGCAACTACATTAGCTAGTTTACTGGCATGAACATTTTATGTTCAATGAGTGTAAATTATTATTCGTTAAAATGGTAACTCTACCATCAATCCTTTGACATAAAAGATGAGAGGCTCTAATTCTTTCTTCTTGATAGAATACTCATCACTGATTTTTTTGATCACTAGCTTGGAATCCTCATTTATGTTCAGGAAGTCTATCTACACCTATATGGATAAACATAATCTAACTATGATGGCATAGTATTTTTGTTTATTTTCGATGATGCATACAAATACTTTGAAGAAGTATAGAAAAATAGATTTTATTGGGTAAGAAATAAAATCATTAAACAAATCTGATTAAGATTTATGTTTTCCAAACACTTTCTAAAAAGACTTTCGGAGTCTCTATAAAAATACATCTCCAAAGTTTAGTGAGTTTCATGGGAATATAAAACCTCTTCATCTAGAATATTGGTGTCCACTAGTGTTCTTTTCATGGTAGGATGTTCAATATATAAATAATGTAGGGGTGAGACCTCAATTTCCATCTTTGAAATTAAATCCATGTCATTTTATTACAGAATAACTCTCCATCATTCCAAAATTCAAGAGAGTATATAGTGTTTAGGGGTTTCATTGAGTGGGTTAATATGCGTCACCATTTGGACATTAATAATCTTCAAGTAATATCTTATATTTTTTTATTAAAAATATGAGTGTGAGTTGTTTAATCTCAATATCAGAATACTTGGTCATAAAACCTTACATTATACAACTTTGATTGTAATGGTTTCTATAATTCCATTTATTATTTATTTATTTTATTTGGGAAACAACTAAACATTCCATAACAGCTGTATAAATTACAAGAATAGTTCTTTCCACTAATTGAATTAAGACTATTGAGTGTTGTATAAACTTCTTGAGTCTCTCAATGTAATCTTGTTAGTCCTCTTAAAATTATTATTAAACTCCCTTATTTGTTAAATTAGTGAATAAGATATATTTTACAGCTATGTTCGCAATGAAACATTCAATTTATGAGAGGTTCCCTTAAATCCATACTAGTTCATTATGATTGTGGGGGACAAAAATTCCTATAATGGAACTTTCATTTTCTATATCAACCTCAATGTCATGTTGGCATATCAAAAAGATAAGGATTTTCCCAAACATTACACTAAAATAACACATTGGAGGATTCATCTTCAGACTCTGTTGACATGACTTGTATAAGATTGTTTGAAAATCTAGTAGCTGATTACATCATTTTCATGATTTGAATACCTATTTATGGACATAAAATTCCTAAATTTATCCAAAAAGTGTATAAACATATGATTAATCGAATGTTGGTATGTAGTGAAAATTTTCTTTAATCCAAATGGAATGACCTTGTAAAAACATATCACTGGCAGTGATCTGATGGCGGTGTCCTTCTCATCATTATAGTCCATCATTATTAGATTATACGATGAATGCCCGTCATGGAAGGAAAAGTAATGGAAGCCATCACTTGTATTGATCAAACATTTTGGCATGGAAAATGGGAATTCTTCCTTAGGGAACATTCAAATAAGGTCTCTAAAATCAATGGATACCATGATATATATATTATTTTTCATGATTGGAATGATGTTCTTGATCCATTAATGATACTACAATTCTCTTAAAAAGTGGAATTTGATAAATTTGTCAACTTTGGATTCTTCGTTTGTATCATGGGAGGGGTGCATCCTCCTGGATACCTGCATGAAATCTCATTGGTCATAGGGAAATCCAATGTGGTGTATAGCCACATCAGGTTTCAGCTTAGAAATCTCCATATAGTTCCAATAGAACATGTATTGATTTTTTTCAAATGAAATATACATTTGTTTATCATCATGACAGAATAATGCATGAATCAACCTGGTATGTGTGTCCTCCTCAATTCCCAGATTCACCTATCTGAGAAAATCATTGGTGGTTGAGAGGAATTTTTCAAATATAAGAAGGTTGTTCCTATGGTCATCATCTTTTCCTTTAATCTCCAAGTCTATGGAATGATTTTTAGAAAATGTGGATAATCTAGTGGAATCTCTATCACTGTCGATATAAGAGAGACCTTGGGAAGAGAAATTTACATAATTTATTGAAAGAAAAATTTAATAGAATTTTAGGGCTTGCACATTTTCTTTTATGCTTTAACCAGAGAAAGGATTAGTCATGGAGTCCTTAGTTGTAGAAAATTCCTTGGGGGTATAATCTTTTTTTTTGATGGAATGATGGAATCTTCTGATCCTGATAAATAACTATCCTTATACCCTTTTAAAAAATCCCCTTCAACTCGCTCGATAGATATCACATGGGCTTGAGAAATATATGTTTGTGGTTCAGGATAACTTACTAGGATTAAATATTATGACTCCATCAGGATTATGGTTAGCATATAGATTATTTTTCTCATTCTCCATGGTTTTTAGCAGCAGTCCTCAAGACATTGGAAGATGAAACCTACACTTGTTCATCCACTATGTGTTGTTTTCGCTCTTTCCTATAGAAATATACCTTACCATATATGGCTTCATTTGACTATATGTGGGTTATGGGACCATATAGTACGTATCCCTTTTATTAGATGGGGTATGAGAAAAAATTATTTAATGTTTGATGAACCATTATGTGGAAATGATTCCACGGCCTTCCTACCATGACATTATATGTCTTATCATATTGGATAACCAAGAACTCAATTTTATAAGTGAGGCACTCAAACTGATCATTAAATATTATCCTCTTGAGGTTCCATTTCTTACTCTTATAATGCACATGAATAGTAATACTTGTGGATGATAAATCACCAAGCTATATCCAAAACATCTGAGGTTCTGAACTAGGAAAAGGTTGAAACTAGAAAAATTGTCAACCAGAGCCCTTCAGATGATGAAATTTTTTGGTTTTATAAAAATTTAGAGGGGTCTAATTTGTATTTATACTACTTCTTCATGACCCTATTATATGAACAAGATAGTGACATTTCATTCTGATCATATAGTATCCACCCATTAAACAGTATATACATCAACATCTTTCTTGAACTCCATTGGTCTAAAGAGAGCATTGATGAGTTCCTCATAGAGTTCGTTACCAAGACGTTGACCATCCAATATGAAGAATTTGATATGATAAACTCCCAATTTTTTCAGAGTTTCATTCATTTATTCTAGTGATCTTGAATTCCCAACATGAGTTCTTACCCTATTATGTGTCTAAGGAGTTGTGGTGATCAGTGTGGATATGAATGATTTATAAAAAGAGGTTGAAGAAGTAGCACCAAGTGGTTTTTCTTGCACCATCATTTCCCTTTGTCTCAGGTGATTTGAAAATCATAGCCCCACTAGTATGTCATGTAAAATGTCTAGGCGTCAATGCCCACTAGAGATATATGAGGAATATCCACTCATATTTTTGAATTCCTAGGGTTCTCATCCTTTAATCTTGGCTGCAGAAATTAATTGGTCTGTTATGTGCCTGAAATATTAGGTTCAACAATGCCCTTACTATCCCATATATCCTCGGCTTCAACGTCCATCACAAATATCTCTTTGGTTATGTGTGGGGATCTCTTACTCACACGAAAATTCATTTTTATATAAGGGATCTATTATGTGAACTATGATAATATGTACAGAAATGATCTCTTCATTCCATGAGGGATCCATTTTTTGGGGTGATTCTTGTTCTCTAATCATCGATAAAAATTATCCTACAAGAGGAAGACCCTTTATGGGAGAAAGATATGACACTTCTTCTTCAGTATTTTCATTTTTATTATTATTAATTATAACTTTATTGGGTGTACACAATAACTCCTCTCTAGGTACTAGGATTATTTTTCAATTAGGAAGTTGTTATCTCACGGTATAATGAGATGAATCAACTATCATTCAAGTCATATGGTGATCGAACATCTATCCATTCTTGGATGAATCTTATTTTCAGTCACCCTCTTCTTCTGGTGGAGTATTGGTTTCATGGGTCCCCAATGCCAAGGCCTTATCTAATATCACCTATCGAGAATCAACCATTCTCTTAAGGACATCTATGAAGAAAATTTAATAACAGATGGTTTTACCCAACATTATATTAATAGGGTTGTAGTTAGGTAGTTCCATGCGGATGCCCTCATTGATTTTATTGGTCATTAGTTACTTGAGAAGGATATTTTCAATGTATTTAAGGAAATAAATAGGTAACTTCCAATTATGGAAGGGGTACAATTATTTAATACATGAGTCAAATTATAGGAGACCATGGTCTCTTTTTCTACTTATCAGGGGTGATTTTTCGACTATTACCACTCAACATGATGCACCAAATGATTTAGGATGTACATGGGTTCTTGAATGGGAACATATTTTGTTTTTAGGGTAACATTGATTATCTCTGTATTACAAAGCCTTATTCTCTATTCCAAGGGAATGGAATGAGATTTATACTATATATGTTGAATGGAATATTATATCCATTGTACAATTTCTTCAAACTATTAGAATATTCATGGAAATTTCATCAATATCAGAGGTGTCTGAAACTCATCCCAATAATTTTTAAGAGAGTTCCATAACCATATATTATTAATAGAGGGATAATAAGTTTATAGGACAAACCATTCGTTCTTGTGATGAAGTAAGAAACAATCACATTTTCTCATTTTTTTAGAATTTTGCGGTCAATAATTGTAATTTCCCTTTACATGAAGTTGAACTGATAATGGAATTTAAAATGGTGGTCTTCCCATACCACAAAAAATAATACTCAAAGGCTACTACACAAAACTATGGATGTACCTATAAAAATCTATACAAAACATCTCAGTTAGTTTACCTCTTTCTATTCTCTAGTACCCACTATAATGATACATCAGGACACAAAGTGAGCATGATTTAATTCTAGAACTCACAGGACATCATGGATTTAGAAGGAATGATTTCATTAATCTAGTGGGGGAATAGAGACATCCACCCATTTAGGATATGTCCTGTTCTAATGTTTCACTACTGTGCACCACCCTTTTCAAGCATCCATTTGAGAAAACATTGATTCGATGGTGATGGGGATTTCAGGAGGTACCACAGTCTGGACTACCTCCCATCTTCAGGGATAAGGAAATGATTGATCATGTAGACCAATTTTTATATCCTTTTTATTCTCGAACCATTCTTGGATTGAATTATTATATTGATGGGGGAGTTTCTACCATCATAATGGTAGCATGTTGTGACTATCTTCATCCTCTTCATTTATATATATTAGACACATGGATCTAGAGCTATATTGATAATCATACGCTTCTCTTATTAGAATATTGGCTCTCTTATTGTATGTCATAGGAGGGACGTTTGTATCTATCTAAAGGAAATACCTTGTTGGAATGTTTCCCTTGATTATTTCCCCATTGATCTATTAGATATTATATATATCATTCTCATACCTTTCTAATCATTACTCTGTGGATGAACTTTTTTCTCCTCTCGGTGTTGAGTGGGATGTACAAACCTTTCCTTTTATCTTGGAAGTGTTCCTTCATAGATATTGAAATTCATCATTCTTGGGTTCCATGTTCTGCCACCTTCTTTGATTCAGTATATGTGCATTTTCATTTTGTACATTCCGATCACACACCTCTTGAGAAATGGTTTTTGAATTGCATCATTCTACATTTACATCTTGGTATAAATCACATTCTAGGTTAATTGTGTTAAAATTTATTGAGTTATATCAGGAAATAATATCCATTAAATTACTCTCCTTGTAATTGGGTGATTATACATTTCTTACTCCTCCTTCGACGGTTTTATGAGATTCATTTCAGTAACCATGTGACATATTAGACCATTTTAGCTAACAACCATTACTGGGATATATTTCACTCAATGTATGTTCCCTTTTCCTTGGTCTATGGATAGTTCCATCAAGGAATATCAATTTCAGTTTGTCGAATGGTCCCCAAATAGTAATTATGTGTCTAATGATATATGAGTGGATTGATTTCTAGTGTTTGATATTTACATCATAACCTAGAAGAAGTTTAATTCTTATAGGGTAATGATGATGTTTAAAATTCCCCCAGCCATCTAGTTTGGGGCCGAATCAGGGCCGCTATTAGTACTTATTGATCCTGTTGTTTAGTATTTTATTATTCAAGTCAATAATATAATTTCTATATAGAAAGGGTTTATGATATAAGTTCCCATATCCTATCAATATGTGGTTGATCTAGAATATATAATGATTTATCTAGGACCCTCTTGAGTTGTTATAAATTTGTTGATGGTGATTGAGAAAACATTCCTCTAATCCTATGGTTTGGGGATTGTTTTAAAATAACTCTAATATTTCTTAAATCCTCTAAGGATCTGACGACCCAACCATTTAGTTAGTGGTAAAAATATCCCTAGACTAGTGGTCTCGGATTAATCAGTAATTCCTGAAATATCAGCTGCTATTTTGATTCATAAGATTTTTTGAAAATTTGTTCTGTTATGAGGTAGAGGTAATGACTACATTTGATGAATGTGATTTTATATAGTAAGATATTAGGTAGTCCATAGTTTTAGAATCTATTTCAAAATCAAATATATATTTTTTGGAGTGACATAGCTTAATTGTTTCTTGGTAGCCCACTCCCTCTGTTTGTGATGTATATTCATCATTACTGTGAGGAAGTCTCAATATATTGATTAATTGGACAATGAATTATTCATCTTTATGATGTTCATAGGGACAAATGAATTCATATCTTTTTTGGGTCATGGAATCAGTATAACATATCCCCATAATCTTCATGTATCCATTTTTTCATACTTTTCATTTATGGAGAAAATAATACATATTCTATGGGTATTTATTCAAATCCTAAAATTGTCGATGGTCAATTGGTAATATTAAATAAGTAACTACCATTATATAAAGAAAAAATTTATTATCTATGTATAAGGATAAAATTATCTTATTATTAAATAATAATTTGGTATATTATTCCACTGCATGGGATGAAATAGAACCTTATCTAAAATAGTTTGACCAACCTTTATTGAGTTGATTTCAATTAATGAAAAATTTCTAACATGAGTTTCGATCTAACATCACCATGTAATAATTAATGGTTTATAATCTTCATTGGACTTAGATAAATTGTTAATAAATAATTCTAGATATCCTTATCCAATATTTTTTAATTTGTAATCCACACAAAAAATCAAGGCATTATTAATTAATATAGTTGGAAAGTTATGCAAATATATAAACATTTTAAATAGATTTCCAAACCTCTATCAGGGTTATTAAAATGTATTATTTATTGTCATTACTATAAAACTAATGTGATAGGATATTCTATAACAAATTATGATAAACAATTTTTTGGTAAATAAAATAAGATTAATAAATTTAATATTTATTTATCTCTGTTTATTTTCGAGATAATGTATTATAATTCTTCTCTTAATTTTTATATAAATGCAAATTCCCATGAAGTATATTATATCACTATGATCAATAATTTTGAAGGATATCATTCTCACCGGCTCAAATTTCTTAGAATGGTATAGACAGCTATGTGATACACTAAACCACATATAGAAATTTTAAGTGATGGAACCCCCACTTCTTGAGTCTCTTGCTAAGAGGCCCATGAGGAAAATGTATCTCTCAACCTAAAACATGAGAGAGTTCCAATATATGTACAATAATTTTATTATCCTCTATTTTTGAAGATATTTTAATGAAACATTAGTATATGGTAGTGTATAGAATCATTTTTCAGTATCCTAGTCTTTATCCACAAAATTAAAGATAGGAGAGATAGAAGATCTCAAAAACTCGATTCAAATGCATGATTAGTGAGTCGACGCTAACTAAGACTCTTGTAGTCAACTTGATTGGCTACATTTAATGCTTAGAAATTATAATAAATATGTTCCTATATAGGATAAACATTGATCCCATTTTATCCTCACCAATTAAATTATTTTTTTAGTTTAACTTTGAATTTTATCATTATAAATGGTGAGATGACAATTGGAACTTCTAACATTATTTCAACAATTTTTCAAGGACATGGGATGTGAAATATTTATTGTACTTATAGTGAATAGGGATATGAATATAAATAAAAAAGGTCACTAAGATTTATTCCATATGTAAGGATTATTTTAACTATCACCTCATGTAGAATAAGATCCAATGATAAATAAAGGAATAAAACATGGAATGTTTTCTTGTGGAAATCTAAGATACTAGAAGATGAACTGCACCAAAATGATGAAACGAGGGGAAGATTTCAGTTCACTATTAACCAATTAAAATCAATCCATAAATACACATTCGTATTAGATACACCATAGTGTTATCAATTGTGTTACCAAATATAGGAAACAAGTATATTCCAATGATTTTCAATAGAGAGGTGGATCGGAAAGTAGACAATACAGTGTGACATTCTTCTTTCAAAATTGGAGATTAACAACATCCATTACCAACACTATTGATTTTAATTTTAAAATATTATTATAATGCACAAACTATTAGCAAGAATATAAATTTTATAACCTTCCTAGATTTATATGGTGTTATTTTCAATTTTAGAACTAATAGTCGCTTCTTTTTCCTAAAAATATATGTTATAGTAAGACACAACTAAATAATGGTCATTGTTAATTAAATTAAAAATCTGTTGGGATAGATAAATAATAATTTTCACATGTCTCATTTGAAACCTTATTGTGGCATCACTGTCTTTTCCATGAAAGTGAAAATTATCTGGAAAAAATCTATCAAGATGGGAGTTTATAATATTTTTTTCTAATACCACTTGAAACATTTTATACTTTTTTTCAAGGAAATGTGACAAAAACCCTTTTGGGTGGAAAAGGTGAAATAGTATAAGAAATTATATAATATAAAACACTAATGTGTGTGGAAATTTTCCATTATAAGATAGAGTTTTAAGTTTATACTTCATCAATTTTACTAAAGACATTACTAGATATGGTTATATTTACAAAAGGTGATATAAGTTCGAATCTTTTGAGAAATTAAAAGAGTCAATGAATAATGTAGAGAATCAACAAAGAAATATGAAAAATATCATTTAATTAATGTTGGGTGGTGAATATTTTAAAAAAGTGTTTATATAATATCTTAAGGGGTTTAGGATTCTATCTCAACTCATTACAGTCTATACACCATAGTGGAATTGTGTTATTGAAACCAGGAACTATATCATTATTTTAATGGTAATTTTGACGATGATCCATGATGATATATAATTATCCTTTTGGGTGTATGTATTAGAATCTATATCATCAATCATAAATATAGTTCAAACTAAGATAGAATGTAGGATACCATATAAACTATTATATGGAAGTAAATTTTTTTGACACATATAGACGAATGGGGATTTTAGGTGTTAGTTAAGGACATGTCACACAACATATTGAAACCCTAATGAATTAAGTGTATCATTATAGGGTATATCAATGAAATAAGTCAATATTATCTATAAGACACCTCAAAAAGATGATGAAAAATACAATAAAATCCATTTTTCTTGATTGGAAGAACACCCTCAAGAAGAAAAGTTGGAGGGAGGGAGACTTCGATGATGTTTATGGTCAATATACACAACAATTTTTACAATAACCTATTCCATAGGCTCCCAAAAAAGATTTTTTACTTAAAAAGGTATTCCACATTAGCTCCAAATATATTAGAGACCCAAAATGGTATGGTTTTCTAGTCACCCAGGAAGGTGACTCATTATTTATTAATAATAATGATACTCTTTATTATAAGGAGGTATTAGAGTGATTAGATTATTCAAGATGGACTTTAGGCGTGAATTTTGAGACATATTCAATATATGAGAACCATGTTCGGGTTCCACACAATCACTTAGTTTATGTAAATACCATTAGGTTAAAATGAGTAAATTGAATACCTAAAAAGAAAAGCATGTGGATAAAGGGTTTAAATAGTGTCATGTAATTGAATAAAATCACAAATTTTCTCCAATATGTATGTTTTATTCTAATAGAATTATAAATGAAATAACAACACTCCATGAATATTTTATTTGGTATATAGAGGTGAAAATATCCATACATAATTAAAACCATTCAGAGGATGTCGATATGACACAAAAAGATGGGTTATTGACTCCTTATAATTCCCAGAATAGACATGCATGTTTCCTATTTATATAAATAGATTAATGTAGGCATCAAGGTGATGGGAAATTATATTTAATGATGAAATAACATAATTTGGTTTCATTAATAATGGATAATTTTCATGTGTTTACTATAGTTTTATGGGGAGTATAGTAATTATCCTAGTAGTATATATAACTTAAATATTTATTTTTGGAAATGACATTTCAGATATACAACCAATTTTGGACCAGTTGAATAATTTTATCACCAAGGAGGAAGTATTTGTGGGAGCATATATTTTATGTATCAATATCATTTATGATAAATCTAAGAGGATTCTTATACTAAGATAAATAATATATATTGACTATATATTAAGTTAATTTATTTATGAATAATCTAATAGAGGATTGGTTCTAGTACCACATGATATAAATCATTATAAGAAAGCATTTACTAATAAATTACAAGAAAAATAGAGAATTTGGAAGATCCTACAATAATTTATGATAGGAAGAATCATTAATATTGTGTTATGTAGTATTCCTTATTTATATGTTTCCATGAAAATTGTTGGAAGATAGAATGATGATCCCGATGAAGAACATTGGTCTACTGTTAAGGCCATCCATATGTTATTATGGTGAACTAGGGAAATGTTCATGGTGTATAAAGGATGAAAAGAGTTAATTTTCAATGTTTATATATATTATATGATTTATATAGATCTAAATGAACTAAATTCATAATAATTATATTAATTGATTCTTGATAGAGGAACTATAAGATAGAATCGTTCAAACTAACCATTTTTCATTGATTCTATAGTGGAGTTTTATTATATAATGTATTTTGATGATGTTAAAGAAGTAAATTGGATATAATGATTAATTAATGAGTTTTACATAGTTACAAATAGTGAATACCTTATCTCGTTATATTTGGATAATATTATAGACGTGGATCTCAAAATAAGAAACATTCACAATAATAAACAATGAACAAACTCCAGAAGTATGGCCTCTTGATATATTTCTATAAAGGTTTTATGTTAATGTTAGTATATTTTCCATGAAGGATATCTTGGTGGACCCATTCACATAATCATCAAATCAATAGAAGCATGAGTATCATGTGATATCTAGGGGAATGAATGGTTTTAACTACTAGTTGTAGTATAAGTGGGAGTATGTTACCGTTAGTAACCTAAAATAAAATTCATTAAATTTTACGATTACATGTATTAAATATTTTGAATATAAACAAAATTTTTATCAATTAATTATTGTTTTTCTGTGTAATGTTTTATTTGAAACTGTCCTATGAGTTTCCATCACACTAAAAGGTCATCACAGCTCCCCATAATGATCATAACATAGAAGTTCCATAATAGTATTATTAAATATATGTCTTATAGCCAAATGATATCATTTTATGAGAACAAAATGATATAATCTATTAGTTTGGATACTCATAGTAAATTGAGGTACTTTCTCATAATACACACCATTAGTATTTTCCAGTGGATAATATTATAAAAATAGGACATTCCAATAGTATATACTCATTTATATGTCTTGTTGGATGTTCTTATCTATGTATTAATTAATGGATCCTTAATATTTATTATTATTATTAAATTATATAATTATTTTTTTCCTTTAATGTAGAAAAATGTATAATGACATATTTTCATAGAGAAGTGGGGTACATTGTGTGGGTTGTGGTTTGTATTGCATTAATGAATCATCAAGGATATGGTTTTCCATTATGTTCATTAACAAATATTTATAGGTTATCCCCTTTAATGGGATTTTAATAGCCTAAATAAATATATATCCATGGTTTTCTATGGGTAGGCTCATTTCTAAGAAATCAATGAACTAGACATCGAGCATATATGTTGATTACATTAGAATCAAACATTCTTGATTATGGATATCATGATAAAGCCTTGTATTTCACAGTGAGAATTCAAATGAGGTTGTATGTAATTTTGAAATTAACTCCATTATATATTAGTTACTTGAATTTCTTTTAGATGACAACTATGTACTTTTCGAGGCTCCTCCTCATTCCATAGGGACATGGTCCAATTGGGTCACACAGTAAGTGTATCTCAAATCATAGTTAAATTATATTTAAACTTAAGAGGTTTGAGTAATTTTTTTTCACTATTTGTGTTTTAATAATTACTCAAGAACCTTTATTTAATTATGAGTTATATTGAAGAATAAATATAAGACTTAATTTTTAATAACGATATATTTAAAAGTTTTAGTGAATATAGTATTAATTATATTTATTGTCCAATAATTTATTAATCTTTATTTATTATATAAGTAATCATTATTCACGACCCTTTAAATATTGATCATGGTTAAAGACCATGTTTAATTATCTAGTTGAAAATAATATATTATATACCATTTAGATAAATATTAATATTTTCATTTAAAAATGGTATTTATTTAAACTCATGTGACACTCTTGTAGAGAAAACAATAATAGTATTTAATTTATAGAAAGGAGTTTTTGATAAAAAATGAAAAATTATAGAAGGACATATATTCAATTACCAACCCAAAGATAGCGGAATAAATAACTGGTAATATCACATTCCAGGGCCATCCATATTTTTTTGGAAAACAAACATAATTATAATTATAATAATTCCATAACGGAATACTCTCAGTATCACACTCAAGGAAAAAGGGTCCAATCCTCCTAAAAAACAAAGATCATGATATATCCATATGAATCCTTAATTAATTAATAGATTTTTTTCATTAATAATGATGAATGAAAAATGATCAAAATCGAGTACTCTATCACTTGGTGATTCTAATGTGATTTTATGAGATTTTAGAGCATGTGTGTATCACTAATAGGGGGATTATTCCCTTCTATACTATAAAGAAATTATGAAAGGTGGAGTTCAGCCCACCATATCAACATTGGAAAATTTATTACAAGACAAGGTATTTCAAAAATATTCTATAAATTAATCCTAAATAATATATGATTATCCCACCTTATTGATACAGTTTTAACAATTTTTTTAATCATTGATTTCCAACGATTATTTGTGACATTCATCCACATGTAAATCTCTAATTTTTAAAAAAATTATAACTAAAATCATATTTTTCTTTGCCCAATTGGTTCTTTCATAATAAATGGAATCAAAAATTGAACCCTTTTTTATTACATTGAAAAAACTATTCAACTAACTATTAACTAGAGATTATGCATTTTTATATGAATATATACTAAGTTGGAGAAAATATGTAATCACATGGAGTACTGTCTATGGTTATGGTTTTTTTTATAATTTACGGGAACATATTCTTTGTTATGTAAAGTAAATTATCACTCTGTGAACTAAACTAAAATAGGGGACACATGAGTTTATACCATGTAGACCCTATCTATATAGAAGGAAAATTTAAAATATTTTCTAGATAGTTATAAATTCAACACAAATATCCCTATATAAACATGTATTTTTTCATGGACGCTATTTTTTATATTTTAAGTTGTTTATGTTATAATTTTGTTCTAGTTGAATTGATGTGGATTATATCTTCTCCCATGGTAGTGATCATATTTTCCCTTGATTGATGGAGAGGTATCATAAAATTCGTGACTATAAGAGGATAAATAGTAGGTTTCATTGAGTTAAATAAGTTATCATATTCCTATAATTGTAGTTTGGATATTTTGTTGAATGTTAATGTGATTGGAAAAGTGATTTCTAGACGTTATTCACCATCTAAATTTTTGAATTTTTATTTTCATAGTAGTTAATATGATATATATGGAATGTAATTATGAATTATGGATATATTTTTATAAATATATATTTATAATACATTTCCTATATACTTTAGGTCTTCATAAATTGAAATCACATTTTTGTGATAAATGATTTTAATGATGTTGTTGATCAATTCATTGAGTTTAAATAACATGAACAAGTATATTTTAGTAGAATAGTGTAATGTACCCACCATAATTCTCCTAAAAACAATAGTTTTATCTCTAATTTATATTTTTTCAATGGAATATATTATATCTTTTCATTTTTTATATGGATTTATTCATTCAATCACTTTCCACTCTTTTTCCTTTTAATTATTTTAAATTTAAAAAATATATTGAAATGTGAAATTAAATGAGTGTGTGCCTCCATAAAATGATATTTTTTTCACTCATCATGTACAATTCATAGTTGTTTCTAAATTTTATTGATCATAGTTTTTCAACAAACCTTAACTTTAAGTAAAATTCCTCATTTATTATTTTTCATCTTTAACAAATTATAAGGGTGTGCTAATGAGAAATTTTTAGTACAAGCTTTCAGTTCACATCTCCTTTTAATTGTTGATCTTGATATATATTCCTTGTTAAAATCATTCACATTCATCCATTTTTTATTATTCATTAGGTGTATAATATTTGGGGTGATAATCAAAATATATATTATATTTCTTTTGATAATTCAACAAATTAAATATTTAAATGATATTTTATATATTCCTATAAATGTTATACTAAATATAATTCTTAATTTCATTATTTTTGTATAGTGATATAAAAATTTATTGTCCAACACAATTGATGTTTGAAGATAGAATATTATATAGGGAAATATAAAAATTAGTAATTGAAATTTCCCTAAGAGTAAAATATTTCAAATACATTATTAAATTGAAATGAATAAAAAGAATAATTTGATAATAGAGAATACTTCTAGATATGAGAAATTATTCCACCAGGAATTCCAATATGAAAAATGAGTTCAATAAAAATAAAAGGGAAAACAATTTGAATTATTTTACTAATAAATTTATGAAAATAGGAAAATGGTTTTAATTAAAATAATTCCCTTGATATGGACTATAGGTATCAATAAAATAAATAAATTTATCAATTGGGTCATTTTCAATAACATGTTACAGTTATGAAAAGAAAAATATTAACTTTGATTCCATGTGTTTCCCAAGAATATAAAACCTTCAACATGGGTGAATATATATGCTAATCAAAATACACCTTTCCAGTATTCATTCTTCAATCAAGAAATCAAATTAAAAATTAACTGGTATATTGGTCTAATATCATGATTAATAAAAAACTCCTCTCTATCAATGATATATTTTTATAGACAAAGGGATTTTATGAAGAATTTTGATCCCATGAAGAATAAGGTAACCACTTTTTTACCATTTTCACGTAAATATTTTACAAGATTAAGAGTTGAATATTTTTTCCCTATAAATTAATATTTTTTAATAGAATATAAACTATAGATAAATACGTACACATATTTTTTGGCAATTTTATCAGTAAATAAATCATCATAAAACTCAAATTAAATAATAGTTATTTGGTGATGCAAAGGTTTTTTTGATAATTTTAAACTATTGTGGTACTATTTTCAAATTCTTTTTCTTGTTATCAAATTAGAACAAAAAATTACATAATCTATATTCATAATAGTTGATATTAATGTAAGTATATTTTAGAACTACTTTAGAAAGGAATATTTATTGGAACAATAGAGTAATTATACATTATGTGTATGGTAGTCCATTCTAGTATAGTTGAAATGTGACAAAGTCCATATTTTATAAGAGTAACAGTATTGGTTTGTAGGAGTAACTTTGTGAGGATTTGTGAAATGATATTTATGTCCCCGGCTCAAAAAATGAACTCTTAAAAATAGATCTAGAAATGAGGTTAAATCTATATTTTATCAGAGTAACTGCACTATATTATAAGAGTATGTATATAATTTTAATAGTCAATGATAATGAAAATGATTTGAACTAGAGTAATTTAGATGTTATAATACTGAAATTGATAAATTATTCAATTGTAAAAGTGATTTTCATAATCCATAAGATTCATTTAAGATTTGATAATAGTCATGTTGAGTGGATATAATAAAAATTTCTATGTCTCAATTCGTAAGAGAAATTTATTGATATCAAAATATTCATCCTCATAATTTCAAAATAATCATACAGATTTTATTATTGTCATTTATATATATGTGTAGAGTTATATACTGAGAAAAAAATATGAGTTCTTTTGAAATTATTTTGGAATTTTATAGATAAATTATATCTTATAAATTAAAAAAGAATATAAAACAATTAATAATATTATGTTAACGTTTATATTTCTAGATAAAAAATAACAAAGAAAATTGGTTATTTAAGAAATAGGGGATGATGGTTCATGATGTGAAATTTATCTTTCACCAAAAAACTACTTTTTAGAGAATTATAGAATAGAATTTCACTACAATTATATATTGTGATAATTATATTTTGCGATGTTTTTTAGGAGGGAGATGTTTTCCACCTTGAAAATGTTAGTAGCAATATTAACAAAGAATAAATTTTATTTCATTTGAGGAAAGTACCATGATTTCACTATGATGAATCAATCCACCCTGAGAGTTATTATTGATTCCATCTAAATAGATCTAATGATTGAAAAATTTGAATCAAATTTGATAATGTAGTTGAAGAGAAATTGTAAGTTAGAACATTTGGATCTCTCCAATGGATGATAATATATTTTACAGTAATACTAGTATAAATTTGATTGTTAATGAAATGGTTTTCATGACTAATTTATGATTTAATGATTGAAGGAACTTAATATTTTACTAAATTAGTGTTTTAGAGGTAATGTTGATTGCATATGGTTCTGAGAATTACTAATAATTATTATCATTTCCACGGAATGTTTTCTTTGATAAGAGTTTGAGTGTAATCATTAGTAATGTTGGTCCTACATTTCATAAAAATCACTCAATTTTTTCCTTATATCAGGAACTAGATCTTCATCATTGGTTTAAGAATTATTTATATATACTAAGATACGATTAAGAAACATTTAGAAGATCCTTGATTGAGATTAAATATTAGATAATTCATATATGATGGACTTCTTCTGAGGTATGTTTGAATTTAAATGGTTACATATGACTTGATGCACCAGAATACAACTTTTACACCTATGAGAAATAGTTACACCCCAAGATTCTATGGTATGCTTCTTTTTGAATAATACAATAGCGTGTGTTGTACGCAAATACAAGTTCTAACACACACCACAACCAATCAAACTAGCAGTTATGAATAGTAATACACACTTTTTGAAATTTTATAAATTTTATCCATCAAAATGGACTTCATATTTGGATTTGGAAAATCGAAATTATCCTAGGGTGAATTTTTGGTATTTTTCTGAAAACTTTCTATTTTTGATGAATAGTGAAAAAACACTGACTTATAGTTTAAAAAAAATTATTTAAAAAATTATTTATTTTATTATAATTTAATTAAGGTTTAAATAGATAAATAATACCTATATAAGTTCAATTTAATTCATTGGAGTTAGTTTATATTAATTTTAGATATATAAAAAGTTTATTGAACATTTCAACGTCTTTTACCCACCTCCTAGAAAAAATTTAGAAATTTACGTAAAAAATAATTTTACTGCTTCTGTGAGTAGAATTTCAAAAACCCGAGAGACACGGTTAATATCAAGGTGTAAAATTTGGTTCAATAAGATAAAATTAATTTGTCGTGAATAGTAACTTTTTCTTTTATTTACCATGGTAAAAAGTAAATAGGGTAATTAAGGGTGAAAATGATATTAATATTACCCTAAAACATATCAAAATTCTATTGTAAAAGTTTATCTTGACAAAAAACAATATTAGGAATATAATATTATCATTTAAGTCCACTCCGATTAGATTAGGAAATTTATTTTTATTTAATTCAAAGAAGAGTTAAGAGAGTTAAAATCAAAGTTTAATTAATACATTTTTTAAATATTGGGTAATATATATAATAAATTAGATTATAAATATTAATTAGAAAGCTAAAAAGATTTTATACAAAATGGTATTGTATTTATAATTTTTAGACATTAAATAATTTAATTTATTTATGACACAATGGTGATGCAGTAATTACACAATTAAACAAATAATAAAATAATTGATATTATAAATATGAAAATAAATGTAATATGAGACTTTTTATAAATTACACTAATTTTATAGGTTAATATGACATGTTTTTATTGATATAATAAAGTTTTTTTGATGAAATCATCCTATTATGATTTTCAAAAAAATCAAATACCAAATAGTGTCAAAATTGACAAAAAGGAGTTTTTAAAACAAATATTATATTATTAATTGATATTCAATTACTAAAAAATTATTGTTTGACCAAGAGACTTATAAAATGATAGGTTTATCATTAATTAGCCACTTGGGGTTCTCTTGGATGTATATAGTATGTTTATTAACCATATAATATAAAAACACAAAGAGTCACGGTAAATGTGAAACTAATTAACTAAGAGTCAAAACTAAAAGATAAGGTTAATATAGTGACCAAACCTGCATAAAACCTATTGGATGGGTGGTTTTTGACCCCTCCCCACCTTAGCCTCTAAATAATTCACTTTTTATCCATTAGAAAACGAATATTAATTTATTATGAAATAATATTTCTAGCTTTTCCTAAGGTTCCCCTCACCCCTCTTATAAAAGGGCACTCACCTTTCTCTCTAATTCACACCTTCAAATCCTTTTTTTCTCGGCCAAAACCTACCAAATTTTCCCTAAAATTACCTTAATTAAAACTATAGTCCATAGTTAGATCAGAAAAACAACCTATGGATCCCTTTTAATCAAATCCAAAGGATGAACACAAATAAGAAGTAATGTTTTCACCACCCTCTCTCAAGTTCCATTCTTCTTCAACATATTCTTTCTTATTTATTTCCACTCTAAACCTATTAATCCAGTATATCTTATATAATTTGATGTTATTATAAATATGTTACATCAATATTCATTATTCTATCCATCCCTTGAATGAAAAGTCACCATACATGCATACGTACGGCTTACCATCTCCATGTCGTGGTGTAATTGTTATTCAATACATTATTATTTTGATGGCTAGAATATTTATAGGTAATTCATGTAAATAATAAATATAACATTATAATTATTCTTTATATATGATACACCACCCAATTATATATTATTTTAATATCAAAATAATGATATTGTCGCTCGTGCATACGTACATACTACCATCTCCATGAACGCGATGAGATTCATTCCCCATCGTATCCATTCTAGAATACTTTTCATTTTAGTGTCAAAAATAAGATTTAAATACTTAATATCATTATGGCTATGAATGAGATACAACCTATCCATGATAAACATGTCTTACAAGATAAATTATATAATGGAAAACAGATCAGTTAACACCTGAAACAATGATAGTAGAAAGATATTACAAACAATGCAATGTTAAATGATCATATATGAAATCTTATTAATGTATACAATTATTGAAGAATTTTAAAAAATTTATTCCACCATTATACATTAGTTTAACCTACCCTCAACCATGAAAAAGTACAAGGTAAGGGTTTATTTCACAATATCTTCATTATCCTATGTAGTTTATAAGTAATTATCTACTGGGACCTCTTTATCATCTACATTGATGTTTCTTAAAAATGTATTTCAAATCACTCTTAATATTTTACAGAATATTGGTTAAATTAATTTATACCCTTGATTGACTTTTTATAAGAAGTTTTAAAACAAATCTTTCCACCATTTTCCAAACAAGGTCCTTTATAACCTTTTCTACGGAATTAAGGTAAGAATGAATTTTTTTAACTTATATGGCGGGTGCGGGAATTCTATGCCATTATAAAATCGTCGAATCTTCCATTACAAGATTATAAGAATATTTTGAAATAAAATTATTTATTTTATAATTATTTGACTTTTAATTGATTTAAAAAAAGATATATTTATCTCAAATAGTTTTGATTTCATCTATATCATCATCCTTTGATGGATTCCAAGCTTATTTGAAGTTGATTGAATATGATACAAAACTTCCATTTAGTATTGAATGTTTTTTTGATATTTTTGACTATGGATGTGTTATTTTTATACCATTCATTGTTTATAGAGAAAGTATTGTCATTTTGTATGCTAGTTTTAATACGAATGTTTATATTATCTTTAAACCTATTGATATGAGGAATACATTGGACTTAATAAGTGACGGGTGGAGCCCGTTATAGCTCCTCAATGCATCAGTGGTTCTCATGAGACAAACTACTGTCCTGGCACAAGGCCTTGAAAAAATATTATTTTTAGTCATGGCACAATGACTTGACTATGTGGTTATGATAGTCCGGCATTATGCATTCCATCATTATCAAAGTGGTTATTCATATTTCATGTGATTATTCAATAAGTAGAATATCCATCTAAATAAGTAAATGGAAATATTTAATTTTATTTCTGCCATATTATGCTGAAGTTCAAGTTTAAAAGGCTTTTGTTGTAGTTAAACATTTCGTTAAATGTTTTTTCTTATTTAAGAAAAGTTTCCTCTATATTATTATCCTTACTGAGTATCTGAGATCATCCCTTTCTATGTATTATTTTTTCCAGGATGTGAAGAAGTATTTTATGAATGACCTGCAGGGATATTATGAGGGGATATGAGTGTGATGTATGGATACAAGATGTTGTTGTATTTTTTCACATTATATTGTAATGTAAACATTATGAATTTATCTAGTGATTCCAAGGATACTAAACTAATAGGTCATTAGAGACTTTATTTTTTGTGATTATGCCAATGTTATGTAATAATGCACCGACTCTGGGTAACTGGGGTCAGGGTGTTACAAAAAAATTTCATAAGCACAGGTGACTGGGTGTGAAATTAGACCATACACATCATTGAGTGTTTGGGGTAAGATGTCGTCCAAAGAAAAAAATAGAAAATAAATGCTAAATTCACTAATCCTATGTGACATTGATCCATGTATAGCTTTCTCCATCCTCATATGGATTTATGGGATAGATTGCAGGACTTTTATAATAGTAATCAGACATCTAGTTCATCACATTTGAATTTTATATCTATAAGACTTATGGACATTTGTGTACGATTTCCAGGATACATATAATAATGATTTTTTTTTATTTTGAGTCATCATATGACTCTGCTCTATATAAGACTATAAATCTAATGAGATTTGAGAAATCTAAATATTTTTTGTTCTGAAAAATATCAGTATGAAAATCCTGATTATTAGAAATTGAATTTGACAATTCTAACTCATATAATCATTCAATAACCAAAATATCATGTGTTTATTTCTCAGGATCCATGTAGTATTATTTTTGGGAATCTAAAGAGTAGTCAGGGCCACATCATGAGGCTATATGATCATGAAAGGTCATGTAAAACCACCCCAATTCTTAAGTAGTATTTCATTAATAATTTTAGTGTACATCAAATAACTTCCCCTTGTAGGGGTGTTTTCCATAATTTTTTTATGTGTTCGTGTTGTTAGGGGGCCTCTGGACTATAATTTAAAAGTAAAACTGGGGGCCTATATTAGGATGGTCATTTATAGTCCCACTAGCTAGCTAGTACAAATCCATCAGCAAGATAATGGTAATCTAGCTTCCCTATATGGTAACTAGGATCCTCCGCCAGCTGATGAGCATAATCCTAGTCAACTGAGGGTGCCTCTAGATCACTGATAGAGTTGGATAGCTGGAATGTGTTCACCTATTTAAATTTTAATTATTGGTGTAACCATATGTTTTCTTATTACCACCCTATTTTTTAACGACATGGTATTTTGGACACCCATTTGGCTTGTAGAAACTAATCACGCCCTTTATTCCTCAATTGAAGGAAATGGTGAATCTTCCATGTCATTGGTCAATTTTTTCTATTGTTTGTTGTAATAAAGAACCTATAGTGAGTCTTCCTAAACTATTTTTCTTTTTTCATTTGATTCACAAGATAATGATATATCATATTTTTATTTAAATATTTCTTATTTCTATGAGTTTTGTATAGTTTCTTTATTTCTTCCATTTCATGTATATACAGAAGTAGATATTAGGAAAGTATACATCTCTAATAATAATCTATCTAGTCCATATATGTATCTCATAGTCTAACCATATTTAATTCAATTTTTTGTTTTTCATTAATACAAGATTCACCCAATTTGAGCATAATTTTTAATAGATTGATTTAGTTGAAGAATACTCAGTTTAACACCCCCTTAACATGCATTGAACCTTATAAAAAATATATTCATTATGGAATGCCTCGTACTAAATTTGACCATAGTATTTTCCAAAAAATTGTAATAAACTTTTTCTAAAAGTTAAATGTGTAATACTAAATGGATGGATCTGGTTGACAAATTATCCTTGAATTGGATTTATAACATTAAATAAATATATTTATTTAAATAGTTAAAATTTTGAATTCTGATTCAGATCTATTCTTGTGAAATGTAATTCCATAATAAATTATCTAGTAATTGGAATAAAAATATTGATAATTTCATTATTAAATGTAGGGGATCCTAAGTGGAATCCTTATATTTTGATGTGAACCTTGAGTTGGGTGTAATGAATTAGTTATGGTTTATTTTTAAAATAAAGATTTATGTTTTAAATAAACCTGCATGCAATGATAAAAGGGAACATTTAATTACCTTAATATTGTAAAAAAGTTAAAATGTTATTTATAAAATCGGTGTTAAATATTGTAATGTGATTCAATGTGGTGTGAATTGAAATGAAATTATTATGTGAATTAGTAAATGGTAGAATTTTTAATAGGATCTATGTTATAATTGGGGGAAAAATTAATGAATAATAAAAAAATGATAATTTGGAATGTAATGATAATTCAGGAATTATATTTATTTTGAAATCGAACATTATAATCGAGGTGAACATAATGGTATTCCAGAAAAGAACATTAGGGTTTCCATGATAATTAAATGAAAACCCCCTATGGATTGGTCTAGAAAACAACTATATTGGTGGTTGTCATACCTCCTATTGTATAAGGTTTTTAAAATACTATACAGTGTCATTTTGATACCCAAATAGAAAACAATCAAATGGGTGTCCATGTCACTATGGTTTAAAATATCATCACAACATTGAAATAGACACATCAATGCTAGATGAATAGGGTATTGTTGATCATTGTCAAATACTTGATGATTTATGGTCGTATATCCAATCTCAAGTATCACTATAGAGAATAGGGATCAAAGGTATAATTCTACAGGCTTAACATTCGTTTATATTACATATTCTATGATAAATATTCATTAAATTAAACAAACACACGTACAAATACTATTTTAGTTTAGTTCTTATAGAAACATGGAACACATACATCTTGTTTGGTGAAATATGTTCATTTTTTCTACATTGATCTTAACCTTTAATATTCTTACCTAAAACCATTATTTATAACAAAAGTAAATTAAACATATGATATATGTGTGATCATATTCATAATAAGGGTAAAAAAGGGAGATATCAGCCGTAATATAATCATAAAGCAATATTACATAAACAAAACATTTCAATATCATATACTTTGCATCAAAGATCATGATATCATTCACTGTAATGAAACATATAGGTAAATAATGAATAAAAAAACATATTACATGAGTCAATAATGTAAGAAATGATATTATGTTATACACATATACATAAAAAATAATTATCATACTTCTGAAATCTCATTGTCAAGACTATCATAGTGGAAAAAGTCCTCTATTGACCTGGTTTAACTCCTCATTCCATCACAATATTACTAAACTGAGATTACTCATGTTCTAGTCTTATATATATATCAAGAGATATAAATATTTAACCAATAAATTGGAGGGAGATATAGGTCCTACCCGACATAAAATGAAAACCATATGTATGTGTTCCACAAGAACATAAATCCTTATTTATATCATAATCCATAAAATTAAATGTGTTTCTTAAATTTTATTACTTCGTAACATAACCCGTGTAATAGAATTGGGTTTCATAAATATCATTCCATCATAAACATAAAACAACCATTGAAATAATCGGGTTAATATCCTAGACAAATATCCCAATTAATGAATAAGTAACATCAACAAAATTTATCATATGTGGAAAATAATTTTTAGAGATCATTTGAAAATAAATCTGGAGGAGAATACCGCTTTTACATTGAATACATTTTCTTTTCATAAAATGCCCAGAAATTTTAAAAGATAAAAATTTCTTTCAAATTAAATTTTTATTCTTCTAAGGGATAACTCATGGAATTAAGTTGTCATGACGGTTGAAAAACAAGTTCATTTCATATTAGTTAAAAAATATTCCTCTCTTACATTTTTTTAAATGTCACAAAGTACCTTCTTAGGAATACAAAAAAAGATTCCATTCAAACAATTTTTAAAAAAATCACACATTGTTAAAATAACATTAATTATTTTTTAATAATATGAAAAAATAAAACATTTTTATAAAATATAGATATTAGATATAAATATTTCCTAGAATATACTTATGTATTAATGATCACAAATAATAATTGTATTGTGGAATTTACACTTACTAGTGTATATTTTGCAAAATCATATGGCTCAGGAAAGAGAGAGAAATATAAATATATACAAATACCATAATATTCAGAATTATATTCTTAAAATACTTTCATGGGAAGTATATACACCATACAAAAGAAACATGAAGTGTATAAGGTATGTGTCCCACAAATATAAATGTGAGGAAAAAATCCCTTACCTTAAGTATAGACTTCCTTTGAAAACATTCATGATTCATATTTAATAAGTATATTTTTTTATATATCTATCATAGAAACATATTCATATATATAATTTCATATATGATTTAATTATTAATTTATATAACATTCTTATTAAAAATTCCACGTTAAGGTTGTGTTTCATATAATAACTACTTCGTTTTTCGTT
Source organism: Viscum album (assembly GCA_963277665.1). NCBI lineage: Eukaryota > Viridiplantae > Streptophyta > Magnoliopsida > Santalales > Viscaceae > Viscum > Viscum album. The sequence goes on along the minus strand of OY728143.1, from coordinate 1,982,329,694 downwards.
CTTTTTTTGACTTGTTATCCTTGGTCCTCATACATAGATCATGATTTAATCATATAAATAATAATAAAAATGATTTTAATATCATATATATTTATATATTCATTATAAATTTACTATTTTGTTTTCATAAAATTTATATATAGAAAAAAATACACCATTCACGGAGATGGTTGGACGTACGTGCGCTTGAACGTCGTTTTCATTTAATTTTTCTAATAAAAGAATTAAATATATCTGTTATTTTATCATAACAGACTCATTTCTATGTTATATACATCATATATATTCATATATTAATCCTTATTACCATGCATGTAAATATAGTATAAATATGAATCACATTGATAGTGGAAGTGGTAAGTCATACGTAAGCACGAGCGATGTTATCATTTCCAAAAAGATTAGATGATAAAATTAAGATATGGTATTATTGTTATAGAAGTTTAATTATGAAATAAATATTATATATAAACATTATACCCACAATAATCTTCACTCATAATGTAGTTTTGTGGAAAATGAATTATATCGCTATGTGAAGATGGCAAGTCATTCGAACGAATGAGCGATACATTGATTTCATGTTTGATCGGAATGGGTTGTACATTGGTGGGTTAATAATATTAATAAAATTTATGAATAATAATAATTATTAATTTTAATATATCATATATTTTGAGTATTTTTAGAAGAGTATAAAAAGGAAGTGATCAGTTCGGGTGATTACCTCATCTCTTAAACGAATCATTTAGATCTCCTCTAAAGGACACTAGATTTAGTCTTTTGGGAATAAAAAACCACTAGAATGTTCATACAGAAGTGGATAATATATTTTGGTATATTTTATTCATTCCATAATCCTAAATGTTATGTGAATTAGTGAGGGAGTAGTTTCCCTTTTATAATTAAGGTTATGTGATCTTTTGGAAATTATAAAAATATTAATTTATAATAAATGTATTCTAAATAAAATACCTAAAAAGGAAATTGTTTGGAATATAAGATTATATAAGATTTTAATAAAATAAAATAACTTATTTTAGACTTTTTTTTGGTATTATTTTAAACCATTTCGTTTTATATTATCATTTATTCAACCTATATTAAATTTAAATAAGGTAATAACCTTTAAATTATTAAAATCCTGTAATTTATACATATGTGATGTAAATTAAAAAATTAATAAACTATTAACAATATTTTAGAAGATATTATAAATAATTTTTATTTGAAACTCTTATTTACAATTTTTAAATTATTTAATAAAATTCAGTTTTGATAAAATATCATTAATCTCAATTTTTACACTATTTATTATTTGTACATTAAAAAATATCACGATAAAAAGTTAGCATAGAGAAAAAACATTTTAATATTTTTCTAATAGGTCATGGTCTTCTATAAAATTAATCAATTGCATTAATTATTTATAATTATAATTTCTCAAATATTTTTATTAACATTTACTTGGTATTTCAATTAATAAAATAATTACCGCATTAATGTACTCTAATTATTTAATATACTTATTTTTCACTAAAAATAAATATAATATACCATGATTAATATAAATACATTATATTTCAGAATAATATTTATTGTATTATATGTACTTTTTTGAACTCAATATTGGGAATGATTTCACATTTAAAACATAAATTTGACATCTTTAAATCTCCTTTAAATAAAATATTATAAATATCATAATCTCATATAAAATTCATGAATATTCAAAAATAAATTTATACCTTGAAATTTAGTTTATGATGTTAAAATTTTATATTAATATTAATTCATAACATACATTTTCTCCATGTCTACACATAAGGTATATTTACAACAATGAATGTGACATTTTTTGTCTTTCTTTGAATTAAATAATATATAAGTCATTTTCATACAAAAGAGTCCATAAGAAAAAATAATTTCATTTATTATGTGCTATGGTTAGATTTTTGTTCATGAAATAAAATTTTATCATATAGTAGAGTCATTTTATAGTCTTTATCGTTTTATTTTGAACATAAATTACCCAATTTACCAATTATTTTGGTAATGAAATCTATCATTGTTACAATTAAAATTGGACAAAAATAATTTGTAAAATTAAAATAAATAAGAAAGTTTTATATAAAACGTTTTCTTTCATTTTTAAAAATTCATAACTCATAAGTTAAGTAATTCAATATAAAATAATACTAGTAAAATACAATGAAAATAGTTTTTCAGAAAAATTCCATTTTAAAACATAAAATGTTTTTGTAATAATTTATTTTATTAAATAACTTTCAAAATAAATAATTTGGTAATAATAAATTAAAATTAAATAATTATAATCAAAAAATAATAAAAAACATTATTTTACCTTGTATATAGTTTAAAATAAAATACAGTTTTCAATGAAGATTTTGTTTGCACTATGCATTAAAAAATAAATGTTTTCATAAAACTAAAAAATGTAATTAAAGATAAAATTGAAATGAATAATCAAAAAATGAAATTAATTCATTAAAATACATATTTTATATCTTATAAAAACAAATATTCATTCATTAAAAGAATAAAAACTCTATTTTGAAGAAATTGATTTTTTGAAGAATAAAATAATTTTACTAAAACTTCAATTATCGTTTTCTAGGAACATACCAATAAATTAATATTTAATTTGGAAATTATATTTATTTAATAAAAAATTATATATATGACCTCTAATTTACAATATTGGTTTTAATTTTATTGATTAAATAATTAGAATCATAAAATGATGTTTCTTAGAGACTCAGTGTTGTGTTTAATACAAGATAAACCAGTCTTGCATGAATCCAAATAATAAAATAGTTTATAATTTTTTTAAAAGTATAAAATAAATCGTCTTATTTAAAAATCTATTTCATATAAATATCTCGGTGTTCAATTTTACCCCCTTAAAAGGAATTTCACCCTTGAAATTCATTGGGAGCATCAATGGTTTCATACTTGCACATTCTTTTCATAGAAAATCACATATTAAAAATGAATACTAAAACTACCATTAAATGGTAAATTTGAAAAAATAACATTTACCAAATGTAACTCATTTTTAAGTTTCCACATAGGATAACATATGTGGAATGTGAAAAACTTGACATTGAATAAAAAATATATCCACCATGTTATGATAAAGAGTGATAGAGAACATGGTCAAGAGAAGGATAACAGTCACAAGGCAACAAATCTGTGATGATCGAAGGGACCATTTTATTCATCGAAAAATAAGGTACAAGGATAATTTTGTTTGTTTCAAGATAGTTACCCTATAGTTGAAAATATTCTCATGAGAATAATTTTTTCATGATTTAATTAAATTTCATAAGCAGAATCGCATCCTTTCGTTATGCCCTGAAAAATATTCGTTTCATCTGTAATTCCATGAAATGAAGATGAATTTATCATTAAGGATTCAATTTTATATCATGAGATCCATAAATATAATTCTAGTTCATTACATCTATGTTTATTTAACTTCTCATAAAAAAATTGAACAAAAGTTGTCCAATATGCATAAATCCTCATATAAAGAGATAATATTTAAACCTCTAAAACATGTCCCCATTTTCAATGAAAAAAATAACATTAATGGTTACCTTTATGATCCTTCCAAAATATAAAAATCCAAAATGTTCAAAATAAGGTCAAAAAATGTATAAAATAAACTTATCATTAATCCCCAAACTACTTTACATATCCCTAAGTTGTCACACACCAATCATGTGAATAAAACTATAGACTCTTCTCTTGATAAAAGGTAACAAAATAAATTACCATAAACCCATAGTGAAAATATATATTCTTTCAAAATATAACTATTTCCACATAAAATAAATGAAAACATTCTATAAAATCCATTCATGATTATCATAATATACCTTGTAATATTTATATCCCCAAGGTTTTAAATATTATTCTATTTATTTTATCACAATCAAACATCCAGGTATTTCATTATCCACACATCACGCAAAAATTAATAGTTATACTTCCCTTAATCATATATATATTTAAAAAGTATCACCTTACAACCTCAATCACTTTTCATGGTTACCAGTACCATTCATCTCATCCTCTTTAATCCTTATGAAAAAACTACTGTGGGACAATACTTATATGTTTTTTTATTCCCTAATACCATGAAAGTACTTCTAAAATATTATTATCAACCTAAATAAATAATTAATCATTACCCCACAATGTTATCATTCTCCATATATCAAGAATTGATTACATGATATTTCCATTTGTCAATGGATTTATTGGGTTTATGAAGTCGATCAAAATTATTATCACTTTTATTTGGGAATGTATTTGGATAATGAACATTTTCCAGACACTTGAAGCATTGAAGTGTGGGGGTCATTCTTTGTAGCCTTCTCTTTACATGAATCATTATATAAATTATTCCCAGAAATTCAAAATTCATTTTTAGGATAAGCTACCATTCCATTCATGAATCATTTTTTAGACCCCTTTATAAAATCTCCACCATGCTTCTTTTGACTCTTTGAACATGATGGAAAATTCAACTTTTTTCTCTATGGTTTTTATACATTTCTTTAAACTCCATCAAACATTCCATGTAAAAATTGTGAGATTCCTACATTACTCAAACATATATTTCCACCTTGATGTAACATTATAAATTTTCTTCATAACTATTTAAATTATTTTATGGATAATTACTATAGAAGAATTGGTTTTAATCCAAAGAAAAATTTATACATTATATATTGAATTGGATGGTAACTCCAGAAGTATGCCTCACCAGCCTGGTAAAAGTTTCTTCATAGGTTCCAAATGATTCATCCTTCTTATTAATATACATAAAGACTTCCTTTTCCATTATAATATTATGAATATGAGGAATTTAATTAATGAAAAATATTTCACAAAACTTATACCATTCCATGCAGTCAATTTATTTCTTTTTCTTCATATTCTTGATTATATTCCACCATTGATATTATACACATTTTAAATAATAGATATAAAAAAATCAATTTCTCATGTTTTTGACATTGGAGAAAAGAAAATATATATTTAGTGGTATTAATACATTACTTGGCCACTAGTGGGTCATAATACCCACTGAAATAATCTTGACGTTGCATCATTAAAGACTCAATAGATTTCTTCACTTTGTTACTCATTTGTAATTCCTTCATGATTTGTATCCTGATGATGTTGTGTGATCATGGAAATATAATTTTTATTCCTTCCCCTATAACATATGATTTCTCAAGAGGATAACCATTGCATTTCCCATTGCATTCATCATTAACATGGTTCCACCAAGTTCCAGCCATTGACTAAAAACACAAAGCATAGTTTGTCTAACACTAAAAATAGAGGTAGACCCACATACTTATGGGAAATGTTTTATTATATTTCAATCACTAAAACATTATGTTTAATACTAGGTTATTCCTGATCTGTTAAAAAAATATAGGATTATGACATATACAGATACATATCCTATTGGATCTTAGAATGGTTTTCTCATGCTAGTTTCCAAATGATGACTAATCCATTTCTATGATAATAACTACAATGACCCATGATTAAAATACATGGATATTACATATTTTTAGATTAATATTCATTAAATTACATACAAAAATTCCTAATTACCATTTTATATTAGTTCCTTTAAAACATGGAACACAAACTTCTAATCTAGTGAAATATCTTTAATGTTTCCCAAAAAGATCCTCTCTTTTATTATTCCTACCTAAAACCTTTGTCTATAACATAGAGAAATGAAATATATGAAAAGTTTGAGTTCATATTCTCAATGATGATAATAAATGGAGAGATTAATCATAAAATAATCATAATGCATAAGTACATAAAAAACATTTGAAATTTAAAACCTATATATCAAAGATCATGATATTGTATCATGGAATAAATAATATAAGATGATAAGGAATACAAGAACATATTACATGATATAATAACGTAATTCATGGTTTTTTCATAAACATAAGTATATTAAATAATTTTTATATTATTCAAGGATCATTTCCAAGACGATCCTATAGGAAAATGTCTTTTATTGAACAGAGTTCACTCCTCATTCCAACCATGTATTACAGAATCAATATTACTCCTGTTCCAGTCTTATCTATCTTAAGTGATATAAATCATTGTACCATGAAATAGAGTGAGATATTGGTCTCTTAACATAGTGAGGACCATATATATGTGTTCCAAAAGAACATAAATAATTCATCATATTAGAACCCGTGAAATAAATGGGTTTCATAAACATCATACCATCACAAAATGACCATTATAAACGAAATGGTTTTCATAAATGTCTTCCCATAATAAACATAACCCAAATATAGGAATAATAGGGATACTATTATTACAAAAATATGTAAATAAAATCATATTTCACATCAATTAATGGTATCTTAAATGGAAAATAATTTTGAGAGATCATTTGAAAATAATTTTCTATGAAAATATCCTTTCTATATTGAAAATGTTTGGTTTTATAAAAATTCTATGAAATTTGAAAAGAAAATATTATATTATAAAAGAACATTATAAGGTTATAAAGGATGATTCATGGAAATATGGAATCATGAATGATGAAAAATACATTCATAATGTATAATGTAAAAAACATTCCTCGTATACTATATATAGATAATTTATAATTTACACCATCATGAAAATGGAAATAAATACTTTCAAACACTTTAGTAAAAATTCACACATGGGTAAAAATAAAATTGAAATTTATTATATGAATATTAAAAAATTGGATTTTTTTAGGAAACATGGTCATGGATGATAACTATTTCCAGTATATAATTTCGTATAAACAATCTGGAATAATAGTTGGATTGTGAACTAAACCATGGATGCATTACAATAAATATATTCTTATTTCACATGAAAGAAAACAAATTAAATGGAAATAAAAATATCATAATCGTCAAATAAATATTCATAAAATACATTTATAGGTACTATGCACACCACACAAAAGAAACATGTATTTTTTAAGGTATGTGTGAAACGAAAATGAATGTGAGACAAAAATTCCTTACCATAGGTCATGAATTAATTTGTGTACATTCAAAAATCCTATATAATAAAGAAAATTGTATTTTAAATATATCACATAACCATATTAATATATATAATATTATATATGATATAATTATGACATTATATTACTGTCTTGTTGAAAAATCCATCTTAAAGTTATGTTTTGGGTAATTAATAAATTGTTTTTCATTCATGTTTTTACTTGATATCCTTGGTCTTATTATATAGATCATTATAGCATAATCTGAATAATGATATATAGGATATAAATACCATATATGTACTTATTATATATGGATCCATGTTGATTCATTAAATATAGTGATAAAAAATAAATTAAATTGTTCTTGGAGATGGTAGGTTGTACGAATGCATGAACGATGTTTTCATTTTCTTATCATATTAATAGAAAGAAAATTATATTATATATTATAATTAAGGAATAATTATTAAGATATATATCATATATAATCCTTAAATTCACCCTTATTACTATCCAAGTGAAATATAGATGAAAAACAGATTACATCGCATCATAGAGATGGCAATCCATACGTTCTCATGAGTGACGTTATCATTTCCAAAAATATTAGATGGTAAAAAATTAGATATGATATTATCATTATATAAAAATAATTATTTCATAAAAATAATATATAAACTTTAAACCCATTTTAATTCCTATTAATAAAATATGTATATTGAAAATGAATTGTATTGCTATGTGGAGACAGCAAGTCATACGTATGAATGAGTGACACTTTCATTTATTTTTTGACTGGAAAAGGGTTGTATTGTTGTGTTTTATTAATCATAATAAAATTTAATAATATTTATTATTATTAATTTATTATTTTGTGATATTTATAATAGATTTATAGGATGTTAAAAATAGCTTGAAAAGAGTGAGATCCATTATAGAGATTACATATTCTTCAAAATGTATCATTTAGATATCCTTAAAATTACTCTATAGTTTGTCTATTTGGAATACAAAAACCTATATAATGCATCTAGGGAAGCGTATAATATAATATTTATTAGTTTTTTCATGATATAATGCTCAATGTGATCTGAAAAAGTGAGGGAGGAGGATCCATTTTATAATTGAGGCGAAGGGATATTTTGGAATTAAATAAAATTAATGTATAATAAATTAAATATCAATAAAAATAAATCCAAAAGGATGTGTATTCGAATGTAAGATGAGATAATTTTTTAATCGCATCAGACACTATATTTTAGACATGATTTCTTATTATTTGAAATCATATCATTTTAATAAACCCTTAGGTAACTTATTTTGATATTAACATAAGTAACAAATTTTTAATTATTAAATGGATTAAATTTATTCTTATGTGATGTAAATGTGACTATAAAGAAACAATTTGTAACATTTTAAATAATAGTTATCTTAATTTTTTTAAAATATGTTTTATAATTTTTAGATAATATAATAAAATATTTTTTTTTGATAAAATATCATTATTTTCAATTTTGATAATACTCATTATTTGGGAAATTAAAAAATTCAGGATATCAATTTAACTATGAATAATTTTATATCACTAAAAGGTAATGAGAAACTATTAAATTATTTGACCACATTAATTATTTCAAATTATATTTATTTTAATATTTTTCTGAACATATATTTGGTACTTCTATTAATAAAATAATCACTACATCATTGTTGTGAAATAATTTAATATAATTCTTTTTTCGACAAAAATTAAAAACAAAATTACACGATTAATATAAATATTCTATATTTTATATTAATATTTATAGTATAATATATATATATTTTAATCCTATATTAAATATGATATATATTTAATATATAAATGTTAAATCATTAAATTTTTATTTGCTAAAATATTATAACCATCATAATCTCATTTACGTGTCCCAAAAAGTAAACAATAAAACAATATCATGAATATATATTTATTAAGATTAAAATTTAAATTAATATTCATTAAAAATAATACCCATTTCCCCATGTGGACACACAAGGAATATTTACGACAAATAAATTGACATTTTGTGTATTTATTTTATTTAAATTTTATATAAGTCATTTTCATTGAAAATTATCCATTAAACAACATAACTTTGATGTTATTGTGTTATATGTTGATGTATCATCATTAAAAAAGTTTTTTAATGTGTTAGAGTAATTTTATAGACATTATCATTATATTTTTAACATTAATTACTCAATTTACCTTTTATAGTGGTAAGAAATTTTTTTTCCATGGTTACTATTAAAAATTTCCAAAAATAATGGAAATTTTAAATAAGCTTTTAATTTCTGAATCTAAATTTTATCTATATACATTAATATTCCAAACACATAATTTAAAGAATTTAATTTAAAATAAAATTAATAAAATTTCATCAAAATAGTTTTTTCCAGAAATATTTCCTTCTAGAACATAAATTATTTTTATAATAAATTCATCTATAAAATCCTTATAAATTACCATAATTGGTTTATTTTATATTTAAATGAAAATATTAAAATTAAAAAATAATCCAAAACATATTTTAACATTGTAAACACTTTAAACAAAAATACACTTTTTAATAAAATTAGTATTTTCATTATTCCTTGAAAACTAAATGTTTTTAAAAATTATAAAAAATCATAATATAATATTGAAATCATGAATTAAAAACAATAAAAATAATTTTTTAATTCCATTTTTTTTAAGTTTTAAAAATAATATTCATTCATAAAAATGAAGAAAAAATCATTTTTGAAGAAATCATATTTTTGAAGAATAAAGTAATTTTACTAAATATCGTGTTACCTTTTTATAAGAACATAATAATACATTAATTTTGAGTTGAACAATAATATTTAATTCATAAATTATTTGTTAATAATTATTTCCAAAAATTTAATGGTTATAGTATAATTGTATTTTTTGAATAGTTATAATAATAACATGATGTTTTGTAGAAAGTCAGTATTGAGTGTAAGGAATGCTAAGCCGATGTTGTGTGTATTTCAACAATAACATGTTGTAGCATGATATAAAATACATTTGATAAATAAATTATCTAAATATAAATTTCATAAAAATAACTTATGGTGTCCTAATACGTTATTCTCTTTTTGTGCAAAAATTTCTTAGAAATGTAAAAAGGAATTATAGTACTTCTACTGCACATTTATTGCAGACTGTTTATATTTTGAAGCACTCTTGGTAGAGATCTATTTAGTTGTATTATAACCCTTATTAGGCCACCATATTACTTCGGAAACCAATAACATATCATTATTATATCATCAACCCAGATTTATGAAAAATAAATAATGCCATATTTTTTTATGATTGGATAATGTATATAAAACTGTGAATAGATAGACTCTAGACTAGTTTGGGGATGGGAATGGATTATATTTTATTCTTTTCCTTATCATACTACGTATATGATCATATCTTGGGAGATTTATTGTGATTTTAACGATATAATTATTTGATATTGTATTTTGATACTATTTTCATTTTTAGAATGTTCCTTATCTTATCTGTGATTTTATACGGTATGTTTGAAGTAAATGTTAATTATTTATAATATTTTCTCTATTATGTGTAGTGGGTATTATCTCCGCATTGTAACACAATACACCCTTATAACTATTCAGTGGATTCTGGCTTGTGTGCAGGCACTGTTGATGTTATGTGGTGACTTTTAATGAGACAGTAATCGGTGGTCTTTGTTTGGGGATGTTACATAGTACATTTAGATGTCAATTATTATTGTATTCCTATTTGGGAGATGTTTATAAGAGAATATTATGTTTCAATACTTGGTAATGAGCTCGTTCATAGTATAGATAAACCCATACATGATTAAAACCCACATTTCTGGGGATGATACTTATGTTTTATATAATTTTCTTGTTAAATTTTTGATATATAACCTTGAGTGGGTACTAAAGATTCCATTTTATGGTATATCAGGTTTTTACTCTTAGCCCAGTAGCATAAGATAGTCTTTTTAAATCATTAATCATGCTCAGAACATAGTATAAATATTTTATCCACATGTTGTGTGTGTTTTGAAGATACATGTGAATTATATATATATATGTTTGTGTGTTTCAAGGATTTATATATTACCTAATACATATATCTTCATGTAATTTATCTCTTCACAAAGATTAAATTTATTGATGCGGTTTGATTAGTTAATGTTTTATTAGTGGCTTATATAGTTTTTCCCATATAATTCTACAGTGGAATCTTAATTGACCATCTCCTTTGGGGGATACATATAAAATATACTGATATAAATGGGTTATTAATATGATGGTATTGGTTAAATATAATGAAAAAGACAAGAATAGAAGGATATTTCCTTTATAACTTGAGAAGGATATCCTATTTAATCAATCATTTAAGATTTGAAATCTTGTTAATCCATTGAAGTATTAGAAAATTAATCCGTATAAATAAGCGAAAATAAATCATAAATCCTGGAAAGAATTAATATAGGAATAATATGAGACTAATGATATATATCCTAGAAGATTATATGGGCATTGAAAATCACCTAGATTAATTTCACATAAAATGTTGTGATTTTAATAAATGTGAAATGTAAAATAATTAACTCTCTCATAAACGAGATGGTACATGGGGCTCGTATTCATGTCCTAACCCTATGTGGGTAGTGGGGATGTTGAATGTTCTTGAGTTATGAGATTCTAATTATATGGGGTTAATGCATAGTGGGTCTTAGTTTGTGTTCTATTATGGTACTTATGTCCATAGATAAGACCAAACCTCAGAATTAGTACATAGGGTTTGAGAGAGTGTGTAGTTTATGATAACCTATTAATATCGGGTGCTCTAAGTATTAGATATGAGTGCCTTTATAAACATATTGATAATATATGTCTCTAAGGAAAATAGTGTTCTTAAATCATCATATCTCTTATATTATGATGTTATAAATGTTGATATTATTATATAGGGTGTAAGAACACTATATATGGGTGTCAAGAATTCTATATGTTGTATGAGAATAAAAAAGAAAATTAAAATTTCAGGTGTTTTAATATCGATGTTATATATGAATTATTTTATTGAAAAAAAACAATATAAATTTATATTCGAATCAGGTTTAGTGATTTAATGCCTTGTAACGTGTGAGGATAAGTCGTGATAGGGTTAATTCCTGTTTTTTGGCTTCTATATTGGTGGAAAGCATTGATAAGTACTTGTGATGAGTTTTGAGGATTGTAAGTTACTTGGGATATGATTGTTTTCAGGGATAAATTCCATGATAATTTTAGTACATACAAGGAAGGACTAGCTTGTACGATCAAATTGGGCATGAGGCTCAGTGTGTAGGTGGACACCCTTAAAAATGTTTTTTGGGAAGGTTGGAGAGCTTCCCAGTTCTTGGTGACGTAAATTATCCAATTATTAGTTTTCTTTTTCTGATATATATATTGCGTTTCAAAGAGAATGGGAAGTTCAGTGTCTGACCCAATTATTCTGGGGTGTGCATCAGTGTATGGTGATACCATGGTTAGGTGGTTTTTATTTAAGAACAGTGTGGGTTATGGGGGTATTATTTGATTAAGATTTGGTATGGTAAGATTCGAGACTTTGAAAAGGAATAATATATGATTCCCTTGTCTTAATGGAATTATCAGGTCGTGATAGAATGTTTAGTCATTTAATCATATGATTTTGGTGTCAATGAGATATGGTGGATTGAATAATGACTCGAGACTTGTCATTTGTTTCATGGGATCATGAACCCCCTAGGTTACAAGGATAAAAATGTGATTCACAATGTATATATATAGGTATTTTTGGATTCAAAATCTTTTTGTTGAGTGATGTGGTTCATGTGGTTCTATAATGAGCCAAAATACCTGATTTCTCATTATAAGGTCATGGTTCCATATAGGTTTATATCGATAGGCCCTCTATCTCATATTTAGGAAACTTAGAAAATTAGTGACACGCATTAGGGAAAAATGGTTGGGTGAAATGAGACTGATTTAAAATTCATTTTTGTTAATGAAAGATATCTATGGGTGGAGTGGTGTGTTATGACATGGTTAAACTGCATTTCCCTTTTTATGGGTGTTGGTGTTCTAGTAAATGGGAATGGATTGGGAGGAGTGAAACAATAATTTTGATTATGGAAAATGTTCTTATTTCACTCATCACTCATCTTTAGTAAATTCTTATGTTGGGGAGATCCATATAGGTTACATTGATAATCCCTTGTGTAGAAGAATCATGAAAGTAATAAGATTAATCCTTCAATGATATTTGCCATGGGATATTACTGAGTTAGTGGGTATGACCATTCCAAATTTCCTAAAGATAAATATGATAAAACAATGGTATTTTCGATCATTGGTACACCAATAATCACAAAAGTAATGATGGTAATTTTGATAAATTGATGATTCAATCTTGTAAATATTTCTAGGTGTCAGTTGTAGACATTGGTGTCGGTGTTTGAATGTTTGGTGGATTTCCATCAAGAATTAAGGGATCATGATCAAGTGTATTAATGGTGAGTTGGAAGTTAAATATAGGAGATTTAATATAGGTTTTCTAGAGGAGGTCTCTGAAACAGCCCTAGAACCAGTAATATATTTCTTAAAAGAAATAAATAATTTGATATTTTTCACCACAAGAAACGCTGAACAAAAATGAAAAACATAAAATATTTAGATAAAAAATAATTATTAAATATAAATGTTTAAACATAGATATAGAAGTAGATGGTATGAGTTGGAATAAATACATTATGAAATTTTGTAATAATAAAAATAAAATTTACTCTAAATAAAAATGAAATTCAATTAGTTTATCTAATGAAAGGAGGTACATCATTTCATGCATAAAAATATATTTTTCAAAAATTTATGTTTTTTTTAAAAAAACATAATATATTATGGTTATGTAATAATGAAATATATTTATAATATGAAAAATATATTAAAAATAAGTTAATTAGTAATTTTCAACAATAAACACTAAACAATTGTTTTTCTTTTATTAATCCATTTACCAAAATGAACAATTTTTTATTATTTTTATTATTTTATATATTTATTGAATTGTACAATTTTTTAAATTTAATTTAAAAAAAATAAAATATGGATTGTGAAATTAAATATAATATTAAGATGACGGTTTTTCTAAAATAACATATTTTTAGGTAATTAGTGACAAACAAAAGTTTTTGAAAATATCATGGATTTTATGACACCACATGGATATAAGTTTAACCTAAACCTTTTGAAAAAAATTCTTTCAATATATATCTAATATTTTTAATTATATATTAAGAAATATTATTTTTTTAATTATAGAAAAATATTTTATGTTTCCAAACACATGTAAAATTGCCTCAAATAATTATTGATACTGCATTATACATTTTAATTATAAAATTAATTTTTATTACTATTATTAAATAAATCAACATAAATGGATTTAAAATTATGAATTACTTAGACTATTTTTTTTAAAAAGATCCAATTTATTTTTATTAATAATTATTATGTTAACTTATGTTAAAACTACATATTGAGGTAAAATATTAAATGAAAAAATTAATAATTCAATGGGTAAAAGGGTCGAAATTTGTTAAAAAAATGTTTCTAAATTACATTTTTGATATTTTGATCAACCTTATATATTATTCAATCCATTATTTATTGATTTTTATCAGCTAATTTTAATATGAATTCCCATTATTATTATTTTTTAATTTTAAAAATATTCTTCATTTTTTCACTTATAAAATCATAACTCTCTACTCATTTCCTCTCACACCAAAACAAATTAACTTAGAGAAAAATGTACCCAGACCTATCATAAACACTCCTAATAATCTTTAAAATGTAATTTTATTCTAAAAATCCAATTTTTTAAAGGATAAATCCCATTATCAAAGGAAATAGTCCACATATATATGACGTTGATGCACTTCCATAGAAATCAATAGAAAATGTAAGGGTTTCTTCAAATAAATTTCATATAAATTAGAGATTTAGGGTATTGCGAACCATTATTTTTAAATTATTTTAAAAACTAACCAAATAATTTCTTAGAAGAAAATATATTTCATTTTTCATTTAATTTTCATTTCATGATCCTCCTCTCAAGCTCCTTTTATTCATTCATTACCAATTCTGTTAGAGTATCATCAATTTTTTTTAATCATTAGTCCATAATATTTCATACATGAATATACTTTTCTTGTGTTATTTGACCCTACCCTTCCCATATTATATTTATTATTTCATTTTCTTCTCTAATTAAATTCCTTATCATAATAAATAACCAATTCTTTTATAAAATTATTTTCAAAATAAAAGTATACCATTGGTAAAAATAACTATCATTATTACCAATGAAAATTTTCTACCTTTTCTATGTTTTAATTAACTAATATTTTCTCCACTATTAACTGGATATAAAATATTTATTATTTATTATGATTCTCATAAATTAATTTATCGTTTTTGAATATAAATATTAATACAATTTTTGATAGGTGAATTTTGAATTTTTTTTTTGTAAATATAAAAAAATGTTCTCCCAAAATTTAAAAATAATATTTTATATATTCTATACAATATTTCATGGTATTAATTATTACATTTTAATGATATTTTATTTTAAACTCATTATAAAAATATTTAATAAAGTGTTATTTTTTACATTTAAAAAATGTTTTGAAATCAAATTTCAGTTCACCTTTTATAATAATGCCCAAAATGATTTGTGAAAAAAATCATATTTTCACTTCTATTATGACTTCCATGTTTATGTCTCATCAATTGATGGCATGATAATCATTTTGTTTTAATAATGACATTATTACTTTTAAGACATGATATTTTTAATACAATGTTATCTTTGATGTTTATGTTTTATGATATTTTTGAGAAGTATATAAAACAAGTTCTTTTTAAATGGGTTCATTATGATATGACTGTGAAAAAATTTAAGTGGTGCATATATGTATATTTGATTACATGTTGTGTCTTACATCCCCATCAAATAAAATGGTTTAATTTTTGGTATCATATTGTAAAAAGGGTACACCAAAGGATTTTTTCTTAATCTAAAGGGTACTCGGGTGGATTTATGCCAACACCTAGGGAAGAAAATGGGGTTATTTCCCAGTACAAGGTATACTTTAGAGTATTATCTCTTTCCCATGAATGATTGTAGGTTGTTATCCCAAACATACTATGTGAGAAATTTCGCATTGGGTAGCCTTAAAATATAGTGTCTATGATTATGTTCATGCCATAAAAGTTTTTCATAATATTGTTACTAAGATTATTCTAATTAACTCTTGTTTGATACCTCATGATTATAAACACTTTTCACATGAAATATTTGTTTATTTGATATTCCATGTCCCTCTACCCTGACATAGGGACAATAATTTATATTATATATTTTATTTGATAATTAATTTATCTAGTTTCTATGTTTTCACATATTCTAATGATAAAACCCATGATGAAGTGTTAATTTGTAACTCCAAACTAAGAATTTGATCTCAATCCTCTCTCATGTATTCCATACCATGGGTTTATGAAGATAAGTGTATGTTATGTAATATCTATAATGATGTCTATGGGTTTTTTTAAAAAAATATTATAGGTTAATATGTTAATGTCGAAAACCTACAAGACATTCAACCTTTAGGTCCATGGGTTTTGTGACACTTTGTTAAATATATTATTTAAATCAAGTGATTAATGTAATAATTATGTTATTTCTAGAATGGGTCACCATATTTGGTATAAAATTAGGGGTTAATTATTATTTGTATCAGCCTAGAAAGTATTTTTTTAAACCATAGGAATAATTCTAGCATAAAAGTCTACATATAGGATAACATCATGATGTTTTGGTCCAATAGTGATTTTGTGGTTCACATAGAGAAAAGATCAACCTCCCGATACTAAAAGTAGATACATTCTATGACAATAATGTATTAAGGGGTAATAACATAGAAATGGGAAATGTGGGTATTTACGAAATACTCATCTAGTAGATGACAATGATTCATAACTATAGTCTTGGATTTAATCTCCGTATGGATATGCCCCAGTTGATCCAGATTCTCTTTATGAAGAATTATGTATTATTTAAATAAATTAGTAGTTCATTAATAGAACTATGTATTAGGATGACCATAGATAAAATAGATTAGATCCTATATATTTATATGTTTTATTCTATATGTCATTTAGGTTTTTGTTCTTCTATGATTAAATTTTTTAGTATAATAATTCTATAATTACTCATTTCTAACATTATGTAAAATTATGTAGGGGTTGAAACCTGGAAGAACCGTGTCAATAATGGGTACAATGGACAGTGTAAATATTTTACAAATAAAAAAACTAATTGGATTCTAAATTTAGTGAAAAAATATATGAAATTTCTATCATAGTTATTGAAAAATAATGAAACCCATGTTGAGATTCTAAGCAAACCAATAATAGAGATTCCTTCTATTGAGTTTTTCATTCATCGACTGCCACCGATCATTAGTGGGACACCTGATCTACTATTTATTTATTGTTATATTAACATAATAATAATGATATTTTTTATTATATAATAATCAAATAATGATTTTTTTTTGATTTATATCATTTGGATGGTGAAGCTAATCAATAATATACCTGAATCATGAACATGATTCTAAAGGATGAAATCAATTCCATGATATGGTAAGTGTTTCAGAATTAATTATTTATTGAATACTTCCCCAAACACTTTCAATAAAAATGGAAAAATAATTCCTTGATTTGATGAAAGAAAAAGTACATCCCTTATTACCTATGACGAAAACATCACAAGACATTGATTGTGAGCTGCTAGTTTTATCATTGATAATAGAAGTAAAAAAATAATTTATTTTTTTGTTTAACATCAATAATAAGAAAATAATTCAATATAAGGGATTTCAGTTGATATGAAGGTATTGTTACTTGTGTACTTAAGGTGGAAATTGAAACTGGAGACTGTCATTATTATCCTTAGTAAAAGGAAAATAATAGAAAACTGGTTATTCCATGAAATGAAATTAATAAAAATAATAGAGGAGATAAAATTTTTATTCTAAAATATACAAACTTTTGTTGGCTACATAGTAGGTAATATATCTAAAGTGAAAGAAAGATCATCATGTGTAGAATATAAGGTAATAAAACACATGAATGTCTAAGAAATACGAAAAAAAAACTAAGGGAATAGATGAGGGAATTCCAATTTTATGTAAAAAGTGTTATTCATATTCTTTAATTGTAAATATAATTGGAATTACATCAATATGTTCACAAAAATTAATGTGGATAAAAATAAACCATAGCAACATCTACCAAAGACAATAGAATAAGGAAAATCTTTTGAATTCACCATGACATAAGTACATTATTAAAACAAATTTGATTGTACTAATTAATGAAAAATTATCCTCTATTATTGATTACATTATTTTTTTGTAATGGATTCTAATTTAAAAAAAACTATTATATTGATTAAGTTCTCTAAAAAATCTATAAACAACCAAATAATTTGATAATATAATGAAAAACATCTCTAATTATTGTTTCACAACATTAGTTTCATGTAATATGATTCATGAACGTCATTTTATCACCCATTTATAATAATTCGTTTTTATTTTTGATATATATTACTATCTCCACAATGAATCTATAATAATAATAAAAATTGGGGAAATATCATCTGATATTTCATCCCATAATTTGAACATACAACATTACATTAGTGGCTATTATATCTCTGACAAAACTAATTTTATTATCATAGTTATCATACCTAATAATGAGGTTTCAATTTCTCAAATAATTGGAGAAAATATCAATCTTAGGAATGTCATATTCTTATAGAATATGATATATTTACTATATTTGATGATAAAACTCTATAAATTATATATTTAGTGGATTTTATATCTTATATACCATTAGATAGTTTCATAATAGATAATAAAATTTGTTATGGGGAATTTTATTTAATGGGGAAGAATGTAAAACAATGATATTATTTAATGTATATATTTATATAAATACTTGGTTTCATGACATTATCCATAAGAAATACTTAAATTCAATGAAAAAAATGATTCATTTAGTAAAATAATGTGTAATAATTATAAACATTAAAAAATAATCATTTAATTAGTGATTATCCATTGGAATAAACTCATTATAAAATATCACTATGAAAAAAATAAATTATTTTTTCATTTTTAATGAAATTCATGTAATATATCTAAAATAGATAAGAAAATACTCTGATATTAAGAAATTTATTTTCCTAAAATTTGAGTTTTATTTCAAGAATAAGAGTTTATTATTATTAAATAATATTAAAATATTCTTAAAAATAAAAATATATTAATGAAAAATTAATTATTAATTTTTAGGATATAATGGTTAATAATAGTAAGGTTCTAAAAATATTTGTTCCAATATAATCTGTTTTCCTCTATATTTTTCATTTCATTCAAATATTAAATTCTGAAAAAGTATACACTTATATTTAAAATAGGAACTTTTCATTAAGAATAATAATATATTCTTAAGATTACTTTTTTCATTTTTTCTAAAATAATTGTTTTTAGGTCAATAGTGAAAGATAATACTTATGAGAATAATGCGTCTTTCATAACATCACTTGCATATGAGCATAACCTACAATATAAAGTACCATTTTGACAAAATATATGTATTATATGAGAAATATATATTTTAAAATATAATTAATTTAATTAAAAATAAATATTTGATATTTTTGACCATAAGTAATTTTTCCCAAAATTGTTTCTTAATACATCATCCATTAGTTCTTAATTTTTTTTTATCATTTTAATAAAATTAGTAAAATGAAATGGATTGGAAATTTAGAATATGTGGGTCCAAATTATAGAATGCATCTCACTTTATTTTAGGCATATATATTAATATTCCTTATGTAAAAAATAGTTACTTTGGTAAAATTTTAAACAGAAGATAGTAATAATTTAAGAAGTAGTGGTCATAAAATAGGATAAAAACATGTTTTCTTTTTGATTTATTGAGGTGTAAATTGAACATTTCACTCCAAATAACAATTATTTCTTAATTTCAGAGACTCGTGTCCTTAAATTGACTTCAAATTATTGATACTTTTTTGGGAATTTACAAAAATGACATACATTTTCACATATAAAAGGGAACACCTCTCCTTATTTCCCCACACACAAATACTACTTGTTGTAATAAAAAACTCTACATAACCTTATATTAACACTATTATACCCCTTAAAAATATTATGGTATTCAAAAAAGACCATCCCTTGAGGTATGAACACCTTCATAATGGGGATAATCCTTGTAGTAAGGACGGTAAAGCACCTTGGTGGAAATCAATAGTAAAGGTAAGGGTTTCTTTATCTCATTTATAATAAATCGGTCATGTTTGATATTGTGTTCCATAATTTATATTATATATTGTTTTCACTTCAAATTATTTTCCATATACGTAAAAAACATCAATTTCAAGAGATTTTAATTTTTATTTTAGGATCATCATATCAAAATAAATTGATTCTTTTGATACCACTTTCGTAAGAGTTTCATTAACAGAATTTCTGATTTGTTTGGTCATATTATTTCTTACCAGAATACATATTTTATGTTCTGTTTTATCACTTAATTCCCTTATTTTATCCTGTATTTCACTTTTCCCAATGGGAAGATAATTTTCATCATATTTAATTAAATATTTGATAAGTTATTTTTGGAAATAAAATTATATTGTTGATATGAATAACTCTAATTATTATTGATAAATATTTTCTCCTATGTCCATGTTTCCTACTCAAAATGGTTATATTTTATTTTTTAAAAATTAAATATTTATTACATCCTATGATTCTGAGAATTATTGTAACTTATTTTTTAATTAATGTCTAATAATCCTATTATGAATTTAATTTTCAAACAATGGTATTTAAAAATAGATTGGAAAAGGGTTTTATATCCATTACTGAATAAATAATTATCTTCTACTCCATCTTTTTCATGATCATTATTTGTTTTCAAGGATATTTTAGTTTTAAATACTTATAAAAATGTTTTCCAAATTCATCTCATTCCCTTCTCAAAATTTATTTGTATGAAATTTAAACTTCTCATTTTATAACAATGTTGAAAAATGTTTTGTGATTTTTTTGTATTTTATTTTCTATTTTTACTCCAATGTTAATTTATCACAATGTGATGTTTTCACCATTCTCTGTATTTTATTACTATATTATTACTTTTAGAAACAGACATTTCTTATATCCCATGATCACATAGTTGTATGTTTTGTGATGTTTATTGAATTTTTAAGAAACGTGTTCTTTTTCCCTAGGTTCTAATAGATTTTTATATGATTTATTTTAATTCTCAAACTTATGTATGGTTAGTATTGGTTGAGGTCCTATGTCACCCTATAGTACATTGGTTTATGTTTATGTATTTATATCTCAAAAGTGTATGCTGGAGGATATATCCAAAGATAATGGTTATGAGGGATGATCTATCCAAAAATAAATAATTACATGTGAGGTTTTATCCCATGTGAAAGTTTTGATAAGGGTATTATCCAAATCCCAAGAAGGTACATGAGTGGATATCCCAAAATAAAATTGTGATTAATTTCATGGTGTTTTGACTTGAAATTTGTTTTCTACAGTTATGTTTATGATACATTATTTGGTCATAATGTGAGGAAATTACTCTCGTAGAAAATCCAAGAGATTCATGTCTGAAAAAAATCAAAGTGATTATATTATCCATATAATTATTATCAATATTATGACCAATAAATCTATGTTTGTAGTTTATGCTCCCACTGAGGTATTTTCCCGAATGATTAATTTAATGGACGTAATGAAGGTTGCTTCTAGTTTCTCTTTCTTAGACACTAACACACCTCATCTTAGAAGAGTGATCAAGTTGCGAATAATCCATCGCATTTCATATAAATAATAAGTGGTTGAATAATTAGTGAATCTATGTTTTTATTCTATTATTATGCAAGTTAAAATTCATAAAGTTGAAACACCTTCAATATTTAATGACCTCGTTCATAGGATTGAAGATATATGGGGTTTTCAAGAGCGTTGGAGGATAAATATGGGGTGGGTATACTAACATGTGATATTCCCATATGATTATTGAAAATTAAAATAATAAAACATGTGATCCATTTAATTGAAACTAGGTTTACAATAAATATTGTTTTCAAATATAAATTTTGATCGTTCCAATGTGTCATACACACACATATAGGTATATATTCACATTGTATGATGAACTGGATGAATTTTAACTTGTGGATTATATGAGACATAGTATCCTCTATATGTAATCAAATTGAAATAGATAATAAAATATTAAATCCTATGTTTGGACACTATTTAACAATCCTGGCAGAGGTTGATTTTTCTAACACCATAGTAGAAGATGTGGTGGTAACAACTAGGTACGATATAATGATACTTGATATTCAATATGATAGGAAGCTAAAATTTTGAATGGGATTAAAATACATTTCTTTCCTAAATTATAAATGTGACAGGGATAATGAATATATATTTTCAATGTAAAAGGGATAGATGATTCCACATTCCAAATGATAAAATGGAATGAAAATTTCAACCTCCTAATTTAAATACAAAAATCAAGGATGAACATTCCCATGAAGAGTATGAGTATAATATGGGGAAGTATAGTTGAAACATACCATGTAATGACTATTTGGACACTATGGAAAACTCTCAACAACCTATTAGACTCATTTTTGAGATTTAGATAATGACATTCATTATCTAATTGGAATCATTGAAACTAAAAATGATGATAAGGATTTCTTAATGGAAGGTATGCCTATTTATGACATATTACATGGAATTAACTATGAAAAGTCCAAGAGGTGGACATCTAAACTCAATTAGGTAATATCATTCATTGATATGTGAAAAATATTCTTTATTAAAATTGATGGAATAATAGTGGTAATAATTTAATACCCCCAAAAGAAGAATGAATGGCTCCCCTCACATTCACATCATGTCCCGTGAGACTAATTCATATCATTAAGAAATAGGTTAAACATAAGTACAATATCATGATCAACATGAGGAGGATGTTAGGCTGATATATGATGGGAACATGGTGGAAGACTAATTGAAGCGCCCCAATCTGTTTGAATGATTGACATGAGTGGAGGAATGATTGTAAAACATAATGGTAAAACTTATATGGAAGGATCATTATCACATTT
Organism: Viscum album; assembly: GCA_963277665.1. Taxonomy (NCBI): domain Eukaryota; kingdom Viridiplantae; phylum Streptophyta; class Magnoliopsida; order Santalales; family Viscaceae; genus Viscum; species Viscum album. Next base: position 1,982,306,211 of record OY728143.1, on the reverse strand, counting down.
ACTTTCTTCTAAGGCTTACAAAAAGAAATACCATGTCAAAAAATCACCTATTTACATGAATTAAAATAACAAAATCACTCCTCTATGTTTCATTTTTAGTCTATTGGGAATTTGGATTCACTTGAAGCTAAATATATTATATCCAATCAAAATAATAAGTTGAGGGGAACAAAATTACGATGATATATATAAAAAATGATATATAGGAATACAAAAAAATTACTATATGGAAAAATTCAAAAATAAAGGAAGACAAAAGTAAGGATGAAAGAAAAATGCTATTGAAATGTAGAACTTCAAGGATGACCCCTAGAAAGAAGAAAATCCCTCAAATAATGAAAAATTTATAGTAGTATTGTAAATCGATAGAGAATTTCCTAATGAATAAATCACTTGATCATTGCGTTGTGTCCGAAAAACATATTATTATTGGAATTTTGTAGAAAAAAATGTTTACAGTGAACTGGAAGTCTTTCGAATGGTTACCCCTTGGGTATTTCATTATCTCCAAAAATATATATGGAATTAATATATATCATATTTGGATCCTCAAGCATGATAGAATATATAAACTATCATGAAATAAAATAACCACAATTTATTTCCAACTCTTTGAAACAATAAGGCTGCAATGTTTTTATTTCTTTTTTGTATGCTTCGACATCTTACATTCAGATAAGGGAATTATTGAAATACCATGAGGATGTCTCTGAAAACATAAATCTTAAATGGATTATTATGGGGTATTTCGACCCTATATTGATTAGTGAAGAAAAAATCAGATGAAATTTCAGTATGGAAGACCCATTCAAATTCTCTTCCTTTATTGATAAATCAAATATTTCTGTAGTGTAAATTGTTGTAGATGAATTCACCTAGAGCATGTACACCTTTAATGGAAGGAAAATAGATAAAGTGGATAGGTTATTTGTTCAAATGGATAATAGGAGTGTTTCCACCTGGGTCTCAGTTTACACCCTCCCTAAACATCATTCAGATCATAACCCCAAAATTGTAGAGATATCCACACACATTGTAATGACATTCCATATCCCATTTAGATTCAACAATGGGAGGATTTCTATTCTTGGATGTAGAGAGATTATCCTTGAATCATAGAAGATGTAATCCCTTATAAACCAACACCATACCCTTATGTAATTATTAATGAATTCCAAAATACAATTAATATATTAGAGAAACAATACATTTTCCATGATTGATCTTCATATCAAGGTTGCTGATGAAAAACATATAAGCAGCAAAATTAGGAACCAACATCAGAACACCACCACTATATTTAAAATTAATGAACATTCCAGGATGGATTATATCTGAACTATTGTTGATATGCTGGACCAGAATTGGATGAACGTAAAAAGGTTCAATGATTTTCATAGTAACTTGATTTTATTTCATATTATTCATAAGGGAAACAGAGTAAATGAATCGAAAAATTCCATTAGAATCAATCGATGTATTCACAATTCATAGAATGAAATATCAAATTTTTTGGTGGAATACATCAATGTGATATTAAATGACTATGACTTGGATATTACACAAAAATAATTTGAAACATAACTACATGCATTGTGGGTCTTAATAATAAATCACTCATCGTAGATCCTTTTCTAGGGGAAGCCATGGAGTCCCTTTTCCCACAAAATATGATAAGTTCTTCTAGCCATGATGGAATAAAAAAAATCATATACTAATGGGATATTCTATATGGTGAAATTACTAACACAATCAAAAAACTATTCAATAATTCCTCTATGAATTATGGGATGAACTCAAATTTCATTTTCCTGAATCATGAGATGGACAATGCAATTAAAACTATAGAATTATGACTAGATTCCAATGTAAATACTATTAATAAATTTATTCGCAAAATCATTATGACTAGGATGGGAGGAATAATTAAAGGGAATATCACCCCAAATCATTTTGGAATTTTTTCGTGGTAGAATAAATTTGAACATATTTTATGCATCTAGAAGTGTACATGTTATGAAATGGATAATGAATAAATGGAATTTTTTGCTCAAAATCGACACCTTTAAATCTTTTTACACACTAAAATGGAGTTTCCCCTTTTTTAAAATCAAAAGGTACATGATATAATATTAATCTATCAGATTAATAATAACTCGCATCGTCTCTTCAAGTTTTTCATTCTCATTAATGGATATCCCATATGCTTCATCCAATGCCCAAGGGGTTTTGGAAGAGGTGTAAATGCCTTACAGACTACAATTTTCTATTGTTGAAGATTTCATGAGAAGATACATCAAAAAACATCCTCAGATTATATTTTATAACAAAACAAAATATGGAGTGACACTTTCACTCTATTATAAATTTTTTATATGGATAACATTCTCCACATTTGGGAAGATTCATGGAAACCCATATATGCTATTAGATAAATTTTCGAACACTTTAAGTATGTGGATGATAAATCCATAAGGGTTTTTCCTCAACATTGCCTACCTCCCTTCTGTCGTGGGTCGGCTCACTCTTCACCTCAGTGTTTGCTCTGCGGCTTGTGGAAGCCCATCTTTTACAATGAAATCCTTTCGTAATCAACTGACTCAACATTCCTCATCACTTCTGTCCTTCTTTGTCTAACTGCACCTTCACTAGATTGGGTTTCTTCTGGCGGTGCGGTGATAGTCCAGTGGATGAGTTCCAAATTCCATGTCTGAGGGTTTCGTCTCTCCCCAGTATATGCATTGGGTAGTCCATTGTGGTACCTAAGTGCGATTTTTATGGAAGTGACATGATTTTTTCTCTTTTCTGTTGATCTATGGTGCTCGGGTGTCCATCGATTTGTTTATTGGCTCTTGATATTTTATTTTCTCATTCTTTTTTTGGATTTCAGATTTGGTTTTTCCTTTTTTTGTTGGTTATGGGTATTCATTTTTGCTGGGGATTTCTACACAGGGATATAGATTCAGTTCACCCTGGTTTCATGGTTTTTCATGTGAATTTGATCGGTGGAAGGGTTCAGGTTTCTTTAGGTTCGATGATTATTACTGATGCTAAGACCGGAGGGTTCACTCAGTGTGGATTGGTGTATGATTTCAGTGTGGCCATATACAGAATTGGACAATCTGTTTCAGTCTAGTTCACTGCCTGAGCTTGAGGAACTATGTTGAGGCATTATGGATGCAAGTCCGAGTCTACTACATGCCTAGATGTACAGTTTGAAGCTGATTTCAACATTATGTAGGTTGTATCTCATTTCTTTTGGTTTTATGATGTGGTTCAAGAAGATGGATATGATGGGTTCGAGTGTAGACATGATTTGGATTGGATGGTGGTTCTTTCTATTTTTTATTAGGATCCATCTTGACAAGTTGACATTTGGTGTTGAAGTTATAGTCTTTTGTTAGTGGAATTCAACATAAGTGATTGATGAAACCATACTATTTGGGTCTTCTTCAAAAGAGGCCCAGAGCAGAAATCTTTCACCCTAGTAGGCCATTCAGATTTGGATGTTTGAGAGGCTATGCCTTTGCTATCTATACCAGTCTCGTGCAACTCTTCATAGGATAGTTCGGTGAGCGGTCATGCAATAGTGGAGGCTTTTCCTCACGATGTAATTTTTGGGATGGGGCAGATCCTATAGTTTTGGACTGGGATTCCTCCTTTATGGTTTTATTTGGATGTAATGTTTGGATCATGTGGTTTCTCACTTTTTCCTCAAAATTGTTTCCATAATAAAAAAGATAACTTTCAGTTAATAATAAAACAAGACCACTTTAACCCTTTTAGTAAATATGGGATCCCATCCATTCAAATATATTAGTGTTAACATTATTAGGTAATGGAGAAAAACCAATATATTGGCGGAATATTTTCTATCATAAAATATTAGTTAGTTATATGGAAATGGAATTCAATATCCAATGATGGAAGGGTGATCTTAGTCATCTCAACTATCACCTCTAAATTTTTGTACTCATTTTCTCTCTACACATGGATGATAAGTCTCAACAGTGATCTTAAACTCTTGAGCAGTAAACTCTATTCGACAAGGTTATTATAGGAAAGGAAGTAGATAACTACTGATTTTAAGAAATGTATCCAACCCATTTAAATTTAGAACCATGTAATCAAGGTAATTATGATCTTTAATGATGGTCTTTATAATAAATTCACAATGAATATATTGATTTTTAATGAGTATTCCATGGATTTTTTATCAAGATGGTTCAGAATTAGGATGATGAAAAGGATTTTATTTATCCTGCATCATGTTTTTTCTCTATATCATGAATTCCTTCACTAAAATTATGTAGAATTATAATTTTTTTGTAAGTAGATAGTGTATTCTTCCCTGCTAGAGTAGTATCTAGTTGGACAACCCACTTATCACCCTAAGTGTCTCTTGATGCATGCTGCATATGTCTATTGTTGATATCCTATCACACATAATAAATCCTTGTGATATTGTACCCCATCAGAATGGCTTAGAAATCTATAATTACACCTTAATGGATACTGAATACTTAATTTAGAGTCCAAATAGAAATGTCCTACTTAATGTAAATGAACACTACATGTAGTAATAGAATAGATCAATTACCATCACGACTATCAAAATCCAAGTCATGTTCCAGCCAACCATCATGATTTATTATCTTATGAAATATCAAAGAAAATTGTTTTCCCATACATGATTAACTAAATATTTCTAGGTATCAACTAGTTTCAGCATGACATATTTTCATGAGGGTTGAGGGGACTATCCACCCCCACTTCATAGGCTGTGAATTTTTTCAGGAGATATGGAGGTGTGCTTGAAACCTATTAATCATTGATTTAACCACATACTGGTAGTTGAGTGATTTCATGGAATTCTTCGTCAATCTGGATAGACTGGCCAGATTTAGAATATTCTACATGTTTCTACAGAATCAATTTTTTCTTATGTCTGGACAACAAGTAATGATTTTTTTTAAACTAAGCTTCCCTCCATCCATTTTTTGTATAACATTTTTGAATGGGGATGCTAGTTCTTCTATAAATGTATATATGGTAGTAGTTACTAACATTTTCATTGATATCAACATCAAAAAAATGAGTTTGTTTTTTGGAAAATGAAAGATTCCTCTTGTGTTGAAATCTATATTTTAGATCCTTCCATTCTCCTCATAGATTAATTTAAATGATGAAGCTGCTTCCTCTATCACACCCTCATGTTCTGGAGGTGACTTCCTCACCCACTTTGGATGTATAAAACATTGTTTTCATCACATTATTGGATCTGAAATTGAATATGAAGCCACATTACGGAACCTAATATATGCCATCAAGCATGTTTTCCATCAAAACTGGAATCCCAAATGGATTGAATAAGATTTTGAACAAGTTTCTAAATAATATAGAGAAATAACCCTAAATGTGCCATGAGGAATCCTTTCTTATTATATTAATGGTCTCAATTTTCCCAATCATCTCAATTTGACTTTTTCTCATGTATAGAGAAATGAAAATCAAGTGGAAGATGGATTTTTGAAGTGAGCGGTCATGGAAATTAGTATGATAGGGTCATTTTGGATTCCTAATTATTTTTCACCTATGGTGGAATCTAATATAAGATTATTGATCATATCCTATATTTGAAAATTCCAATGAAAATAATGATAAATTTTTTTACTTTTCATTTAAAGAATTTAGTTCCATATTTACCTAGATCCTAAATCTTCTTGGTGATAATAAATTTCTATTGTTACCAAGTCTTCCCATGTGGTTATGATCTAACCATTGATGACATGTTGATAATTTTATGCTACTAAGATTTTAATATCATTCCCCTATAATTGTTTACATTATCAAGTTTATGAAGATAATTATAAATTTTTTAATTTATTGAAGGGAAACCAGAGTATAATAATTATCGAAAAATGATTGTGGATTAAGATGTTTATTTAGCTAATCTAGGTGACACTAAACTTTTAGTTCCTTATGTTGTGTGATTTTATCTGAGATGTATTAATTAAATCCTGATAATAATGATAATTTTAAGTTATGTTTTCCACATGCCTATATAGTATGACCTATTTTCCTAGGAATAATTTAATTCGGTTAATTTGAACCACTTTGGGTTGGTTATGTTTTATGTTGAGAATGTGGTTCATGGTTGTACATGGTTGTTCTTGGGAATTGAGGAGATCTCAAACCCAGTTTTGGGACGGTCAGATTTTCTTAAATAGTGTCCTCATATATGAGTTTTTTAATAGGATGTCCAATGTTGGGTATTAAATAATTTATTCACTAATCACAGGATTCTCATTTTAAATTGGTCAAAAAATGGAAAATGTAATGTGATGACGAACCATTCCAAGAGATAACTTCATTCTTATATACTATTTGAGTTAATAAAGCCAGTCTATGACTGAACAAACGATACAAGGTGAGGGTATCAATTATTTTCCTTGTATATAATCACTATGTGTGGTGTTTTATAACCATGATATACAAGTCTTGGTTAGGTGATGAAACTATATGTGACTATCAAGAAGTAACTCTATGATGATGGAGTTGATGGGAATTCAATAGTCTAGAGAGGCTTTCCAACATAATATTTTAGGAAATATCATATTCTATTAATAGTATTTGATGTGAAACTACTATTTTGGTGTACATGGAGGTGAGAATAAGGTAATTAAAAAAAACGGAATTAGCCAATAATTCTGGATGTTATGAAATAGATAAATCAAAGATGTCATTGTTAGTGGGGTTCTGTAATGGATTTGATTGAATGTGTTGTTCCATGATAAATATTATGAAAGGTTTTTAAATTTAATTTAATGATCTGGTATAGATATGTGTTTTCCAATATATAAAAAACAAGAGGTTTTATTTTTGTTCCATCCATCAGAGTCCATGACCCCAATAAATCATGATACGTGAATTGGGAGTCTTGGTAATGATCATGAGTGTTTCTTGAGGTTGAAATGTTTTGTATTAGTGAATTTATAAAACCATACAACTTTTAGAAAAATGGTTCATTTATAGTTTTAGTGGGACATGTATAACTCCCTCGTCTAGGGGTGTTTGTTGGATATTCAGGTCGTGTTATTGGTCCTTAGGTCACCATGGATCAGATTTTAAAAGGAGAATAAGGTGCATATATTCATATATACTACTTTAGGGCCACTATATAGATGGTATAGATCTATAATATATTCTTTTTCAATATATTATTCTTATATGGATAATGTCATCATAATTTAACCTATAATCCTTGCACTGGCATGTTGGGGGTTCGAATTTCCCACAAACAGAGGTGGCCAATTAGCCTATGTATTTATTTATCACTTTTAATAAGTGGTAGCCCAATAATTATACCCAGGGTCACCAAGTTTAATTTTAAATTAATAATATGTCCTCCCACTCGACTAGTAGAATCCTGAAAAGACCCTTTTTGATAATTTTAATCCAATGTTGGATCTCCCTCATTTGTGTTCTAATTTACCCTCTATCAGTGAGATCATGATCTTAATTCCATTCAATGAGTCCAACATCCATATTTATTCATTCTTTCTATTGGATAGTGATCTCTCACATTTTTATTATAAGATAACCTACATTAATGGATTTTATATTGTCTCATGATTTCTCCTATATCAAGAGGAACTAAAAGCCAATATTAGGTAAGTTGACTTCTCTAAGAATGTGGTTGGACGTTTATAATGTTAACAAAAAGTAACACCATATGTTTCTTAGGTGATTCATTCTTCACTCATATTGGATTCACCAAGAATCATCCTAATATTGAATTAGAGATTTAATTTTTTCCTAAGTTTACCACCCTTTGAACATGCCATGGACCTTCGAAAAAAGAGATTACTAGTGGGACACCTTGGTAATGAAATTAACCATGGGATTTCCAAAAAAAATTATTTTTATCTTAAAAAAGCTAAATGGATTATATGAAATTTATTACACATATTTACATATTGTATTTCAATTGTATTGATATCATCAAATTATTATAAATGGTGAAATAATTAAAAAATGTAATTATTATTCATATCAGTGACAGTGAAATGTAATTTTACATAAATGGATCATATAAATAGAATTTAATTCTTTATAATATCTTTAAGAAATGAAAAAGTATACCTAGGGGAATCCCTATATTCAAATGTGATGGATAGTTCTGCCTAATTAATTAGTAAGTGTAGAATTATAAAATAATGAATTAATATTGAAATAGATATTAATGAAATGAAACATGGGATCATGGAATGATTTTTATATAAATAATTAGTAAACCATGGTAAATGACATGGTAGATTAATGTTGTATTTTTAGCTCATTTTTTTAAATTTATATAAAATTTTAAAGTCAATTGGTAAATATTATAATGTGTAATGGGAAAGAATTTGTAAATTGTGAATATATTAATGAATTATATAATGAATGGTACATTGTATTTGAATGATAATTACATGATTATAATTGGTTTGAAATAGAAAATTCACAAAAAATTATTCATTACACTGTTAAAATAAATATATTACTGTGATATTGATACATGTATTGAAAACTCTCGACAGAGGGGTCATGAAAAATCCCTGTAAGGAGGTTACAAAAACTCTCATTGACTGAGATTTGGAAAAACCATATAGTTATTTCATGATACTCATATAAAAAACACTCCAAATGGTGGTGTTGATACTATGTTTGTTATGATCACAATGAAATGCTCAATGAAACACTGAAACATGATAACAAAATTCTTGTCAATTAGGGTGGCGAACCTGAGGATTGATGGTTACATATCCAATCTCAATATTCAATATAGAGCCAAGGAATCAGTATTTTATTAAATAATTTGATTAAATTTCTTGAGAATATTAACAATGTGTTATAAAACATATGAATGAAATTTTATTTCACACTAGTTAAATTGAGGAAAACCATTGTAGTGGTATCCTTAGTTTACGCATACCCTGTTTTAGCTACCAGGAAACATTGGAACTAGAGATGATATCCCAATATAGTCACGAGTATATGTCTAGGGAAGATAAAATTAAATGATTATGTGAATGAAAAACAAGGATGGAATATGGTTTATGGTATCGGGCTATGTTCATGACTATTTTTTGGCAAATTCATAGATTATGTTTTCCCCCTTGATATCCTTGGAAAATGATCCTGTATTAGAGTATCCATTATGAATTTTATAGAATACTCCATTAGTATAGAATTTTGATAATATATTTTTTTACATAACTATCATTATATTGACTATTATGTTCATAAATTTGTTTTATGGAAGTTTTTATTATTTCTAATTTTGATACAATTATGACAAGAAATAATTTTGTCCCCACTATAACACATTACACCCTAACCACTGGTCAATAGCCTTCTATGTATAGGAATCCATGTCTGAGGTGATGTGTTGAATTTGGTGCACACACTAGTCAATGCTCTCTAGATGGGGATGTTATAGGTTCTATTCATGTCTACATACTATTTTACATAAAATACTTGTGGAAATTAAATAAATTATAAATTTAATATCATGATAATTTCTAAAATATCATGTGGTAGTGATAAGGATGAGTCGCAAAGTGAATTTATCTATTGAGAAATAAAGAGATTATAAACACGATTGTAGTGAAGAAATAAAAAAGGAATATAATATATAGAAATTTGTTTAATAACAGGTGTGTTGTTAGTAGAAGATATTCTGAGTTATGAGAACAATAATACATTGTTTATTTTTTGAGAAGACGAAGATGATATTGTCCTTGCAGGTGCACTACAATTCGTGATTCCTCCTGGAGCCCTATATTCAAATATATTCAATTGTTTCTTTTCAAATATAGATTTTCTATTCTTCATTGGTTGGGGTAAATATTTTATGGTATCTATAAGTTATTACACATTCATATATATATCATGATTATAAAATGTTAATTGTGTATGAGTGGGATAAAATCCACCAAAAAATAGGGATTTATTTATCCTTAGGGAGGAGTCCCTCCTTAAGAAATATGTTGTTCTCTATATTTCTATTCCAATTTTTTTATGAGATAAATGTTGACTAAGAATGATGGATTATAGGTTTTTTAAAAAGAATTAATAGATGTGATTCAACTCTCCCCCTCTTAATTATCACAATAACTATTCGATCCTTTTTAATTGGTATAAAATCTAGGATCTTCCTTGAAAATATATTGTTGGTATTCAATAGAGTACCAAAATTCATTTAATCAGGATAGAATTACAATGATTAATGGACAATTGTTTGACATATGAAATAATAAGATGCTTCTTTGTCATTGAACATTGGAATTGGATGTTCATGATGTTACTCGTAAAGGATTAACAATGCTAATTCACCATACTATATAGTCTCAAACTGGTATCAATAATAATAAAAATATTGAGAAATACTAGAATTATATACTCTCTTACATTATGATAAATATTTTACCACGTTTTTGGGAAATAAAATAGCAAACAGAATTTTGGAAAAATATTATGACATCAATGAAAGGAATAAGAAGTAAAATTATAATGTGAAAATTTATATACACCTACATAATGATAAAATAATATTAGAAGATGAATCTATTGTTGAATTATTCATAGAATTCAATTTTACTATAGTTATTTAAAAAGTTTTAGAGATATATTTTATGATAATAGAGTGGTAATAGATCTTCATAATTAAGTCCCGATAAGTTTAATGAAAAACAATATTTTTTAGAAAACAGGGATCTTGATTTCTTTGGAATTGAAAAATTCTATAGTACTAACATTAACTACAAATTGTGAATATGAATTTATCTTAAATTTAATGGAATGATGGAGGAAACAATTCCTTTTATATCCCCAAAGGGATGAACATTAATAATGAAAAAATCTGATCAATAGAGGAGAATTTATGGATGATTATGTAGAAACACATTCTCTAATGTCATGGAAATTTACCAGTGAAAGAGGAGGAAGGTATAAGGGGGGTTTTCTTTAAACTATTAAATAAGGGGAATGTTGGATAAATATACTCCAACTATCCATACATGTTAAATAATTATGATAAGAATGAGGAATCCGAAAATATTGTTTCATATAATGGAATATCATAGCAGTATAGTCAATCACAGTTGAAAAAGAATAATGAAAGAAAACAGATGTTTTTCTGAATGAATTTATTATCTATTAAAAATGGGTTTTTTGAACATGATTCAAATAATGATAATTAATAGATAAGTTTGGATCATTCCCAAGACACTCTAATGGATCAATAAATTGAATCAAATAATTTATTGGATAATTATTAACATATTGAAATTAAATATTCTACTAAATAATGTGATTTATTTGAAGAATATACCATGAGGAGGGAGATTAATATTTTTATAAATTAAATTTAATGGCTGATAAATGAGAACACACACCACTATAAGTGTACTTAAAAACTCAAATAGATTCTTACTTATAGAAAATATTTTCTGTTGAATAAAAAATTTATTGTTGAGTAGGAAGAAACAAAATGTATTATTGATGAAATTCCCTCTACCATTAAACATAGGGATAATGAGGATGAGATATTTAAGAATAAAATTATTTATTTTGAGAAAAAGAATGAAAAAAAATATTGTAATTATAAACATATCACTAAATTCATAAATTTAAATTCCAACCTATAGATTTTTTTAACTACATTATTTAAAATAGTGAACATTTTATTAAAATCACCGATGAGAGGTATTTACAGAAGATTCTATTTATTTCTCAGGATATTGGGAAATATGTATTTTGTATTATCCTAAAAATTTTAAGAAAATTATGAAGCTACTCATATATAGATGGAAAAAAATTATGATAAAATTTTCATATCATCGTCCCATGTACATATAAAATCGGAATATAAGGTTTTATAAAAACATACAACATATTTTCGGACGTGGAAAAGGATATAATTCTATAAAAACACTAAATTTCTAAATAATTGAAATATTTTATAGATATTATATATTTTGGAATGTGCATGGTTATAAAGAATACATGTTATCGTATAATATGTATCATTTGGTATAATAATGTATCATGCATCAAGGGTTAGGAATTGATAATATCATGAAAATAATAATTTCTTTAATTCGTTATCATGATGAAATATTGAGATAAATAATTGTATTTAATAAATGTAATAAAATTATATAATATGTGGTTATGATACATATATTTGAAAAGATTTTGTTTAAGTTAGACCATCATAATATAATAATCGTTATATAACAATAATGATTAATAACCAGAATCATCAAACTCATATGTGAAGTCTTGACCAATAATCCACTAAATGGTGCCCTGAGCAGGTGGGGCACACGGCGTCAGACGTATCTCCCCATACAAAAGAGTCTGTTGATGATCAATGAGGGTCTGATATTGTATAGTGGGAGATGATAGCCTATTGGTCAGAGTAAGATATTAGTAATATATATATATATAAGAAGCATAATAAATAAAATAGGTAATTAGGTAAAACATCCAACAATAATAACTAACGCCCAACACCATATAATAAAATATGTTTTGTCATTTATCAGTAAAAAGGAATATAAGATAATGACATAAAATAAATGAATCAAAAAGGGAAAATGACCCAAAGGTGTATCTCTATTAGCATCATGATCCAAAGATCAGTTCAGTGATTCCACTTTCTCATGCGATATAATAATCAAGTATTAACTAATGGCGACATTCCCTATCCGAACATATATCCATATACTCTGTTCATGTACCATCAGATTCCAAGATAGGGTGTGAGAAAAACCCAATAGTCCTCCACCAACAGTGTCAAAAAAATATATAGTTACTGCATATAATAAGAAAGGGTGTCGGTAATGATAGTGATTGAAAAATAAAACTATAAAGGATCAGCTCTAGTTATTGATGGACACCAGCTTAACACTACATGTTTCAACCTAAACCAAGTGAACTTTGAATATTTAATTGTACGTATACACATATATATGTATTTTATACATAGTGAATCATATAACCATATATATGTATTCAACCACTATCCGGAACCTATGGAAAATTAGAATCATCCATAAGTTGTAGCATGAGTATCAAAAGTATCAAGGGATTTATTTCTTAGTATCAATAGAATAAGGGATTTCATGCTCGATATCATAATAGAAGGGTCTCCATGCTTGGATGATATCTGATGCTGTCTTCATTCCCAGTATTATATCAAAAAGGTTCTCCATGGTAATATATCATAACAAGGATCACCATTCATTGTATGATATAAATATGGTCTTTGTTCCCAAATCATATCACTAGGGTCACCATGACCAATATCATATCCCTACAGTCTCCATAACCAATTTCATATCATTATTAGGGTAATCATTCGCATTCATTTTTATTAACAAATGGTCTTCATTCCCAAATATCATAACACACAAGGGTTTTGATTCCCATATAAAAGTATAGGGATTCCATACCCTTATTATAATAGTACAGGAAGGGATTATATGCCTATATCATAATATATAAGGGTCTCCATACCCATTTATCATAATTGAAAAGGGACTCCCTACCAAATACATAATAGATTGACCACATATACCAATTATATCATTTATTAATAGTCAACAATTTCATAAAAGCCAACATTTAATTCATATCTCATTAACATTCAATAAATAAAAGTCTGTAACCATTGTTCAATTTAATTAGAAGACGTGATCATACCACTCACCTCCTTTTATTTTATATATAAATTGATCAGGGTGTTAGTCCTTCAACACAACAATAATTTTAAATTTTATTTATGATATCACAATTTGATGTCATGCCAAACCATTTAGCTGATGGTTTGTCCATTTAAATATTTATAACCTCATTGAATAATTGATCATCAAATCATAAGTGGTGGAGCCATATTAAGTGGACCGAATAATTAGATATGGGTCTTAGTTTGATAAACCATCTAAAGGTGGATTAACATGTAGGGAAATGTACAGTGAAACGAGCATGGAGAAAAATGTCACAAATTACAACACATCTCAATATTTATGGATAAAAACATTAACACCTATATTATTCTTATAGAGGAGAAGTCATACTATATCACCTATTGGTTTGGTAAATATTGGAATAAATTAGAGGAACATATAAACTCACTAAAAATAGGTAATATGAGCATGTACCTAAATAACTCCCTCAATAAGAAGTAAAATGGTGAAAGACACAAGAAGAACGATAATCATTCTAGTGTGCATCCAATCATATGATCCAAAGTATAATCATAGTCTGGACAGAGTGATGGTTTCAAATCCTAGATTTAGCTTCACGGGGAGTTCTATGGGATTATTGATTCTACTATGTGAGATAAATAGAGTATATAGGGTATGAAAATAAATTGTGGTTCACTACATTAAAAAACTCCACAACATTAAAAGGTATTTAAATTCATTACACATCTTGTAAATACCAGGCTTTCCCTTCTACAAAAAATATATTACATGTCATGAACATGACCACCAAGGAAAATAAACATTGGGTATTGAATACATGTCATGTATTCCAAATACACATTCTGTACTTGGTTGATAGCCACGCTTTATTCCCCTCCTTCTTTATTTCAAAATACAAAATAACTTTCCTAAGATTTGGTTTCTGGTTTTTATCCATAAGGGGAATAAAACAATGTTATTAATCAAAAATTAAAAGTAACCTAACATTAATAAAAAAACTGAGATCTAACAGTCTTCCCATATTAAATTAATTCACACATGAATTCCCCTTCTAAGGGTGGTGGAATTTATTTCGAGAATAATTATGGACATTGATCAATTACGTTGTCATCCCGATCCTATGTCTCGTCTTGTAACCATCAATGCTTCAAAATAACTTGTACAAAGGTACATATCATCCATGGAGATACTTATCACTCGTATCATTGATGTGTATAGGATAATCCACAAAATAATCATGAGAATCCATCTCAACAAATTTGGGACCAAATGTATGAGATGGTTCAGCATGATAATGGAAGTGTTGTGATATGCGAAAGATATCATTCATGGAAAGGTATCTATATGGTAATAACAACTGATAGTCTGTTGAACCTCATATATATAAGATCTAAATAATATATAAATATTGATGAGAAATTTTCTCTTACCCATGAATCCATTTATTACGAATTATAATTGATATAATTAAGAAAACGTGATCCTTGGCATCGAACTCTAGAGATCGCTGATGACGTTTAGTATATTGATTTTCTCTGGACTTGGTTGTATATATATGGTTTCTAATCAGTTGAACATAAATTTAAGCCTCCTAAATGATATGGGGACCCAGAATCACTACCTTTTCAACCTCTAACTAGACCAAGTGTGAAGATATTTGACTACATTATATCCCTCATAAATATGAATCTCCATTGTTAGCTAATATATATTATTTTAGTTAAACTCGAATAAAGGGATATGATTTTCCCAATAACCACCAATATCAAGGATTTACTCTCAATTCTTGTCATCCAAAACATGTATCATCCATTCTAACTGGAAATTGAATTATGGGTGAATTTCTGTTCTTAGAAGCACCCGTGCATTTATAGTTCTCTGTAATCCCGACCATAACCTTGATGTAAAATTAGTTTCCTTATATGAATTGATAGAATGAGGTAATTAGCTTACATGTATATCCTTATGGGTATAAAATATTCCCAAATCATCAATAGATAAATTGTGTTTCATCGAAAGGAATTGGGAAACTTTAGTAAGTTGATTTATGAGTACCCAAACCATGTCACTAACTCAAGGAGACCTCAGTAACCCAAAGAAAAAATGCATCGAACTTCTTGCCATTTCCATTTTGGAACTGATAATAGCTGTTAAAATATATCATCCCCCTTGTGCTCCACCTTCAACATCTTATATGTTGAATAACTGGGGATAAATCTATCTATCTAACTCTTAATCTATGTCCACTGATAAATTCATATCATATCATCATGTATCTTGTGGATACCTAGGTGGAATTCCCATCAATAATCTTGTGAATATTTCATTAAATCCTATATATTTCCATTATGGATGCATATATGTATATTTATATGCAGTATGTATTCAACATTAGTAAAACAATTTGGATGCTAGTCCTCACCTCAGATACACTCTCATAGGACCAAGCCTTTGGGATCATAATACTTCAACATTTTCACAATCTACAGATGTGGAGAGGTCATTGATAGAGATGTCAGTATACACTTATAATATCAGTCCAACACCTCTATGTATATCTCATAAAATAGAGATATATACTACAACTCATTATAGGCCTCCTAATCTAAATGTGTCTGAGTTATCCTTCTCAATCATTAATAATAGAATTTCCTTCCTTGGAAAATAGGATAGATTAATTTAAAAGGAATAATATATTAATCCCACCTTCAGTTTAAAAGATTCATGTCATGTTGGGTGAAAATATACCTGAGGATTTTTTTGTTCATAAACACACATGAACACTCTCCTGGTAGGTATTGCCTCAAAAAATATAAGGCATGAACATAAAATAATAATTGTAGATCATGTATAAGGTAGTTCCTATAATATCCCAGGTAAATAAATAATATGACATTTTTCTTATTTATTAATATATATGAATTAAAATTTAATTCTACTTTGAAGGGGTATTTATGTTCGAGAGCGTACCCAATACGCAACAACTGGTTTCTTTGAAATCTTATGTTGCACAACAATAATATAATATTATTATTTTAAATGGTAGTTACCTAATATTTGTTGTATAGGTGGTAATAGAGAAAAATAACTAAAATATTATTATACAGGTTTTTCAAATGTTTTTACATTTACAAATAAACTTTAGTGGCGTAAAAAAGTAAATAATTCGATTTTAAGCATAAATACACTAAAATTCACAAAAATGTTGATTTATTTCCTTCTGATGATGAATTATCTTTAAATATTGTTTTTGACACTTTTAGAAGTTATATTTGACAAAATAAAATTCTTATTTAGAATCGGGACATCAAAAATTTATTTAGGTAAATCTTTGGTATTTTTCTGATAAAGTTCATTTTTTAATGAATAATGAAAAATACTATATTTGAATTCAAAACTTCTTTTTAATGTAATTTTTTTAAATGGTTATATTATCTTTTTAGTTGGTTTTAAATTTAAAATAGATTATATTTTTACCATTTAATCTAATGTTAGTAATTGGAAGTAATTTCATTTCGAAATTGGAGATAAACAAATGTTAATCTTTTGATAGTTATTATTTCTTAAAAACACGCTTTTTGTTTTGACAGGGGGAATTAATTTTGAATTAATTTATGCCACTTATGTGTTTTGAATTTGTAAAAATGGATTCCATATTTGTAATCTGGAGGTACAAATTGTGTAAATACATAAATTTTATTTTTAGACATTTTAAATGTTTACTTGAGTAAATATTTTATTTACCATGGTTAAAGGGTAAATTAGTTAAATAAGGGTAAGCAATAATTTTATAATAATATAAAATTACCCTTAAATGTTTATTAATCCTATTGGTTGATATATCTCCGACATGGGAGTCTTTGGGTCGATTTTTGGGACCCCATGGAGCAACTTCATTTGGATAATGACACTTTAGATAAATTAACGTAATGTAGAGGAAAAAATTACATAAACAAATATCTTTTAGTAAATCATTTTTTACATAAGTATATATATGTTATATTTTTGACTATAAATATTAATGTGAAATATAAATATATTTCCTATATCTTTGATGTTTTTTTATAATTCTTAGACATCAAATAAATCAAATTATTTATGACACATAATGATGTAGTGTTTAAATCATTGATAAATGATTTAAATAAATAAGATTATAAATATTAAAATAAAATCCAAAACTAGTCCAATTTCGGTTGTATGATTTTATTCTGAATATGATTCATCTTATCTTAAAATTTAATGTGATTTGGACCTTTTGAAATCTTAGATACGTTTATAATAAAATAATGTTTTCACACTTCCCTAAAGAGCCCCTCCTCTCCGTTATAAAAGAAGACCACTTATAACCAATTCCCTACAACTCTCAAGCCTTTTGGTTCCTCCTAACTCTACCAAATTAAGAATCCTACATCCCTATCATCATTTTCAAAGCCTTACCTTAGGAATAAGGTACTTTAGGAAGTCCTTTTGGTTCAAACCAAAAAAAGTTACCCAAATTAAAGGTAACAATTTCTCTAAAATTGTTTTCTTATGTTTTACTTCTCCAACCCCTAAACTATTTTTATTCCTTTTTTTATATCAAAAACAGTATCCTCAATATACTAGGATTTGTTTAGGAGAAGTATTTGAACTACAATTGCACTCACATACATCTAATGGGTGAAGAACATAATGTTTCCGTGGATGGAATACTAACGCCTCACGAAACGATGATTGTTTGATTATCTCCTACCACCACTCATGGTGTCCATTATGATGGAACTGTATTTGTAATTGATATATATTATTTTTAGGTTTTATCTATGATTCGGTATTTTTAATTTATAGTATAATTTTATGGTTTCCATTATGGTTAAATGTGATAATCTCATTAGAGGAAGTGAGGACTACCGCCTCCTCAAAGTGATATGACTCGTTAATGACATACGTGGGACGTATCAATGATGGAGTTAGTAATATTATATGTGATATTATACTATAATTATAATATAACTATGTATAACTATGTATTATTTCCATTATTATAATAAATAGAAATGGAAGTAGCATTCATGCTTACGTACAACTTACCATCTCCATGAACGGTGAATTTCATTTCATACCTCTAAATGTTATGTACTACTATAAATACAAGTATATAATGGATATAAATGACATATATGATATATAAATCAATAATATCGTTCATATGATAATGGATATTTTTCCACATGAACAACTTGTAATTATAAGGTGTTCGTGTTTGACACAAGTTACTCAATATCGACAAAATGACCGTTATTAACTTAAATTAATACATAATGTTTAGAACATGGTAATAAGTGATATTAGATGAATAATAAACTAGATAATGTTTCTAAATCAAGTTGAAATTTACTTTAGTTTATTATTCGGGAAATTGAAGACTGAATGGTTCAAGTTAGACACGAGGTAAGGGACTTCGTCTCAATCTCATTTCATTCAGGCATATTTTTTTATACACAAATTTCATTCATATGGTGTATAAACCACTTTGACATTTAATTTTATTCAAAACTAATCTTTTCACTATGAATCAACTTACTAAATGACTAAAAAAGGAATGTCTCTTTAAACGTTCATGGTGACAACGACCTTTTCGTTGTAGTGAGTATTATTTGATCTTTGGATTCCTTAACAAGATGTAATGTTATTAAAAGAAAAAAATAAATACCATATACTATTTTATGTATTTGGAATTGAAAATGGTTTCATGAATGGATTTATTATTTCAATATCATGTTCTATATCTTTAAATGATATATTGTGATTGCAATGTGGGGATGTTATCATTCTTTTATTCTTTTATTTTGTGTTAGGATTATTTTATGGTTATTGGGAATTTTTTACGCATACGGGTGTTTCCTTGATAATCCTAGGGCGAGTGAGCCCAATATATCGCTCAGATGAATTTTGTAACATGACCGAGGAAAACGAGAATGTTTCACCAAATAGATTTAGGTAATATAATGTAATGGGTATTCGAAATGTAACTCCCTGTATATATGTGAAAGCTACAATGTTTTTTTGTTATTGAATCCACAAGTTACCTTTATGAATTATGATTTATATGTTTTATTCAAATATCTTATGATTTCAGGAGGTAAGTAAAAGAGTTGATGTTTTGTATGTATTTATGAACTAATATTTTCTTTCTTTGTTTTATAACCCTTACTAAGCTTTTTATGCTCATGCCATGTTTTGAAATGTTTTTCACATGACTTAAAGAGTAATAGGGTCAAAGTGGGGATCAAGGAAAAGTCTTGCTATCTAAAACATGGAACTGGAGATGAAACTTTTTTCAAGAGTTTTTATTTTATAAGAAAATGGAAACTGAGTAGAAGTGTCTACTTAGTAATTTTTGAGATGTAGTGTAATAGTTATGTCCTAATTCTCTAAAACTATAAACCAGAAAACATCCTCAATGTTAATTATTTATTTAATTCATGATTATGTAATGTTTTAAGGTCGGGTCCTTATAGTTGTTATCAGTGGTCGGTTTATAAAAATTTATGAGTTCGGGTATTGTTAAATTAATAACCATAAATTTTTTTATGTTAATATTGAAATGATAGCATTTACAGATTACCATGATGCTTATCCTAAGATATTTATATGGTAGTAAGGGTTTTTCATAGAGGAATCGTGGAAGTTGTGCAAGGTTGGCATATTAATTGAAATGACCTTCCAAATCAACATCCGGTGATAGTCAGAAGCAGAATTGAATATTTTGTAGTAGTGATGGCTCAGTTGACTCGGGTAATAAATTTTGGTGTGTTTTTTGATGATATTTTTGGTTTATTAAAAATGTAAAGATCGCCCTGAAAGTCATTTAATGGTTGTATTGAAAACCATAAAAGAAAAGAAACTATTTGGTAAATTCCACAAGTGTGAGATTTGGTTACATCAAATTTCATTCCTTGGTCACATTGTTTCAAAAAAATGCCAAAACTATTGATCCTACTAAAACAAAAGTGTTTATAGAATGGAAAAGATCCATTAATATAACTGAGATCCATAGTTTTCTTGGTTTTGTAGATTATTATATGATGTTTGTTGAGAATTTTTCATGGTTAACTAGTCTAATGAAAAAAATAACTCGAAAAGGCCTTAAGTTCATTTGGACAATAGAATGTGATAATTGTTTTCAGGAATTGAAAAGAAGATTGGTGAATGCTCCAGTTTTGGTACTGCCTTCCAGAAATGGTCAGTTTGTTATTTATAGTGATGCTTCATTGAAAAGACTTGGTTGTGTCCTTATAAATAATGATCAGGTAATTGATTATGCTTCACGTTAGTCGAAACATCATGAGTTAAATTACCCAACACATGATTTGGAATTAGCTGTTGTTGTTTTTGATTTAAAAATTTGGAGGCATCATTTGTATGGAGTAAAGTGTGAAATATATACTGATCAAAAAAATTTGAAGTATATATTCACTCAGAAATAATTGAATAGGAGACATAGGAGATGGCTGTAATTAATCAAGTATTATATTTTCATGATCCATTACCATCTGGGAAAAGTAAATAAAGTGGTTGATGCATTTAGTCAAAATAGTAATGCTTCATTAACCATGCTACGTTTGGAACAAGATCCATTGGTTTTTTATTTGATGAAATTTGTAATAGAAGTTTTTGGTGCAAGAAATTATTCTGTTTTTTTTAGGTGTCAGTGAAATCATCTCTCTCAGATAGCATTAAGAAAGCGTAGAAGGAAGACAGTGAGTTACAGAAAAAGATAGAGTTAGTTCAGAAGGGCAATTTTCCTAATTTTAACGTTTATAATGATTGTTATTTGAGGTTTGGAAATATATTATGCATTCATTGTGATTCAGAGTTAAAAAATGAGTTGATATTTGAAGCTCATAGTTCCCCATTTTGAGTTCATCCTTGTAGTACTACGATGTATAGAGATCTTCGGGAGTATTATTGGTGGGATGGAATGAATAGAGATATTGCTGATTTTACTATGAAGTGCTTAATTTGTCAGCAGGTTAAAGCAAGGAGACATTAATCGAAAGGGATACATCAGTCATTACTGGTGCCAGAGTGAAAATGGGAAAATATATCCATCGACTATGTTTTGGAATTATCGAAGACATCTCGATGTAACAATGCAATCTGGGTTATTGTTGAACGGTTGACTAAATATCCTCATTTCCTTCCTATTCGAGATACATTATCTCTAGATCAACTATCTCGGATGTATGTCAAAGAGATAGTCAGGTTTCAAGGTGTTCCCCTCTCCATTGTATCAAATCGTGATCCAAGGATTACTTCTACCTTTTGGAAAGGCCTTAGGAAGTCATTGTGTACTGTATTAAATTTTAGTACATCTTTTCATCCTCAATCAGACGGGTAGTTGGAACGAACAATTAAGACCTTGGAGGATATGTTGCGTGCTTTCTCTATGGATTACCAGGTAAGTTAGGACCAACATCATTCTTTAGTTGAATTTTCTTATAATAACAGTTTTCATTCCAGTATACAGACAGCTCAATTTAAGGAATTATATGGAAAGAATTGTCAAACTCCGGATTTTTGGGATGAAGTAGGTAAAAGGAAACTGATGGGACCAGAATTGGTAGAAGAGATGACAAAAAAAGTTCAGTTGATTCAGATGCACATGAGAACAGCTAAGAGGAGACAGAAAAGTTATACGGATAACAGGAGGAGGGATATTTCTTTTGAGGTAGGTGATCATGTTTTTCTCGATGTTTCTCTATTGAAAAGGGTTATGTTTTTGGGTAATAAGGGAAAGTTGAGTCTGAGGATCATTGGACCTTATGAAATCTTAGAGAATGTCGGATTAGTTGCGTATAGAGTGGCTAAACCTCCATTCTTTCCCAGGTAAACAATGTTTTTCATGTCTCGATGTTGAGAAAGTATATGCTAGATCCATCTCAGGTTTTGAGCCCAGAGGTAGTTCAGTTGGAAGAGAATCTCTCTTATGAAGAACAACCAATCCAAATTCTTGACCGAAGAGAGAAAGTGTTGCAGAATAAGGTAATTCACATGGTAATTTTTTTTGTGAAAAACCATATAGTTGAAAATGCAATGTGGGAATCTAAAAATTCTATGAGGGACAAATACCCCCACTTATTTTATAAGTGAATAATATTGCGAGTACGAAATTCAAAAATGGCGGAAGGATGTAACATCCAAGGTAAATAAAGAATATGACATTTTTCCTATTTATTAATATTTTTGAATTAAACATTAGTTCAAATTTAAAAAGGTTTCTATGTTCGATGGCATACCCAATACACAACAACGGGTTTCTATGAAATATTACATTGCACACTAATAATATAATAATATTATGTTAAATGGTAGTTAACGAGGATCCATTGTATAGGCGAGAATAGACATAACTAACTAAAATATGATTATACATGTTTTTTATATATTCTTACATTTATCCAATAAAAGATAGTGGCTTAAAATAAGAAAATAATTTTTTTAAGCATAAATACTATAATATTCACTAAAAGGTTGATTTATCGCCTTTTGATGGAAATCCATCATTAAATATATTTTTTGTCACATTTATATGTTCTATTTGAAAAAATAAAATTTGTCTTTAGAATTGGGACATCAAAATTTGTTTTTGGTAAATTTTTGTTATTTTTCGGACAAAGTTCATTTTTTAATTAATAGTGAAAAATAATGTATTTAAATTTAAAACTACTTTTTAATCTAATTTATTTATATGGTTACATTATCTATTTAATTGGTTATAAAAATAAATTAGAATATAGTTTTACCAATTAATCTAATGTTAGTCATTTGAGGTAATTTCATTTTGAAATCGGTCATAAACAAGTGTCGATCTTTTGATAGTTATAATTTCTTAAAAACACGCTTTTTGTTTTGACAGAATGAATTAATTTTGAATTAATTTCTTCCTATTCTGTGTTTTGAATTTGTAAAAATGGATTCCATATTTCTAATCAGGAGGTCTAAATTGTGTAAATAGGTAACTTTTATTTTTAGACATTTTAAATATTTACTTCAGAAAATATTTTATGTATCATCGTTAAAAGGTAAATTAGGTAAATAAGGGTAACAAATAATATTATAATAATATAAAATTACCCTTAAACATGTACTAATCCTCTTTTTTTATACATATCCAACCATTGGAATATTTCGGTCGATTTGGGGACTCCATGGAGCCACTTATGAGTGATAATGACACATTACATTAATTAACTTAATGTAAGGGAAAAATGACATAAACAAATATGTTTTAGTTAATAATTTTTTAAATAAGGTTATATAAGTTATATTTTCAGATATAAATATAAAATTGGAAAACTAAAAAGATTTCATACATTATGGAATTTTTTTTATAATTTTTAGACATAAATTAAATTAAATTATTTCTGACCCAATAATGATGCAGTGTTTACATCATTAATAAATGATTTTAATAAATAAGATTATAAACATTAAAATAATATCCAAAAACTATCCAATTCCTATTGGATGATTTTATTTCAAATATGAGCCATCTTAACTTCTAATTTAATGTGTTATAGTCCTTTTTAAATGCAAGATACGTTTATAATAAAATAATGGTTTCACACTTTCATAAATAGTTTATCCTATCCCTTATAAAAGGAGACAACTTATAACCAATTCCTCACACCTCTAAAGCCTTTTGGATCGTCCTATATCTTCCAAATTAATATTCCTACATCCCTCTCCTTTTTTTATAAGCCTTACCATAGGCAAAAGGCACATCAAGAAGTCCTTTTGGTTCAAACCCAAAGAAGTTACCCAAATTAAAGGTAATTGTTTCTCTTAAATTGTTTTCTTTTTATTTTACTTCTCAAACCCCCTAAACTATTTTTATTTCTTTATTTTATATCAACACCTGTATTTTAAATATACTAGGATGTTTTTATGAGAAGTATTCAAATGAAACATACACACACCTCCATATAATGGGCAAAAAAACTAATGTTTCTCTGGAAGGAAAACTAACGGCTCACGAAATGATGATTGTTCAAATATCACCAACCACCCCTCATGGTGGACATTAAGATGGAACTGTATTAATATATGATATATAATTTGTTTTTTCTCTATTATTCTGGTATTTTTTTTACAAACACACCATTATGCTTCCCAATATTTTTAAACACGATAATTTCATTTGAGGAAGTGCGGACTACCGGCCCCTCATGGTGATATGATTTGTTAATGCGATATATTGAATGTATAAATGAATGAGTTAACAATATTATATGTGATATTATACAGGAATTATTATATAATTATGTATAATTATGTTTTAATTACATAAAAATAATAAATAGAAATGGAAGTAGCATGCATGTGTACGTACGACTTACCCTATCCATGAACGGTGCATTTCATTTCTTACATATAAATGTTATGTACTATTATAAATACATGTATATACTGGATATAGATGAAATATATGATATTTATATTATTAATATCATTACTATGAAAATGGATATTTTACCACATGATCAACTTGTAATTATAAGGTGTTCGTGTTTGACACAAGTTACCAAATATCGACAAAACGACCATTATTAACATAAATTATTAAAAAATATTTATAACATAGTAATAAGTGATATAAGAGGAATAATAAACTTTAAAAAGGTTCTAAATAAAGTATAAATTAACATTATTTTATTTTTCCAGAAATTAAAGAACGAATGGGTCATGTCGAACACGAGGTAAGGGACTTCGTCTCAATCTCCTTTCATTGAATAATATTTTGTTTTATACACAACATTCTTTTATTCGGTGTATAAAACACTTTGACTTTTACTTTTATTCAAAAGTAATCATTTATCTATGAATTGTTTTACTAAACGACAAAAAAAGACAGATGTTTCTTTTAATGAACGCGGTGACAACAACCTTTCCGCCGCCGTGAGTATTATTTGATCTTTGGATTATATATCAAGCTGTAATGTTATTAAATGAAAAAAATAAATACCATATACTATTTTACGTATTTGGTATTGAAAATGGTTTTTAGAATGGATTTATTATTTCAATATCTTGATTGATATGTTGAAATGATATATTGTTATTGCAGTGTGGGAATGTTATCTTTCCTTCATGCTTATTTTATGTGTTATGATTATTTAATGGTTCTTTGGCATGGTTTACGTATACGGGTGGTTCCGGGACAAACCTAGGGCGGGTGAGCCCGAGATATCTCTCCAATGCATTGGGTAACATGACAGTGGTAAATGTGAATGCTTCTCCTAAGAGATTTTGGGAATATATTGTGATGGGTGTTCCAAATGTAACTCCCTTCATAGTTGTGAATGCTA
Source organism: Viscum album (assembly GCA_963277665.1). Lineage (NCBI taxonomy): Eukaryota > Viridiplantae > Streptophyta > Magnoliopsida > Santalales > Viscaceae > Viscum > Viscum album. The sequence goes on along the minus strand of OY728143.1, from coordinate 1,982,280,095 downwards.
CAATGTAAGTGTGTAATTGATGCAACAAGTTACCTTTATGAATTATGATTTCTATGTTTTATTCGTAAATATTATGACTTCATGAGGTAATTAAAAGAGTCGTGGTTTTGTATGTATTTATTAACTAATTTTTTCTTTCATTGTTTTATAACCCTTAATGAGCTTTTTATGTTCATCCCATGTTTTGAAATGTTTTTCACAGGACTTACAGAAGAATGAGGTCAAGGATGGGATCATGGAAAAGTCATGTTGCCTAAAATATGGAACTAGACATGACTCTTTTTTTCCAGAGTTTTTATTTTATGAAAAAAATGGAAACTGAGTAGAAGTGTCTACTTTTTAATTTTTTTTAGATGAAATGTAATAGCTATGGCCTAATTCTCTAAAACACTAAACCAGAAAAGATACTCAATGTGAATTATTCATTTAATTCATGATTATGTAATATATTAAGGGTGGGTCCTTATAGTTTCTATCATGTGGACTCAAATAATGATACACATACACCACTAATCACTCATTCTATATTATAAAACACCATATCCTAATACCTGATGCAACAAATAAACAATATATCTTCTTCCTATATCTTTATAAATATGGATATGCACTAAAGAAAGTCTCTAATTCAACTCATGAAAGTATGTATCAAAAACTATTTACCATATAAACAATAATCCATTCATATTAATACAACTAAAAGGTGCTTGTAATCATGATAATTACATTATAAAAATTTATACAATATCCTGTTATCCCCCAAAAACATCATATATCAAAGATGTTCTTGAGATTCTCACAGTTAACTATAGCACCCACTATCTATTGATAATCTAAAACTCATGCCTATGAGATAAAATAACCCATTATGTTCTCTTTGTAAACACAATATGGACAATTAGTGAGCATGGAATATAGATGGTTCTCACTCAGGTTATTTAAAATGATCTCAAGATGCGTAACATGGTCTCTTCGAGTATGATAATACACCAAGATGTCATCTATGAAGTCCACCACAGAGTAATTTAGACAAGGTTGTAAGTTCCTATTCATCAAATCCATAAATATGGAAGGGGCATTCATAATTCTAAATCAATTAATGACATATTCATATAAAATATACCAACTATGAAATGTCATATGTGGTATATCTGAAGGCCGAACACAAACCTTTTGATAACCTTGTATCATATAGATCTTCAAGAATACCCTATCTCGTCTGACCTAGTCAAAAATATCATCCATACAAGGTAGGGGATAATAATACTTCATAATAGGATGATTCAACTTATAGCAATCCACAAAACTCTTGAGGATTTTTTCTTCCCTCTTGGTGAAAATGATCGGTGATCCCCACTGATTACTATTGGGCTGTATAAAACATTGGCCATCTAAATCTTTTAGATACCCTGTAATCCCTTGAAAAAAAGTAGTAACTATCCTATAAGGTGGAATGGATATCGCTGTATCTCTATGTATTAGCAAGGTATTAAACTCTACCTCTCTCTAATTAGGTAGTCGAGAAAAATAATCAGTCAAAACTACCCCAAATCAATCTACTAAATGTGGGAGTTAAATATGATGTAATATATGTTCCTCCATATAAATGCTAAATATTTGGTTTATCACTCTTCCTAGCCCATGATGGTATCTTCTAGCTCTACCGACCGTCACATGCCACCCACCCTCATGAATATAATTTCCACCCTCTAGTGATGTGAATGACGCCCTCCTAAAATAACAATACACATAAGCATGATAGGGGAAAACCTAGTCCATCCTCAGAATGATTTTGATGTTCTCCTTCTATAGGATGAAGAGGTCCCATAAGAAACAATGGTTTCCTTCCTCAAGAGAAGAGCCCCTTCAATATTTTACACTCTATGAATATAACCCCAAAGGTGTATCAAGTGTCATAATTCTAAATGAGTACTCAACATGAGGCCAAAGGATTAACAAAATATCAAAAAAGTTAAATTAATGTGAAGATTCTGTATAGATTCTTCACGATTAGTAATAGAAAATGGAAGATGGCCCAGAACCATAATATTCCAGTATATGAAGCACTGAATAAATATGGCCTAATCTACAGCCTTGTTCTACAACCTAACTACATGGAGATGGTCTGATTTACAAACACTATATATCTGATGCAGGATACCACAACCATTACCTCCTATTTTACCATTATGTCTAATAGTGCTCTAGCTACCTTCTTGGATATGTGAAACTGATCCTTCTCCATATGTTGTAGCTGACATGGATCATCTCCCACTCAAGAAATATGGTAATTTCATGAAAAAATGATAAAGATTCCTTAATCATCAACATCCATGGAAAAATAAGGGGTCTCTGTGACACTACTGCTTCTTATGACCTAGACTCCCACACTAGTGAATTAACACATAGTTATGAGAGCATGTCAGTTCTCTACCACTACTCACATGGGTAGTACTAATGTGCTTCTTCTTAACACTAATTGAACCATGAGTAAGACTCAGTTCTAAACCACCATATCTCTCAACGTCATATTCTCTTAGGTTTAACATGGTAATGAGGTCATTTTTCATTATATAACATATTTTTGTAAACCAGAAAACATTTATCGGAGAGTGAATCGGATACCTAATACCATATTTAAATAATATCATTTTGTGGGATCATCAATAACATATATGGGTGAAATTCACCGATGCATTGTAAAATGAACATTGTAGTAGATAACTAACAAGAAACCATGCTACATGTTTTTGATCACCCAAGCATGACTAGAACTCAGGGTCTCAAGTTAGAAATGTTGATAGAATATTTGTAGGAAATATTTCTATATCACTACTTAATATTTACTTTTTGGGTTCATAATATCTCAAAAAAATTTGGAATACCAATGAAACTTACAAGTTGTTAGCTTCACTCACCAATCGGTAGGTGTCTCTAGTTTCTTGAGTATAGAAATGACTGTTTCAATCCATAACACTACAGTGTGAGGGACACCATACCCAAAACATATAGAAGGATGCAACTTCTGGAGCCCTGTACAAGGTCTCCCATTGAAAGGGAAATTCACGAAGTGACCATTATCGTAAGCATAATTCACCAAAAATCCCCTCTATATTAGACACCATTACCCTCATTAGGGGTAATAGGTGGTTCCAAAGGTGTAAATACATTAGGTATCATAGGTATATCTAGTCCCACCACCTCTAGAGCATGTTCAACAACACCCTTCTAGAGAATGACTAGATGAATTCATAGTGTAATAGGCCTACTGATTCCAATCACACACCTCAAATAGTTAAAATCATAATGAAGGTCAATGAAACAATATTATAACAGGAAGAAGCATTCCTATGTAATAGTCACACACCTCTTCCTACTCAAATAGATTGGTATTGATGATATGAACATTTATATTAAACCCAATAGACACTACTACTTGCCAAAAATATCTTGGTCGAGTTATGTGATTCTCTATATGGGTCCTGGTATATTGAGTTTCATTCACAATTTATAGAGGAAAACACCCATTTAATGGAAATTGTAATAATTGTAAAATGTTGACCATTTAATTTTATAATTTATTTATAATTAATTTCATAATAATTTATATATTGATTCTCATAAAATTGATGAACTATATAGAGCACCACATCCAATGTGTATGGGACTGTAAAAAATAATAATTAAGGTGTACATTCTATTTTAGTAGAAACCATTATCTGATTAAATACCTTCATTAAATGTAATCACAATTATGGGATATAGAAATAAACCACCAAAAATGTTGTAGGAATTTCACGTAATAATATAAATATGGAATGGAATAATGCATGACATATAAATCATGTATATCTCTAGAAGGAATTATGATCAATGATTCCATTCCATATTAGGCCAAAGATAAAATATAAACTTAAACCATAAAAATAAATATCCTGTGTCATTTGTGTCACCTAATGGAGGAATCAGATTAATTGTAATATGTAGAATAAAGAACAACATGTACCATCTAAGGTAATTTGGAATTTCATTTTTCGTGGGTTAGTTACTCCAATGAAAATCTCAATACCAAATCCCAAGACATTGATAATCTCCTCCCTAATATTCCCAAATTATGAGAAAAAATAAAATAAATCATTCTGATATAACATTGTGAGATCCTCATCCAAGATTCCACAGAACGATGCCCTATGCTAGTGGGACACATGACCTCAAGTATATATCCTAATAATAATGAGGCTTCTAACTTGTAGTTAGGGTATAATGTTGTAATGTGGGATGATTATTCCATCTTGGTAATAGTTTTGAAGTGGTGAATAGTCATATCAATAGTAGAAGCATAATAAACAAAAGACAATTGAAGTAAATTAATCCTAAAATAATAAAAAACATCCATTATCATATATAAAATACAGATATGTAATATGATTCAAAAAAGGAACATGCAAGCATACTATATAATACATGTGTCTAAAAAGGAAAAAGAAAAAAGGGCTACCAACATTAGTTTCATGATCCATATCGTGGACATGTGAATTTATGTTCAATTGTAATATACATATAAAGTACAACCCAATTAATGATTTCCCCTATCCATACCCTCATCCACATTATATGCTCATGTACCATTAGTGGATTGGATAGGGTTTGAGATAATGAGAGTAAGCCCCCTCCAATGGTGTTTATAAATTTGCAGTCAGTGTATATAGTATAGATGTTTTCATTTAATAATTGAAATAAATAACTAAAACTGCAAAGGGTTAGTTCTGGTTCTTGAAGGACACCAAGCTGACACTTCCTGCTTCAGCCTAATACATGTGATCTATGAATAAGTAATAATATGTTGAAACATATATCAGCTTTCTATTAAGTGACGTATAAAACCATATATATAGGGATACTACCACTATCATGGAATCGAGGCATAACTCAAACATACATAAGATGTAGAATGAGTATCAAAAGTATTAGGGGACATAATGCCAACTATCAAAAGAATAAGGGACACCATTCTCATTATCACAGTTGATGGTTTTCTAGGCCTATATCATATCAAGAAGGATTGTCACACCTAATGTCATATCAATAAGGGTTGTTATGCTATATATCACATTACAAGTAGTTTTGACTAATATCATATCAATAGGTTCGTCACACCCAAATCATATCACAATAGTTTCTGTACCCAATATCTTATCATTAGGTTCACCATGTTCAATGAAATATCATCAAAAGGGTCTCTATGACTATTACTAATTTTTCAAAAATTGTCACTATACTTGAGTGTCATAATGCATAAGGGTCATCATGCCTGTATCATAGTACCGAGATTCCATTATTATATCACAATATGGGGATTCCATTTATCTTATAGTGAATTTTTATTTCACATCCTATCATATCCATCCCTTTCCAATACATTACATATAACGAATACATGCCTTTTATACTAGATAAACATCATCTACTAGGACTTTAGAAAGTCCTCAGTCCAAACCTTCCATAAATAAGAAGACAAAATAACCTACCTAAGGTGTGATTTATAATTCTAATCCATAATAAGACTAAAAAATGTTCTCACATAAAATTAATAGGATTGATACCAAAAGAAAAAACTGGGATCTTACATCGTGTTGTAAGAGATTTCATTAATGTAATAAAATTTACCAATCCATTTGTTATGGAAATTTTACAAAAATCACACTTGGAAATAGATACATACAACCTGAAGAATATAGAGAAATATTATGGTGGGTATAATAATTTTTGAAATGGAAGCTCATATAATTTTAAGGAATTTGAAACTGGTAAATTTGGGAAGAACAAGATTGGTCATAGTAATGTCTTATTTAGAAATGGATTAAGTCATAATCAGTTGATTTTACCATAATTTTTTGATGATAAATATGAATTCATTTTTATAAAAAATAGATTCCTTTTAAAGTTACTAAAATATTTATTTTTTTATATCCTTGGACTTCATTACTCATGGAAAGATACCAAAATGGTAGGGGAAAATTTATAACGTTATCTGAGTTTGCAAGATGATAAATGACAATGGTATTTAAATTTTTCCCAATATGGGATAACGAAACTAAATACGTTTATTAAAAAAGGTCTTTTTCCAAATATTCATATCCTTAAAGAAGACACAAAAACATTTTAAAGGACTTGTAAAAATGATAAACAAAACTCTTAGAGGAGTATATATTCAATCAAATGAAACATTGAAGATGGAACATTTTAATGTGAGTGGGCCTAAAAAAAGAAACCAAAAATTCGGGTTATCAAATTCAATTCAATCATTTATGAAGTTAATAAAATGGAATGTATAATGTTAATGTAAAAACATTTTGAAGTCCTAGTCCAATTTTAAATCATTAAAAGATTGAAATAATTGAAAAAAATCCATGAAAATGTTATGATCTGAGAATATTATAGAATATTCCAATAGATAGTATCTAGAGCTCATGAAATTTTTTTTATCAAGAATGATTTAGGTGCTTCTTACACACATTATATAAATGGAATTGCATAATGAAAAACCAGAGCCTTATTTATCTATTCAAATATATTCTTACTGATCCTGAAACTATAAGATCTATCAGGCTATTGGACATTATAACAACTGGAATTATTCAGAACATATATTTCTTAATGGACAACTATGACATGATTCCCTATAATATAATTTTTAGGAATAATCCAATTTAAAAATCCATGAAATTTTTTATATTTCATCCTTAGTAAAATGTATTGGATCATATTGGGATTTTTTTTATGATAATGATGATAAAAGGAATGTACCTCAGTTATAAAACAAATGGATTTTTCTATAGATTCTACAGAAAAAAATCAAATAAAATTATTGATTGTGAGGATATAATATTGTTTTAAAATAAATAATAGATCATGAATTCTATTATAAAACATAATAATGGTGATGTTGTTAGTTATTTATCCAAAGATGTTAAAGATGAATCTTCACAAGATCTAGCAGGTGATACAAATATTATATATACCACAAATGATAAAAGAAGAAAGAATATACAGCTGCTTGTTCAAGGAATAGAAGGAAAATGGATATTGATAATAAAATTGGTGTCCAAAATTTTTTGTGTTTGAAATTCATAAACGATTATGGGAATGAACCACAACATTCTTCTTTCCAAGGATGAACCTAAATGTTTTGAGGGATTCCATGAAAATAAATAATAGATCCAATATATAAATAATGATCTAGGTCAAATAGATAATAATGATACATGGGAACATGTCCCATTATCAAGACATAAAATAATCCTTGGAACAAATACATGTTTAGGGAAATTATAAATATGGATGTAAATTTCACTATAAATACATAATAATATTTTTTTAAAGATAGTAAAAAACAGAGGGAATTGATTTTGATGATACCATTTTCCATTTTTTCACTCTATAAGAAATAATTATTTTTCTTTTAATTATTTCTCAACTAATTTCCATAAATATTAAAATCAATGTAATACTATTTTTTATAATTTTTAAATTAATGAGGATGTTTATATTGAAAATTTTGAGGAAGATCAATTTGATGATGATTTAATTGAGGATTCTAAATTAACGAAGGATCATTATCGATAGAAAAAATATACTGGATCTTTGAAATTATAATTGAATTAGAATTAAAGAAGAATTTAGTTTAGGAAGGGATAATATATATGTAAAGAAGACTGATATCACACAATTTTTTTTTTGATTTTTTATAATGATAATATCTTATACTCCAGTGATGAAAAAAATATATCTGAATAATTTTCTAATCAAATGAAGAAGATATTTGAGATTTTATTCTTTATGAAATATTTTTTTTCAATGTTTTAAAAATAACCCCAGGAATTGAGAATTTTTTCATCTTCCATGAATACTCTTTCAATGAGTTGTTGAAATGTTTTGAAATATTTGATGCAAGAGGAGTATCTAATCATATATAAGTGCAAACAAAGTTGATAAAAGATTATGAGAAATAATAAATAAATGAAGTGTATGTTGGATAGATTATTTGATTTTTTATACCTATTTTCATCTAGATTATAAAATTTTTTCTCTATCATGCATTTTACCATATTTCCGTCAAATATATATGATACTTAATTACCTTCATCCAAAAGAATACTCTGATATAATTCTAATACTTCCCCCATTTTTCTGTAGTATAATAATGAAAGAGAGATAAATTTAAAAGTTATTTTATATGAATGTTGGATAGAAGTTTAAAATTATATTAATTCAATTTATGATGGAGTTTTTTATTTGAGGAAACATGTTCTAATGGGATTTAAAAGAATGAATATTTTTAAAGTTTTGTTCAACTATTGGAGAATATCTAGATTCATCACACGATGTTACTCAAATAAAGTGGATGAGGAAGAAAACATGAGGACATGAATGTATAAAATAGGTTCCCACTTTTTATAAACTATGATAATCAACAATAATTTTATCTGTCCAAAAATGTGTTTCATTCCATGTCAAAACACACTGACATTAATTATCATTTTCTAAAATGTAATGTGATTGATGTTATATAGAAGCTGGAATTTATTCTCACCGGGGAATGAGTTTTTGAAATCATTAAAATGCTTCAAGTAACTCTTTAATTTGATGGAATAAACCTATGAATTCCTATTTAACCTATACCTTAACACCAGAGTACTAAAAACATGATTTTCAACATATATATTATCATGTATACTTTTTTTTGGAGATATTATCTATAGGAATGAAATTGATTCTTCATCTATGTGATATCTTTTAATGTGTATATATTGTGATGCAAGATAAAATTTTATAAATCTATTTCTGATTTTGAATGAGGATGTTGTCTCAATTGATTTGACTTGAGTTTTCGTTATAAATAAAATAATGACTCACTTGATCACTTATTTTATACCATGAGCTATCTCACATAGGCATTGAGTTGACTACTTCATGACTATTATCATTGATAAAATCTAATTGATCCATGATATTGGTTTAGTCTGGTTATATTATCATAATATAGATATAAAGGAGTACTGTTAAGAGAAAATCCAATTGATGAGATTTTTGAACCCTTTAAAGGATGTTATTGTTATATTTATCAAATAATTGTTTAAATGTGATGATTGTTTGACTACTCCTTGTTAAATATAGGTTTTGAGTGTTGATGGAATAGTGACTTCTATATATGGGTTGTGTTGAAGCATGGGTGTTTAGTATCAGTGAAAATGGTCATCAGTATCACACAATGTCTTCATTTATTTGACTAAAAGTACAATCATTAGTGATGGAGATCATAAATTTCATGTGATTATTTCTATTATTCCCTTCAATATTATACCACCATGAAATAGGTTTTTATTAATTATTTTAATTTGACAATATAAGATTATAAAAAATACAGAAGATTAGTACTAGAGATATAAAATTGGATATGTCATAGTTGTTTAGATATTTTTGAGTAGTGTATGAATTTTTCAAGAAGTGTAAAACATTAGGAATATATGTAGAACTTTTTTCACCTAAATAAATCCTTTCATTAGGGAAGGTGTCCACATATGGCTATAGAATGTGTACATACATTACCACATTGTGTATCAATATGTTTGGTGTGAAAAATATTAAAATTAATGAGAACTTCAACAATCCCGTACAAATTTAATCTATATAAATCATCTTTAAGACACCTATTAAATTTTGGGAGATTTATTGATACTTTTATGAAGGCATTACACTACAAGAAACTAGGCTTATACCAAAAATTTTGTACAAACTATTTGAATATGTACCATAAAATAACCATATACCGAATGTTTGGAAAAAACCTGATTGTATAAATACCATAAAATAAAATAAAACCAAATTTTTTACAAAAATATTTTGAATAATTCATAGTTATTCCAATGATTTGAGAAAAAAATGATAGAATAGATTCAATTAAATAACCATGTACTAATGGTTTTGTGAAAACTATTGTTACAGGTGGTGGATAAACAAATGATTTTTTCAAAACTATTAGTATATCCTCCATGTAATAAAAATATACCAATGGTTTTTCCAAAACCATTAATATTGGTCCAAAAATTAAAAATATATATAATTAAAATTTTACAAAACATTTGTTTCAGTATTTATATTTTTAATGAATTATTTTATCAAAAACATTGAATACATAAAAAAAATAAATTACATATAAATATAAATATACCTATTTATTGTATTTTGTTCCAAAGAAACATTTTATCATAATGGATAGCTCATTGAAATATAAATCATCAGTCTGGGGATATCATCTAGTCAAAAGTATAAATTTGAACTACACATACCATCTGTTTTGAAAATCTTTGGTACAGGTATTTCATATTAGCTATACCAACAACATTTCCAAACTATTAGTATATGTCTAGCTAACTCTATACAAGAGAACGACATCTCAAACAATTGTTATATCCTATACCAATGATTTGGTACATATACCCATGTTTCAAAACTATTGGTATAGGTTTACTTTATTACAACATGTATGAATTTTTGTGGTTGTATTACTTCATGAATTCTATATATAACATCACTAATTAATATTATAATCATCATATAACATTGATCTACCATATGACTCTAACTCCCATAATACTTTAATGTCCACTATGATTTGAGAAATATAAAACAAGGATATTCTATGAAATATCAGAAAGAAAAATTTTTATTAATTAGATATCACATCTAATGATTCCATGTGAAAGAATAATTTAAAAACAAAAATATCATGATTTTTTAAAAACAATTTGAGTCAGTGATGTTGCATGTCATTTTAGGGAACATTTAGCTATAACATGAATCTCCATGATTACAACTAGTTCTTCAAATTTCCAAATATAGTTTCATATGTGATACTTGTGGTAAATAAATTTATGTGAAATAAAATCATGTGAAAATATATTTTATGTTGTTTTGAATTAACGATATAAGAACATGGTCTTAAACATTAAATATTCTGGAGTTTTATTCATAAAATAACTTTATTTCACATTGAGGATCTTTTTAGGTATATAGTTTTAGAGATTTATTTCATAACTCATACATTAAAAAATAACATAACACAAATTAGAAACTTCATATTCGTATCCATTTTTTATATAATATAAATAGTTTAAGATAAAACCTGATTTCTTTTCTAGGAAAATATTCATGACATTCAAATTTACTTCTTCATTTCACTTACCCATCCATAAGTTATGTGAGAGACATTTTAAAAACATTAGATAGTCTTAAAAATGATCATTATGGGATAAAAATTAACAATGACCATTAGTCTAGTGAAAATATAAAAATTCATGTAATTTTTACCTTTACCTTGAGTGTTATTTGAGAATATGAAATAAAACATTCATAAATAAAAAAATGTACACATTTTTCTCAATGGAAGCTGATAAAACCCCATATCAATAAATTAAAATCACATTTAGGTAAAATGTATCATCAAATTATTAAGTATTTTGAAACCCATGTTAGAAGTAACCAAACCCAGTTAAATCCATTGGAGAAATAAATAGGTAAAACCCTTATTCATTCCTATTAACACATGGAACAGAAACAAATACATTAGAAATATATCTGGGTGAAACAATCATTTAATCTATAATGGTCTCACCAGGTGCTATGTGGGATCATCCATCATATAAGCTATAATTGGCCCCACATGCACTATTTGGGTAAAACCATCATATAATTTGTAAATATCTAACGTGTCCCTATATGGGTGAACCAGTTTCCCTTTTATAATTCTTATTTACCAAATAATGAATAAAACATTCTTATTTTTCCACTTTTTGTAACGCCCCGACTCCAGTTACCCAGAGTCGGTGAGTTATTACATAACATTGGCATGATCACATGAAAGATCAAATCTCGAAAGACCGATTGGTTTAGTATCCTTGGTAGCACTAGATATATTCATAAAGTTTTACATTACATAATGATGTAAAAAACTACTACAACAATATATTGTCTCCATTATCCACACTATTATCCCCTCATAATATCCTTGCAGGTCATTCATAATTTACTTCTTCACATCCTAGGAAAAATAAAACATAGAAAAGGGGTGAGCTCAAATGCCCACTAAGGATAACAATAGAGCAGAAACCTTCATAAATAAGAATAATCATTTAAGGTAGGGTATAACTAAAATAAAAGCCTTTTAAAATTGAACTTCAACATTGTATGGAAAAAATAAAATGAAATAATGCCATTTACTTATTCACATGGATATTCTACTAATCGAATAATCACATGCAATATCAATAACCACTTTTATAATGATGGAATGCATAATGCCAGACTATCATAACCACATAGCCAAGGCCTTCAGCCAAGACTACAAATAATATTTTTCCAAGGCCTTGTTCCAAGACACTAGTTTGTCTCATGAGACATACCGATTCATCAAGGAGCAATTGCGGGCTCCACCCTTCACATATTAAGTCCAATGCATTCCCATATTAAAAGGTTTGAACATAACACAAACATTCGTATTAAAACTAGCATATGAAATGTAAATACTTCATCCATAAACCATGAATGGTATAAAAATAACACTTCCACAGTCAAATATATCACAAAACCTTCAATACAATAAAGATGTTTTGTTTCATAATAAATCAACTTCAAATAAGCTTAAATTCCATCGAAGGATGTTGACATAGATGAAATCAAAACTCTTTTTAGAGAAATTTCTCTTTTTATTTTGAAATCATTTAAGAGTCATATATTTCTAAAATAAAACATTTTCCTTGAAAATATTCTTATAATATTGTAAGGGAGGTTTCGAAGATTTTATAACGGCAAAAAATAGCCACACCCGCCGTATAAGTTAAAAAACATTCTTAAAATAATTCTGTCGAGAAGGTTAAAAAAACCTTGTTTGGAAAACGACGGAAAGATTACTTTATAAACCTCTTATAAAATGTCAAACAAGGGTATAAATGACTTTAAACCATATTCTTTTAAATAGTAAAAATGTTTTGAAATAAATTTTTAAGAAACATGGAATTGGATGATAAAGAGATCCTAGTAGATTATTACGTATAAACAACCTTGGATAATGAAGAGATTGTGAAATAACCCTTACCTTGTACTTTTCCATGGTTGGGGTAGGTTAAACTTCTGTATAATGGTGAAATAATTGTTATTGAATTATACACGAATCATATACATTAATATGATATCATATATGATCTTTTAACATTGATTTGTTAATAATATCTTAGAATTATTGTCGTTTCGGGTGTTAACTTACTCGTTTTCTTTTATATGTTTTGTTGTGTAAGTCTTGTTTGTCATGGATAAGTTGTATCTTAATCATATATAGAATTATATCAAGTCCTTAGATACTATTATTAATCATCAACTGAGAATTTGACTTGAATGGATACGATGGAGAATGAATCTCATTGCGTTTGTGGAGACGGTAGTCCGTACGTACGCACAAGTGACAATATCATTCTTTTGATATTTAAATAATATATAATTGGATGCTATATCATATATACAGAATAATTATCATGTTACATTTATTATTTACATGAATCACACATAATTATTATACCCATACAAATAATAATTTATTGAATAACAACTACACCACGACGTGTAGACGGTAAGCCGTACGTATGCACGTATGGTGACATGTTATTCAAAGGATGGATAGAATACTGAATATGATTGTACCATATTTATAATAAAATCATAGTATATATAAGATACTGGATTTATTATTTTAGAATGTTAATAACAAAGATAGAAGAAGTGGAAGAAGAAAGGAACTTGAAAAATGGTGGTGAAATCATTACCTCTTCTTTGGGTTCTTCCTTTTGATTTGATCAAAAGGGCTACTTAAGTTGCCTTTCTGACTAAAGGAAGGCCTCTAAGATGAAGTTAGGGAATTTGAGAGAGTATTTGGGCAGAGTTTGGCCGATCCAAAAGGCTTTGAAGGTGTGAGTTAATGAGAAAGGAGAGTTCCCTTTTATAAGAGGGGTGAAGGGCACCTTTGGAAAAGCTAGAAATATTATTTTATAATAAATTCATAATCGGTTTCTAATGGCTACAAAGTGGATTATTTAAATGTTAATATGGGAGTAGGTCTAGAACCACCAAAACAATAGAATTTAGACAGGTTTGGGTCATTATACTAACCTTATCTTTAATTATTAACTCTTAGTTAATTAGTTTCTCTTTTACAACGTCTCTTGGTATTTTTATATTATATAGTAAATAAACTTACTATATACCTCCAAGAGACCCCCAAGTGGTCCATTATTGATACACCTATCATTAGATAAGCCTCTTGGCTGGACCTCATATTTTTAGGAATTTAATATCAATTAATAATATAATATTTGTTTTAAATACTCTTTTATGTTAATTTTGACACTATTCAATAGTTGATTTTTGTAAAAATCATAGCAGAATTATTACTTCAAAAAAAGTTAATTAAATCATTAATAACATTTCATATTAACCTAAAAAATTAGATTAATTCATTAAAAGTCTCAAATTATATTTATTTGGGTATTTATAATATCAATTATTTTAAGTATTCACTATTATGGTAATTACTGCATCATCATTGTGTTATATATAAATTAAATTATTTAATGTTTAAAAATTATAAATAAAATATCATTATGTAGGAAATCGTTTTAGCTTTCTAATTAATATTTACAATAGAAAATCAAACATATATAACCGTATTTAAAAATTGTTTTTTGAAAAGATATATGTCTGTGTCATTTTTGTATTCATTTTAACTTAATTAAAATAAAGTGTCCCTATCACTTACAAGTGGCACAATTGGGTCTCAAAATAGACCAAAAAATTCCCATGGTCGGACCTGTATCAACCAATAAGGTTAGAACACATTTTAGGATAATTTATTATTATTATAATATTATTTCTTAACCCTTATTTATCGGAATTACCCATTAACCATGGTAAATAAAATATTTACCGAAGTAATTATTCAAAATGTATAAAAATAAAAGTTACCTATTTAAAAAATTTTAACATCCTGATTCCAAATATGGAATCCATTTTTTTAAAATCAAAACACAGAAGTGGCAGAAATTAATTTAAAATTAATTCCCGCTGTCAAAACAAAAAAGCGTGTTTTTAAGATATAATAACTTTCAAAAGATTGATACTTGTTTATGTTCGGTTTAATTGTGAAATTATGTCCAATGATCAACATTGTATTAAATGGTAAAAATATATTCTAAATATACTTTCAAACCACTAAAATTCATAATTTATCACTATTAATTATTTTGATTAAAAAAGTTGTTTTTAATTAAAATTTAATAATTTTCACTATTCATCAAAATATTAAAGTTATCCGAAAAGTACCAAAATTTCACCTTAGGCAAAATACGATACTCCAAATCTAAAAATTAAGTCTATTTTGAGATATAAAATTTCAGAAAGTAGGTATTACTATTCATAGCGGCTAGTTTGATCGGTTGTGGTATGTGTTAGAACTCGATGTTGCGTACAACACACGCTATTGCATTATTCAAAGAGAAGCGTACCGTAGAAGCTTGGGGTGTTACATTCTCCCCTCCTTAAAATAATTTTGTCCTCGAAATTTCTAGAATACGACCACATGAAAAGACTCAGGTGGTTCTTCATCATAAGGTCCTCGGGTTCCCACGTTGCCTCTTCCATCTTATGGTTTCTCGACAAGACTTTTACCAGACGCGTTGTCTGGTTTATCAGTACTTGTTCTCTCGTATCAAGAATCTTGACAGACTCTTCGCAATAAGACATATTGGGTTCCAGTTCTAATTCCTCATAGGTGATTACATGCATTGGTTCAGGCATGTATTTCCCTAATAGAGATACGTGGAACACATCGTAAACTTTGGAGAGACTTGACGACATTGCCAATCGGTAAGCTACAACCCCAATTTGTTCTAGAATTTTGAATGGTCCGATATACCTTGGACTCAATTTACCTTTCTTACCAAAATTTATAACTCCCTTCCATGGAGATAACTTTAGGAAAACATGATCACCAACTTGAAATTCCAAATCCTTCCTTCGATTATCGGCATAGCTATTCTGCCTACTTTGAGATGCTTTGATGTGATTTTGGATTACCTTCACCTTTTCCATCATTTCCTCCACCAGTTCTGGGCCTCCAAGTTTTCTTTCACCAACTTCATCCCAACAGGTGGGTGTACGACATCTCTTTCTGTATAACGCTTCATATGGTGACATTTGAATACTCGAATGGAAGCTATTGTTATATGAAAATTCTACCAGAGGTAAATATTGATCCCACATACCCTGAAAGTCAAGTGAGCATGAACTCAACATGTCTTCTACGGTTTGAATAGTTCGTTCTGATTTTCCATCTGTTTTAGGGTGGTAGGCAGTGATCAAATGAAGTTCAGTATCCAAGGCTTTCTGAAGACTTTTCCAGAATCTTGAAGTAAAACAGGGATCACGGTCAGAAAAAATCGATAGGGGTACTCCATGAAGTCTCACAACTTCATCAATATACAGTCTTACTAGACATTCCAGTGGTAGATCATCTCTTATAGTATGTAAATTTTCTGTCTTGGTAAGACGATCAACAATGACCCATATTGCATCATTCCTTCTAGGAGTTTTTGGTATCCCCATGACCAAGTCCATCGTAATATTGTCTGATTTCCACTCTGGTATGGGAAGAGGTTGGAGTACTCCACCAGGCTGTTGCCTTCCAGCTTTCACTTGTTGACAAACCATACATCATGACACAAAATCAGCAATCTCCCTCTTCATGTTATCCCACCAAAAATGTTCCATCAGATCTCTATACATTTTGGTGCTCCCATGGTGTATAGAGAAATTGGAACTATAAGAATCTTCCAACAATTCCCATTTTAGATCAGGTATATCGGGAACTCAAACCCTCTTCCCGAATTTCAAAATTCCTTCTTCATACACAAATTCTCTCAATCTCCCATCATTCATAGCTTTAATCTTCTTTTGAAACTCTTCATCATTGGTCTGAGAACTCTTAATTTTTTCTAGTAAATATGGTTTGGCAACCATTTGAAAAAGAATTGGTGTTTACCTTCCCTGGTTATTCCAATGTCCATCTTCACTAGATCCATGAAAGTTGGATCCCTTTCAATTCTCATATTGTTCAATACTCCATGATCTTTTCTGCTTAAAGCATCTTCCACCTTGTTTGCTTTACCCGGGTGGTAGTGTATCGTACAATCATAATCCTTGAGTAATTCGAGCCATCTCCTTTGCCTCATGTTGAGTTATTTTTGTGAGAAAATATACTTCAAACTCTTGTGATCAGTATAAATCTCAAATTTTTCACCATAGAGGTAGTTCCTCCATATCTTCAAGGCAAAGTTCACAGCTGCTAACTCAAGATCATGAGTAGGATAGTTTTGCTCATGATTTTTTAACTGTTGTGATTCATAGGAAATAACCCTATCATTTTGTATAAGGACACAACCAAGTCCTTTCTTCGATGCATCACAAAAAATAACGAACCCATCATTCCCCGATGGTAGAGTCAATATAAAAGCATTGACTAATATTCAGTATATTTCATCGAAAAATTCTTCACACACTTTTGTCCAAACAAATTTAACCCCTTTACGTTTGAGCTTCATTAATAGGGTTTGCCAATCGTTCAAATTTCTGGACGAAACGTCGATAATAACCTGTCAAACCAATAAAACTGCATACCTCAGTTATACTCATAGGTGCTGGCCATTCATGGATTGCCTTGGTCTTAGAAGGATCAACAGAGATTCCATCTTTAGAGACAATATGGCCAAGAAAAGAAATCTCATGATGCCAGAATTCACACTTGCTAAACTTCCCATATAATTCATGTCTTCTCAGAGTCTTCCGGATAATGCGCAAGTGAATTTCATGATCCTCGTAGCATTTAGAGTATACCTAGATATCATCAATAAATACCACCAAATATTCATCGAGATTTTCCTTGAAAACTCTTTTCATCATATCCATGAATACAGAGGGTGCATTAGTCAATCCAAAGGGCATTACAATAAACTCGTAATGCCCATACCTGGTTCGAAATGCTGTCTTGGGAATGTCTTCCTTCTTTACACACAATTGATGGTATCCAGATCGAAGGTCAATCATTAGAAAGTATTGATCTCCATGCAGTTGGTCAAAAAACTCATCAATGCACGGTAGGTGATACTTGTTCTTTATTGTTACAGCATTGATCTCCCTATAGTCGATACATAACCTCATAGATCCATCATTCTTTTTTACAAAAAGAACAGGGTCTCCCCATGGATAAACACTAGGGAGAATAAATCCCTTATTACTCAATTCCTCTAGTTGTTTCTTTAGTTCAACTAATTCTACAGTGGACATTCTATAAGGGGACTTAGATATAGGCCTTGATCCAGGAATTAAATCAATGGAAAACTCAACTTCTCGTTCTGGAGGATATCCAGGTAAATCTTCTGGAAACACATCTATATATTCTTTCACAACAGGTACATCCTCTATTTTAATATTAATTTCCTCACCCACAGTCATTTCATTCTCTTCCTCCCCAGTAATTGAATTTAGTTGAGCTACTAGGGTTGGATCTAGATAAGAATTAGGTGGTGACGATTCTGCTCTAAAGATAAGGTGTTCCTTATCATCAACATCAAAAATCGTAACCTCCTTCTTCTTACAATAAATCTTAGCATCATAGTCCGAAAGCCAACCCATACCGAGGATTATATCAAACTCAATCATAGGTATTACGATGAGATTAGTAGATAAAGAACATTTATGTACTCTAATGGGGACTGATTCACAAAAAATTGATGAAATGATACTTCCCTTAGGAGTTTTAACTGACAACTTCTTGTTAAGTCAAATTGGAAATATCTAATTTTCTTAGCAAATTGGGAGGATATGAAACAATGCGATGATCCAGAATCAAATAATGCATTTTCTAAACTTGAGGAAACCATTAAATTACCTACCACCACGTCTTTCAGAGCTTCTACATCAGCAGTAGTGATAGCATAAGCATGGCCTTGATCCCTTGTACTTTTCTAAGGTAAGTTCCCCTGATGTTGAGGGCATTCATTTTCATAATGTCCCATCTCCCTGCAATTGTAGCATTGAACATTGGTAGCTTCCTTCTTCCCTTTGCATTCACGAGCTTGGTGGCCTTTTTCACCACACTTGTAACAGACACTGATTCCCTTCAAGAAAGTACCGGGGTGTTTCTTCCCACATTTACCACAGGATGGATATTCAAACATTCCCTTCTTCCCCTTATTTCCATTCCCAGATTGATCAGAAAATCCCTTCTTCACTTGCTTTGCTTTAAAGTCATAAGACTTAGAGAATTCATTTTCTGTCTTGATAGCACATGAGACAATGTCTTCGTATGACGAGAAGAATTGTGAGACTAATACTCGATGGAGAAATTGTTTTAACCCATCAAAGAAACAATCAATCTTACTTATTTGATTACGTATATAATCTCTAGCATACCTTGCTAACCTTGTAAATGTAGCCTCATACTTTGCGACATTCTCATCCTCCTTTTGTCTCAGACTCAGAAATTGCCTTCCCATATCTGCTCGATGGTCAAGAGGAAAGTATTTTATTAAAACAGATATTTGAAATCCCTCCATTCCATATTTTATACTTCATCATCTTCCTTCGTGTTTTGAATCAATTACCACCATTGATAAGCATCTCCATTGAGGCAGTAAACTGCCATGATAACTTTTTCCCTTTCACTACACCCCAAAGCCTGAAATATTTTCTCTAGGGAATTTATCCATTTCTCAGCTACTAAGGTATTTTTACTCCCATCGAACGTTGGTGGTTGTTTCCTCATGAATCGATCTAACATTGATCCTCCACGCTGTGGATCAGGGTGCTCCATACGGGTAAGGTTATTATTCATAACATGAGTGATTTGTCCTAGTATGGTGATTAGCTGGTCGTCACCAATTGCATCACCAGCTCCACTATAATTATATGGAGCAGGAGGGAAGTCCCTACATGGAGTGCGTGCATTGATACAGTTTCCATTTCTTCCACTAGGTGCCATTTCTAAACAATGGCATAAACTAGATCAGTTTATGAATAAAAATACATAATTCCATACATATAAAACTGTTAACATAAATTGAACTATTTATGGATATAATCCATAATCATAAAAATGTATTCTTTGAGAATTATATACTCATAAAACCTTCATAATGATTTGTAATGAAAATGAGAGTTATCCTAAGCATATCCCCTGGGAGTGTTGTAACCAAGAGTGCAGCAAGGCCCGTTGTCGTGCACCAGTTCCCGTTCGAGTCTAACTCAAAGAGGTGTTTTCGGGTTTTACCCCTAGGTACATCTGTGCCAGAGCCGCCTCTACCTGCTCGTATCTAGGCAGAGATTTATTGCTCGGAAAACTCACAAAATCTCTACAATACAAATATTCTAGGAAGTTCTTATATACCAATCCTCAAAGTTCATCTTAGGTCTACGTGATCTAATCAGAGTTTATCTAAATCTAGCTTCCAAGGTTTGTACTAAAATTCCTCTGATACCAACTGTAACGCCCCGAACCCAGTTATCCAGAGTCGGTGCATTATTACATAACATTTCCATGATCATAAGAAAGATCAAATCTCGAAAGACCAATTTGTTTAGTAGCCTTGGAAGCAGTAGATATATTCATAATGTTTTACATTACATCATGAAGTGATAATCTACTACAACAACATATTGTCTCCATAATACACACTATTATCCCCTCATTTTATACCTGCATGTCATTCATTATTTACTTTTTCACATCCTGGGAAAAATAAAACATAGAAATGGGGTGAGCTCAAATGCCCTGTAAGGATAAAAATATAGTGGAAACTTTCACAAATAAGAATAAACATTTAAGGTAGTGTATAACTAAAACAAAATCCTTTTAAACATGAACTTAAACATAGTATGGAAAAAATTAAATGAAATAATTCCATTTACTTATTCACATTGATATTCTACTAATCGAATAATCACATGCAATATCAATAACCACTTCCATAATGATGGAATGCACAATGCCAGACTATCATAACCACATAGCCCAGGCCTTGTGCCAAGAATACAAATAATATTTTTGCCAAGTCCTTATGCCAAGACACTATTTTGTCTCATGAGACCTACCGATGCATCAAGGAGCTATAGCGGGCTCCACCCATCACATATTATGTCCAATGCATTCCCATATGAAAAGGTTTAAACATAATATAACATTCGTATTAAAACTAGCATATGAAATGTAAATACTTCATCTATAAACCATGAATGGTATAAAAATAACACATCCACAGTCAAACATAAAACAAAACCTTTAATACAATTTAGAAGTTTTGTTTCATAATAAATCAACTTCAAATAAGCGTAAATTCCATCGAAGGATGTTGACATAGATGAAATCAAAACTATTTTTAGAGAAATATCTCTTTTTATTTTTGAAATCATTTAAGAGTCATATATTTCTAAAATAAAACATTTTCTTTGAAAATTTTCTTATAAGGTTGTAAGGGAAGCTTAGACGATTTTATAACGGTGAAAAATAGACACACCCGCCATATAAGTTAAAAAAACATTCTTACCTTAATTCTGTCAAAAAGGTTAAAAAGCACCTTGTTTGGAAAATGACGGAAAGATTCCTTTATAAACCTCTTATAAAAATTCAAACAAGGGTATAAATGACTTTAACCCATATTCTTGTAAATAGTAAAAATGTTTTGAAATAAATTTTTAAGAAACATGGATGTGGATGATAAAGAGATCCCAGTATATTATTACATATAAACAACCTCGGATAATGAAAAGATTGTGAAATAACCCTTACCTTGTACTTTTCCTTGGTTGGGGTAGGTTAAACTCTCGTATAATGGTGAAATAATTGTTATTAAATTATACAAGAATCATTTACAATAATATGATATCATATTTGTTCTTTTAGCATTGATTTGTTAATAATATCTTAGAATTATCTTCGTTTCGGGTGTTAACTTACTCGTTTTCTTTTATATGTTTTGTTACGTAAGTCGTGTTTGTCATGGATAGGTTGTATATTAATCATATCCAGAATTATATCAAGTCTTTAGATACTATAATTAATCATCAACTGATAATTAGACTTGAATGTATACGATGGAGAATGAATCTCATTGTGTTCGTGGAGACGGTAGTCCGTACGTACACACAAGCGACAATATCATTATTTTGATATTAAAATAATATATAATTGGATGTTATATCATATATACAGAATCATTATCATGTTAAATTTATTATTTACATTAATCACACATCATTATTATACCGATCCAAATAATAAATTATTGAATTACAATTACACTACAACATGGAGACGGTAAGCCGTACGTACGCACGTATGGTGACATGTTATTCAAAGGATGGATAGAATACTGAATAAGATTGTACCATATTTATAATAACATCATAGTATATATATATATGATACTGGAGTTATTATTTTATAATGGTAATAACAAAGAAAGAATAAGTGGAAGAAGATTGGAACTTGAAAAAGGGTGGTGAAATCATTACATCTTCTTTGGGTTCTTCCTTTTGATTTGATCAAAAGGGCTCCTTAAGTTGGCTTTCTGACTAAATGAAAGCCTCTAAGATGAAGTTAGGGAAGTTGAGAGAGTATTTGGGCAGAGTTTGGCTGAACCAAAAGGCTTTGAAGGTGTGAGATAATGAGAAGGGTGAGTGCCCTTTTTTAAGAGGGGTGAGGGGCACCTTTGGAAAAGTTAGAAATATTATTTTATAATAAATTCATATTCGATTTATAATTGCTCAAAAGTGGATTATTTATATTTTAATGTGGGGATAGGTCGAAAACCACCCAACCAATATAATTTAGACAGGTTTGAATCATTATACTAACCTTATCTTTAAGTATTAACTCTTAGTTAATTAGTTTCACGTTTACAATGTATCTTTTTATTTTTATATTATATAGTTAATAAACATACTATATACCACCAAGAAACTCCCAAGTGGTCCATTAATGATAAAACTATCATGATATAAGTCTCTTGGCCGGACCTTAGATTTTTAAGAATTTAATATCAATTAATAATATAATATTTATTTTAAAAACTCTTTTATGTCAATTTTTGAAACTATTCAATAGTTGATTTTTTGTAAAACTCATAACAGAATTATTAATTCGAACAATGTTACTTAAATCATTAATAACATTTCATATTAACCTAGAAAATTAGTTTAATTCATTAAAAGGCTCAAATTTTATATATTTGGGTATTTATAATATCAATTAGTTTAATTTTTCACTATTATGGTAATTACTTCATCATCATTATGTCATAAATAAATTAAATTATCTAATGTCTATAAATTATAAATAAAATATCATTATGTATTAACGCTATTTAGATTTCTAATGAATATTTACAATCGAAAATCCAACATATATAACCCTATATAAAAATTATTTTTCTAAAAGATATATGATTGTGTCATTTTTGTATTCATTTTAACTTAATTAAAATAAAGTGTCCCTATCACTTACAAGTGCCACCATGGGGTCCCCAAATCGACCCAAAGATGCCCATGGTCGGACATGTATCAACCAATAATATTAGAACACGTTTTAGGGTAATTTATTATTATTATAATATCATTTCTTAACCGTTATTTACCGGATTTACCCTTTAACCATGGTAAATAAATTATTTACCGAAATAATTATTCAAAATGTCTAAAAATAAAAGTTACCTATTTACACAATTTGAACATCCTGATTCCAAATATGGAATCCATTTTTCCAAATTCAAAACACAGAAGTGGCAGAAATTAATTTAAAATTAATTCCCGGTGTCAAAACAAAAAGCGTGTTTTTAAGATATAATAACTATCAAAAGATTGATACTTGTTTATTTTCGGTTTAATTGTGAAATTATGTACAATGATCAAAATTGTATTAAATGGTATGAATATATTCTAAATATACTTTAAAAACACTAAAATTTATAATTTATCACTATTAATTATTTTTATTAAAAAATTTGTTTTTAATTAAAATTTAGTAATTTTCACTATTCATCAAAATATTAAAGTTATCTAAAAAGTACCAAAATTTCACCTTAGGCTAAATTCGATACTCAGAATCCAAAAATTAAGTCCATTTTGAGAGAGAAAATTTCAAAAATTAGGTATTACTATTTATAAAGTCTAGTTTGATCGGTTGTGGTGTGTGTTAGAACTCGATGTTGCGTACTACACACGCTATTGAATTATTAAAAGAGAAGTGTACCGTAGAAGCTTGGGGTGTTACACTTTTCTATTATAAATCATTGGGAAATATTATAATCACATAATAAAATCACTTTTTGAAATAATAGTATCATATTCTTTTGAAAACACATTTGATTATTCATTAAAAAAATGAAATCTAGAAATGGAATTTTTAAATAAAATAATGTTCAAGATGGTGGAAAATGTCTTGGTCACTGTAAACATTAATATAGAATATTAATTTTTCCATTTGTTAAAAACGTCCATATAAAACACATAGAAAATTATTTTTTAAACCCTCTTTGATAAAGTAAATGTCAAATAAAATGTACATTATTAATAAATTATGTCCATATTAAAACATTAAAAAAATAATTAAAATATTATGGGAGTGGAAGGGAATACATTTGAAGGAAAACATTAAAAGAATATATTTTTAATGAAAAATCCCTTATCATTTTGGAATCAATTGAATCATTGGCCCCATGAATAAAAGACACTAAATAACAATAAATATATTGATAATAGATATATTCATTATATAACATATCTAAGGGGATTTATATACACATTATATTAGAGTATATGTATATAATATCCAAATATGCCTAAATGAAACGAAATTGAGATGAAAACCCTTATATTGAATACAAATATTCATTTATATCTTTATATTCATAAGTAATAAATTTATGTTAATTTTTTACTTTATTGAGAACCTTTTTCATGATTGTTTTTACTTTTTTTCACATATTACCATGTTATATATAAATTTTGTAATCAACTATATTTATGAAGGATGATTTTACCATATTCAGCTTATGTATAAGGATGACATTGTTTGGTTGACTATGGTCAATGAGGAAATTATTTAAAAATATAAAAATATTTAATCATAAATTATTTATCCTTTTTTATATATAAATGTTACATTTAAAACCTATCATGAAATATTATTTTGATATTGGAAGTATGTTACCATCATAGAGATGGTGGGTCATATGTACGAATGAGTAACATTTCCATTTTTCAATTATTGTTATGGAAATGAGGTAAGTGCTATTTTATCTTTCTATATTGATACTAATATTATATATATACCAAATAATTGAGTTAAATATACATATATATATCATCCATTTAGTTTTTTGCGAAATGTGAGTTGCATCACTCTGTGAAGGTGGTAGTCCAGATGTTCATGAACCACATTACCTTTTCTTACTGAGGGAAAAGGTAAGAATGAAAATGATATATGATTTTCATGATTCTTGTATAAATTTTCATAAATTTTATTAAATATAAGAACATGTTTTCATGTAATAAATTTTTTTAATATAAAATGATTTAATTCAGTGTTCATGATGATTTTCAAGTATTTTCTTACCGAAGTCACAAATCATGAAAGATCAGAACAAATGTTCATATATAAAAAATGTTTAAATTATTCACATGTTGTGTACTATTTCCCAGAAATGGATTTTCTAGACTGAGTACATGCCTATAAATCTGACTAGAGGCTATAAGCCATGTACTTTCAATCCACATTGCATGTTCGTCCTTCTAGATGTGGTTGTAGGATGAATTCGACATTACACGACCTATGGGGGAGGTTTAAGATGTTGTGTATCCCCAAAAACAAACCAATTACCCAATAAAAGTGAAGGAGCACTGCGGTGGATCACCTAACTATGGAGAAATTGACACTAAATGAGTTCACTATACTACACACCATGTATTTTCTTGTACACTCCTTGTATTGTTGATTTCTATAAATAAAGGAAATACCTCCATGTTCTAGGATGGACTTCCAGGGGAGGTGATGACACTCTACTATTCAAACCTCACTTGGGTCCAACTTTGAGTTTCATTTTATATTTACAATTTCATTTTAGTGTAAATATACTCTTCCCTATCTTGATGTCGTATTCATGGTATGGATTGAGTTTCATCTCTATCCACAAACCATGACCATATTCCTAATAGGATAATTCCCATGGTTTGGGGTTGTAATAAGATTCTGGTATTATTGTGTCTTAATTTTTTGAGTATTGATTTTATTATGAATTTTGTTTTATCATTCCTTTATTGAACCAAACTTCCAAAATCACCATTGGTGTTATATCGAACCAAGAACAATACAAATGGAAAACACTAAAGGAGTTACGGTTGAAGGACCCAATGATAAATTGGGTAACACACCACCATTATTTTAGGGGACCACACATTAATGTGTATTTGAATGTTCAAATAGTTGACAAAGGGATTGGATTTTAAATACACAATCACTAGTTATGTGACGAAGAAACTATATTAGTATTCAATCCCTGTGGTGAACTATTTTTATCTATAATATAAATAATAAATAATGGAATTGATAAAGAAATCCTAATCAAATAATAACCATAAACCACTTATTTTCTTTTTTTACTTTTTCTCTTTTTTAATTTTGTTTTAAAAAATCGCTTCACTTAGTAATTTGTTCCCTTCACTATATCTATTTGGTCAATTGACCAAGACAATCATTATTTGAATTGATTCCATTTATTTCTCATCTATCCCCATGGGATCAAAGCCTATAGTCACTATCTACCATTTAGTTGGATTAAAAGTGTACAATAAACTCCAATTTGGACCACGCATTGCGATGGGAGCAGTGACATATTCTAGCTCCATTGCCACGGAGAAATGAAATGGAAAGAAATAGCATGGGTATGGGTCCAAGGTTGGTATACCCATAATTTTTAATTATTCTATATTATTTTATTTATTATTTTTCTTGGGAACCTCAACCCTACATCTCATGGATTATTATCTGATAGGGGTGTTGTACGAACCACCAGGAAATGATTTTTATCTATATGATCCATAGTTTTGGTACCCATAACTGGAAGAGTATTATCTATACATGGATGATGGATTCCAATATAAGGAAAACCCAGGTACATTATTCACCCCACCCTTTCATTCATCTCCTTTGAAAAAAATTCAGTTAATAATGATAGGTTATTATTGATTGTGGTGGAATTTACTATACCCCAATTAGACCAAATCGAAAGGTTGTAATGAAATGTAAATATAGCAGAATAGAATTCTAATATAATTTCTTATATTGATACTCCGATTGAGTTTATGTATGGGTTTTCTAACTTTGTTTCAACTGAGGAGATATGTTTTGACCTAGGTCCCACCTATCATTCATTATAAATATTATAAATTAATTTTCAAAACTCAAATTTTGAATACGGGAACACATCATGTCAAGTTAATACTGAACTAGATAAAAATTTTATTTTGGTTCCCTAAGTTGATTACAACCCTGTTTTGGAGGATACATACATGTATTTTTAGGTCTTCAATGTTTCAAAGAAAGAACCTGAGGAGGTGGGTGATTTACTTGATCAAACAAGGAACCAAGTCCCTATTCAGTATCAATTTTGCAGAGAGAAGGGGTTTTGTAATCCGCCACCCCGACCAATGGAAGGTCACGAATCATGGAAACAATATCATGGCATAGACCATATGTGGTGGTCCATTCTATGGAATCCACAACCTCCTATAGATTATGGGAAATTACTTGTAACTTAAGTTGAACCAAATACCTAAAAAATGTGCTTGATGGGAGGCAACCCATCCATTCCTTTCTCCCCTCTTTTTTTAATACTATTTTTGATCAACACACTGCGTGTACTATACTTACACATGATGTGTACCACCATATCACCCATCCATAGTAGAAATAAGAGAAACATTAGTCTACATTTTGTGTTTAACTCATGACACGATGTGAAAATTTCTTTTTAATTTATGTTTTAATATAACTTTTAGTATATGTGACTGTTAACTTACTTAATTAATAGGGAGCATTATTTATTAACCATTTCTATAAATTAATGATTGTGTGAGGTGTTTTAAAAAATAAGTATAATCATTTTAATACAAAAGATAACCCCTGGTGGGGTTGGATCGGGTGGTAGGGATGTAACCCAAGGATCCAAAATACACTTCATCAAATCCCGACAACAGGCCAAATTCTATTATTTTTCACTTAAATAAAAACATGTTGTTCATTTAAATAAGCATTGAAATATTCATGTTTTCATAATACCATAAATATTCTTCAAAAATAAGAAATCACCTAGGGATGATGTAGGTTCATTGGCTGAGACATAGCCCACAGTTCAAAAGACCAAGGTTCGAACTTGTACAATATCCCTACTCTATCCAAATATTTCAATAATTGAAACCACACATTGTGTGTTATTCTCTTTATCGTACAGTACTGCACATATAATTTTAATACTAAAAGTAAATAAAACTATGTAGTAGTATAACATTCAATCCAGTGGTTGAGGTCATGAATTGGGATCAGCTGATTGCTGGTTTGAATCATGCCCCAAGCACTAGACAAAATTTTGTAGGTCTATTTTTCAAATTTTATAAAAAATGACATGTATTACTTTCATACATTACATGTATTGGTAATTTTTGGTTTATCCATAATATATATTTCTTATATATTTACTTTTTAAATTATAAATCATAATAATTATATTGTTTCTTATAATATTTATATTTATATATGAAAAAAAAATCTTACACAACATGTGATCACTCTACATGATGTGTTCTTCATATATTTAACCCGGGACCACTACCCGGCCTAGCCCCATGTCATGACCCCCCCCCCCCCCACTTCTATTTTCTTCCACCTCTACAAAGCTTCTCACATACTCTGTCGAGATCCCCTCCCCTAATCCATCATTTCACATCATTTCCAGCATGGATTTCACCTCCATTTCCATCTTTGATCTAGGTACGCCATTCAGCACTCTTAATTTCTGTGTTTTAGTTTATTATAGGGTTATATAAGGATCGTCTGATTGTTCGGAATCCATCCGCAGTACACGAGTCCGATAAAGAACATACATTGGGTACTATAGTTATACGGTCACACATGCTCTGCTGCACAAATTTGAAGTCACGTGGAATATACGTTAGGTACATGTCAGGTACAGTGCCTATGTTCAGACCATAGGAGTCACCTATGTAATGTGAAAACATGGCTAGAAGCCCAAGTATATTCTCTTGGTTTGAATGTTAGTTGCACGTCGTGTACAATGTTCATCAAGAGTTGTCTATGTGAATGGAGTGCACGTATCTTAGGCCATGTTATGACACACACTATATAGTGCCTATACACATTGTGTGTTTTTTTAATCAACCCCTCATAGCCATCTGTGAATGGGAACATACATAGACTGAAACCCATGTTCCCATTCATAGTGTGTACACTCCACTATACGCCGTGTATTGACTATTTCATAACCATTTTACCAATCTGCATATTTATCCATAGTACACTGGTTCGTCACCTGATCACACTACATGTTGTGAACCCTGGATCAGCATGCCATGTACTTTTATTTTTATGATTTCTTATTTTCCTCCAATCCTTTTCTTCTCATTTTCTTTTATTGTTTCCATTTCATTGTATTCCAACTATGGAAGATGGATATCACTCTAGTGGAAAGCAGCTAGCTCTCTCTAATAAGGGGGACATTCCAACTCACCAATAGATCATACATTGGCCTCCCATGATAGCAACACCCAATTTTTGAGTATGTCAGGCTCTGGCATTGGCAACACATCCTCCTCTACATTTGGCACCCACATCATCGACATTTTTTGGTCTGATAGACACCACACCACCTTCTACAGTAGCTTCGGATCTAATGAATTCCACCTTTTCATAATATACCATATTCGAGGGCTCTAGCGCAGTAGATCCTACTATGACCGCACCTCCATCCATAGCTGGAACAACCTGTATCGTAGCTTCGGAATTAGCTGCTCCATCCTCTACCACCGCAGCTAGACCCTCCACATCAGCAGCAACAGCCCCACCTCAGCTAGTGCAGGAAGTTTCACATCCTACGCTGCACCCCTGAATGATCGTTGCTAGGGGAATCCTATAGTAGATAGACTTGTATATCTTTTATGTTGCACGATCCAACTGAGTGGCTATTTCGTAGATATTACAGTTTCCCAGTGTATGGGTTTCTAAATGGAGTTTGAGGAGCTCCCCAACCACACGTTTCTTTTGACGTACTCCTGGTCATAACTTCTACCATCCGAGATTAATTTTTGGATTTCATAGTGTCCTTTGAGTTTGATGGCCCCACATACCGCCAGAAACCCACCGATACAGCTACACCAGTCAGAGTTAGGTTGGGAGGCTTACCCTTTTCACTATATATGGCCGAGGGTGCGGCTTTTACCCCTATCCTACTACTCCACCTAATATCTCTACCCTCACTATCCATGAGAACTATGATCTTATTTCCATGTTATGGGATATTTCTAGGCCGGACCGTATGTATATACCCACTTCTCAGAAGAGAATGCTCATAATTTCTCCTCCCCTTCATTTCATTCATCAGTGCTTCACCACTATCCACTTACCTCTCAATGAGGTCATGTGTATTGTGTCTGGATGAGACATAGAGCTTCTCAACTATATTTTCTAGAGTGACTACCCTGAAATCCCTTTTCCTTCTACCTCTTATGTCAACTCCGTGATCAACATCCATCAAGGGAACCTAAAAATTTGTTTCTATACTACTACATTAGCTCACTACATGGGTGTTTTTGAGCCTTGTATCCATCTAGATCAAGTTGGATCTCCCCAACGTATGGAATTCAACATTCATATTCTAATGAGAATGGTTAAGAATTGGGGGATGACTAAAACCTCATGGAGGATTCCCTAGCTCCTATTTAGGTTAGAGATTACCCACCTTCCCCCCGCTGTTGTTGATGATCTATTCCCACATTATCCATCGACGAATGGTCCTTCTCTGCCTCACCCTACCTCTACCTCCCTTCCTTCTTCTTCCTCCATCCCTTCTTATTATGGACCAGCAATAGTCCTCCTCCACATATACCCTCAAATCCCCCCATTTCACTTTTTATGGCCACGATGGAGCACTACCATTATACTATGGCTCAGAAACTCTATAAACTTCAACATATATTGGGACTTCTTCAGCATTAGAGAATTTAGTTACCCCTAGAAAATGATCCTACATATTATCCTCAGCCATCTGTGAAGCCACCACCGTTTACCATAATGTCCATAGATTCAGTTCTCTTATCCACTACTGGAGTAGCTACTCCCAGTACTACTACAAGCTCGACTGGGCCTATAGAGACTCACATTCTGACCACTAATCTCGTGCTTCTAGGTACTAGTACACCTTCTAACACGATGGATGTACCCACTATATACACCACACATAGCATCAATTCCAAGCATCCATCCTCTAATACAGCTGATCCGACTCTACTAGATCCCCCTGTTATAAACGATGCCACTTCTCTGGCCACACCATGACTGGTTTTTTCTTGATTGTTTTGTTATATTTATCTCTTTTGAGCTCTGCTTGTGATATGATGGTGTATGTGAATTCAAAGTACCTTTTTCATATGCATGAATGTCACAAGTACTCATCTGGGATATAGACCTCTCATTTATACTACTACTCTTTTTTTTCTCACCATGAGGGGATTATTCTTTCTAAGTTTTTTTCATTATTATTTTTAGATTAATTTTTTCCATGTCTCCCTGTATCCTGTCCCACTAGTGTTTTTCAAGCATACTCATCTTCTTATTAGTGTTACACTTGGAGGACCAAGTTTCATAGTAGGTATGGGGGACCGTTTCTCACAACAGTAGACTTTTCCCCTAAACTAATAGAGGAAACATCATTAAAATTTGATATATTTCAAAATTAAGAAATTTTTTTAATAAGAATTTTTATATTTAGAAAAGAAATAAAATGAAATTTTAGAAATTACTTTATTATTTTAATTTTCAATGTATATGAAAATTATTATTGATATAGTTTTATTATTGATTTATATTCCTAGACATTTCATTTTTAGAATCCTCGTTTTTATTCATGTCATGACCTGATTGACCCTTTATTTTATCATTCACAAAAGTTATTCTAATCCCGTTTGACATATTATTTTTAATACACTATTTATTGAGTGATTATCAGGATATGCATACCTACTAGAACATGAAGGATTTTCTTCTCAAGATAGAATGATTTTGAATTACATTAAAATGATTGAGGCATTGGATTATTTTTCATCCCTTTTGACCAAGAGATCTATCCTATATTTGACCTTTTTAATAGCCTTTAAAACCATGAATTCAATTTATATGAAGCCACATTACAAGAATATTTATCCTTCATAACC
Source organism: Viscum album (assembly GCA_963277665.1). NCBI lineage: Eukaryota > Viridiplantae > Streptophyta > Magnoliopsida > Santalales > Viscaceae > Viscum > Viscum album. Next base: position 1,982,247,443 of record OY728143.1, on the reverse strand, counting down.
TAATTATTTTATAACTTTTCATGATTAATCATTTGAGCATTTGAGAGTGAATATGCCTATTCATTGTACATTCTAGTGAGAAATCATGAAATTAAGTATGAGGGGAGTGTCTCTTGTTCATTTGGGATGAGGGGTTCCAAACCACAATTCATAGTATTCATAGTAGTCTTGTTATTAAAAAAATCAATCAAAAAAGATACTAGATTCATTCCATACATAGTATCGATGGTTTATGGACCCATTTTGGCAAAGATATTTTCTCACAGTGATGATACCCTTTGAAAGATCTTGTTGGGGGTGGTCATTTCATTAATAATTATTATTGAATATCATATATTTTTATTTAATAAATCATCCTCCTTTTTTAACACTGTGAGGCTATTTTTTACATCATTGCATTCCTACCCAAATCCTCATTATCAATTTAACCTTTTTAAAAGACAATATGATTTTTGTTCTTTGATTTATAAAGTAGAGAATAAGAATACATGAATGCCTATGGATAGAGTGTGTATACTTTATATTGAGCATAAATCTAATAAAAGTTTCATGACTGATGGTTTTTAAATTTTCTGTTGAGGTAAACCATCATGTGACATGTGTAATTTTGTCAAGTTCACCAATGTGAATAATAGAAGAGGAAAATATTTAATTTAATTATATAGGAGGCATGATTAGAATATCATTGGAATTGTAATACATATTGTACCTTTTAAAATCATTTACTATGGATTTAGTATTTATATATTAATTTTTTTGAATTCATACCTTTTAGAGTATTGACTCTATTAATTAGATGTTTAGATGTTTCTTAAGGGCAAGAAAATGACTATGTGTGGGGGAGTTTGATGTCCCTGATTTCTTAATAAAATTTCGTACATTTTATAAAATATAAAATCATTTTTTTACCAGATAAACTTTTCTAAAGATAAAATAATATAATTTGGTGTTCCTGATGATTTTCAGGTATTTTTTATCCAAATTCATATATTGGTAAAGATCAGAACAAAAGTTCATATATACATGGCATATAAATTATACACACACCACGTACCACTACCCAGACACATATCAGCTACACTGATTACACACCCAAGTAGACTACCGTAGGTTACACAACATGTACTACCTATCCACATGTCATGAATAACCCTATAGATGTGGTTGGTGGCTGAAGTCGATACTAAAAGCAATGTGGGAAGGCGCTATATACTGTGTATGCCCACCAACTGACCACCAACCCATTCAAAGTCAAGGACGGGTGTAGCGGATCACCTAATAGCGGACTAATCAAAGATAAAATATTTGAACATAATATTCCATTTTTACTTTATTATATACTTCGTTTATTGTTTTTTCTATAAATAAAGGGTTCATAGTCCATGTTTGATGATTGAAATCCATGGGTGTTGTCGCTCTTCAATTCAAACCTCCTTCAGATCCAAATTTGTGTTTCATTGCATGTTTAAAATTCCATTTTAGTTTAATTATTATCTCACCTATATTCATATCATATCTATGGTAGGTATTGACTTTGGGATCAATACTCACTCACTGACCATGGTCATAAGAGAAAATTTCACATGTCTTGGGTTTGTACAAATATTTTGGTTTTATTGTGCCTTAATTTATAAAGTAAATATTTTATTATGAATTTAGTTTTACAATTATTTTTTTGAACTAAACCTTTAAAATAATCATTGGTATCATATTAGACCAAGAAAGATAACAATGGAGAACACTAAAAGAGTTTCAATGGATGAACCCATGATCATTGGGGGAACCCACCACCATTGTTTTAGGGGACCTCAAATTAATGTGTATTTGAATGTTCACTAACCGGACCATGGAATTGGATTTTAAATAAAGAATCACTAGTTTACAGACCAATAAACTATGATATAATTTAATCCCCATGTTAAAATATTTTCATTTATAATATAAATACTAAATACTGAATGTAATAATAAAACCAAATCAGATTACAAGCCTGGCATGCTCATTTTATTTTTGTTTTTATTTATCATGTTTTAATTTGATTTTCACAGATCGTTTCACATAGTAATTTGTTCCCTTCACTCATTATGTTTGGAAAATTGACTGAGAAACTCTTGATTTGTACTAATTTCTTTTCATTATTGTATTTCCCCATGGGATGCACCTAGAATACCCCTAGCTACCTAGTAGCTGGTTCAGAAGTGAATAATAATATCTAATTTGGACTTCTCCTTACGACAGGATGGGTTCCAATATATAATATTTGAAGAATTATATATATCTCATTAATATAATAATTATTCATTTCATATCACATATATTCACTATATTTACCGATATTAACTTCCTTGTAATGTGATAGTTCAAAGAATTATATTGCTTCACGGGTTTATAGTCCTTCTTACACATGAACAACATTATTGTGTCACCAAGGGAATATAATGTAAAAATGTTGTATTTGATATAATGATAATAGATGTATAATTTTGTTTTAAATATCATATATACACTATATATACATAATAATATCCATCCCTGAGACGTTTTAATAGAAAAATGAATTACATCAGTTTGCGAGGTGATAGTCCGGCGTACACAAGAATGATGATTTCAATAAAAAATTTGAACTGGAGTATTATTTAGGTCATTAAAATAGAATATTAATATTTAATTATATTTAATATAGTGAGGTTATTATAAAATAACTTTTAAAATATAATTGGTTGGTTTTGAGGTGGAAATGAAATAAAAATTCTTGTTGATGAATGTTGCATCTTCTTCGGGTAACATCTATTAGTTTGAAACAAAGGCATTCCTTGGTTGAATTAATATAAAAAATAAGGCTTCTATATGGATATATGTAAATAAGAGAAGTCATTTGGGTATGTTATGTTTGAACCAATAGTTTTTTATCATGTGAGGAGAGAGAACTTGTGGTTTCCTTTTATAAGTGTGGTGACTATCACAATTGTGATTTTTTTTAAAGAATGAATTCCACCAACATTGTTTCATCTCACAAAGGTCCAATAAAAGAAATTTTTATATACTAGATTTTATAAGGTATATATTTGTCCATAATATATTATTTATACATTTTTAGGTCATTTAAACACTTATTTATTAGTTTAACCCCCAGTAAATCAATTATTAGCTTAACCATGATAAGTAATGATTAATATTTTCAAAATTCTGGTTCATAAAAAATTAATTTCAACATATTAGAGAACATAAATTATTTTAAATAAAAACATGTAATCTACTTACCTAATTCTATTCATATCATATGAAAGAATAAATTTAAAATAAAACCCACAGATGAGAAGAAAAACGGGTTTTCAAGAGAAGTATTTTTTGATTAAAAGTTGATTCTATATTTACTCAATGAATAAAAATAATAATTTCTTGAAAATAAATTAATATTTAATGATATATAATTTATAAATTTCACTAAAAATATTCCCTAGTATTGATTATTTTAGTTAATTAAAATGGAGAAACATTATTCATTTTACGAAAGTATTTAAAAAACCCTATTTTTTTATCCAAAAACACACTTCTATTAAAAACCAAAAAAAATAGGTATACTAAATTTAACTAAATAATTTTTATGTTATATTTAATAATATTAAAAGTATATTAGGAATTAAATTATTGAACCAAATATTTTTTTATAAAAATCATTATTATTCTATATTCTTTGAAAAAATAATATTATTCAGAAAAACAATTCTACCATTGGTAAATATTGATATTATCAAATAGTAAATAATATTTATATTGTAAATTTAAAATTCAATAATTTATAAATTAAACATAAAAAATTATATAAGATGATATTTTATTTAAAATTAGATCCATTTTATTTTAAAATTATATAATATTGTTATTTCTAATATAACTATCAAATTCATATTAATATTATGAAAATGATTTATTCTATCATTTCATAGGTTGTTACATTATTCCTCCATTTTAATATTATTATCATCAAAATTTGGTTAAAAAATTAGAAAAGTGGGTATATCAATTCCCCAGAGAATTTTCATATTTTCATGTTCCACTTTCAACCATATTACTTTTTCATAAAACAATAACCAAGTGAATCACCTTAATAAAAAACAGTTGTTCTCTATAGTTGAGAATCCAAACTGGTTGTCCTTTGGAATAAATATTCTCTTCCATCTGAACATCATAAGGGCCCAAAACATGAGGTATTATGGAATATATTTCCGTAACATAAAATAATGAAATACATTGTGCACCTATGAGAAACATAGAGGTATTAACCCTCAGTAAGTAACTGATATAACATTATTTAGGATTTCATAAAGTGCAATGAACTGTGGACTTATCTTCCTCTTCATACCAAAATTCATAAATCATTTCCATGTAGAATAATTGAGAAAGATATAATATCTTACCTAAAAATAATGATATTTCCTCCAGTTTTCAGTATAACTTTTCTTCCTGTTGAGACTTTCTCATAATTAATTGAATCAACTACACATTTCATTCTATTTTCACTACCATATTTTGTCTCTTCAACTTCTTTTATCCTACCCTACATCTAAATCTGAGTTTCTAAAAAATTCAACATAATTTCTTAAATGGTGCCATCAATATATTAGAATGAAAATATTTATTATCATAAAACTCTTACAAGGAATGATATTGATACAAACTTCCATGGTAATCCATTGAACATGAATGAAAAAATATCATCCATGGTCTAAATTTTCCCTTCATAAAAACCATTAGATTGAGGGAGAATAACTTCACTAAAATTTAATAAAGTACCCAAAAACATTTAAAGTCACTTACAAAAATAACATGTTAACCTAAGATCATGGTATAATACAATGGAAAGAGTAACTCAATGTAACCTAACTGTCTCCTTTAGATATAGTCATGAAAGCTTGTCTAAATACATAGTATCTACAACAATAATAAAATGTGTTGATTTTTGTAAAAATAAACAATAAAACAAATAATACTTTCTCTTATTGATTTCATTGTCAATTCCACCATGAAATCCATTGATATATTTTCCCATTTCTTCTCTGAAACTAGAAATGGTAAAATCATTCCCTTTGGTAACTATTATTAATATCAAACATGCGGAACATTGAAACACTTAATGGTAAATTGAGAAATATCTATTTTCATTCTATCACAATAGTAATACTTTTGATGGAATATATACATCATAGTGCTTCTCTTATTAGGATAAAATGGAGAACCTTGATCATTACTAAACCAGTATATAAGAAACTAGAAACCACAAGGAATTTATAATATTTTCCAAAATTGTAAAACTCTTTATTCATCAATATAAAAATAAAGAAACTTTTTTAATAATGGATTCTACATTTTTTGGAAAAGATTGATCCTCCTTTTCAGATTTCATAATTCTTTCTTATAAATATTACAACACTGAAACTTTAAAGAAACTATAGAGGATTTCCTAATGTTCATAAATTATTGGAAAAAAAATTATCAAATTATTAACCAAGGGGTAATATTCAAAATGTAATATGGTTATTTTAGCATATTTTTTTCAATCGTAATCCATGATATGTTCCACAAAACATATTTGTCTCGTTATTAATTCTTTCTCAGTGAATACATACATTAATGTTTCTTGATCAGTATGTATTTTAAACTTTACTCCAAAGAAGATAGGCCTATAAATATTTAATGTATAAAATCACATTATATAATTACAAATCATATGTTCAGTAATTTGACTAAAAAGGATTCAACTGACATGATGAATAATCAAATAACTGATCATTTTGTATTTAGAAACAACCATTTATTTTCAATAAAGATTCTTTTTAGAAGAAAAATTAACTATCTTCAAAAGGAATGTCCAAAACCAGTGCATTAAATAGTCTTCTTTTAAGTTCCTTAAAACTGTCATCAATTTAATTTTTCTATATGAATTTTACTCTTTTTTATTTAACATAGTATGTTTGATAGAAAACATATCAAAGTTTTTATAAACCATTGATAGTAACTAGATAGTCGAAGAAAACAATAATAATATCAGATATTTGTGGGTCTTGGACATTCTTCAATAAATTTTTCTTTGGAAGGGTGAATAATTATTCCATATTTAGAACAAATATATCAAAGGAAATAAATTTCCTCTAAATAAAATTCCCACATACTAAATTTACCATATAGATTATTTTATTTTATAGTTTGAAATACACTCTTTACGTGGAATTAATGTCCCTCTTATCTTTTATAATAGTCTAAAATGTAAAAAATAATAATAAGAAGAAACTTTTCTTAAACTGGTGAAAAATTGTATTCATATGGTTCAAAAAGGATGTAGGTGAATTGGTCAACCCAAAGGGCATAACAGAATACCCTTAGTGCCCATATCGAGTCAAAAATGAAATAATCAGAATATCAACCTCCTTCACCTTATACTAACAATACCCAAACCTCTTATTAACCATAAAAAAAATAATTTTCTACATGAAGTTTATCTAGAAATTAATCAATAAGAGGGATTTGAGACATCTTCTTACAAGTTATGTTATTCAATGATCTATAGTCAACGTAAAGACTCATTGAACTATAATTTTATTTAACAAAAAAATAGGTGCACCCCATGGTTGACTACTATTTCGGCTAAAACATTAATCTAATAACTAATGAAATTTCTCTTTGAAATTATAAAAGTTACATTTTTTCTATTTTATAAGGAAGTTTAGAAATATGTTTAAAATTTTGTAATATGTAAATAGTAAATTCAAACTTCTAATGAGGAATAATATGAGGAAAAATAATTGTTAAATATATCAATGAATTTATTTTCAAATAGAATTTAACGAATTTGAATAGTTTAATTATTTTTAACAATATAAGCTATATAACATTCACTACCATATCTAATCAATTTCTCCAGTTCTTCGTAAATTATCGAAGGCATAAAATAACTGAACATACAATCATTAGCTCTATAATCAATCTTAACATGATAATATAACAGCTAATCAATTCCAAGAATGCTATCAAACTCAACTATTGTTAATGAAACAACATTTATAGGAAATACTACCCCATTGATAATAATAATAAGATTATTATAAATCTTTGTTTGATTAGTAATACCACTAGAGTTTTCCCCAAAATTTCAATATTTTTTTTATGATATGATATTACAATTTTAATTTATTATATCTGAAAAATGAATGAATTGAAAAATCCAGAGTCAAATAGGGCATTTGGATAATTCTAATATGCAATTAACACACCTATCACCCCTTTATTTGATGGCTTGACATCTACAATAGTAGTAGAAAATGACTTTTATACAAATTTATGTTTCTAATCATGAAAATTTCTATCATATTAAACTAAATTAAGAGAAATGTTATCATAATGACACAAATCATTACAAAAAAACACCTCACCAAATTAAATTCATCAATTACCCCATTCATTTGTTGTTTAGGACCCTTTTATTTTTAGTCCCAAGCCTTGTTACTAAACTTACAAAAATAAAAAAAACATTTCAGATCATATAAAAAATTACATGAAATTTCATTTTCAACACATTGAAAATTTTGGGGGGCTAACTCTAGAATTATTATCTATTTTCATCCCTATTTCATGACATCATTACCTTTTATTATCATTGTAATATCAAGGAACATACGTGCAAGAAAACCATATCTCAACCTTTTCATCACAATCAACCACATTATCCTAATTATAAAATGAACATTTGGGAAATTCTATTCCTAATGATTTTTTCATTCATTCGTAAAATCTATTAATTCTTCTATTGGTGTCCAAAATATAATCTAGCACATACCTAGAAAATATTGTTAGGTTTTATTCATATCAAACTACAGAATATTCATTTTATTTACATAGTTCTAGTAGTTTTTTCCCTTATGGATGTGAACAACCTTATCGAAGTATTTCTCAAGGAAAATATCATTAAATCATTCTCATTCCATGGAATCAAGATCATATTTCTCTGTTTAATTATTAACCAAATACCAACATCGTTCAACTTCACCTTTAAAATGATAAATAGAAAGAGTTAATTTTTGAATTTTTGAATATCACATGACATCAAATATCCTTTCTAGGGCATTAATCCATCCTTTAGCTATCACTGGGTCAAATGATCCACTGAAATATGGGGGATGTAACCTCATTAAATGCTCAACTACTGAAATGTTTTTTCATGGTAGATTTGTTTCCTCTATATCATAGATGCAACCAACATTAATAGCTCGTGTTAGTTTATCCATCACAACTAAATTTTTTTTTATTCTATGTCCAACTATCTTAGTATACTAATCTAGAATAATATTTTCCTCTCCGGGCTATACCCATAAATTTTTCATTTTCCCTCTATGGAAATACTCTATGAACATAAATAGTTTAGATGAAGAAACCTGGTAATATTTATATTTTTTATCATTTAAACTTATGAATAAATTAAAATCTTCCAAGGGTAATCTATAATAATTATAATCACTCTAAATTTATCTAAACCAACCTTTTAAACATAGTATACATTTTCATCTATATAAACTACATAATAATGAGTTTTAGGAAATAATTAAATTTTTACACTTTCCTAGTCTTTTGAGGTTTATATTTTTATAGATTTTGGTGATAACTCAGACATAACAAAACCATTCATAGAAAGTGGATGATTCTGTTTAGTATATATTTTTTCTATCATATAAAACATTAAAATTGAATATTGATTTATTTTCATCGAAAATATTCACTAAATTGAACTTGAATTCATCCTTTACCCTACCGATCCTTATATCCTGAGAAAAAATACTTTTAATAATTGTTGGACGAGAAAACAATCACAGTAAGGGATATAAATAATCATTACACTATTGAAAAAATGAAAACACATTTAATTATTTTCTTTATCTTTATATTTCATTGAGAATATAAATAAAAGATAATTAATTGAAAAAATAATCAATTTTTTCTGAAAAAAAGATGTTAAAAACTGAAAAAAAAACAACTAAAAAGTTTCTTTATCTCAGAGCATCAAATTCTTAACTCCTTTTAAACTTTTATATAACGTAAATGGATAATAATTTAATTCTAAGGATAATAGAATTTGTAAATATCTTCTTAATTCCTTTTAATACTAGGAATAATAACCAATGTATTAGAGTTCTATTTAGGTTCACCCATCATTTAATCTATAATGGTCTTGGTGGGAGATATCTGGGTGTACCCATTATATAAGACCAAACGGGATCACCATTCGAAATCTGGTAACACCCATAATATATTATGAAATGGGGTCAAACAACACTATTTGGGTGCACCTATTTATATTTTATAGTTATGAAGTACCAAATCCTGAATAAAATATTTTTATTCTAACACTTTTCCATCATAATATATTTTGACAACCCTTTTAAACTCATAAGAAAATATCTTTTGGATATTAAAATAGCCTTTTATTATATAAGATAATTTTCATTACAAAAACACATAGAAGGGGAAAAAATTTCTTTTAATGAATACATGAAATATTTTAATCGATCCTAAAAATAAAATAATGTTCATTATTGTGGAAAAATTCGATGTCTTCATAAACATTAAAATAATTTAATCCTTTTGTTATTTGTCAAAAAAATTATAAATAACATAAAAAAATTCCTTTAGAAACCTATGATAAAATGAAGAATTGATATAAGTTTTAATTTTTAAATGTCTTATGTCCATATAAAAACCTTCATAAAATCATTTAAAAATGCATGGACATCGAATATATTGAATTTATGAAAAAACAATAAAAGGTGTTTTTATAAGAAATTTCTCTTATCACATGGGAAACACATGAATGTTAATACACATGAAATAATAAAATATTAAAACATTAAATAACCTTAAAATATAAAAATTCATGATATAGCATGTCACTGTGGATTTATATATACCTTATAAAATAATAGTATTCCATAACATCAAAATATGTCTCAATAAATGAAAACTGAGACGAAGTCCGTTGCCTTGTGCTTGACATGTCAAGTGGGTCTTTATGTTCTGGAATAATAAATGTATGTTAATTATTAAATTTTCTTATATCCTTTTTCTTGTTTATTATTACTTTAATATAACTTTTTACCATGTTATAAAAAATTACATAATCAATTAATCTTACATCAAATATTTTGATCATAATTAGATTATGTGTCAAAAATGACATTTGTAGGTTGACTATGGTCAAAGTGGTATATATATAAACATCTCAAGAATAATAATAATTAAACATTTAGAAAATTTATATATTTATTTTACTTTTAATCCTGTTATTTATAGATTATTTTTAGAAATGATATGTGTTACAATCATGGGAACGGTTTGTCATTCTTACGTATGAGTTACGTTTGTATTTTTAAATTATCATCATAAAAAAAGGAATGCAGTATTTTACCTATAAAAATAGAAAAATATCATATATAAAACATTAATTTTTAAAATATAGTTATATTTATCATCCATGTGGAATGATTAGGAAAATAGAGACACATTGTTTCATGAAGGCGATAGCCCACCCGTTCACGAACGAAGTCATCATTTCATAATGAGTGAGAATATAAGAAATAAAATGATAATATATATTTTAATAATAATAATAATTTTTTGATATCTTAATTATTCCATTTATATCATATATATTCTTTATATTTAAACTTATTACCTCCATGTCAAATGTTAGTGAAAACGAATCATGGCGCTTCATGAGGCGGTTGTCTGTCGTAAACATGAACGCCATTATTGTATTCCTTATGGAATGAAAATAGAAAAACATTATATATTAAATAATGAATCCATAGATATAATTTTTTTATAAATATCATTCATATACTGAATATGTGTTATCATAACAAACCATAAAAGGTGTTAATGGAGAAATTAATGACACATACTCGAGAAGTGGTAGTCCGTCGTACACACAAATAATGATTTCAAAACCCATTTAATGGAATTGGATAATTATTTAGGTTAGGTAATTAACATAATATAATATATTTTAATTTCATACACATATATTATTATATAATAATGTATTAATAATATTATTATTGTTTGGATGATGAAATAAAATAGAAAAGAACGTTGAGGAACATTACATCGTCTTCAGGAAACATCTTTTGGTTTTTAGAAATGAAATTACATGGTTGAATTTATATACAAAAATTATTCTAGGATAAGAAAATGAAATTATAGAATTTATTCTTATTTTTTGTGGCAAAAAAAATGGATTTTAAGGTTTGAATAGTGGAGGATACGTGGTTGTCTCTTACAAGTGAGGTGAGTGGGACACATGTAACTTTTAAAAACATTTAATTCCACCACTAATTGTGTCATTTAAAAGGACGAAAATAACACACTATTCACTAAAATATAAGGTATTAGTTACTAATAATTCAATTATTTATATTTTAGAAATTTTAAAAGATCATTTTAACCCTTATCGTTTTTTGTTTAACCCTCCGAAAATTGATTTTTACCTTAACAACAGTAATCAATATTTACAATATTCAATATTCATTTCAGTAACAACTTTTTTTGAAAATATTATTATATAAAAAATATTATAATTCAAAATATAAAATCCATTTTACCAAATTCAATTTACATAAGAGGATAAATTAAATTTGAAACAAAACCTATAGACACGATAAAATAGTGGGTTTTCAAGGAGAGTATTTTTTGAGTAAAAGATGACTCTATATTTACTCTAAGACTAATAATAATAATTATATAAAAAAATAAAATATAATTATTTATAATCTATATAGTTATTTAACAATTTCCATAATAACTATTATTTGAAATAATTAAAATGTATAAACGTCAGAAATTTTAAAATAGTTTTTAGAAAAACCCCATTTTCAAAAACCTAAAAACAAACCTACACAAAAATCGATTATGAAGTTGATTAAAATTGATTTAACAAAACAAATATATCTAAATAATACATTGTAACTTTAAATAATATTCAAAACATATTGGGACTTAAATGAATCAAAATAAAAAAATTTCTATAAATATAGTCATTTTCACCTTTCAATAAAATCAATATTTTACAAAAAAATCCCAATGTTTTCCCAGAAATAAATTTTGAAATTAATATTTAAATATTTATATTCATATTTTCATATTATAATTTTATGTTTTATAATAAAAACTTTACAATAAAAACTTTTTAAAAAATATATTATTCAAAACTACATCCTTTTTATCTAAAATTTACATAATATTTTTAGAATTAATATATCAATCAAGTTATTATTAATAAATATTAAAATAATTTATTATACCATTAATTGGTATATTACATATAATTTAAACTCCATTGTATAAATTATTTACCAATAAATGTGGATATTTTTTTCACATGGTTTTAGTGAATATTTTATGAAAATAAGAATAATATTTATATATATTTTGTAAATAGTTGGGTATCATTCTTTTAAGATATTCTAATATATGATAAAATAAATGAAATTATTTAAAGATAATAGGAATAATATGGTAATACAATATCAATTTCTCCAAAGATATTTATTCTTATTGGTGATCTATCATTGAATATGTAATATTGTCTCATTTGAACAAGTTATTTTTTATGCCTCACTTATTGGTGATAATAGTAAAAAGTTGGTAAATGTTTTTACCCTTTACTATATATATATATTGAAAATTAAATAATATATGTTTGTGGGAGGGATAAAAACCACAACACGCTGGGGAAATTTTCATCCTTAGCGAGGTGGACCTATTTTAAAAACATGTTGTTCTTCATCCGAGACAAGTTTAGCTAGAAGAAAACCATTTGACCATTTATTAAAAATACAAATAAAAAATACAGAGTATGTTATTATGGTCAATCAATGGGACTTTCCATAACTCATAAAGTGAAGAGTTACAAATCATAATAGGATATATCATTTCCAAAGTCAGATTCATCTGTAGTTTCCCACATACATTGGGACTTACCATTGTTGAAGATCTTAATAATATCATAATTGACCTTACCCAACTACTTAGAAGAGGACCAAGTATACATGGTTCGTGGTGTATTAGTATATTAATTCCATGGGATTCTATTCAAAGGAGTAGAAGTGAGTCTCCCACTATTTGTGACCTTCACTTCCCAAATTAGTAGTCCATCCTTAAATGGTGTATTAACACCACTTTTCATTGCCTTTAGGGGAGTGCAATTCATCCCTTATGAATAAGAAATGTTACCACACTTATCAGATGTTCTAGAGGAAGAAAACATTTTCTCTTTCTCTAGATTAAAAACAACATGTTTATGTTCTTATGTGTAATCGAGGCCATTCCCTACTATTGAATCATGGTTGATTCGAGCCTATGGTATGAAATCACCACCCAGATCCAAAGAACATGTATCCATGTGGTTCTTAATATTTCTTTTCTTATTTTTTTTGTTTGATGATATCGTTCTTGAATAATAAAATGTAATAAAATGTATTTAAAATATAATTATAACACTTATTCACCTCCACTACGCCCACCTTAGTGATCACCACAAATATTTGATATTATTCAGAATATAGAGTAAAAACTCAAATTTTATCATGTATATTGTTATTCTGTATGAGATATATGAGTAGTGTCTTATTTAGAATGAAATATAAATATGTGTAATGATTTGTAATAAAAAATATAATGTATAGCAAAAGAGATGAATAATTCATTAGATAATTATATGTAGTGACTATGTATTTTATTCTTTTTAATATTAATGGTATGGAATATACATGCACCAATGTGAGTATAATAACAAATATAATTGATATTGCATACATTGGTTTTTATTTATATCATAAGATTCATTTTTTTGGTTAAATATATAGAAGTCACACCAATTCTAAATAGTGTACTCATTAACTTTAATATCATTATGACAAAATCATAAAATGAATGTGAATATTTAAACACAAAATAGTGTATGTACTATCAGTTCATCTTTTTATTCTACTCGCATAGCTGCATGTATATTCTTTCCATTATATAGAAAATAGAACAAAACACTTATTCTCTCTCCATAATAATATTAACAATTATAAGATATAATAATTATAGAATATGATTTACTGTCACGAACCAACCCGGGTCGACCCTGAACCGGTCACCCGAGCCGGCCCGCGACATGGCCCGAGGGGCGTTCCCGATCCCCACGGGCTGGCAACTAGTGCCGGGCATCAAAAGTAAACAGGTGGGAACGATTTGGCCCAAAAGAAAATAAACTAAACAGCGGAAAATAAAATATAACAAAAATGAATAAAGAAAGAGCAACCAGCAACACTACTAACCTGACCACGATCCAAACTCCAGGTAACCCCATGGGTCACTCTCCAATACCACAACCAACATCTCTCAAGGAGAACTACTGAATCTGGAACCTGCAACAAAGCTAAAACCAAGAAAACACTATAGGCATGAGTATTAAAACTCAGTAGGTAGGCCCGACTAATTCTATTCCCAATGCACATACCAATAAATAAAGAATTTATCAATTTCAGGTTTGAACTAAATTATATAAAATAGGTTTTTCCACACACTTTCATTTCTAAAACAAGTAACAGTCCATTGCCCTTTTTAATTTAGAACATGTTTGATGTTGAAAGAACAGGTGCATTGCATTTTCAAAACATTTTATGAGCAATTTAGAAATCCAAACTTTAGTTGTTAGTCAAAATGAGAATCACACACAACACACACTAAGGGAAACGGTAAAGTGGCACACAAGGGTCAGCAACCGAACTCGACCTCTCAATCGTCCGCCACACACAACTAAACACTAAAAGAAACATGGGTCGAACCTAGGAGATCGTGAACAATCCAGAACGTACTATACATGTAACTCATCCTGAGGCATGCCATAACTCGATGACGTCATAACGCCCATAATACTACCCGGCATAGCCCTGCATGGCCTAACCGAGGGGCCCAATCCCCATAGCAGCAATAACTCAGTATTCCCCTGCTATGGGGCCACTAGCCAGGGCGTGGTCTAAACTAGTGCAGCAATCGTTCTCAGAAAATTCACTCAATATGCCAGGTTCCCATGTCATCACAAGCAATAAAAAGGGGGTGCGTCTACAATGTAAATTAATCAATCACGATGCACCAACGTCACATACAGCTCACGAAAACAACTCACACCAAAGATCACCCCCGAGTGGGTTTTCCAAAATAATCCATTTCATTAAAGTGCCAAACGGGTCTTCACCAATTTTAAAGTAAAACCTCTTTTCTCAAAAAAAAACTCAAAACACTTATTCAGAAGAAATTATTTATCTTTAAAACTAGAAGCACATTTGAAGTTCTGTGAATTATCTTTAAAGGCCAAACTGGCATTCTTTCAAAACTGGGTGTCCGCCCGTCAAGAAAATGTCACATGTGTTCGGTATAAAATAAACAGCTCTTTTCGCACTAAATAATAATTTAAAGTTTTATTATCTAATATTATTTCTAATTCATTAAAAATTAATAAAACAACAAGCAATTAATAAATTCTAAATCTAAAGGTAAGTGCAATGGGGGACCTACCTCGACTCGCTGTCCAAACACATCGGCGCAACACGCTTCGCACGGGCGCGCAAGCGTGCGCGCCAGATGATGATCGAATGAGTGTGGAAAGACCTTGCCAACACGCTGCAACCGCAAAGATAACTGAAATACGTAAATACCGACTTAAAACAATCCAAATGAACAAACAACGCAAAATAACCAGCTAGACACGTTTGGAAAATATCCCATCCAAAGCACGTATCAAAACAGAACCAAACTCTATATTTGAATCTAATCGCGACCTTTAGACACACTAACCACTTTTCAAAAATAATACACACCACATGATTTAAGCAATAAACCATTTGAATAACTTATAAAACATCTGCGGATGGTGAAACCAAGGTTCACATAAAATCATACTCAATTTCACACAAGAAAGCACTTTAAAATAAAACACAAAATATTTTCACACCAAAACACGACTCAACACCTAACAACCAACCCATAAAACATTTTATAAAACAACGCACCCATTTGCACACACAAAACATCACCGCTTTTTACAGAAAACCACTTTTCAGTTTTCACACACCAAAACCTGCTCAAAAATGTCTTTTATGACTCTCTGCACATTGATGCTAAACCAAAACACAACTGCAATATTTGTGAAAATGCAAATAAACAATTATGCACGGTTCGCAGAAAACACGCACATACCATAAATACATATTAACTTCCATTAAAAACTTTATATGCATCAAACAAATTAATTAATACAAATGCTAAACTAATTTAAGAAGAAAAATTAATTCATAAATAATCGCTAAACGTATAAACATGCTACCTAGCAAAACAAATACATATTAAATATCAAACAATACCAGATTCACAGCACGCAACTAATAAATAACATGCTAAAATAATTAAACTCACAAATTAATTCGTTAAACAAATGTTATACACGGAAACACCTACCTTCGATGTCGAAACACCATAAACGCAGTGCGCAAACTCTACCGCACTTCAAACGCACTGCAAGGGGCCTAAGACAAACCACGGAAAAAGAAAATAACTAAGAAATTATACCAAAACTAATATTGTGTGTGTGTGTTCGAAACCAAAAACCCCAAAACTGAGGAAGAAGTCTACCGCAAGGAGGGTTGTCCGACGGAAAAGAAAACGAGTCATTGGGGTCGAGTCCACCGGAGAGGACCGCGGATGGCCAGAGCGAAGCTGGCCGAATGACGCCGGGTCAGGGGGAGAGGGGCAGCCAGTGCGCGATGAAGTCGGGATGGAAAAAAACGGAGGCCGACCGAGGGGGTGTCGGAGGCGGTCGCTGGACGGATGTGGGGTCGCGCCGGACGGAGGGGGCAGGGGAACGATGGCTGGAAAAAAAGGGGAGGAGCCGTACAGGAGGTCCGCCGGAGCTGGGATTGCCGAGGGAGAGGGGGCTGCGAGGCCGACGCACGCAGGGGCAAGGGGACTCGGGCGCCGCAAGAAGGCCGGGGGGTCGTGGCTAGCGTTCGGTGAGGCTAAGGGAGCTTCGAAAAAAAAGGGGGGTGAGTGCGAAGGTGCTGCGATGCCGGGAGGAGGCTGGCTGTGGAGCAAATCGCCGGTGAAGGGATGGGAGGGGATCTGCGGGTGAGGTCGGCTAGCCTGGGACGCGGCGTGGGGGTTGGTAGGCGGACAGAGCGCGGAGGCAGGGAGGCCGGCAATGAGGGTAGCGGGAGTGGGAGTCGGGGCTGCGCGAGGGGTAAGGGAAGCAGGAAGGGTGCGGCGCAAGAGGGGAAAGAGGGGGGAGATCCGAAACCCTAAACAGATAATAAATAAAAAAAAATAACTAAATAAAAAAAGAACAAACAAAATAAAAGAAAGGAAAAGCTAATGAATAAAATAGTAATAATAAAAATAATAAATTGGAATATGAATAATGAGGATAAAAACAATAAGGCTCATTTGATAACACAAAAATAAAATAATGAATTATATCAATTAAGATAATAATAACAATAATAATAAAATTAACAAAACAATAACAATTTTAATAAACTAAAATAGAAATAATAATAATAATAATAATAAAATAAAAGAGAAATTTCACGACACGGGGCAACTGCGTGGCTACCGCGAACCGTGCGGTGGCCGCGCACGAGTCCAAAACCAACTAATAACATTAAACTTCAAAATTTTAAATCGGGACTCAACCCAAACCTCATCATGAGAACCCGACACTAAGATATATTAAATTGAAAAAAATACTTCAAAAAGTTGGGGTGCGACAATTCTCCCCACCACAAAAACTTTCTGCCCCTAGAAAGTCACCAAGCCGAAAGATATCCAATACTCGAGTTCATGCCCGATCCAAAACCAAGAAGTTAAGAAATTTGAAATGAACTTTTACTCCACAGGTCACACCAGAACGATCATGAAGAAACCGCGACATAAAACGAGGGGAGAAAACGAGAGGGTTCTCCCCACCACAAGAGCTCGACCAACACTGAGGCTTTTAGAACCCAAATACACCGCCCCGGGGAGGGGGTCAATGTGGGAACTCCCAAACCAAAACCAATCCACATAAGGTTTTAAACATTATTAATAATAAAGAACGTATGATTCAAAAAGCTTCACTCAACAGACCTAACAAGGATCCAAGCCCAATTGAGTCTGAAAGAAAACACAACACAAGGGAGCGGGAGAACACGAGAGGGTTCTCCCCACCACAAGAACACCACTGATGCAGAAATTAACACCTAAACGTACCACCTCGGGAAGGGGGGGGGGGGGGGGGGCGACACGGAAACTCCCAACCGATCCAGGCTAACCTCTATAGCACGAGCGAGCAGCACCTCCGCCAAAACTTGGAACTCTCGACTCAGACCAAAGAAAGCCCGAAGACGATAGAAAAATCTCCAAGCAGAACATAATCCAAGCTGTAAACCCGAGCACAACCGCAAGCCTGGACTCCACCGCAGGCACCTATATCTCCAAATTAACATCGCCAAACCAAGACTAACCCACGCAAGGTCCAAACATACCTCTATGAAAAACGCATGATCCTAAACACCATAATCTGGCAAACGAGACTGTTTGGATTACAAACGAATACGTTCATCCCAACCTCACGACGACACGATGAACCGACAACAACGCCAACACTTTAACAGTAGAAAGACGAGAACCAAAGGGATTTAAATGTTCTGTTGCTAACACGGATCACGAAACCCGAACTGAGGTGTCACACCCCCGACGACTCCTGACTGCGCGCGAGCTTCACCCCAAGACCTTTGGCTGGGGCTCTGATGGCTGAAGCATCTCCTGCCTCACAGTCAGGCACCAGAAATCTTCAGTCGCAGCGTCATTTTCAAGCGACGCATCCCACAAACTTCTCTAGATGACCTAGACACCTGCAATGATGGAACGTCTTCAAAGGGGTGTGACATGACGGCTTGTATGCCCCAAACGTCCATACTGACGGTACACCATTAGACGGTCCGACGAACTGGAAGTTAGAGCCATTGAAGAGAACTCTTTAGGAATAGGTCCCTCTGGCACACTCTGCTCGCTAGATGGGAAACCTTGACGAACAACTAGATATGCTGGGTTGTCAAACATCTCCTCTCAGAAGACCAACTCAACTAAGAACACCTCACCCACCAGCTTCTCAAAGTGATTGTCCTTAGAAAGGAGGACCCGCTCTTTGATCTCTGGACGAAGACCCCTGATAAAAGGAGAAGTCTTCATCCAGCCCTGCGACACTACACCCGAAAAAAGAGACATAAAATCCTTGAAATGTTCAACATATGCTTTCACCGTCTTCTGGCCATGTTGAACACGTATGAACTCTTTCATTTTCATCATCTTCACCTCCACAAGTATAAACCATCGTATGAAGATGGCATTAAAGATATACTACATCATCCCAACTTGCAGTAATGGCAGGGCGAACAAATCTCACTCGTCCAGAGCTGGACCTTCGAACAGGACCAAAACAATACGCACTCAGATCGCTTCGGGAGTTCCCAATACCCTGAAGACACGCTCGACCTCTTCAAGCCCCTACACTGTCCCCAACAGACTTCAATCACCATGAAGGACAGACAACGTCCCAGAAATACCAAAAACTGGGCAGGACTTATCAAAACACTAGGGATCTTTCTGGGCAGCATTTCTGAACAAGATATATAACACCAAGACGAAACCAATATCAATCGAAGCAACGTCAAAGAAAGTGGCTTCATCCAAAACAACCAGCTCAATAGAAACAAACAACCGCAAACATAACCCAAAATTCCCTGTCCAAAATTCCTATTTCATTTTTGATTCCAAAACCACCTCTTTTTAAATTCTCATTTCAAAACCAGTTTCCAAATACCAAACCCCTTTCAAACCAAAATCACTTTCCAAAACCATTTTCCTCTTTAAAAGCCAATTTAGAAAAACATGGTCAAGCCTTTAATTTCAAATAAACACCCAGGTAATATTATGACCTGTTTCACATGTCATTATCCACATTCCATTCATACACGCACAAGCACGCAATTGTATGCATTCTCTCACATGTGAAAACGTTCATAAGGGGTACCTGCGGTTTCACCTCAAACCATTCTCGACCAATTTCAAAGCAAACAACAGCTTTCGAAAAGAAATGCTTTTAGTTTTTAAAACCCATTTCATAAATTTAAAGTCCTTTAAAAGAAATCAGTCTCATTTTCAAAGCCCCCTTTTTTTTCCATTTCAAAAAATGCACTTACACTAACCAAAACGAAAACGACACTCAACTCGCATCAAACCATCAGGGTGAGGGACCAGCGGTCACACATAACATGGCGACATGATAGTGGGTCATGCCCCAAGTGAGCGTCAACCAGTAGGAGGAATTCAAACCGTGTACCCAGACTCCACATGGGTCAATACTCCATGCGAGATCACGATGTAACATCGGTTTACCTCCGTTGTCATCCCTCAATCCAAAACAAACTCGAACGAAACAAGGACTCGATTCCCGGACTATCCCTGGGGACTCGAGGTGCAGAACGGGCGAGGGTTCATGACGTCCTTCCCGTACCTACCTCTCAAGTCCCGACAATCCTAATCTCCATCTACCAGACATCCCAAATAACAAGGGCCTCCTTTGATACCATTTTGTCACGAACCAACCCGGGTCGACCCTGAACCGGTCACCCGAGCCGACCCGCGACATGGCCCGAGGGGCGTTCCCGATCCCCACGGGCTGGCAACTAGTGTCGGGCATCAAAAGTAAACAGGTGGGAACGATTTGGCCCAAAAGAAAATAAAATAAACAGCGGAAAATAAAATATAACAAAAATGAATAAAGAAAGAGCAACCAGCAACACTACTAACCTGACCACGATCCAAACTCCAGGTAACCCCATGGGTCACTCTCCAATACCACAACCAACATCGCTCAAGGCGAACTACTGAATCTGGAACCTGCAACAAAGCTAAAAACAAGAAAACACTATAGGCGTGAGTATTAAAACTCAGTAGGTAGGCCCGACTAATTCTATTCCCAATGCACATACCAATAAATAAAGAATTTATCAATTTCAGGTTTGAACTAAATTATATAAAATAGGTTTTTCCACACACTTTCATTTCTAAAAAAAGTAACAGTCCATTGCCCTTTTTAATTTAGAACAAGTTTGATGTTGAAAGAACAGGTGCATTGCATTTTCAAAACATTTTATGAGTAATTTAGAAATCCAAACATTAGTTGTTAGTCAAAATGAGAATCACACACAACACACACTAAGGGAAATGGTAAAGTGGCACACAAGGGTCAGCAACCGAACTCGACCTCTCAATCGTCCGCCACACACAACTAAACACTAAAAGAAACATGGGTCGAACCTAGGAGATCGTGAACAATCCAGAACGTACTATACATGTGACTCATCCTGAGGCATGCCATAACTCGATGACGTCTTAACGCCCATAATACTACCCGGCATAGCCCTGCATGGCCTAACCGAGGGGCCCAATCCCCATAGCAGCAATAACTCAGTATTCCCCTGCTATGGGGCCACTAGCCAGGGCGTGGTCTAAACTAGTGCAGCAATCGTTATCAGAAAATTCACTCAATATGCCAGGTTCCCATGTCATCACAAGCAATAAAAAGGGGGTGCGTCTACAATGTAAATTAATCAATCACGATGCACCAACATCACATACAGCTCACGAAAACAACTCACACCAAAGATCACCCCCGAGTGGGTTTTCCAAAATAATCCATTTCATTAAAGTGCCAAACGGGTCTTCACCAATTTTAAAGTAAAACCTCTTTTCTCAAAAAAAAACTCAAAACACTTATTCAGAAGAAATTATTTATCTTTAAAACTAGAAGCACATTTGAAGTTCTGTGAATTATCTTTAAAGGCCAAACTGGCATTCTTTCAAAACTGGGTGTCCGCCCGTCAAGAAAATGTCACATGTGTTCGGTATAAAATAAACAGCTCTTTTCGCACTAAATAATAATTTAAAGTTTTATTATCTAATATTATTTCTAATTCATTAAAAATTAATAAAACAACAAGCAATTAATAAATTCTAAATCTAAAGGTATGTGCAATGGGGGACCTACCTCGACTCGCTGTCCAAACACAACGGCGCAACGCACTTCGCACGGGCGCGCAAGCGTGCGCGCCAGATGATGATCGAATGAGTGTGGAAAGACCTTGCCAACACGCTGCAACCGCAAAGATAACTGAAATACGTAAACACCAACTTAAAACAATCCAAATGAACAAACAACGCAAAATAACCAGCTAGACACATTTGGAAAATATCCCATCCAAAGCACGTATCAAAACAGAACCAAACTCTATATTTAAATCTAATCGCGACCTTTAGACACACTAACCACTTTTCAAAAATAATACACACCACATGATTTAAGCAATAAACCATTTGAATAACTTATAAAACATCTGCGGATGGTGAAACCAAGGTTCACATAAAATCATACTCAATTTCACACAAGAAAGCACTTTAAAATAAAACACAAAATACTTTCACACCAAAACACGACTCAACACCTAACAACCAACCCATAAAACATTTTATAAAACAACGCACCCATTTGCACACACAAAACATCACCGCTTTTTACAGAAAACCACTTTTCAGTTTTCACACACCAAAACCTGCTCAAAAATGTCTTTTATGACTCTCTGCACATTGATGCTAAACCAAAACACAACTGCAATGTTTGTGAAAATGGAAATAAACAATTATGCACGGTTCGCAGAAAACACGCACATACCATAGATACATATTAACTTCCATTAAAAACTTTATATGCATCAAACAAATTAATTAATACAAATGCTAAACTAATTTAAGAAGAAAAATTAATTCATAAATAATCGCTAAACGTATAAACATACTACCTAGAAAAACAAATACATATTAAATATCAAACAATACCAGATTCACAGCACGCAACTAATAAATAACATGCTAAAATAATTAAACTCACAAATTAATTCGTTAAACAAATGTTATACACGGAAACACCTACCTTCGATGTCGAAACACCATAAACGCAGTGCGCAAACTCTGCCGCACTTCAAACGCACTGCAAGGGGCCTAAGACAAACCACGGAAAAAGAAAATAACCAAGAAATTATACCAAAACTAATATTGTGTGTGTGTGTTCGAAACCAAAAACCCCAAAACTGAGGAAGAATTCTACCGCAAGGAGGGTTGTCCGACGGAGAAGAAAACGAGTCATTGGGGTCGAGTCCACCGGAGAAGACCGCGGATGGCCGGAGCGAAGCTGGCCGAATGACGCCGGGTCAGGGGGAGAGGGGCAGCCAGTGCGCGACGAAGTCGGGATGGAAAAAAAACGGAGGCCGACCGAGGGGGTGTCGGAGGCGGTCGCTGGACGGATGTGGGGTCGCGCCGGACGGAGGGGGCAGGGGAACGATGGCTGGAAAAAAGGGGAGGAGCCGTACAGGAGGTCCGCCGGAGCTGGGATTGCCGAGGGAGAGGGGGTTGCGAGGCCGACGCATGCAGGGTCAAGGGGACTCGGGCGCCGCAAGAAGGCCGGGGGGTCGTGGCTAGCGTTCGGTGAGGCTAAGGGAGCTTCGGAAAAAAAAGGGGGGGTGAGTGCGAAGGTGCTGCGATGCCGGGAGGAGGCTGGATGTGGAGAAAATCGCCGGTGAAGGGATGGGAGGGGATCTGCGGGTGAGGTCGGCTAGCCTGGGACGCGACGTGGGGGTTGGTAGGCGGACAGAGCGCAGAGGCAGGGAGGCCGGCAATGAGGGTAGCGGGAGTGGGAGTCGGGGCTGCGCGAGGGGTAAGGGAAGCAGGAAGGGTGCGGCGCAAGAGGGGAAAGAGGGGGGAGATCCGAAACCCTAAACAGATAATAAATAAAAAAAATAACTAAATAAAAAAAGAACAAACAAAATAAAAGAAAGGAAAAGCTAATGAATAAAATAGTAATAATAAAAATAATAAATTGGAATATGAATAATGAGGATAAAAACAATAAGGCTCATTTGATAACACAAAAATAAAATAATGAATTATATCAATTAAGATAATAATACCAATAATAATAAAATTAACAAAACAATAACAATTTTAATAAACTAAAATAGAAATAATAATAATAATAATAATAAAATAAAAGAGAAATTTCACGA
The DNA here is from genome assembly GCA_963277665.1 of Viscum album. NCBI lineage: Eukaryota > Viridiplantae > Streptophyta > Magnoliopsida > Santalales > Viscaceae > Viscum > Viscum album. The sequence goes on along the minus strand of OY728143.1, from coordinate 1,982,223,204 downwards.
CACGGGGAAACTGCGTGGCTACCGCGAACCGTGCGGTGGCCGTGCACGAGTCCAAAACCAACTAAAAACATTAAACTTCAAAATTTTAAATCGGGACTCAACCCAAACCTCATCATGAGAACCCGACACTAAGATATATTAAATTGAAAAAAATACTTCAAAAAGTTGGGGTGCGACATTTACTATATTATGTGATGGTAAAATTTATTTGGATACTTGATAGGAAATAGAACTGTTATAATTTTAAATAATGTGTCAAGGATATATCTTGCTCATTTGTATCTGTTATGGTGATTATAGTGGATCATATGGTCCTGGGTGAATATTGTTCATACCAAATATGTTGTTAATAATTTGTATTCATGAACTTGGAACATGTAGTGTTATTTTTTTTTTATTTCCTTGATGTTTGTGTGTATTGTTATGAGATATCTCACTCTATCAAGTGCCTGATTTTAGTTTTTAATTAATTTGTAACCGAAAAAATCCTTCCATTATTAACCTATTCACCCCACTCCACTCAGTGAACGTATCTAGAATGGGGTCGCCAAAAAATGTTATTGATAAATCATAAAATAGATACTCGATAAATTTTATTTGGTTCTCCCACACTAGGATACATCCAAGTAGTATAAGATCCATGTTGTTTTCATGTACCAAAATCCATTATGTGCACATATTTTTCATTATAATGTTAGATTATCCATCCTAACCCTTTCATATTACAAAACACAAAATATTTTAAGCTTCCACTACACTCCAAAGAAGGAAGAAAAAAATACTATAGGAGACACCCTAATCATCTATGAAAAATCATTGAAAATTATTCCAATGTATCTATGGAAATCTATTCCTACTACATTAACATCATGGATATCCATGAATTTACATTTTTTAGATAATGGATTGATTTATTATTATCATTTCATTCTTTTAAAAATGTCTATAATTAAATCTTTATCTATCTATTTGTGAACTCATTCCACTCATATATTTCCCTATATTGTGTGGTGGTATATCTCCCTTATCAAAAGATAATCTCCATGTTACCCTTATTAAATATATTTTTTTGTCTTTGTAAATAGGATAAAATACAGCAATGAATTACATCCAAATACAACTCAAACATAACCAATTTTGATCTCTTAATAACTCCTAAAAATATAATAAATTAAAAATTTATATACTAACTAAAACATGGTCAACCACAAAATATGTGACAATACTAAGGATATTCTCATATCGATGCCAAACATTGACCCCATACACCATGACCATGAAATCTCCAACTATCCAAAAAATATCATCATTTCCATAATTTAAATATTCAAAATCTGAAGTCCTCTATAACATATAAAACTCTAGACCATAAAAAAAGGATATCTATAGTAAAAACTCAACACAACCCATATATAATGTATTATATAATTTCTCAGAACAAATACAAAAAATATCATTGTGTGAAAACTCTTCCACCTTAATGAATCCAACTCAAGATTCCTATTTGTAATAATAAAATTTTATAAGACAAGGTATATTTGTACCCCATATTTTCAAGTCCTTCATTTCATATAAGAAAGCTTTCAACTACCATTCATCATAAAATTCTTCTTCTAGGTCTCCATATTCCATTTTTTATATTTCTTGGGAAGCCATTATATACATATAATTCCCTTAAATTCTTATCTCTCAATTTCCAAAGGGAATAATCATATCCTTATAGAAACAAATAGTGGATTCCCCATTTACAGAACCCATGTAAACAATATGAGGATTCCTATTGTATACTTGTTGTTTTCACCAACTATGGTCACCACCACAACATGTCCACCACTACAACACATGATTATTAGGACCATCATTCAATGAGATGACCAACATCATTACACATGTCTTTGTATTATTCCATTTATCCTTGTGATTTTTATGGTGATATTTTCGGTTTTTATGTGATATTAACAATATATTGTCAATATGCACATAAAATAATTTTCTTGATAGGTTTTTTTCCAAAAATTATCCCCTTTTGGGTTTTTGGAAAACATATTATTTTTAAATGCTTCATTTTAAAACACAATATATTAGAAACTACAAGACCTTATCAAATAATATACTCAATGACTCACTAATCTTCCAATGTAAATCACATGTGTTAGGATTGATTTGGAAATTAGAGTTAAAATAAATTCTCACCATGAAACACATCATTAATAAGTATTTTTTATAAATCACTTGTAATAATAACATTGGGAAATAAATCATTGATATATCTTATAAACCAATAAACTCATAAATCTATTAATACAAATTGTCACCACCACTATAAAAATTTAGAAATCACCTTAATTGGAACATGTTTTTTCACAACTCTTTTCTTATGAATTCCAACTCATCTTTGGTAAACTCTCCCAAGATAATCATTGACATATTCACCCAAAAAACATACCCACTTTTATAAAAAATGTGTGGATCCTCACTTAATTGATATTGAGCAATATATCCCCCTAAATTGGGATATATATCACCATTTATAAATGAATCTAATTAGAATTACCTAGAATATTAACTAAAGAGAAATATATAACCAACCAATCAAACCATTTTGGATAAAAAAAAACATTTCCAATAACTATATCATAAATATGTCTCTTAATAAGTTAAAAATTGTAATTTCAAATTTAGAACATAAAAATACAAAGGGGAGTGGGTGTCCGCTATATGAAACATAAGATTAGATAGAGATAGATTAACTCTAAGATCCAACTAATGGTTGTCAATGAATTATTTAGAGAGTAGCTTTGTAATAATGTCTATTATTTGGAATTATGATAACAAAGACTCCAATATCAATGATCCATGTTCAAATTTTCTCTTTATAATGTAATAATTTATCTTGGTATAAATTTTCCATAAATAAAATAATTTTTTATTAAAATTTGTTTCAATTGTGTTATTAAACATGATTAAAATAATATATCTTACATAAGATCCAATTTCCCCAATCTATTTCTTCATCCAAAAATGATGTCTACAATATTTAATTATAACTATAAATATTTATATTAATTAATTTACAATGAGATAAAACATTATATTTTAATCGATAAATAAATGAAAAATAAATAAATAAGTTAAAATAAACTTCCTTGTGATGAAATTATATCATAAATTGAAATTTTCCAACGTGCATATGTGAATCCGAAAACCCCATTTGAAGTGTTATATAACAAACCAAACTGATGTTGACCATATATTTTATATGCTATAATATTCATTTATCCACTAAACTTCACCTTTAATTGGAAAATATATGGAAGCATACAACACAATAAGTGGAATAAATAATTTCATGTCATATCATTATCCATTATAAGAGGATCCTAATGATTTTCCCTTACACGATGACATCAATTTATTTTCGGTATTCATCACTTGAAAACACTATTCAAGTAGACAACAATGTGGCACAACCTTTGAATCATCCAATTAAAATATTTTTAGAACTTATTTGGAATTTTGGATATAGAATTAAATTATATAGTCATTCCTTACATTAACTAAATAAAAATGAAAATTTTCATTTCCTCAATCATTAACATTTCAAACTCACAACTCATGTATTCCAAAAAATTTGTCGACTATGATTCGTTTCATCATCAAAATATTATGTCATAAATGTAAATGATCAAAACAATCCTTTTATAATTCCATTTTTGATAATGTGAATAGGATGAAATCCTCTATACAACTAACCATGATTTCTCATATATTGATAAAAATTGTCATACCATGCTATTGGTGATTGAATCATCCCATAAAGTTCCTTCTTTAACTAGAAAACCTTACGATTAAATGAACGATTAAGAAATAAATTTATTAATTTTATATACACTTACTAATGTAATCCACAAATGAATGTGGATCTTACATCCATTTGGAAGTCATTAAACATATATTAGACCATTATGTCCATGAATAATCGATTCATTTCAAAAATATCTATAGTGGTAAATGTCTCATCCATATCCGTCAATTACATTTTAAAATAAGCCATAAAAACATGATATTAATTATTTTGAATAACGTTACCACAAACATTATATTTTTATGAAATCCTACTTTAATATGTTAATATTATTTTTCTTTATCGTTGAAACAATTTCACAAGTATGATGTTTCTCTATTTCATCAAGATATTAATTCATAACCTTGATCTGATAGTCTTTATTACTAGCGACTATAAACTGATATGGATATACTAATTTTAGTTAGGTTTATTATAGAGTCTCATTTCTATATTTAATCGCTAGAGTTTTTTGTTTTTTATCAATTGTTTCCTAATTTTTTTACCCAATCAATTTCTTTTGTGTATATAGTGATATTTCATCACTAATTAACTCATTAATATATATTTCAAAATCATCAACACCTTGTGTATCCCCTATGATTATTAAATCATTTTTACATTTATATTATAATTTATAAATATTATACTGAAAAATATATTGGTATTTTCCATGTATAATGTGTTGGATTTCAATAATATTTCAAATAAATTTGTGGGAAATTGTGAACACCTTTCTCTTCAATGAGTATTCATGAAATATTTCTTCTTATCGAGAGTAATTAAACCCAGATCAGATCTTATCCTCCTTGAAAATAGATAATTTTCTTCCCAATATATAAAATTATTCCAATCTATGATTCTCCACATATCATATCTCACATTCCGAAGTTATTTCACTTGGATATAACTAGAAACTTTTGGTGATATAGACCGATGTCAAAACATTTTTCTTCTAAGACATATTATTTTGGAATTCCATAATAATAATTATTTGGTCCATGTTATAATGGATTTGGTTCCGTCCCTCTACCACAAAGCATTATTAATCAATCCGTTCAATAGATGTATCATTCTTTATCCTGTTATTTTCAAGATATTTTACCTCTTGTATCATTGTTAACTCCATTCTATTATTGATCCATGATATTTAAAAAAATTATACAATCCTATTCTCCACTAATATATGATATAATATAGTTTAAATAAATATTTTTAACACGTAACTTATCAATATAAACAATATTATATTATTTAATCATCAATAAAAAGAACATAATAATTTTTTTTCATTAATAAATTACATATATTATACCAAAAACATCAGCTTAAACCAATTAGAGTAACAATACAGACATAATATCTATTATACTATAACACTTCTGAAAAAAAATTCCTTCTCAAAAATGGTGCATGTGTGTGTAAAATCACATTAAATTCCAAGGTTATTTGAGGATTATTTATTCTTCAAAAAATATTAGGGTGATTTTTTTGTCAAAGTGACAAAACATTTTCACCAGAACCTATGTTTATTTTCATACAATTGAAATATTCTATATTATTCTCCACTAATGTTGTAAATATTACCTTTCATGTTAGTTCCCTACCTAAAAATTATACCATCCATATCCCATAGTGATAGATGTCTTATTATTGCAGTTAATTTATTTCCTCAATTCACAAAATTGGAAAACCGAAAGTATATTTTGAAAAGGGCCTTAAATAAATAATTCACACATTTATATCATGTATTTTTTAAGAATTTTGGATTTATCCATGCCATTAATCATTTAGCCTATATTTATTCAAACCATAAAATTTCTTCCATATAATATTTAGATCTCAGGATAATATATTGTTTTCCCATCATAGAGATGGAATACCACTCTTGAATCCATAATTTATTTTGTTTAATTAATTAATATAAATATCATATATGAAAATAATTTTAGACCTTTTATTTTTAATCTATTTCTTCCGAATCACCTAATTTAAGGAAGTTTATTCATTTCCCTCCATTGAATATCATGGATCATCCTCATCTTGCAACATTATTAATTGAATTTTTTCATCCTTCTTGTTGTTTCATTTTTTATCATCAGAATTTCCATTTCATGTCACCATTGGAACAGTCTTATACATACTTAATGAATAATACATGGATTTATGTTTAATTCAATAATAAAAAAATAATATAATTTAAAAAATTATTGACTATTTTGAATTATACTTCATAGACTTTTTTTATCTTATTCCTTAATATACCTTTTATCAAGGTAACACAAATTTTTTAAATGTATCATATTTCCATAATTATATGACCTAATTTTTGGTTCATTTTTTTGTGTTTCATTTACAACACTAGTAAGATTTTCAGCTTGACCAAAATCATTATTCTTTCGAGGAGGTGGTTCATATGTATTAGGTTCAGCACAAATTCAAATTCATTGAAATCAAGAATAATAGTATATTTCCCTTTATTATAAAATATTTTATTTTAGGAAAATCATATTACTCCAATATTGAATCTCTATATTTCTTTTTTAACTTCTCCATTGTGCACAAAGCCTTGATGTCAGATGTCGTACAAAAATTTAAGAGTATCTTTTGATCTTTAATCATTTTTATAATTTCAATAACATCTCCTTCAATATCTACGTTATTTTTTACCATATATTTCATTGTATTTCGGAATAGAATAATAATTTGGTCCTACTCTTCTGTTTTGATCATAAACTCAACTACTTTCACTATATTCTCTATGTTTTCATGTTTTAACTTTTCAATAATAGAATTCAACATACATTTAATATATTATTACTAATAGATGTAGAGTTTATAATTACTTGTTTCTAAATTCGATTTTTTGACTCTATAATAATCTATCTCTTGAAGGCCATCCACAAACTCCAATATGAGTTAGTAATCATAGAAAACTTAAACTTCATTAACATGAATCCACCACTTTATTTTTTATTTGTATAAAAAACCATAATAATTTATTCATTGATTTATTTTTAATAAAAAATTCCATATACCTTAATTTTTTAAAATATATTATTCTATTATGAAATAAATTTATTATTATTAATGAAATTTCCCTAGATTCTCTTTCCATTAACCTACTTTAAATATTTATTTTTTTAGTGTAATTATTTTCTTTATCATAAAAAATCATTATAAATAGACAAATGATATGATCAAACATTCAAAATTGAAAAGGAAATAAGAGGATGTTTGTCGTTGGACATCCCTTTCTCCTTTTAAAATTTTTTCAAAGGAAGAAAATGATTCATTAATAATTATTTATACATATAAAACCTCCACTAAGAACATCATCATTATCTTGAACACCTCTTCGGGAGATTTAACCCGTACAAATAAATCATTATATTATGTTCTCGTGTAATATTAACCAATATTACTATAATTATTCTCCATTATAACTTTATTTTCAATTCTTCTATATAGTCCATAAATACATCATATTGAAATTAAGTGAAAATATTATCATAATTCCCTCTATGGTTTCAATATTATTGGGGGTTTCTCTGAGATGATGAATTCCATCCATAAAATCATTCTCTTGATTAAAAAATTCATCAACAGACTAATTTATGTATACCTAAACGTAGTTATACATATTCTTCAAAACCTAAAATTTTACTTCAAATACATCGAAGTCACCATCATTGAAACTAAAAAATATTTCCAACATGGAATGTATAACAACCTGCTCTTTATTTAACATTTGAACAAGATTTATTACAATAAACATGCACTCAATAAAACCAAAAATATTGATATGCCTAGATACTTTATTGGTTGGGAACATCATATAACAAATTAAAACATTAAATGCACATATTTATTGAAAACATATTTTTCATGACCAAAACATTCCATCTTACTTAGCATTGAATGAGATAACCAGAAGACACACATTAGAAAATAGTGATCTATAAGGACAAATAAGATAGTAAATAAGGAATAAAATGAAGAATACAATACATGATAGGAAATATGCATATCAATAGAGTATAATAGAAACATGGACATAAATAAATGATATAACATGATTATCATAACATGGAAATGTGGGAGAAACATAAAACATTGTCTCATTAACATAAAAGAATTAGGTAAACCCTTATCACAATTTGGTGGACAAAAGTCTTATAAAGGGATCAGTTAAACCACTACCCTAACAAGATGTATCATGATTATAAACATTACCCAATGCATTGGATTGCTATCTGGGTTCACCCTTCATAATCATTTCAATTTGATGCAAAAGTGTGCCACATAGATCATATAACATGGTTTCACTCAACATCAACATTTATTCCACGATCTGGGAATATATAAAAAATTTGTGTATGTCACTATTCAATATTTAGTTATTCATAAAGTTGAATTACATTGATAGAGAAATGGGTATTATATTCACTATACAATGCTTTTGTAATGGAAAATCACAGTGTTATTTTGGCAGCATAACAACGACATATAGAAATTCATAAGCTGGGTTGATGAGAGAAAAAGTGGACTCCTGTAATTTATACGTGAGATGTATAATAACGGCCTCATAGAACATAATATCCCAACATGTTAAATGTAATAAATATGCATAATATAAAATAAATGCTTCAATGGAAATGGGAAGAGATAGATCCCATATGGAATTTTGGCATTGGAACAGGTGGGTTTAATGAATTATAGGGGGCTCAACCAGAGTGAAAGTAAGATCCCATAATCTATAAACCAAATTGATAGTAAGGAGGTATGTGATAAAATATCCGAAATCAAGGAAATGTAAATTAAAATTCATGACATAAAGTTGGTGCTTGAAGAAAAAGGAGAGAGGGAGATCCCTTACATCAATGTGTGACACCAAAGGCTTAGTAGAGGATTATTAGGAGATTGGGGGTGCCTTGGGATGACTCTTAGGAGTATGGGGTATAGTTTGGTCAAGCATAGTAGAAATTTATCGACTTAGAATGGGTTCTCATGTGGGTTTATATATGAAATGATGAAGATTTCATTATTTTTTGGTTTCAGACACTACACAATAAAATATTCAAAACCACAAATGATACCATGTTTTTTTACGACAGTGTCTAGAAAATAGTATAGGTATACAATATTTTATAAGTATAAAGAAATAATATATTAATATACATCTCATTCTTATGATTAGGGGATTCATACTTTCAGGGAAATGATTTTAACAATCTTAAACTATATTATAGGTCTTGGAGGATTCACTATGGATTTGTAAAATAAATCCAATAAATATAAAATTACATATTTTTAAATGATCTAATATATATTTTTCTGAAGATACCTTTAATTTTATTTTATTACATCACTATTTAGTCATTATGATGTCATAAAACACATTATATATTTATATGGTATTTAATTTATACAAAAACATTTGACCATCTCAGAAAATTGTAAAAAATTAAATGTTGGATAATTTCAGAACCTGATTCCAAAAATAATATTCATTTTATCTATATAATTTACTAAATATGTTAATTTTCACTTTTAAAATAAAATTCGATATTTACTTAAAATTGATATCTTTTGAAAAAACTGTTTTAAATCCATAAAAAAATTACATTTGACTACATAAAAATTATAAGATCAATTATATTTAATAAAACTAATATTATAATAATAATTTATTAAAATATATTACTCTGTTATATTTTAATATTCACCAAAAATACTATTTTTACATTAAAAATAATTTACAATGTCATAATAGTAGGGAAATATAGTCATTATTCAATAATGAATAATTTCATTATACACATTTCTTTGGTCATGTTACATATCTCTTTATTACACCAGCATACGTATTAAGAGTTAGGTGTATGATGGTGTGTGTTTCATTGGGTTGTTCGGTGAACATGATTTAGGCCATGATCTCAATAATCTTGAACATCTCTTATAAACAGTTTTGGTCTTGCTTATGTTGTTGGATCTTGGATTGGACATGGATTAGGGAAAAGACCAGAAATTCCATCTCCCTCAAAAGCTCTGATAAATGGGATTTAAATGGTAAGATCCTTCCTGTTGAATCCAAAACATCCTTTTTCTATGCCAAAAGTATTTGTTAAAAACTTATATTTGTACTAGTCATGTGATCAATGATCGATGGTAAGGATACATAATGGTCATTTAAATTCAATTCGATATAATAAAACAAAAGGAGTGCATGTGTTTTCTATATACATAACACATTTAAAAGAAATGGATTTTAATTTATAAATTTTTTGGTCGTTAAAACAATCCCCTCTTAAGAAACATCACCGTCGAAAATTCATTTTCCAAAAATAAAACAAATGATGGTAAATCAATGTCATCACTTCCTATGGTTCCCAAATCACTTCTCGATACCCGTGGTTTCTCCACAACACCTTGTTGAGGGGAATTGTCTTATTTTGTAGAACATTGTCTCTACAATCTAAGATCATTACCAGATTCTCTTCATAGGAGAGGCCATTCTCTAGTGGTACCACCTTTGGATTAAGTACATGTTTGGGGCCAACTATGTATATCCTTGAGAGTGATACATGGAATAAATAATGTACTTGAGACAGGTTAAGTTGGAGTGCTAGTTGATATACCACATATCTGATGTGATCAAGGATCTCAAAACGGCCAATGTACCATGGAATAAGCTTTCCCTTCTTCCCATGCCATATAACTCTCTAACATGAAATGTGTGAATGAATAACGTGTATTCAACATCAAACTCTAGGCCTCATCGATGATTTTTAAAATAGCTCTTTTTTCGAATCTACGAAGCTATGATATGTTACTTGATGATCATAACATTCTCCGCAATTTCATCAACCATTTCTAGACATAGAAGTTTTTATTCCTCAACTTCATCCCAACATGTTGTTGTTTTTCGCCTCTTCCCATAAAGGGTATTATAAGGACCCATTTGGATTCTTGAGTGGAAACTCTTTTTGTAATAGAACTCCACCATAGGGATATGTTAGTTCCATCCACCATTGATGTCCATTAAGAAAGCTCTCAAATGCCATATTGTTTCTAGATAGTATTCTCAGATTGACCATCATTTCGAGGGTGATAGACCATGATAAATTTCAACATATGTTTCAACGAATATTGGAGACTCTTCTATATCTTAAAGGTGAAAATTGTATCTTGATTGGAAATAATCGATAGTGGTACTCCCTAAAGCCTTACCACTTCTCTGTTGTATATCTGTTCTAGTTGATCCTGTGAGGAATCCTGTAAAATTTCAATGAGGTGTCCAGTCATTTTAATATGATCCACAATAACCTAGATAGATTATTTTCCTTTGGATTTCTTCAGATGTATGATGAAAATGTCTATACTGATGTTTTCGCACTTCCATGTTGGTATGGATAATGGTTTCATTATCGCTTTAGACTTCTGCATCTCATTCTTCACTTGTTGACATACAAGGCACTGTGATATATATTTAACAATATCATTACACATGTTATCCCACCAACAATTCTCCTGAACATTTTGATAGATCTTCATGTTTCATGCCCTCGAAAAAAAGTTCATTCACTAATTACGAATTTTATGGAACACAAAGTCATGACCCAAATATCACAATTCCTTCCTTATTAACATTAAACACTGAGGATTTACCTTTTCTGATAGTTTCCACTTTCCTCTGAATTCCCACATCATCTTTTTAATCATCCTTTATGATTTCCAAAATAAATGCTAGATCAATCATTTGTGAAATAATTGATGATGTTCCCTCAATATGATTCCAATTCCCATATTCATCAAACCATAGAATATTGGATCCTTTTCAAATCTCCACAATTATAGAAATGTAATGTCATTTCGACTAAGATCATCCACCACCTTGTTCTCTTTCCCATGGTGTTAATGGATTGAGCATTCATAATCTCTGATGACATCAAACCATATTCTTTGGTTCATATTACACTCTTTCTATGTAAATATATATTTGAGACATTTATGTTCTATATATATTTCACACTTCTCTTAAAAGTGATAATTCCACCACATTTTCAATGCAAATATCATAGTGGACAACACAAGATCAAGAAAGGGATATTTTTTCCCATGAATTCTCTACTACCTTGTGCCATAGGCAATTACTTTTCATTCTCCATTAACACATAGCATAGGAACTTCTTCGAAGCATCGTTGAAGATTACGAAAATCTTCCCACTTGTTGGTAGTGTGGTCATAGGGGTATTAATAAGCCACTTCTTCAACTCTAGGGATATTTATTCACCATTATCATTCCAATAAAACTTGACTCCCTTCCTAGATATCATTGAATGAGGGTCTGAAAATCATGAGAAATTTCTCAAAAATGGGAGATAATATCCAAATAACCCAAGGAAGCTATGTATATCCATCATGGATGTCATCCTAATCTATCCCCCAATTTAATTTGTTTTGAAAGGCTCCATGTATATACCATTTCATTTTCTGATATGCCCCAAGGATGAGAATCCCATCAACTATAACTCACACCTATTGTGCTTTTCATGGATATTCTCCGTTCTCAAGGTCTCTTGCATAGTTCTCAAGTGCTCCTCATACTCCTCCTTAGTTTTGGAGAATATTATAATATCATCGATAAAGACTACCAAAAATTTCGTGATGAAAAATCTAAAGACTCTATTCCTCACGTTTATGAAGACTGATGGATCATTAGTGAACTGAAATGCATTACTATGAATTCATATTGTATGTACCTTGTTTGAAAAGCAGTCTTAGGTACATCCACCTTCTTAACCCTTATATGGTAATATCCCAACCACATATCTACCTTGGAGATCTATTGTGATACACATAGTTAATCAATAAATGTCATCAATTCATGTAAAAGGATACCTGTTCTTTTTCTTGATTTTTTTGTGATCTGGATAATCAATGAAAAGGTTCCCTGACCCATACGTCTTTTTAACAAAGAGGACTAGTGCGCCACATGTTCGTACACTTGGAAATATAAACCCCTTATCAAGATTCTCTATTAGTTTCTTCTTTAGATCCTTGATATCCTCAATAGTCATTCTATATAATGTTTTGAATATTGGAAGAACATAAGGTATAAGATGAATTTTGAATTCAATATATCTTATAGAATGATGACAAGACAATTACATGGGAAACACATCATCAAATTCCCTCAGAATAAGAATGAATTAGAATATAGTTCTCTCCATAGACTTAATCATCTAATAATGATATGTGTGTTAATATGGAAGTAATATCTTTTATTGAGATGATGGTGCTCATGAAGATTAATCCTCCCCCTATAAATTTTATAGAACCAGGGGTAAACTAACTATAAGGAGTGTTATTTCCCTCTCATGGAAATTTATGTCAACTATATATATGGAAATACAATCAAGGATAATAATTGAATCAAATTCCACCAAGGGATGTATGATGTGGTTCAGAGGGAAGTTTAAACCACAAATTATTATAGGGGAGGAGTCGTATGCCTGGGATGCTATAATTTCCCAATTTTCTAATTTCACCAACATCTATACTTCTATAATTAGTGGTTGTGTTTGGATTGTTCTACTAATCTTTCAGTATATAAATGAATATTTAGTACCAAAATAAAAAAACGAATAGTTTGTAATCTTGAAGAAATAACCAGCATACATGTCACCAATTAATTGTTGGGATTCACATCAGTGGTAGTGATAGAAAAAGTTATCCCTTGCTACCTTGGATGTTGTGGTTTCTTCTAGAAACCCTAATATTGGTGAACTGGTTTGAAAAGTTCCATGATTCCTAGAAATTGTATCAATGAAAAAAAAAATTAGGATCAAACAGAGCATTACTTTCCTCTATCACGTTAGTGGGTTTATAGAGATGGAAATCATTGGCTAGGTTTCCTTCCTTCCCACACCTAAATAATTTCCTCATACCGTTTAGAAAATTTCCAGTTTGATTCTTTCAACACATATAGAAAGCTGGGTGACGAAATTTCTTAGCTCCATTGGATTTATCCATTGGAATTAAACAATTAAACCCCACTTGTTCACTTTCTATCCCCCTGATACCCCTAAGATTCATTGATATCCATATCACCATTAAGGTAACATCATACAATCTCTTCATAGCTGTAAAAGTAATGGATCTCCGTGTATTTCATTAGGATAGGGATTAGCCCAAAAAATGAGAGATCATCCAAGAATTCGAGGGTAATGAAAAAACCAGAGGCGTATCACGCATGTTTAGTTACTTTTTCCTCATACAACCGAACAGATTCATCGTAATTCTACTGAGTGTGAGTAAATCTCTTTTTATCTTTAGATGGAGGGTGATATGAAAATATTTATCAAAAACCTTTTTTTAAAATCTTTCAACATATCACCTCGATCTCTTCCTTAGGTTTCATATGTTTGATAAATTTCAACCATTTATCAGCTTCACCCTCTATAAAATTGGAATCCATGATAACATTCTATTTTTCAGAACATTGAAGGATTGAGAAGACCTTATCAGTGGAGTTGATCCATTGTTTAGCGATTGATGGATTGGATGATCTCTTGAATGTATAAGGCCTTTGTCTGAGGAAGCTCTCGATTGCGACTTGTAATTTATTAGGGGGTTTGATGCTCCTCTTGATCCATTAATCTATTCGAATAATGTGTTAACTAAGAGAGTATCAAAACAAATTTTGTGATTACCGATCGAATGGGATTGATCATGTCATTAGATAAGTCATCACATCGATCTTCACATCAATTGGTATCCTGATTCCTCCTATTACAGACCATTGGCTATAATAAAATTAAAATTTGAGTATTTATTTTAAACTAATAAAAACATAAAGGGGGAATCCAATGAAATTACAGAGATAACTAATAATTTACATTTATCTCCTTAACTAATGAATTCATAGGCTTTGGTCTAAGTTATCCATGATTTACTTCCTAATGTATCTTTGTATGGGATTTTTTTGTTAGCATAATAATGGATCATACAATGATTATGAATCTTCCAAAGAATATCACTTAGCAGTGTCTAAATAAGAGTTTATGAAGGCCATTTTTCATGCAACAGTTCTCGTTCAAGTCTATGTTAATGTTTTTTGTTTCCAATTTTACCCCTAGATACATATGTTTCAGATATACCACTACTTTTTCTCATCTAGACAGGGATGTATTTTCTTTATTTACCAATTACTTTATACTCACCAAAATTTAGGTATTATTTTTTGTACTTATTATTATTCATAATACTTTCACCAGAGTTTTCTAATTTTAATCCCAAAAATAACAAAACATATCCTCTGATAACAACTATAACAACACTACTCTCTATTTCACATTTTAAATGATTTATTAGTTAATAATTCAATTAATATAACTCATAAGATATAGAGGACTACTGTATTTGGGGATTAGTAACATTACATAACAACAACAAAAATTAAATACCCATCATTACAAAAAGTTATTTTACATGACCATAATATTCCTTTGTACTTAACCTTTCATGGGATAACTTGAGGACATACATAAGAAAAGTGTGAGATATAAAGCTTGGAATGAGAGTAAATAATGAATAAGATGAAGAATAAAATAAATGTTACGAAATAGGAATATAAATGTGGAATAATAGAAACATTAACGTAAAGGCATGATATAACATGATTATCATAACATGGAAATTTGGGAAAAACATAAACCACTACATCATTAACATAATGTAATCAAGTAAACCCATATCTCAACGTGGTGGAAAAGAGTCCTATATGGTAATTAGATAAACCCATTTCCAAACAAGAAGTATCATGATACTAAATATTACCTAATTCATTAGAGCAGTATCAGGGCCCACCCTTTATAATTATTTCAATATCATACATAAGTACGCCACATAGATCATATAACATAGATTCATTCTACATAATCACTTATTCCTTGACCAAGGAATGTAGAATTAGTACACATAAGTAACCATTTGAAAATTATGCATATATAAAGGTGATTACCCTTGAAAGTGGAATGGATATTTTATTAACTACATGATGCTTTTGGTATGAAAAATAACGGTGCAATTTTGGAATCATAACAGTGTCATATAGAAAATTAATAAATTGGGTCAATGTGGATAATTGGTTCTATAATAATTTATACATGGTAGGGAAGGTAAATGGATCATGTAACATAATATCTTGACACGGGAAATGTAATTTTGATGAATAGTATAAAAGGAAATTCTTGAATGAAAATGAGAAGAGAGAGACCCCTTATCGAATTTTTGGAATAAAAATAGCTGGATTCAAAGGATCATAGGGGGGATTCATGGGGGTGAAAGGAATATTACATAATTTATACACCAAATTAAAATTAATTATTTATTTAAGAACATATAACAAATGAATAAAATGTAAATTAATAGGCTTTACATAAAATAGGTTCTTGAAGAAAAAGGAGAGATGAAGATCCCTTACTTGGTTGTGTGACTACAAAAGCTTGGGAGAGGTTTATTGAGAGGTTAGGTTTGACTTGGGAGGACTATTGGGAGTAGACGTTGGGGTTTTTCTGAACATAAAAGTGCTTTAGTGAAGAGAAATATTACTATTGGTGGTTTTATATATGAATGGAGGGGGTGTTCTTTATTATTTTGGTTTTGGGCAGTACAAAATAAAATATTCAAAACCACACACCATTCTATGTTTTTCCCATTATTTCTATAAAAGGGGAGTGTTATAAATTATTTTATAATTCTAAGGGATGATCTTATGAAAATGTTTCCCTTTCTTATGTATAGGTAAGTGATATTTCAAAGAAATGATTTTAAAATTCCATATATATATTATAGGTCTTAGAGGATTCAAAAAGGATTTTTAAAATAAATAAATTAACTTAAAATAAAATTATATTAAAGTAAAAACATATATTTTAGCTAATATTACTTTTATATTATTTTATTACATCACTATTAGGTTATTATTATGTCATAATACACATTTTATATTTTTTTGGTTTTTAAATTTTACCATGAAAACCGATTGACTCAGAAAATTATGACAATTTCACTGATGAATAATTTTGACATCCTGATTCCAAAATTAATATTAATTTTATCTAAATAATATTCTAAATATGTGAATTATTACATTGATAATAAAATCCATCTTTTATTAAAAATTGACATGTTTTGACAAAAATATTTTTAACACATTAATAAAAATTACCATTAACTTCACAAAATTTATTCAATAATTTATATTTAATAAAAGTAATTAAATAATGATATTTTATGAAAATATTATTTATTTTAAAATTTAATTAATTCTTGAAAATATATTTTTTAATTGAATTTCAATGTTAACCACAAATAATAATTTTAATTTAAAGAAACAACGTAACAATAATGGGAAAATATAATCATTATTCTGTACAAAAATACTTTACATATGCATAATTATAGAGTCTTGTAACATATAACTTTATTACACTAATATATACACTATGAATACTATGTGCAATGGTAGGGATTTTTGGGGGTCGTTCGTTGAATATGGTTTGGGTTGTTACTTCGATGAACTTGAACATCTCCCTTAAAAAATTTCTCTCAGACTTAAGTTATTGGATCTCGGCTTGGGCTTTGTCTGGGGAAAATCCAATAAATGATATATCCCTTGGAAGCTCTGATAAATGGTCTTTACAGGGTATGCTCCTACTTGTTGGTGACATCCCTTCCGTTTTCTAGGCCAAAATTATTTGTTAAAACCCTGTATTTATACTAGCCATGTGATCACTGTTCAAAGGTAAGAATACTTAAAGATCATTTAAAACCAATTGGATGTAATTAAAAAGGAGTGGGTGTGTTTCATATAACCATAAGACATTAAAATAAATAGAATTTTATAAATAAATTTTCTTATTGATAAATAATGCGTGGATTTATAGGAGAACACCTTCATGTATATTACATTGTCAAATGATCTCCCAAACAAATTCATTATTTTTCGCATCAGTATCCTTCTATATATTATATATTTCCAATAAATATTGTATTTTTATAATGATTTAGATTAAATTTAAAAAAATGTTGTCCACAACTCCACATAATAATTGAAATTAATTTTTCATCTTATTCATCCATAATTGAAAATAATATTCATGAATGATCCTAATACCAATTTAATTTATAATCAATTTGAAGGATTTCAAAGAGACAAAATTTTTCAAGAATAACCTTTAATAAAAATAACAATTTACGGTCCCACAAATGGATGTGACTCTAATGGGTAAGGTGATTTATTTTATATCAATTTTAAATGAACCTAGTATCAATATTATTTTACTTTTAAGAAAAACACTCCACTGTCCATCCATCCAAACATAAGAATATTTAATCAATGAAAAAAAGACCAAAAATTATATGGGATGAAGTAATGAAGTCTAAGAGAATCCTCAAATAAAAGATCAAGTCACACATTGGGGTGGTATCCCATGCAAGAAAATATCAAACAAGATTTACTTAGGTAACCATTCAATCCCAACAATCTGCAACTTTCTTCCCTTCCAACCATGTATCGATCATGTTTCATTATTTTATGTTACTATTGAACCTTCTAATGTGGTATAAAGTGGAACAAGGGTTGGTAATATTGTATTGGATAGAATTTTAGATAATATAGGAGTCAATTTCTATCTTATCCAATGTGATATGTTAGAGAATAAAAACCTCATGACCCTTAAAAAAATAATTGAACTCTATTAAGAGTGAATAACCAAGGCCATATAAGATAATAATGGTTCCCAAAAATTAACATTTCATTTTCAAACACCACCCCCCCCCCGTAAGAGGCCAAGATTATAGGAACCATCAATGTAATGTTTTATCCAACAACTAGTACAGTTCCAACGAACCCCGAAGACCTGAGTAGGCATAATATGAAATGTTTTTAAGGGCCCACATCCATCCATTACCATCCAAAAATTAGTTAAATTCTACCAATATATTATGATTTACCCTATGGGTTAGAAATAATATGGATCAAATTTTCCAGGCCATATAGATTTTGGGGAAGCATTCATGTTGATCGTTATTCCTAGAATTCTAAATGGACCAGCAACCATCTAAAAAAAGATCGACCACACAATTTGCACCTAAATATTACTCCCACACCACAGAACCATACTTGTAAAAATAAGCCAGGGTGCATGCTAATGATCATAGTCTGGTGAGGTCAACAAATCCAATTCACATTGTAACCACCTATACTCCTTCAAAGAACAGGTGTTCTAAAATTTCATCCTTGTAATTTTTTCATTGAGAACATATGATCATAAGATTAATTTTCTTCAATCTAATCATGTATTCCATCA
Organism: Viscum album; assembly: GCA_963277665.1. Taxonomy (NCBI): domain Eukaryota; kingdom Viridiplantae; phylum Streptophyta; class Magnoliopsida; order Santalales; family Viscaceae; genus Viscum; species Viscum album. Next base: position 1,982,203,980 of record OY728143.1, on the reverse strand, counting down.
ATATATCATGGTTCATAGTGCTCTAATAAAATAAAATTATATGTATTAGGTATTTATTTTTCCTAGGGATATCCCCCCTAATCCTTTTTCATATTAGTTTTATGTCAGGTATTACAAATATATTTTTCAAGAAAGATCATACTAGGGATAATGTTAGGACTAGTATATATTAATTAAGGTATATCTATATATTGAATAAGGGATAAAATTTATGTTGGTCTAGGATGGACTGAATTAAAGTTAGGTACATGAAGGAATGAAAAAACTTGATGTCAGGAGGTAGGAACGTTTTGAAGCCAATTGGTTAACCAATCCAATTATGATTCTACAGGTTGACATCCCTTCACCCAAAAATCAATTGATATTAAAATTGATGTTAGGGAATGAGGCATTGTAGGATCTTCTATATGCATTAAATGTAACTGTTATATGCTTCCATGCCCCCCCCCCTATATTTACATAAGATGTACCCACCCCAGAAGGGGTTCCCATCCAAAACCTACCATACTATCATGGCTTAAATGTAGTTCATGGTATCATCCAGGATTCAAAATTTAATTCCCCATGTGTCAACTATTTTATCCATTCTTTTCCCAGAGTCCTAGTGGAACCTTCCATCTACATCATTATCCAATATAAAGGATATCATAATCTTCTCAATATTTTTCAACATTTTTGTGGTAATTTGAAAACATAAAACACATGCATAGGTATTGAAGTGATATAAAATTAACAAGGGTGATCTATACCCCAAAATAATGGAATTCATTATTTATGTGTTTTATTCTATTAGAAATATATTAAATCATCTCCTCATTTTGATGAATGTGTAACCTACCAAAAGATATCAGCTCCCCTATATACTCAATAGAAATTTATCTAATTTTAATTACTAGTAGTTCCTCAATTATTTTTACACATTTATTTGATGAATAATTTGAAATTTATACACAAATTTAATCATGATTGATACATTTCCTAATATACTTATAGTATTCCCCCAATATTCTATTAAGGCCACAAATGGATCTATGACTTCCATTAATAAATAATAATTTTACCTATGAAGAGTAGGTGAAAATTTATATTAAATTGAATTATACTATAGAATTGGATGATGGAACGACTAATAATATCACTATAATTTGACTTTCTAATGGAGTCCTAAGACATAACGAACCTAGTGGAATAAAATGGTCCACCCGTCCTTTAACCCAAAACATACATAAAAAACTCATACACATCAAGGTGACATAAAAAATGATGTGTTAAAACATATAATAACATGTTAGTCACCCAGTTAGAGAATCCCTTAAAACCCATATCCATAAAAATGAATCCCTAATAAAATACATCATACATACAAGAAGCATACACCCAATGAAGTATTTTTTCAACAAAATCACTAAGAAAATATTATTTTTGTTAAATATGTAGAGAGGTATCATTATACCTTAGGGTTTATATCATCAAAATATATTGAGAACTAGTTTATCTCCATAATTAGAAATAATTATCATATCCTCTTTGAAGCACCATTATCATCCATTAATTACAAATGTTAATTAAACTAATGGTGGAAAAATATGATTCTCCGTATTCATCATCTTGTTGGGTATCTGTAGTATTTAAATATTAAACTCATGAAATGACTCAAAATAATTATTCACTTCTAGAAAAAGAAATTCTAGAAGTTCACATCTATCAATATCTCTCTGTTCTAAATTCATAAATCTCATTTAACCTGTTATAATGTAGAATATTTTTTAAATTACAAGACAATATTCAAGTTATCCATGTTAAATATCTTCAAGTTATCATAATTACAATGGAATAATTAGTCAATATATACACTATAAATATAAATTTAACATAATAAACTTTTCCTATTTCATCCCAAAGGATAAGAAATTCAAAATTGAGATATTTAAAATTTCTCAATCTACCACAACATAGATGAATTCATAATGGGATTTTTGAAGGATAGGTCAAAATTTTATCCTGAAAACAATTTGTTTTAAATGAAAAACTATCACATATACATTTATGATTATATATATTAATTTGGTTAAAAATTCCTCTATGAAGTAAAAATCACCAAACCATAGCATAAATGATCTTTAGGTAAAACACCCCACACCAAAATAACCAAAATATTTTTTTTCACAATTATAGAACAATTATATATAACATGATGATAAAAAAAATTCCACCATTTCATAGATAAATATAGAAAACTTTTTTTAAATAATCATAAATTAATAATCCTACGATACTTTTATGAAAATTTAGATCATCTCGGTTTCTTATAGGTATTTTATCAACCTTCCATTGTAAGACATTGCTTATTTTAAATCCACATATCACATTATTTCCTATCATAATGAACTCAATATCCAGTCAACGGTCCAACAATAATAATATCACTATTTTCCATTAGGTAGTTAATTGTTCTATGACATGAAACTCTTGTATTAAAAAATTCTATAACCCATGTTGGATCTATGTGGTTATATATATAATAGAATACATTTACGCAAACAATGGTCACCACCACATATTGTTTAGTAGGACACCATGGCCTATTATTATTCTTCAGCCATTTAAACCAATATCAATTCAAATATCCTCTTAATCATTCATTACTCCATATGATTATTTACCTCTACTATTATAATAATTTTATAAGACATACTCCATGAATTTTATAAAAACACAACCCAAAATTTATTAAGATTATATTATTTGATATATTATTGATTGTAAAAATTGTAGCATTGTTGCACAAGTGGATAAATAGATAAACCATCAGAATCAACATAATAATGAGAGTGTAGTAATGGAAATTAAAAATGATTGAAAACATTACTTCAAATTCAATAGGATCTATTCAGGGAAAATATACAATAAATAATGAATCAATAACTTAAACTGATAATAAATTACATTGAAGGATTTATAGTAAAATATTTAATTGTTCCACATTGAAAATGATCTTAATCAATTAAATATATTGAATTACAGAAAACAATTATACATATCACCATACAAATAGATACAGAAAATAATTAAAATATTCTTGAATGAAATGGAATGGTAAATGTTAAAGACTATTTTGATAATAAATCACCTGCATCCCCTATTTATATTAATAAAATAATCCTACCACATATAATTATTTTATTTTAAGATAATGTTCTAGTAAGATAATATATCTAGATCTGTATAACATTGAGTATGAATATTTTTCAATTATCAATGAAATGAACAATTCCAATATCCTTTAGACTTATCATGTCAAGATTCATTGTATAAAAAGTTTAATCCCTATAATATCATTTTTACGTTGATCAAAAAAATGATATGTCAATACCTATAGAACATATTTATCTAAATCTGGTTATATGGGAAGACAATGTTAATATAGTGGATGGTATCCTAATCATAGTTTGAAAAAACAAAAAAAATATATTGATATATGAAATGATTCATTGAATTAGAATAAAAACTATCATAGAATAAAAAATTTTTCTTTGAAAATAAATATTAGGAAAATAATTTATGGGATATAAGAATTGATATGAGATCTCTCTGATGCTGCCAATTTCTTATAAAATATTAACTATAAAATAATCATAAATATATATATTAATCAACACTTAAAATAAATTCACTATTGACCAACTTATATATTTAAAATCATATGATAAATTAATATAGTTTTTGTACCATGATGTGGATTCTCATCTGACTATCATTCACTTGAACATTAATCCAACGTCCATTTATCTATAGTAGTTAAAATAACTAATTTTTTTCAGGCACTATGCCTTCTTTTATGTTTAGTCTTATTCAAATTATTATTTCATTTTCATCTTGAATTAAAATCATTGATTAATTTTTCATTACAATTGTCATATTTATATTAAAGAATAGTTTTCTGGTATTCTGATAGAGCTATCATAACTAATTCAATGACTTCTCAACATATGAGATTTTACTATGGGATTTTGATATTGAGTTGTAATAAATATTGTTTATATAATTTATTCTATAATTAAATTCCATGAATAACATTTCTATCACCATTTCCTATAATGAGAAGTATATCCAATAGATGTCTCACTTTGTATGGATGATACTCTAAGATACTCTGATCTTATTCCATTTAGTATTCCTTTGGTTTTTCTATACTATATAATGTTGTCAATATTATGAACATTACACCATAGATATCATATCTTCACTTCAATTCATCCATTCTATGTGTAATATGTTACCTCCATTCCCAACCAGTATGTTGAGTATGAATTATTTGGTTGATTCCATGGAATTCATCACAAAACATTTATGTTAGTAATTTTTTTTATATTTTTAGTAAATTATGTTTAGATATTTTTGTTAATTCCATTAAATTCATCTCTTGTATAGGCAGTCGAACATATTCTGTTTATTAAGTCATATTTATCATTTATTCTACATCAATAAGATAACTGCTTTCAATAATTTGGGTTTTCTTACATAATCATTTCCATTAAATAATACATATTTGATGTTCCCATAATAAATTATTGAATCATTCAGTAGAATCAAATTTACAAATTTACAATAAACAAAACTATAATAACTACTGTCATGTTTAATAGTTGTAACATGGAGTCGATCCCCTAAGAAAAATTATAATAAAACCAAATAGTATTCATGGTTTTAAGATTTCATTGAAACTAAAATTACTATACTAACTTGAGGTGTGTAGTAGACTAATTTAAAAATAAAATAATGATAAATAAAAGAGATTTGATATTGTAGGGTGGTTTTCAAAAAATTAATTCAATCATTACTCTTGATATTACATCGGATTAAAAGTCATAATAATACATTGAGAATCTAGCATAGACTTCAAGCATTAGATATAACAACCTAAGATGGTCAACCACTATCTCAAGGTATGTTTATAACCATAACAAGGGAATACTGTTTAATATTAAAATGATATATGATGATAAGTATGGTCTAACTTTACACATCCCACAATTACGTTGGGTTTTCTCCCATAATTAGATTCACTATATATATGTAATTATGGATGTAATGACAATTAATCACAATATAATAATATTTTAAAAGATTAATTCTCAACCTATAAAAATTGAATATATTTTTTCTCCCACTTATACATTAACTCTGCCTACTTTTATAACACTAACCAACCATAATTGATTTCTCAATCATTAATAAATAGATTATATTTTTTGGAAGAGGGATTACAAAATAAAATTTATTATGAACATGTGGAAACCGTGTTTAATTGATGAATTTATCTATATAGGAGAACCACTAATACATAATGAAAATAAACTGTCAAAAATCATAAACTACTCTAACATTTTTGTGATGATGATATACTTCCTTTCAAATTTTCAAAGGTTGTCATATTATAATATTATATTCATTTGGGGAACCTCCACTACCCCATATAGGCAGACAATTCATCTCATTGGCACCCACTAAACAGTAGTAGAATCCATAGATTTATATAAATATTTATCTCATAAAACTTCTATGTATATATTTTGTTTCTTAACCCTACATTTTCATACACTATGAATAATCCAAGAATTATATGTGCGACCTTCAAAAATGAGTGAGGTTGTTACTGAATATTAAAACAATGATTTGTTTAGAACATATTCAATTGTATGTTAGTCTCCAAATAATTTTTCCTCTTCATGGTTCCATAAAAATCATCTTTATCAGGAAGATATCCCAAGGAAGCTATGATTTTTAAATAAAAGGTCGAAAAACCATATGACAGAGGCAGTGTCTCGATAGCGCAGTCATATTCATGTGGCTCATAGGTTTCCAGTATGTGTATTGAGATATACCCTAATAAAACACCTATGTAACACCTTGAGATTTTGTGAATCATTTTTTACTAATTAATTTAATCAATTCAATATTTTTCATTTCACACAGCACAAAATATAGATTATTTTATATTAAATAAGTATGTTTGGATTTCATTTCACAAAACATAATTTTATGATTACACTAAACACAACAACTAGATAATATTATCATACATGAAATTATATTTTTCAATTCTATTATACAAAATTCCAAGTTCCTTTGATATCTTGTTTTTCAAGTAATTATGAGTTTTACCAGACTAAAATATAATATTAATATTTTTACTAAAATATTTTTATAGTTACCACCTAGCCATTAGAATTGAAGTTACTAATATGATAAACTAAATTGGGGAAATATGATTTACGCATTATTATAAAAATAATCATTAGGTAAGAAATTAGTTAGAAAGGAATGTAAATACTGTTTTAAAATAATGAAATTACTTTTTTATGAAAATTACTTTCTATATACAAACACAATTTTATCTCAAAAAATTAATAAACTAAATTTTATGAATAATTAAATTAAAATTTATATCTTATATTTTAAATAAATATTTTTTATACTCATCCGATAAATATTATAGGTATAAGAGATAAATTAATCAAATTTTATGAATAAAAATATGTATTTCTATAAAAGGGAATTTTACAACCTTTTAATGGAGATCACATTTAAAATAAAAAAATTTAATCATTTAATAACTTTTATTTTAGAAATTAAACATAATTTTTAAAATACGAATACAAAGATTTACTCGGGCTAAATTTTTGGTATTTTTTTGAGAATTTTATTTTTTTGATTAATAGTGAAAAATATTAAATTTTAATTCAAAATATATTCTTTATTTTATTTATTTATATAGTAAAATTATATAGTAATTTTGTTTTGAAATATAATTATATCAATTATACATCAACTAATCCAATTAATTTTGGTTGATCTAATTTCTGATTGAAATTTGATCAAAAACATTGAAAAAAATTCAGCTTTTTCTCATTTAAAACCATGTTCCGCAAAATTTGCAAGATTATCATTAATTTAATTTTTTCCACATTTATACTTATAATTTGGAAAAATGGAATCAATAATTTGAATCAGAATAATTTATAATATCTTATAAAGTAAAATTATAATTCCACCAAAATGAAATGTTATATAAATTAAAATTAATTGCATTGATCAAGCTAAAAATGAGTATACATAGTGGTTGAACAGTAACAGAAAAAAGGAAAATACACTAGAAACGTCTTCAAAAGAAATTGAATCAACATATATAGACCATATGTTCTATTTTCTCAATAATGGAAAATTAATTGAGGCACATGATTTAAGAGAGACTTCCGAATAATGCTTACCTTTTTATATTTACAAGAATGTCACTCCTCCTCCACTATAAAAGGGCATTGACCCACTCACTTCCTCAAACCTTTCAAATAAAATTGGGTCGTCCAACCCATAAAATAATAAGCTCCAAAATTAGGAAATATCATCTTAGAGGCCATAATTTTCAAAAAAAGAAATCTAATTTCATCGATTGGTGAAAAAAAAGGAATTACCCAAAGAAGAGGTAGCATCCTTCCATATAATATTTGTTTTATTTTCATCATACAACCCTTGAATTCTATAAAATAAAACATTATATATTAATTTTAGTATAAAAAATATACTTTGATGTAGTCGTTCTACATTTTTGGCCTACACATACACACACTTCCATCAAATGGGTAATGAACTTAATGTTTGTGTGTACGGCGAACTACTGCCTCTCGAAATCTTATCTTTCATTGTTCCTTTACAAAATATCAATGTTGGTAATTATGAATAAAAAACCTTTTTATATGATATGTATATGATATTTATTATGTTTCTATTATACTATAATTATTACATAAAACATACCTTCATTCTATCCATTTTTTTGTAAATATTATAACTTAATTTGTGGATGTGTGGACTACCACCTCCTCAAAGCAATGTGATTCCTTCACACATTACCTAAAATATATTACGTGTGGGTCTAGTAATAGTATATGATATATATGAAATAATAATTCTATTTTAAGGGTAATATATAAATATCAATTTAATTCATTCTTTTAATACAGTATTAAAACAGAAACTGTGTTTATGTGTATGTACGGCACACCGTCTCCCTAAATGGTATAATACATTACATATTTCTATATTTTAAATATTATAATAAATATTTTTATACGGAATATATATGATAATTAAATAATGCTTAAAATTATAAAAATAGGTAAACAATGGCCTACGTAAGAGGATTAATAATACCATGTCAAAAAAATATGAAAGACAAAGTGGATATTACCCATAATGTAAAATAAACCTGAAATTGTTAAAAAAAAATGGGTATTAAATGTCACAATATAATCATATATGTTATGATATATGAGAATAATATTCTATTTTATATTTATAAAAAAACTTATACTTATTATACATGAGGTTTGAATGTGTACAGATAAATTCAAGACTTAAAGTATTGGTCTTTCTTATCTCACATTTATTTCTATGAGACTTATGCCTTATTCAAAACTCATATAATTGATTGGTGTATATAAAATATATGAATACATTATATGATAAATATATTTAATTTATGGTTATTTATACATCACTATTATGATCTTAGTTTTATGGGGTTTATAGATCAAATGTTACCAAATCAGTAAAGTATTTTGTTTCAATTTTCTACTTTTAGATGTTAGTTATGTTATGAAGCTATATTTTTTTATCAGATGTATATTCATCCATATTAAATTTGATATGAATAATATCATTTTTTAATTATATTTTTTTCTTTGTTTATTATTATTATTTCAATATGATTATGAACTGATGTTACTAAAGTGGTGATTATTTTTTACTCTAATTTCATTATTTATCGAGATTGTTTATGAATATGTTTCCATTAAGGAAACATTATGATCCACATCTTAAGAAAACTCATGAATTTTATTATCATCTATTTATCCATGATATATCCATATTTTGGTTTCATTTTTCATCTCTTTGGCACTTATGATAGTTAATATGTTTTTTAAGAAAACTTGACTTCATTTCTCTTTTCAATCAGAAATCTGATTTAATCGCAAAAACATGTTTTTTAATCATTTCTTCAAAAATGTTTTACTATGATGTCTAAAATAAATTTGAACCCATTTCTTCCCTTTTTTCAAAATATTAAAATTAATCCCCTTCTCATTTTATGATCAAGGTACTTTTCTAAACATATTATCATGAAGAAGGAATATTCAATGTGTAAAAATTAACCCTCAATCATTTCCATGAAGGTTACATTAAATGTTTTATAGGTTTTTTTCTATATATAATGTTTTCATAATATCTTATAAATTATTTATTTTAATTTTTTTCTATGAAAATAGTTTTCGAGAATGTTTTATATTTTAAAATGTGTTTAAAATGGATTTCAAAGGATATATTATATGTTTTAAAGGTTAATTTAAAATGAATTTTTTTAAAAGTATTTATGTTTTTAAAAACCTTATTCAAATTGTAAAGGATAGTTTCCATAAGAAATTTTTTCAGTTATTTTTTACAATTCCTATAAAGTTTTTCAATGTGGTTTCAAATAAAATTATTTTCAAAATGTTATATGATTGAAAAAGTGAATTTCAAAAAATATTATATTTAAAATGATCTTTCAATGTCCATATCCAAATAAGATGATAACCTTTTATATATATTATTTCTTATGATGGTTTTGATCAATTAACACCATTATTATTATTTTATAGTAAGGTTAATGATTATGATGACATATTGTTTTGGAAAACCATTTCTCTTGCACTAGTTATACTATGATAAAAGACATGTGAAACCTGCTTCCTCTCGCAGGATATTATATGATAAAATTATTTTGAAACATGTATATTTTCCATAGGCTGTTATATGATACGATTTCGTTGATTCCCTTTTCATTTCAAAAGTAATATTGATGATTATGAACATTATCTATTTTTTATGTGTTATTATATGATTAATGTTTTATTATATAGTGGAATGAGTATGTATGAATTCATTATGTGATTTGTGGGGACTATATCAACCTTCAAATTTTTGGTTTAATATTTATATATATCATGAGTAATATAAGGATGGAATGATTAGTGAACTCAAATTAGTAATATAGGGATGGAACAAGGAGTGATGTCAGATTAGTAATACAGGGCTATAACAAGAAGTGAACTTGATTTCGTAATACATGCTTTAAATGGGAGCAGATCCCAGTTTAGTAACATAGGGATGTAATGAGGAGTGAAATTTTATATGTAATATAACGATATAACAAAACGTGAACTTGGTTCAGTAAAAAAGGGTTGGGTCGAGAATTGATAATAGTTCTGTAATATTTCGTTGGAATAGGAAGTCAACCCAGTTCAATAAAGATCTTTTTCATCTAAGGTGGATTGAGTGTGATCCTTTACTACTAATATGTTTTGGGGAGTTAAGCCATTCCAATAAGATGACATTTTCATTAATCCTTGACTAATATTGAAATCATTTTTATGTATATGAGGCTTCCACAATTGCATGTCTTATGCTTATGTTATGATCTCATGGATTAGGCACATAATGTTTTTATTATTCGTGTCTTATGAAGAACTAATATTCATACCATTAATCTTGATTATAATCATTGATATGCAGGGTATGATCGTATAATTTTAAGATCATGTTCTCATACCCTTATGTTCATGTTATGCTTAAATATCTCAATTATTTACCCTTACTGAGCATTTAATCACACCACTTTCTTATGCTTCCTTTCCCAATGTTAAGAAGATAGGTTTTAATTTTTAGTATCATAGGGGAAGATCATTATGGTTGAATTTGAAGATCTTTCACCCTGATAGATGATTATGTTCCTAGTTCTCTAAATACACTAAATTTTTACGGTCCTCCCGAGTGTATTTTTGTATTGTGATGAATTCACATCTAAAATAATGTAATATCCATGTATGTTAATCATATATCTCTATATTTGGTAACAAATGTATGTTTTAGTAAAACATTGGAATCAAGAACGAGAAAACATTATTGAGAACCGTATGGATATTTATAAGGATGTGTCTAGGGATGTCTCTATAGATAAGCCTAATATGTTATCGACATAAAAGGAGGTGTAATAATTTAGACAACCTAAAATTGATTTTATCCTGATTATGGGGTTTTCCAATATGATATGTAATACTAACATTATTCTTTTTGGACTTCATCAATATCATGAACTTGAAGGAACTAGGATGATGATAAATGTTTCATATATAGAAAGTGACTATTAATGACATATGAAAGGTATGAGATGTTCTAATAGTGTTTTTTACATTAAACATAATAAGAATGATTAGATTGAGGTTTAGGAACCTTAGTAAATTATGTATATTTCATATTATAGTAAAGGGTTATTATGTAATAACATAATTAATCATGAGTAATGGTTTAAGAATAATTTTGGACGATTGAAGTGTATATGTTTTTCAAATCATTGATTATGTCATACAGATCATCAATTATATAAGTATTGTCCTTATATGTTTTTCATTAATGATATTGGTGAATGTGTTAAATGATACTGATGACCTCAAAAATTGATTTAAAGGAAAGGTTACATTAAAGAAAGATAACTCTTAATATGTTCTTGAGGATGAGGAAATTATATTTTATATCGATACCAAGGTAATTATATGGGTAACGTAAATTGGATAGTGTCTATGTCCTTAAAACTGAATCAGGATTTATTAAAACAAAAGTCATTTATTCTATCATTGATGGTGTTTGTGGAATTTTTATATTTAAGGAATATATAAAATTATCATTATAATAAGAAATAATCTATGTTTTCAGTAATAATTTAAAATTATTCTTGTTATTATAGTGTTTTAAGAGAATACATGATAAAGGTATTCACATGTTTTTTATTTGACAACCACTAGCTAGTTTATGATATATATAGGGTATCATTGTTAATCTAATTTTGAAAATTTTAATGACCTTATAATATTTTGTATTTTTATATTTTGGAAGGGTTACATGGTTAACCATTTTGGTAATAGTTTATGTTAAACATAGCATGATGGTTTACATATATAATTATTATCACTCTATTGAGTATTTATGTATATTGGTTAACATGTTATAATATTTTTTATATGACTATTAATAATGACTTATAGAATGAGTTAACATTCTACATATGGATATGATGATCCGTTTGTGTTTCAGGCATAAAAAATTCACCTTAATTTTTTTAGTAAGAGTTGAAGTGGAAATTGGTCAATAAAAAACCGATGGTGGAGATTTATCATATGAGATGAAATTAAATCAAAAATTTATATATTCTTGTGAAAATTATTTAACATTATAAAACGGTACTTAAATTAAAAAAATTCCTGTTATATTATTTTTTTCATGACATCAATGACCTTTTTCAATAATAGTTGGTTTATGGATTTTTGGTTGTTATCATTATTTTGACTAGTATCTCTATCACTCTCAATAAAATATTTATTATAATATTTCCCATAAAAATATATTTTATCAAGTTACACAAATGTTCTAATATATGTAAATCTAGTAATGATTTAAGTAGGGAAACTGTTATGTTATCAACTTTTTTAATGAAGTTTTTGTACTCATTTTTATTAAGTGGGTTTCCTTGAAAAGAAAAATTAATGTATTAATCCTTTGATGACCCAGAAAAAATTTTGGGGTGAGGTTTATTTTAATGGGGAAGATTGTAGCACCCTGAGATTTTGTGAAATATTTTTTTCTGAATAATTTAATTATTACAATATTTTTAATTTCACAAAATACTGAATATATCTTGTGTTATATGAAACCACTAAGCTTGGATTACCAGTCTCTGCACAACAAGTTATTCTTACACTACACACAATACTTACATAATCTTTTAGTACACACAACATAATATTTGGCTTCTGTTAAAAACAATTATGATTTACTCTAATTTCTTTTATTACTTGCATGCTTTAGTTTTAACGAACTAAAATATACTTTAAACATTATTATTAATATATTATTATAGTTACCACTAAGTCATTGGAATGGAATTTACGACTAATATTCATTAAATTTTGAACATTATAGTTACACATGTATATAAAATTAATCATTTGGTTATCAATTAGATATACATGTATATAAGAACTATTTGGGAATAATGATATTACTTATCTAAGGAACTATTTTTATATGTACAAATACAATTTTTTCTCAATAAAATATATATAACACTATTGAATAGTGTTTTCAATATAATTTATATATTATATATTCAATAAAAAAATTGATACCCATCCAACAAATTATATATGTATAATATAAGAATAAATAAAATTTTATGATTACAAAGATGTATTTTTCTAATAGGTAATTTTACCTCAATTTATTAGATAACCTATTTTAATAATAATTTTTTACAATATTTATATTTTTCAGGTGAAATAATACAGCATTTTTTAATTGAGAGTTTCAAAATTTATTTTGGGTGAAAATTTGGAATTTATCTAAGAATATTCATTTTTTGATAAGCAATAAAAAATACTAAATTTTATTTCAAAACTCCATTTAGATATAATTTATTTATTTTTTTATTTATATAATTACATGGTTTAAAAGTATAATTCGATTTATTATTCATCATTTAATCCAATTCCGGTCAATTGAACTCATTTTACCATAAAATTGGATATAAATTTTTTTCGATCTTTTGGAGTTCTTCTCTTTGATACCCCACTCTTTTGACACATTTGAAGGATAAATTTTGTGTTAATTTTTGTCATATATGAACTAACAATTTGGAAATTAAAATCCATATATTAAATAATCAGAATTTATAATATCTATAGTGGTCTAATTTTTTGACCAATCATAATAGTGAATGTAATTAAAATTAATTATAGAAATTATGTTAAAAACGTGTTTACTTAGTGATTAAACTTTAACAAAAGAGAAAAAATACCCTATAGGCAAGTAAAAAGGTTATTTACTAGAAATATTTCAACAATTTCGTCCCTTTAATTAGAAATTTAAAAATATTGGAGGCCCATGATGTAAGAGAGACATCTCATTAGTTTTTACCATTTTATATTTACATCAATTCCACCCCCCCCCCTCCAAAATAAAACGAAACAGACCCCCTTAATTCCTCATACCTCTCAAGACAAATTCTCTAATCGAAAACCTTCCCCAAAATCTAAAAAAATACCTCCTATTATCCTAGAATTTACACTTCTAGAATAAATCCTACTAATTTAGTCTTTTGGTGCAAACCAAAAGGAATTACCCAAAGAGGTCGTAGCATCCTTCCCCAAGCTCTTTTCTTTTATTTTCATTCTCTGCCACTTCAATTATTATTATTATATAATTATAATATAAAATATGTATACTAAATATATATTATTATTTTATTCTATGTTTTTTACATGCACCTAATCAAAATTCTATCAAATGGGTATTGAACTTACCATTCATGTTTACGGTGGACTACCACCTCATGATATGATGTCATCTGGTTTTCCATTACCCCCTCTCATGGATGGGAATTATTACGGAAATATTTTTATCTAAACAATATATATCTTATTTATGATGTTTTCATGCTTCTAAAATTAATACATGAAACACACCTTCATGCTTTCAATTTTTTATATACAAAAACCATGTTTATCGAAGTGTGGACTAACGACTGCTCAAAGCGATGTGATTGATTCACTCTTTAAAAAGAATTTATTAATGAATGGAATAGAAAAATTATAAGATATATTTCAAATAAAAATTATACCATAATATATACATATATATATATATATTTCATTTACATCATTCTATTAATATGAAAATAAAAAGGCAATGGCGTTCATGAATACGTATGACCTACCGCCTCCATGAATTATTTGTTCTATTTTATATTTATATATTTTATATATTATTATAAATATTTATATAATTAATACATATGATATTTAAATAAATATTTAAATTTTCTAAATATGTAAATAATGGTATAAGTAAGAGGATCAATAATAAAAAGTCAAAACCTATATGAAAAACAGATCAAATATTATAAGAAATGTAACTTTAACATGAAATTGTTAACCAAAGGGGTTATATAAATTCATTATAAATAATATATGATGTGATATATGAGAATATGGTTATTTTCATGATTTATAAAAAACATATAATTATTATATAGGATTTATGAATGTGTATGAAGAAATTCCAGACTTCAAGTAATGGTTTTTCACATCTCACTTTTATTTCTATGAGACCTGTGATTTATTCACAAGTAATTTATTTTTTATGGTGTGTATACTAGAAATGAGTGTATAATATTATTTTTATAATTAAATTTATTGGTATTTGAATATCCCTTTTATAGAGGTTATTTCATGGGGTTTATGGTTCAAGAGTAAAAGAATCGATATGGTAATTTTATCTCAATTTTCCTTCGTTGAGACACATTCCTTATCAGGAACCTATAATTTTTTATGTGATTTAAATTATGCAATCCCAAATATCATATAATGTATCTGAAAATTTTCATGGTATATTAATATTCATTTTATTTTATTCTTTTTATATATTTTTGATCCAATATTACTAAAGTGGTAAACAATTATTACTACAATATCATCGTTTATCAAGATAGATAAGGAGTATATATCAATTAATGAAATATAATGATCAATATATCAATAATTATCATTAATTTTATTATCCTATAGTTATCCATTATACCTCCTTGTATTGGTACCATTTTTTACTCTTTGGTACATAGGATAATTAAGAATGTGTTCTTATAAAAATATGACTTTGTTTCCCTCTCCGATCAGAAATTTGTTTTATTCACAAATCCTTGTTTTCAAAAAAAAAAATTTATTACTATGATGTTTAAAAGAAATTTTACCCATGTTTTACCTTTTAAAAAAAAGTGATTCAAATTGAATTTCCATGTTTTTCTGATCAAGTCATGTATCTAAACTTTTTATGAAAAAAAGTAATGTTCAACATGTATGGATTTTCAAGCGGTCATTTCCTTAAAGATTCTGTTTAAATTTTACAAGGATATTTTTAAATAAATTTTTTTCCAAATATTCTATAAACTCATTTTTATAATGGTTTCAAATAAAAATGATTTCAAAATTTTTTAGATATTAATAACTGTATATAATTGGTTTCAAATCATCCTTTATATGTTTTCAAGGTTATTTTCAAAGGAAAATGTTTGAAAAATTATTTTTAAATATCTTTCAAAATAGAAAGGGTATTTTCCCAAAGAAATTTTCTCAATTATTTTTCATGATTTCTATATACGTTTTCAAATTGGTTTCAGGGAAAAAAAATTTAAAATGTTATATGATTTAAAAATTGAGATTTATTTAAATGTTATGTTCCATGTAATATTTCAAAACCCACCTCCATATAAGAGGTAATTATTTGATATAGTTTATGATTTTCTAGGAATACGATTCAAAAACACTATTATTCTTCATTTCATCAATGTATTGTGTTTAATAGGAAAATTATTTTATGAAACTAGTTTGTATTCCATTATTTATTCCATGATAAAATACTTGTCAAACCCACTAACTTTAATAGGTTCTTATATTGTGAAATTATTATGAAACCTATGTCTTTACCATAGGTTATGATATGAAAAAAAATTATGATACCCATTTCATTTAATGGGTTATGATATGATTTTTATGAAACACTTCTCCTTTTTTAGGGGTCATGATATGATGAATGTTTTAATATATTATTGAAGATGTATGTATGATTTCAATATTTATAGGTGGGACCTATATCTCCCTCAAATAAATTAGGTAATTATTTATATACCTTGTGAGTAATACAGGGATGGAATGAGGAGTCAACTCGATTTTGTAATACATGTCTGTAATGAGGAGTAAACGTTTTTCAGTAATATAGTTTTGGAATAAAGAGTGAAATTGGTTTTGTAATTCAGGGAAGGAACGTGAGGTGAACCCGGTTTGCTAATACAGGGTAGGAATGTGATTGAAATTGATTCAGTAATATAGGGATGGATTGAGGAGTGAACTTCGTTCAGTAATATAGGAAAAGAATATGAGGTGAATTTAGTATATTAATACAGGACTAGAAGAGGGAGCTAACCTAGATCATTAAAGGACTTTGTCCACCAAGATATTATTGTTAGTTAAACTTGACTACTAAGATGGTTTTTTTAGTCAACCAATTCCTCTAATATGTCCTTGTAATTATGCCTTCACAACTATGGAAATCATTTTATATATTTACAAGTCTTCTAGAACCTCATGTATTCTGTATATGTTCTGATCTCTTGGATTATTCTCTGGATTTTATTGTGATTCATATCTTATGAAATACCAATATTTATTTCATTAATCTTAGTTATAATCATTTATATATAGGGTATGGTCTTATAATGTTAATATCATGTTCTCATACCCTTATTCTCATGTTATTCTTACATATCTCCCTTTTTACCTTTACTAATCAGTGAACGTAAACCCTTTCTTAGGTTTTCTTTCCCCAGGATATGATGATATGATTTTAGAAAAATTTATAAAGGGGAAGATCATCAAGGGATATGTTTAATATCTTTCAAAATGTTATAAAATTATGTTTCCATGTTTTCAAAGACACTAAAATATTATGGTCCTCAGTTATATATTTTTTAATTTGTTGAATATTCAACTAAAATGATGTAATATGAATGTTTGTTAAGTGTGGTTTTCAATAACATAGATTTCCTTTGAGGTTATGAAGTTTTACCCTTAGGTAGATCATATATTCACTGAAACATCCTTTATACATTAGGAGTTACCCTAACACAACAATAATCTACCCTTACAGAAATCATGTATTATTCATGCATGGCTATGTCGTAGTAATTTAACCACGGTACTACCCATTCTCCTTCCATATGTACAAATTAGGTGAACTATTTATGTTGTAGACTCTTCTCTAGGTAGCTCAAATAATAACACAAAACTACTTTTTATGGAGAATCTTATTTCATCATTCATCAATGAATGAGGGTACATAGTGTAGTGTATAAATGACGGAACAACAACCACTTCATCGGTTTGATCATTCGAGTGTAGTAAGACACATATATGGTTGTGGACTAGTGAAGATCTATTTTACTGTGGTTTATAATCTTTTATATCCATAAACATGGTGCCTTTACACTTTATCAATGATGTAAATGTAGTAGTGTAAATATGAAATATGATGTGGTGCTAGATTGACCCTGTGGAATTTTGAATAAGTGCAAAATACTGGGGATAAGTCGCATCCCACATTAGAAAATATCATTAATAGAATGTGATTTATATTTAATCCCATGTATGAATAACATAAATGAAGTCATACTAAACCTATAAAACCTCTACCCCCACTGTTTATCACCCTATGCTAGTGAATCCCTCCTCTTGCTGCCACACGAACCTAACCCCACATGTCATTGCACTCCATTCCCATGAACACAATGCCCGTGTTCTTCTCATCTCTATCTCATGCCATCCACCATACCAATGGGGTGTCTTAGAAGGAAGACCCTCATAGGGATTTCAAAGTTCTTTATTCTCTATTTCATAAGGGCCTTCCATGCGAAATTATTTTAGTGAAGTATCTTCCTTATTCTCCCCAATTTACACTATACAGATCACACCACTAAAACTATAAAACAACCACCATAAACAATTGCACACCTTAAAAAAATTAAATGTATTTTCAGATATAATTACAAACAAATGATATAATTTAACTTTAAAGGGGTAATATTGATAAATTAAATTCTCAATTTCAAGAAATTCAGTTAAAAATATTAGGTATAATTTAAACTTCTCAAATCACCCACACTTAAACAATGCATTTTGTCAAGAATTTTACTCTACTAGAAATTTAAAAGGTTACCACTTGCTAAAATTATTTAAAATTAAACATTAATGTGATAAATAATTAACAATGATGGACAAATAAATTTTAATTTTATCATGTTGAAAAAGAAACCATCTCCTCATAAGAAAAAAAAATATAAATGGTTTTTTGATGAAAAATGATAGAACATATCCTCTCTTCCCATAAAGACTCTTAAATTACCATTATTGAACTTCCATGTCATGATATACCTCGCCATTATTTTTTTCATCTCTCTTCATTCGTGATAAAATTTAAATAGATTTTGCCTCATACATTGAGTACATATACCATACATTGAAAATGAAAATGACCTACATTCTAAATTTTTTTGGGCAAAAATCATTAAACATTATGAGGTATTGTAAATTATAATCATATGAATCTAAGGTTAAATGATTTTATGTAGTTTGTGTAAAAATATTTAATCCTCAAGAAGTGTTTTTTTCAATGTATGGTGAAACCTAATCATTGTATATCCAATGGCATTATCGTCTAAGAAAAAATTATAAATCCCACATCCCTAATATAAATGTAATCCCATGAAAAATTAAATCATAGTGGATGATTTGCCACTTTATATTTTTTCATTTTCATTATTTAAAAAAATTAAAAATTAGTCTAGGACAAGTCAAACTTCCCCCACCCAACCCCAAATGATAAAAAATCATTTTTCAAGTGTTGGTTATTGATCCTAGACAACTCATTCCATATTTTCATTTTTTTCTAGTGGGGAGGAAATAAATAAAATAAATAATAACATTAACTATTCCCCATAACCTATAATAATTCCCAAAAAAAATTTCCCTCAATATTTTATATCAATTTTTAATAGGAAATATCTCTCCCCCCAAAATGAACTTTGATAATCATGTAAACTTTTAGAGTAAGGGTTGAAATGGATTAACCTTTCTTGTAATTTATTTTACACCCATAAATGGTCATCCATGGTATCTATGGGATTATATAGCATCCATAAAAATATAGATATAAAGGATAATATATAGATTAATAAATATGACTCAATAATTTTTTAGTAAATTTTTTAACATTATTGATTTGAATATATAGAATACAAGACCTAGTATATAACATTTCCCATGTCCACTCAATAAATATTATAAAAATAAATAATAAAACATGGTTTATAATCCGCTGGATAATGAGATAAAATAATATTAAAGATAATAAATCCTGAGATTTTTAAAATTAATAAATTAGTTACCATAATGTTTTGAGATACAAGTCCTGAAAGATGTAATGGAAGAAAATTATTCTTTATAACTCTAAAAATAAAATTCATGATTCATTGAAGTCAAATTACTATGTTCTAATCTAATAAATCAATCTTCATATCTTAATTATTAAATTTCTCCAACAAGATAATTGAATCCTTGCATCAGCGTGTTCCTAAATAAATCTTATGTATCATGGATCAAAAGAAATAACTATTTTATGTGGGGGTATGTATATTTTCATTGAAAACAATTTAAAATTATAAAATAAGAGATTATAGATAATTAAAGAAGTTAATGTTTCTTCCCATTGTCATGAGGCCCTTTTAATGATTTCCTTGCATTCATGGTAATTTATACACCTATAAAATAAATCATATAATGGAATGTACAAGGTCCATGAAGTTCATGTTCAAAAATATTGGAGGGGGGAATTTCACTATTCCAAAACTAAATTCCAAAACTATGAAATCAAATAAACCAAATATCAATTTTCCTCCCACAATGTTCTTTTATTAAGTTTGTTAAACATTACCTTACCTCATAAATTACATAATAGGACTACATTATTGTTCCAACCATCAAATATTCAACTAATTATTTCTATTACAAGTGTCTGTAATACCTTCTTATTGATGATTTAGTTGCAAAGTAATAGATAAACTCATTTTTCGGAATAAAGGATCATGTTAAATTCACACCTTTTACCACTCCACATTTTTCTATTTTGGTGGATTCACTTCTTCAAATTCTTCACCTAGTTCCTATAGTTCATTATCCACCCTTTATTCTTTATTTCTTACGAAATATGAGGGGGATAACTGGAATCTAGGAAAGTGTGAGGATATAAGAAATAATTCAAATTCTACCCAAACATGGTTCCAAAATTCTTCTTATCATCATAATTTTTGTTTGATATAGGTCAATTAGTGTTGGAGGGAATTCTTGTTTATAAAAACATATATATTCCCCCTCCAATAACCCAAATGAGTTTTCATAGATTGTAATAACTATGATCTCTTCCTCCTCCTCAATAATAAGTTTTAGGGCATTCTCTATGGAAAAATTGCAATTATTTTTTGGATTTAATCATACCACACAAAACTAACCTACTTTGGAAATGCTACTTAGGTGATTTAATCTCTCTATGAACATAAATTACATTTTTAGGAGTGAACCATTCAGACTCGTTTTCAGTTCTGGTTTTTTGGTTTTACTTGATGCTGCTACCCCCATTTTTGGATATTTCGATAATGTACATAAATTCATTATGAGTTCTTTAAAATATTGATCTCTAATTGGATGTGGACCTCAAAATCTACATGTTCCAAATATCATAAACCAAAAACTACCAATATAAAAAAAAATACGAAATTGAAAATATACTAATCATAAATCACAATAAAAAATTAGGAGCGTAAAGTGTTTTTTGACAATAAAATTTATAACGAACTTATCATCATCAATGGTGCCAAAACATTTATATACCTATAATATTTCACCTAATACTCCTTCTAAATAAAAATTTTAAATTTATAATAACATAAAATACACTAACTACTTGAAAGTAAAAAAATTATAATATGGGGTAGATCTCATGAAAAAAGTAGCATAAGACTCAATAATTTTGGGGATATCATGATTTTATTAAAACTACATTTACTAATCTAACATTATGTTTAGAGTGGATTAATTGAAAAACTGAACAAGGATTTAGATATACATAATTACCCATGCTTATCATACAATGATATTGCATATTTTTTAGAGGAATTTTCAACACATTACAAAAACACATTCTTGAGGATGATAACAATATAGTGACATTTGATACTGGGAACACAATATACTAAATCATGAATGATCTTCCCATATAGTACTCTTATAAAACAAACCCTACTTAAGCCAATCTTTATAACTGAGTTAATGGAAAAGTATTAAATGGTGAGATTAGATTCTCAATAAGGGTAAACAAGGGAGATATATAAGAATGAAACATACATAAGGGTATGAGAAAATGATCATAACATTGGAAAACCATACCCTGTATATCAAAGATAATATTCGTAATGTCAGTGAATAAAGGCATGTAGATCATAAGACAAAAATCATAAAGGAAATCAATAAACACGTTCTATGAGGTAATATATATTTTCCAATTACATATCATATTTTAATGTCGTAAATAAATTAAATTAGAAATAGTTTCACTCATTATGTTAAAGATATAAATTATTACCTTATCGAAAACTAACATACATTCATCCTGGTGCACACATCAGTTTACATAAATCAAAGGCATGTCCACATATAACACTGTGAACATGTAATTATGTTCATGAATAACATTTTGAACATGTAAACATATTCATACATAAAAAAGTAAACATGTAATCAGATTCATGAATAACATATTTTCTATTGATTTATCCATATTTACACAATTCATTGAGGAGAGATATATGTCCCACTCATCTCACTAATAAAACAATATTTTTTTCTTCCTTAAGACCATAAATATCTATCATATCAAAACTATTGAAAATATATGTGTTTTATAAACCATTAATTATATTAGACCCATGGAAAAGATTTGTGTTTTACAATCATTTCATCATTTCCTTATATTCTGACCCGTGAAAAGAAGTAGTTTTCATGAGAGTTCTATCATGGTATAACCAATGAAAGATTATAGGGATTCATAAAATAAAATCCATGATGAACCATTTAGATATAGAATAATAATATTATCCTTGGTGTATATCCCCAGAAAAATCACATGTTTCAATAAAGTATATCATCTTAGATGAAAAAAATATTTTGATCGATCATTTAATACATTTCATGAGGAAAATATCCCTTATATTTGGAGAAATAATTTATTAAAACATAATTTTTTTTTGAAAAAATTCTTCTTCAAAAATAACCTCAAAACAAATAAAGTAAAGTTCATATAAAATAGTTTTCATGATGATGGGAAGTTTTATCACTTCATACATGTTTACATGGAGATTCCATTAACATTTTAACTAAAATATAGAAGGTCATTGTTTTGAAAATAACATGAGTATTACTTTAAAAAAATTGTAAAAATTAAATAATGGATAAAATTTTATTTTATAAATAAAGAAAGAATAATAAAAAAATTTTGAAGACTTTTTTTAAAAGAAATGTTTTTTGGAATAAAATGGGATTTCTATTTGAAGAGTGATATAAATTTTGGTTTTCATAAAAATATATTCTCAATTATATTAGGTGAAAAGTAGTGTAAAATCGTAATATTACATTACAATATCATAAAAACAATATTAGATGAAAATTCATGAGTTTATTTAGAGATGGATTAGAAAATTTTCTCATTGGAAACATAATCATAAACAATCCTAATAAATAATGAGATTTTGAAATAAAATCTTTTACACATTGGTAACATTGAATAATAACCACCATGAATGAATAACATAAAAATGGAACTAAATATATAATTAGGATAAATAAAATCATGATATTACATGTCAAAGGTCCTGCATATACACCATCTAAATGAGGATAGGTTCATAACATGACATATGTCTCAAGAAAGGAAAATTGAGACAAAATCATTTACCACTATGTTAATATTTTAACTGTTAAACCCAAGAAATAGAAATAATAAAATGGATATTAAAATCCATATATTTATATTTATAATAATAATAAAATTAATTCATGGGTACTATACTCACCATATATTAGAAATAAGTCATTAACATGGGATGTGTCTCACAATTAAAAATTGAAACGAGTATCCCTAACATTAAGTCTTAACATCCTTCATAAAAATTTCAACCTCTTATATAAATAAACCATATTTTAAATTTATTAAAAATAATAAATATATATTTCATAGAAAATACTATTTCACTATTCCATTTTATTACCCTTTTAATAACAATTTTATATTAAAGTCCTGTTTCAGTTAATAAAAGCATTATTTTTTTTAGGTTTTGATATTTTATTTTCAATAAACATGATATTTGTTAAATTGTACATAGAATATAAATCAGGGAGTTATTATCAATTTTTAACCTAAATTATAATATTAAATACAATCTTGAAATATGGTTTTTAGTAATGTAGTATGTTAAGATCATGGATATGGTATGTCGTACGTAAGCATGAGTAACGTATCTAATTGCCAATGATCCTTATGAAAAGAAAATAAGTAATATTTTATAATTAAATAATGATAATAATATAATAAATAACATTATATATCATTAAATATACTTATACATATCTTCTATGTAGTGTGGTAATGAAATGATAGAGTCAAATCACATCGTAATGGAGGTAGTCTAGACGTACATAAATGATGTTATCACCTTTTTATGAGTGACAAGGTAAGAAATAAAATTATATATTTTCCTTTAAAAATGATATATATTTAATTAATATCCTAATTGTTTCATGTATATCAAATATATTTATCCTTATTGTCTTCTAATTAAAGTGTTAATTAAAACAAATGAAATCGAAATGCAATGTTGTAGTTTGTCATACACACAAACGATGATATAATATCCATTAATTAAATGATATTAAAACGTTATATATGATATAATGAATCTTGAGGTACAATAAAATTATAAATATAATATATATTATTTATATACATTATCATAACCAACCGTGTGATCTTGTAATGGAAAAAACGAATGACATTGGTTTGTGAGGTGATAGTTTGTCGTACACACGAATGATGATTTTGTAACCCATTTGATGGAAGTGGACATGGTTGTAGTGCATTACCTTACCATAAGAAATATTGTTATATGGAAGATATAATGGTTATTATATCATCATGGAATCATAAAAACCGTTGGAGGTGGAGGAAGAATTAAAACAAAAACGATCATTAATGAACCATACCTTTTCATCAAGTATCGTCCATAATTTGGAACCAAATTCATTCCATTGTAGGATTTAATTCCAATATGATCCCTCTATGATTAGAGTATGGATGTAGTAAATCATTTTTTAGGTTATATACGAACCAAAAGGGTTTGAATGTGTGAAGTGGAGATGAGAATGGGAGGACTTTTATAAATGAGGTCAATGGAACAATTTTAATTCTTTTCAAAGGGAGAATTCGACCCACATTTTTTCATTTTATAGGGCTTCAATAATGGACTATTATCTAAACTAGAAGGTATAATGTCATAATATGTCCATAGAAATGGGTTTTTAAAAAAAATAGTAATTTTTAATCCTTTTCAGTTTAGTTTAACACCCTGATAAAACCATTCATACCTTAACCATGGTAAATATTTTTTAATTTGTTTACTCTTAATTTTGATCAAAAATTAAGTTATCCTTTTTCTATAATATAATTTTTTATGATTCCAAATATGGAATCCCTGTTTAAAAATTCAATTCACAAAATTTCAATTACATAATTTAAAAATAATCCCATGGACTCGACATGAAGGGGAGTTTTTAAAGTTTAAATGATCAAAAGTGTACAATTTTTTATATCTAAATTCATTATGACAATTATTATAATTACATAATTTAAATTAATTTATTTCAAATTGAACTAATTTTACATTAATGAAAATAAAACATATAATTTTACATTGTAAATAATTAAATAAAAATGCAGTTTTAATTAAAACATATTAAGTTTCACTATTCATCAAAAAATAAATCTTTTCTAAATAATATGAAAAATTAATCCTAATTTTATTTATATATTCTGATTTAAAATCTTTTTTTTACTCTATAAAATCAATTCTATAAAATTTTATGAATATTATTTATAATAAGTATGAAAAATGAATCCAAACTACATTTTAGAAAAATAAATTTCTTATGTGAAAAATAAGATTTAATCTTCTTTAAAATATAGAAAACAAAAAAGATGAATACTAAAATTGTTATTTTATATCTAATATTTATATTTTAAAAATATTTCACCAAAAGTGTATCTTTTCAATTTATATAGCTAAACTGTATTTTTTATAGAAAACTATATTCAGCATAAAGAGAATTTCTTTATTTTCCAATGGTTCATATTTTAATTTATAATTATTCGGTCAAAAAAGTATTCATCTTATGTAAATTTTTTAGCCATAATTTCATAATTTAGTTAATATTATTCATACCCACCATTCTAAAGGTTGTAAGAAAACTATCATGTAAAATTAAAATATTTCAAAATAATATATCATTTCTTTCAAACTCAATGTTGTTTGTAATAAAAACATAACTCAGTGTTGTGTTTAATTAAATCCAAACTTAATGATTTAAATAAAAAAGTATAAATTCAAAGTATAATTTAAAAAATATTGAAAATTTTAAAGTAATTATATATATATATATATATATATATATTTCATAAAATCTCTTATTGTTCTATTTTACCCATCTTACAATGAATTTCTCCACTGAAAGTCGACTGGATCATCAAATCTTTAACATTTATAAATTCTTTTATATAATCCCATATTATATAAATCATTAATAAACATCCTCATGAATAATAGAAAGTGTTTTTTTAATTCAAATCTAAAAACAAATATTTGGTTTGAAAATAGTAGACCATAGGTGGAATGTGAGAACATGGAAATAGAAAATATAACCAACACCCAAATACTGATGGAGATTGATAAAGAACATGGATAATAAGAAAACAGGTTATCCATAGATGTTTAAATAACACAAATCACTAAACCAAATAGTCATAAAAAAGTTCATTGATATCATATAAACTGATGTAAACCAAGAGAAATTTTACTTCAATATCCATTTATTAATGTTAATGAATTTTCATGAGAACATATACATACTTAATTTCATTCCATTTCGTAAGAATGATCACATCCTTTAATAGTTTTGTGATCAATTTACCCACCACCTTTTACATCATTAAATAAAGGTGATTTTTTTGTTCTTGAAGAACCGATGGATCATAAAATCAATAAATATAATGATATGTTATTTTTTCTATCATTTGTTGTCATCACAAAACATTGGTTATTAATAGTTATCCAATATTGATAAATATTGAGATGGTGAAGTAATACATTAATATTTAAAAGCCTCATACAAGGTTTAACTTAAACCATTCAACAAATAGATAACCTTATGACCCATCCAAAATATTAAAATCAAAAAAAAGTTGAAATAATGACTCTAAATTTCCAAAAATGAACTTATCATTAATCAAAAAATTTTACAAAGTGGCTCTTTCTTATCAAATACAAAAAATTTTAATACATTCATGATGTACTCATTTGAAACATGGTTGTAATTGTAATTACTATAAATCCTTATTGAAAACATGCATCCTTACATTTTCTATAAATAAAAAAATATTGGATATATTACCTAAATCAAAAAATCTTGTAAACTCCATCAATGAATGAAAAAAACCACTTTTCCAACAACACAATAATCTGTTCCAAGGTAATCAGTATTATCTAATTGACATATTCATATCCAAAAACACTTTATCCAAATAATATTTTCTCAACATCCATAATATATCAAGGTTTATATTTCCTTAATCATAACATCTCATTCCCACTAAATCACATTTCTAGTCTATAATATTCATTTTACATATTCTTCACAAATCCTTAACTCATAACATCTCAACACATCCCATATATATGTATATATATAATATTATTTTACAATTATAATACATAACCACTTAGATTATTCCACCTAGTCCTTAATATGTTAACTAGGTTTCCTCAAATTACTCCATAATACCCCTTTCTTTTCATATTCCATTCAAAGTCTCTACATCATCATCAGTTTAACAATTACTCCAACATACTATCTAATTTGATTCATGAGATTTCCCCCATGGAAATCAGCTTCAATAATTCTATTAATTTTGATATTTAAATCATTCACCCAGGGATAATAACTTAGGAGAACTAAAATTTTCATCCATTTTGTTAACTAGAATTTTCATTATCCCTTGGAAATTTATTTCTCTAATCCATTCTTATCTAAACAGAAAACATTTTCCCATTCCATTAGGACATTCCCTAGATTCTTTTTCCTAATTTTTTTACATATATGAAACAAAATATTCTTTCCCTGATGGTCTACACTACATCAACTCCCATCATGTTTTATCCTACTCTTCTTTGGTGAGTCTGAGAGTTGGTTTACATTCACATTGTTAGTCATGTTCTTTGATATCTTATTAGAAAAAATAATTATGTGTTTCAATCCAATCATCATCTAATTTTGATTCTCAATATAAAATTGTATTTCAGACTCATTGATAACCCAGCTCTTTTGGGCTCCTCTAATTCTCTAAAACAAAAAAAGAATAGTTTGATTAATGATAATAATAATGGGGATAATATTAATTAATTTCATTTATATGATGTCAATATAATGACACCTTATTTTGAATCTTGGAAACATTTTCATTAACCTATGTCATTCATAGTCATAATCTATACCAATAAATCATAATATTTTGTAAATATTTTGTGACTTTCAAAAACATATCATTAAGGAGTTTCAAACTATGTGTGAAACAAGGCTTTTTGTCATGCACGAGGTGATGATTGAGTCCATATCCATATTCCATGTTTTGATTTATTACCACTAAGTACCTATTTTTAAGGTTAATATCCATTAATAGTGTCCAAAATGGTTATAATTTATATGAAACCACTCACTCTATCCTTTACCAAAATTCGAGGTCATTTTCTTATACATAGACTATTCATGATACTTATCTTTATACAGATTATAATTCATATCCTAAAAAATATTCTTAGTAATCTCTTTAATTTTTGTCATCCTTTTTTATAAAGGTTAACTTGAAGTCTCCTCTGATACCAAATATAATGAACTATACTTTACATGCAGTGATATTGCATCTTTTTATATGAATATTATATATATTATGCAAACACATTCCTGAGGACCATAATAGGTAAGTTCCTTAGGAAACCTATAAAAAAATCTTTTTAACTCATTAATGGTTTTCATTGTCTCTTATAAAGATTGTACCCTTTATTAATCTTCCAAATCATACCCTACAAAAACATTTCTTCATAACCGGGGAAAGGAAAAATAAGAAATAGTAATCAATGATGCTTGGTAAGTGTAAACAAGGGAGATACATAAAATATATATTAGAATAAGGGTATGAAACATGAGAATAACAAATTAAGACCGAACCCTTCATATCAATTTTAATAATCTTGAGTCATGGAATAAATATTTTCACTTCATAAGAAATGAATCATTATGGAAATCAAAGAACATGATCCATGATAGGATATATATTTTTTTCATGTGTGTCATCATATAACATTAATAACTTGTTTAAATAGAATAAGGATCACTCATTAAATTAAAAACATCAAATCATGCCCTTGCACAATCATATGGACATGTAACTAGGTAAGTCCATAACATTATGAACCTGAAATATATCTCAAAACATAACATTATGAACAAGTTATTGGGTTCATTCATACCATTATGATCATGTGTTTAGGTTCATATGTAACATTGTAAACATGTAATGAAGTTCACATATAAAATATTTACTCATGATGTTTATTTCCTTACCCAATGCAATGGAGGGAGGTATAGGTCCCACTCGCCTCATAATGAAAACCATATATATGTTTTCCACAAAGAAATACATATTCATCAAATTACTACGCATAAAATTAAATGGGTTTCAATAAAATTTAATCATATCATAATATATTGAAAAGAGATAGGTTTTATAATCATTTCAACATTCCACCCTAGCATGGACCATTAAAATAAGTGTATTTCATGATAGTTCTATTATTTTATAACACATGGAAGTTAAGAGGGTTTCATTAAAATATTTTCATGATTAAACATTTTGGGAAATAATAATAATTTTACCCGTTATCCATATCCTAATTAAGTTATATGTTACATCAAAGGATATCATCTTAAATGGAAAATGTTTTTGAACAATCTTTTAAAATATTTTATGAGGAAATTATAATTTCTTATTTGAAATACAATTTTTTAAAACATAAAATACATTGAAAACAAATTATATAAAAATTAATGTGAAAAAATATAATGTAATCTATGAATACAATAATGATCATGATGATGGGAGGTTCTATTCATATATTATATGTTAAAACAATGATTCCTTTCAAATGTTTGCAAAAACTGAAACCATAAATGTTTGGAAAAACAACATCAATATTTCATAAAAAACAAAATTATAAAATGTAAAATATTGATAAAAATGTTTTTAAACATCAAAGTATAATAATAAATCACTTTTGAAAATATTTTTATACAGAATGGTTTTATAAGAATATGGATTATCTGACCAAAGTCCGAGATAAAGTAATCTTTTCATAAAAATATTTTCTCAGTTATCTTTATTAATGAAGAGCGGGAAATTGTTCTATTATGTGAAAATATCATTAATTAACGAGAGTGTATAATATTAATTACATTCTTTTTATATAGATCATATTATTTTATCATTATAAACATAATCATAAACAATCCTAATAAACTATGAGACTGTGACATAAAATCTTTACTAACTTAGTACTTTGAATTATAATACCCATGTAAGAATAACATAAAATGTAACTTAAAATGTAGTGAATAAAAATAAAATAATGATATTACATATAAATCAGGTTGTGTATACATATTTTAAAATAAGATAAGTATAAGGCCCCAGCCTTAAACCTTACTTAATCTTTAGTTATTACAAGATTACACATTGAGGATCTTTTCGGGTTTAGAGTTTTAGAGAATTAGATCATAAAACTTGCATTACATTCCACATATAAACAAAGTGGTTACATAAAGATAGAATTCTTCATTCCCATCAATGGAAACACATTTAAAATAAAACATGGATTATTTCTTGACACTTCCTTGACACTATCATCATATCATGTACCTTTCCCTTGACCTATGAAAAACATTTCAAAAAAACATGGGATGAGCATAAAAAGCTCAGTATGGGTTATAAAAACATGGAAAGGAAACATGGGTACATATATACATAAGAATGAAATCATACTTTACCCATAAAACATAGGCACTTTAACATACCTTATAAAATCATGAATAAATCATAGAAATCATAGGACATAAAGGTAACTTGAGGCATTCATAACATTCTTACGTAGGGAGTAACCCTCTTGGTTACGTTTGGAATACCCATCATAGTATATTCCCTAAAATCTCTTCGGAGAAACCATAACGTTTCACTCCTTCGCGTTACCCAATGCATTGGAGAGCTATAACGGGCTCACCCGCCCTTAGTTTATCACGGAACCACCCGTCTTCATAATAATGCCCAAGAACCATAACAGAATCATATCACATAAAACATGCATAAATGAAACATAAAATTTCCACATTTCAATCACGAGATATCAATACAACACATTGATATAAAAACATTATGAAAACCATTTTCAATACCAAAATAAGAGAAAAGTAAAACATGGTATTTATTTTTCTTTTAAAAAGAAGGTATGGCTTGTAGACGAAGCCGAAACTCAAATAACGGTCACGACGGCGGAGAAGTCGTTGTCGCCGCATACGTAAGACAAAAACATTCACTTTTTTTGTTTAGTAAATGCTTCATATAAAAAAGATTCCTTTTGAATAAACGTAAAAGTAAAAGTGGTTTATACACCGTATAAAAAAAGTTGTGTATAAAATAAAATATGCCTCAACGAAAGGAGATTGAGACGAAGTCCCATACCTCGTATCCGACATGACCTGACCGTTCTTTAATCTCCTGAATAATAAACTTGAGTTAATCTCTACTTGCTTATGAACCTTTTTCAAGCTCATTGTTCCTTTTATACCATGTTATGAACATCATGTAATCATTTAAGTTAATAATGTTCATTTTGTCAGTATTTGGTACTTAAGTCAAAAATAGACTTCTTACACTTACATGTTGTTAATTTGGTCAAAGGTTAGTTATATCCATAATGATATTAATGATTTGGATAACGTATACATCATATATATTCAGCATATACATGTATTTAAAATATTAAATCACATTTAGAGGTAAGAAATGAAATGCACCGTTCATGGAGACGGTAAGCCGTACGTACGCATGAGCGCTACTTCCATTTCTATTTCGTATTTTTTTGGAATGGAATCATAATTATATAAGACTATATTATAAGTCCAGTATAATAACATATATAATATCATTAACATTATCCTTTACACATCCCACATATGGTATTAACGAATCAAATCACTTTTAGGGGGCGGTAGTCCGCACTTCCTAAAATGAAGATATCGTGTTTACCCATAATGGAAACCATAATGGTATGCCCAAAATGAAAAAAAAACAGAAGCTTAAGGAAAAAATAAACATATTATATATCATATATAAAAATAGTGACATCATAATGGCCACCTTTGAAGGTGTTAAATGAGTATTGAACAATCATCGTTTCGGGAGGCAGAATTTCACCATCCACGGAAACCGTATGTTCTTTAACCATTTGATGTAGTTGTGTGAGTTTGTAGCTCAAATAAATCTTATAAAACATCCTAGTATATTGAAGATACTGTTTGTTTTACAAAATAAGTAAAAAAAAGAGTTTAGGGGGTTGGAGAAACAAAATAAAACAAATGAACATGAGAGAATGAATTACCTTTAAAAGTGTAACTCCTTTTGATTTGAGCATAAAGGCTTCCTTTGAAAGGATTCTGCCCAAAGGGAATCATCTAGGATGAGGAGAGGGATGTAGAGAGAGTAAATGGGCAGGTTTTGGCCGAGCGAAAGGCTTCAGGAGTGTGTGAAATGAGGTAGAGGTGGGGGCCTTTTATAAGAGGAGAGGAGGGGCACTTTTGGAAAGTAAAGAAATATTACTTTATTTGAAAATGTGTTTCGGTTTTAAAAGGTCCCACATTGATATAATTCGTGGATAAGGTGATAAGGGTTCTACATCCACCCATCCAATTGGTTTTGGACATTTGTAGTTTATATATTTTACATTATCTTTCCATTTTATTTAAATCGTCAAATAATGATGTCATCGCTGCATCATTATTATGTCATAAATAATTTAATTTATTTAATGTCTAAAAATTATAAAAAAAATACTATGATGTAGTAAATCGTTTTATCTTTTCAATGACTATTTATAATCAAAAATATGATCTTTATAACCCCATGTAAAAATGGTTTTCGTAAAACATATTATGTTTGTGTCATTTTTACTTTTACATTAAATAAAAGTTATTTTTGTCATTTCCCAACAAAAGTGGATCCATGGGGTCCCCAAGTTGACCCATGGATTTTCTTGGTCGGCCATGACACAACCAATAAATTTGGGACATGTTTCTAGGTCATTTCATATTATTAAATCATTATTTATACCTTAAACTACCCTAATTACCACTAATGGCGATTAAGAACTTAATAAGTTACTATTCACCAAAAAATTATTATAATCTCATTGAACCAAATTTTACTTCTTAATGACAACCATTTATGTCGGATTTTTGAAATTCAAAACACAATGATGGAAAAATTTCATTTAAACGGAAAATCAGTCTTTATAATTACCACTTAGTGGTTTCACTATTCATCAAAAATTGGAGTTTTTCGGAAAATTACCAAAAATTCACCCTAAGCTATATTTGATATTACGAATTCAAAAATGAAATCTATTTTACAAAATTCAAAACATATAAGTCACATTAATTAATTTAATAATTAATTCCCGCTGCCAGAGCAAATAGCGTGTTTTTACAAAACAATAAGTATCAAAAGATTGACACCAGTTTAAGTCTAATTTCAAAGTGAAATTGATTCCAATGACCACCATTGGATAAAATGGTAAAAATATATTCTAATTTCACTTCAAAACCAATTCAAAACATAATCTAATCATATAAATAAATTAGATTAAAAAGCAGTTTTGATGTAAAATGCAGTATTCTTCACTATTCATTAAAAAATTAACATTGTCAGAAAAATACCAAATATTCACACATGGTAAATTTTGATGTCCCAATCATAAAGAATAAGTTTATTTTGACAAACATAGTTTATAAAATTTTCAAAAGATAGATTCAAAAATGGTTTACCATCAAAAGGCAGTAAAACCATCTTTTAAGAATATTAGTGTATTCCCTGCATAAGATTGTATTTATTTTCATTTTAAGCCTCTATAACACTATCTTAATCATTAATAGACATAGATAAAAATATCTATTATTCATTACTTGGGATGTTACATCCTTCCCCCCTTTAGAAAATTGTGTCCCCGCAATTTATTTACTTATCGAATAAATGGGGGTACTTATCCCTCATTGCATTTTCCGATTCCCATGTTGCCTCTTCAATCATGTGGTTTTTCCACAAAACCTTTACCTGGTGAATCACCTTATTCCGTAACACTTGCTCCCTGTGGTCAAGAATCTGGACCGGTTGTTCCTCATAAGATAGGTTCTCTTCCAGCTGAACTACCTCTGGACTCAAAACATGAGATGGATCTGGCATATACTTCCTCAACATTGAAACATGAAAAACATTGTGTACCTGAGATAAACTCAGAGGTAAATCCACCCGGTATGCAACTAATCCAACTCTCTCCAGAATTTTATATGGTCCAATAAACCTTGGACTCAGCTTTCCTTTCTTACCAAATCTCATCACACTTTTCCAAGGAGAAACCTTGATAAAAACATGATCACCTACCTCGAAAGATAGATCCTTCCTCCGTTTATCCGCATAACTCTTCTGCCTGCTCTGAGCTATTCTCATGTGTTTCTGAATCAGCTGAACATTTTCTGCCATCTCTTCTACCAATTCTGGTCCCATCAACTTCCTTTCACCCACTTCATCCCAGAAAGCTGGAGTTCGACACCGCTTCCCATGTAATGCCCGAAATGGTGCCATCTGTATACTGGAATGAAAGCTGTTATTATAAGAAAACTCAACCAAAGAAAGATGTTGGTCCTAACTTCCCTGATAATCCATAGAACAAGCTCGTAGCATATCCTCCAATGTCTGAATGGTTCGTTCTGACTGCCCATCTGATTGAGGATGAAAAGCTGTACCAAAATTTAATTCAGTACCCAACGACTTCAGAAGGCCTTTCCAAAAGTTAGAAGTAAACCTGGGATCACGATCCGATACAATGGAGAGAGAAACTCCATGTAACCTGACTATTTCTTTAAGATACAAACGAGAAAGTTGATCAAGAGAGAAATTATCTCGTATAGCAAGGAAATGAGCAGATTTGGCCAAGCGATCAACAATAACCCAGATTGCATTATTACCTCGAGATGTCTTCGGTAATCCAACAACAAAGTCCATGGATATATTCTCTCATTTCCACTCTGGCACTGGTAAAGGCTGAAGCATCCCTTTCGGTAACTGCCGCTCTTCTTTAACCTGTTGACATGTCAAACACTTTACAGTAAAATCAGCAATGTCTCTTTTCATTCCATCCCACCAGTAATACTCCTGCAGATCTCTATACATCTTAGTACTGCCCGGATGAACTGAAAACGGAGAACTATGAGCTTCACATAACAAATATCTCTTCAACTGTGAATCACAAGGCACACACAATCTCTTCCAAAATCTCAAAACACAATCATTATCAATGTTGAATTCAGGAAACTTACCTTTCTGAACCAGCTCTACCTTTTTCTGCAACTCACTGTCTTGCTTCTATGCTTGCTTGATTCTATCTGATATAGAAGATCTCACTGATACCTGAAAAAAAAAACAGAAGGACTTCTTGCACCAACAACTTCTATGCCAAAGTTCATCAAATCCTTGACCAAAGGATCACGTTCCAAACGCAACATTGCTAATGAAGGATTACTTTTTCGACTCAAAGCATCAGCCACTTTATTTTCTAATCTTGGATGGTAATGTATTGTACAATCATAATCCTTGATTAATTCTAGCCATCTCCTCTGTCACATGTTTAACTCTTTCTGAGTGAATATATACTTTAAACTTTTTTGATCGGTATATATTTCACACTTTACTGCATACAAATGATGCCTCCAAATTTTTAAAGCAAAAACAACAGTAGCTAATTCCAAATCATGTGTAGGGTAATTTACCTCATGAGTTTTCAACTGTCGTGAAGCATAAGAAATTACCTGATCATTCTGCATTAGGACGCAACCAAGTCCTTTCAATGAAGCATCACTGTATATAACAAACTCACCATTCCTGGAAGGTAGTGCCAAAACTCGAGCATTCACCAATCTTCTTTTCAATTCCTGAAAACAATCATCACATTCTTTTGTCCAGATAAACTTAACACCCTTCTGAGTTAGCTTAGTCATTGGACTAGATAACCGTGAAAAATTTCTAACAAACCTTCGGTAATAGCCCGCCAAACCAAGGAAGCTACGAATCTCGGTTACATTTGTGGGTCTTGGACATTCTTCCACAACTTTTGTTTTTGCAGGATCAACAGTTATTCCATCTTTAGAAACAATGTGACCAAGGAAAGAAATTTTTTGCAACCAAAACTCACACTTTCTGAATTTCCCATACAGTTTCTTTTCTTTTAAGGTTTGCAAGATAACCCTTAAATGTCTTTATTGCTCCTCTTTACTTTTAGAAAACACCAAAATATCATCAATGAAAACCACCACAAACTTATCCAAGAACTCATGGAAAATTCTATTCATTAAATCCATGAATACAGAAGGTGCATTGGTTAGCCCAAAAAGCATTACTACAAATTCATAATGGCCATATCTCGTACGGAATGCGGTCTTCGGAATATCTGCCTCCTTTACCTTCAGATGATGGTACCCCGATCTCAATTAAATCTTTGAAAAAAACTGAGCTCCCTGGAGCTGATCAAACAAATCATCGATATGAGGCAAATGATATTTGTTCGTAATAGTGATATTATTCAAGGCTCTATAATCAATGCAAATCTCATAGAACCATCTTTCATTTTAACAAATAAAATAGGAGCACCTCATGGTGATGTTCTAGGTCTAATGAATCCTTTCTCTAATAAATCTTGCAATTGCTCCTTCAACTCTAAAAGTTCAATTTGTTCCATTCGATAAGGGGGTTTTGAAATTGGCTTAGCATCAGGAACTAAGTCAACAGTAAACTCAACTTCCCGATCTGGTATTATTCCAGGAAACTCATCAGTAAAAACATCATGATACTCATTTACCACTGGCACATCATTAATCTGAACAGTTCCTTTATTTTCAATGACGTGTGCAAGGTAACATTCATTTCCATCTTTTACAAGTTTCTCAGCCTCTTGATATGTTATCAAAAGTAAGGGTTCATTCCTGTAAACAAACTGAAAGTCTTTCTGAAAAGAAACTTCTTTAGCTCTACAGTCAATCTTAGCATGGTAAATAGAGAGCCAATCCATACCCAGGATAACATCAAATTCTACTAGAGGTAGAACAATAAGGTTTGCAAGTAGGTTCTTTCCACAGATAAGGATAGGAAGATTCTTATAAATTCTTTTTGCCTCAACATTTCCCCCAGGTGTTTTTACCAAAAGTCCATGAGTCATTTCTTGAGATGGTATTCCCATTTTACTAGAAAAGGTTTTAGAGATGAAAGAATGTGTAGACCCCGAATCAAACAACACACTGGCATAATCTGAAAAAACAAAAAAAGTACCTGATACAACTTCATTTGATGGCCTGAAATCTACTGAAGTAGTTGCAAAGGATTTCACCACCCCTTTCTGCTTATAGTCTAACTGCTTCCCATCACTCAAGCTCTTTGGCGGACACTCGATTGCATAGTGACCCATCTCATTGCACTTATAACATTTCACTAACTGTAAATCAAATTTGTTCTTACCTTCACCTTGATCCATTTCAGTACAATCATGAGCCTTATGTCCCATCTTACCACATCAGTAGCACTTTCCAGAATTCAGAAGACATTCCCCAGCATGCCTTTTTCCACATTTATCACAAACTGGAAACTTAGTTCTCTTACCATCAGACTTTTTTGAAGAATTATTACCTTTCTCCTGCCAGCTCGGTCTCTTCTTCTGCTGGTTGTTATAGAACACTTGGTCATTGGAAAACTCTATTTCCACCTTCTCAGCACATCGAACAAGATTTTCATAACTTTTAAACTCACGAGAAGATAATGCCCTTCGATATTTTGGCTTTAATCCTGATTAAAAACGATTGATTTTACTATCAAGGTCTCGAATAAAATTTGGATCATACCTTGCCAATCGAGTGAACCTTTCTTTATAGGCAGCCAGTGAGTCTTCCTCTTGCCTCAATTCCAAGAATTTCTTTTCCATCCTAAGTCGAACAGCCTTAGGAAAATACTTCTCAAGAAACATACCTTTGAATTCATCCCAGTCAAGAGCATCAATCTCATCGGTGTCCCTGATATTTTTAACCATAGACCACCACTGATCTGCTTCACCCTCCAAACGGTAAATAGAAAGACTAACCTTTTGATTGTCTGAACACCCCATGACATCAAAAATCTTCTCCAGTGCTTTAATCCACCCTTCAGCTAGCACATGGTCAGATGATCCTCTGAATGATGGTGGATGTTGCCTCATGAAATGTTCCACCACTAACATGTTCTTCTGCGGTTGGTCTGGCTGATCTTGTGTATAGATACCACCGCCATTTATCGCTTGAGTCAACTGCGCCATTACTGCAGCAAACTGTTCAGTTCCAATTCTGACCATTTCTGGATGCTGATTCTGAAGTTTATTTCCTTCTGTATGCCTTCCTAGCACTGCTTCCCTGTTTCCTCTGTGGAAAACCATTCTGAACAAACATGTCTTAGATAAAGCAACATGGTAATCTTTAAATGCTATATCGTTTCAAAAAAAATATTTTTGGATAATCATTTAATAGAATTATAACTCCTAAAGTTATCTAAACCGACCTTTGATACCAACTATAAGGCCCCATCCTTAAACCTTACTTAATCTTGAGTTATTAAAAGATTACACATTGAGGATATTTTCGGGTTTAGAGTTTTAGAGAATTAGATCATAAAACTTGCATTACATTCCACATATAAACAAAGTGGTTACATAAAGATAGTATTCTTCATTCCCATCAATGGAAACACATTTAAAATAAAACATGGATTATTTCTTGACACTTCGTTGACACTATCATCATATCATGTACCTTTCCCTTGACCTGTGAAAAACATTTCAAAAAAACTTGGGATGAGCATAAACTGCTCAGTATGGGTTATAAAAACATGGAAAGGAAACATGGGTACATATATACATAAGAATGAAATCATACTTTACCCATAAAACATAGGCACTTTAACATACCTCATAAAATCATGAATAAATCATAGAAATCATAGGACATAAAGGTAACTTGAGGCATTCATAACATTCTTACGTAGGGAGTAACCC
The DNA here is from genome assembly GCA_963277665.1 of Viscum album. Classification (NCBI taxonomy): domain Eukaryota; kingdom Viridiplantae; phylum Streptophyta; class Magnoliopsida; order Santalales; family Viscaceae; genus Viscum; species Viscum album. The sequence goes on along the minus strand of OY728143.1, from coordinate 1,982,164,412 downwards.
TCTTGGTTACGTTTGGAATACCCATCACAGTATATTCCCTAAAATCTCTTCGGAGAAACCTTAACGTTTCACTCCTTCGCGTTACCTAATGAATTGGAGAGCTATAACGGGCTCACCCGCCCTTAGTTTATCACAGAACCACCCGTCTTCATAATAATTCCCAAGAACCATAACAGAATCATATCACATAAAACATGCAAAAATGACACATAAAATTTCCACATTTCAATCACGAGATATCAATACAAATCATTGATATAAAAACATTATGAAAACCATTTTCAATACCAAAATAATAGAAAAGTAAAACATAGTATTTATTTTTCTTTTAAAAAGAAGGTATGGCTTGTAGAGGAAGCTAAAACTCAAATAACAGTCACAACGGCGGAGAAGTCGTTGTCGCCGCATACGTACGACAAAAACATTCCTTTTTGTCGTTTCGTAAATGCTTCGTATAAAAAAGATTCCTTTTGAATAAACATAAAAGTCAATGTGGTTTATACACCGTATAAAAGAAAGTTGTGTATAAAATAAAATATGCCTCAACGAAAGGAGATTGAGACGAAGTCTCATACCTCGTATCCGACTTGACCCGACCGTTCTTTAATCTCCTGAATAATAAACTTGTGTTAATATCTACATGCTTATGAACCTTTTTAAAGCTCATTGTTCCTTTTATACCATGTTATGAACATCATGTAATCATTTAAGTTAATAATGTTCATTTTGTCGGTATTTGGTTCTTAAGTCAAAAATAGACTTCTTACACTTACATGTTGTTAATTTGGTCAAAGGTTCATTATATCCAGAATTATATTAATGATTTGGATAAAGTATACATCATATATATTCAGCATATACATGTATTTATAATATTACATCACATTTAGAGGTAAGAAATGAAATGCATCGTTCATGGAGACGGTAAGCCGTACGTACGCATGAACACTACTTCCATTTCTATTTCGTATTTTTTTGGAATGGAATCATAATTATATAAGAGTATATTATAATTCCAGTATAATAACATATATAATATCATTAACTTTATCCTTTACACATCCCACATATGGTATTAATGAATCAAATCACTTTCTGGGGGCGGTAGTCCGCACTTCCTAAAATGAAGATATCATGTTTACCCATAATGGAAACCATAAAGGTATGCCCAAAATGAAAAAAAACAGAAGCTTAAGGAAAACATAAACATATAATATATCATATATAAAAATAGTGACATCATAATGGCCACCTTTGAAGGTGTTAAATGAGTATTGAACAATCATCGTTTCTGGAGGCAGAATTTCGCCATCCACGGAAACCGTATCTTCTTTAACCATTTGATGTAGTTGTGTGAGAGTGTAGGTCAAATAAATCTTATAAAACATCCTAGTATATTGAAGATACTTGTGTTGTTACAAAAGAAGAAAAAAAAATAGTTTATGGGGTTGGAGAAACAAAATAAAACAAATGAACATGAGAGAATGAATTACCTTTAAAAGTGTAACTCCTTTTGATTTGAGACTAAAGGCTTCCTTTGAAAGGATTCTTCCCAAAGGTAATCCTCTAGGATGAGGAGAGGGATGTAGAGAGATTAAATGGGCAGGGTTTGGCCGAGCCAAAGTCTTGATGAGTGTGTGAAATGAGGTAGAGGTGGGGGCCTTTTATAAGAGGAGAGGAGGGGCACTTTTGGAAAGTAAAGAAATATTACTTTATTTGAAAAAACATTTCGGTTTTAAAAGGTCCCAAATTGATATAATTCGTGGATAAGGTGATAAGGGTTCGACATCCACTCATCCAATTGGTTTTTGACATTTGTAGTTCATAGATTTTACATTATCTTTTCATTTTATTTAAATCGTCAAATAATGATGTCATCGCTGCATCATTATTATGTCATAAATAATTTGATTTATTTAATGTCTACAATTTATAAAAAAAATACTATGATGTAGGAAATCTTTTTATATTTTCAATGAATATTTATAATAAAAAATATCGTCTTTATAACCCCATGTAATAATTGTTTTCGTAAAACATATTATGTTTGTGTCATTTTTACTTTTACATTAAATAAAAGTTATTTTTGTCATTTCCCAACAAAAGTGGATCCATGGGGTCCCCAAGTTGACCCATGGCTTGTCGTGGTCGGCCATGACACAAAAAATAAGGTTGGGACATTTTTCTAGGTCATTTCATATTATTAAAGCATTATTTATACCTTAAACTACCCTAATTACCACTAATCGCGATTAAGAACTTAATAAGTTACTATTCACCAAAAATTATTATAATCTCATTGAACCACATTTTACTTCTTAATGACAACCATTTATGTCGGATTTTTGAAATTCAAAACACAATGATGGCAAAATTTCATTTAAACGAAAAATCAGTCTTTATAAGTACCACTTAGTGGTTTCACAATTCATCAAAAATTAGAGTTTTTCAGAAAATTACCAAAAATTCACCCTAAGCTATATTTGATATTACGAATTCAAAAATGAAATCTATTTTACAAAATTCAAAACATATAAGTCACATTAATTAATTTAATAATTAATTCCCGCTGCCATAGCAAATAGCGTGTTTTTACAAAACAATAAGTATCAAAAGATTGACACCAGTTTAAGTCTAATTTCCAAGGGAAATTGATTTCAATGACCACCATTGGATAAAATTGTAAAAATATATTCTAATTTCACTTCAAAACCAATTCAAAACATAATCTAATCATATAAATAAATTAGATTAAAAAGCAGTTTTTATGTAAAATGCAGTATTCTTCACTATTCATTAAAAAATGAACATTGTCAGAAAAATACCAAAAATTCACACAAGGTAAATTTTGATGTACCAATCATAAAGGATAAGTTTATTTTCACAAAAATAGTTTATAAAATTGTCAAAATATAGATTCAAAAAAGGTTTTCCATCAAAAGGCAGTAAAACAATCTTTTAAGAATATTAGTGTATTCCCTGCATAAGATTGTATTTATTTTCATTTTAAGCCTCTATAACACTATCTTAATCATTAATAGACATAGATAAAAATATCTATTATTCATTACTTGGGATGTTACAATAAGTGAACAACATTATATATATCTCATAGAATTAAAACTGAGACATGAAAACCCTACCTATTTGGTAATGTTTTTACCATAAAACCCAAAAATAGAAATCGGAAGATAGATATATAACTCACAATAATGATACAACGAAAAATCATAAAACTAATTCACAGGTACTGTACATGTAACGTCTTGATGTGTTAAAATAAATTACACATTATAATTTAATTAAATGTCTTATTATGTAATATGGTTATAGAAAACACATGCACTTATTTGGATTATTAAATTTCATCAGATTTAAATGAAAATTAATCATAATTAATGTTTATTATATATCCATTGAACATTTACCACATGATTAGTTTAAATATAAGATTTTAACTAATCCAATTGACATAGAAAAAGGAAGTGATTTCCTCAACCGGTAAGATTTTACCATATGAATCCCATTTATCGGAGCTTCCATGGGTGATACTATCACTGGTATTTTCTCCAGACCAATCTCAAGCTAAGATATAACAACATTATTATGAGTGACTCCATTTATGGGAGAATTTCAATATCTTCAAGAACACGACCCAAACCATGTACGCTGAACCACCCCCATGAAATTCTCATAGTTATACACCTTACCCTTAAGAATTTTGCAGGTGTATTAAAGGGAAATGTATCAGGACCCTATAAATGTGATTTTTTACATTATTTTTTATAGAATAATGAAAATATTTTCATCATATTAGGATTACATGATAAATAAATTTTATTTTGATATAATAAAAAAGAATTAGTATTTTTGGTTAATGTTATAATTCAATTAAGGAATTTATTTTGATAAATTATTGTATTTTTTTAACAAATAATATTTTTATACTAATATATTATTATTATATAATTTTTATTAAATATAAATGACCATATATTTTTTTTGAAGTCAATGGTAATTTTTATAAGGGTTAGAAATATGTTATTGTCCAAAAACCCAACATTCCACAATAAATTTCATTCTTATTTTAAAAGTGAAAATTAATATTTTTATAAAATTATGTAGAAAAAATTAATATTATTTTAGTAATAATAATGTAAAAATTATCTAATGGTGAGTTTTTATAATTTTCTCGGATAGTTGATTTTATGTATAAAAATCCAATATCATATAATTATACTTTATGTGTTATGAAATCATAATGTCCAAAAATTGATGTAATAAATACTAGAAAGGTTATTAATGACCAAATATATGTTTTTAATTTTAAATGACGAGATTTTATGTTTATTTTTTAAATTTTATAAAGTCGTTGTGAATTTTCCAAAACCATTAATATATTTTTATGGTTTTAAAATCATTTCTTTAAGAGTATGACTAAATTCCAAATAAGAAAGTGAATTATATTATTATGTTAGGACATTTAAATGATAAAATATTTAAAACTAGTCCCATTTTTAGAAACCATCATAAAACCATAGAATGTTTTGTGTTTTCGGTAATTTGACTATATAGAGTCAAAAACCGAAGATTGAGAAATAATAGGGAAATCACCACTCTTTTCCTATAAAAACCCACCCAATATCTCATTTATAATCACTAAATATCATTTTATAACACCATTACTCTTCCCTACCCTCTCCAGAGACCTCATAAGGCACCACAAATCTCATTAGAATCTCTATAAATGCATTTGGAGTCACAAACTGAAGTAAGGGATCCTCGCATTCTCTTTTGTATTCATGTTTCTTTAATATATAATGCCTTATACTTCCAATTACTATTGTTGGGAAATATCCTTCCACGTCCCTAATACTATACATTTTGTTTCCAAATTATGAGATACCCATTTCTCTCTCATCAAACCATTTTATTAATTTTTAAATGATGTTGTTATGCTATTGAAATTTAACAGCGGTTTTTTATGCCAAAACAATTTTGTAATGAACAAAATAACCATTTATTATCAAGTTTGTTCAACTTTATAAACTTATTACACATTTAATTGGTACATAGATTATTCATTACACGAACCTTGATCATTGAATAAAATTTAATGATGAATGGATCCATTATTTATTATCCATGTTGTAAACATAAGAATGAGAATGAAATGAAAGTGATGGGTGCATTGGGAATTATATAGTGCGTCAATGCATTAGATAGTGTTTCATCATATGAAAAATCATTGTCATATATGGATTGCACCAAATTCATTTATGGAAATTTTATCATTATGATCTCTCTTAAACTATCATTCACTTTTTTTTATGATGCAGTGTCTTATGTTATTGCACATTTCCCACATAATGGCTATCATTCTATAGAATGCCATATTGTTCATGTTACTTTTATTCCTAATTGATATGACTATTTTATAAAATGTATTATTCATTACATTTTATTCCTTGTTTATTCCCTTATTGGTCTTTGTAGCTTTACCCTTTATTATATATTTCCCCATGTTATACAATGATGTTATGAATATGAAGGGCAATTAGGAACATGCTAAAGTGGTTTTCAGTAAAGATGATGTATTCCTTGTTTTACGTTGTCATTTAATTTTAATAATATTTAAGTAATCTATAATTTTTTACCTTATGGGTTTTAGTCAATGCAAACTTATGTAATAAATCATTAATTAATATGTAATAAAGATTAGGGTTGTTATAATAGGTATCAAAGGAAATGTTTAGTTACTTTTGGTATTAAGATTAGAAACCTCTAGAAAATTACTTGGGGATAATAATAAGTATAATAAAACATTTCTATGTTTTGGTATGTATATAGTAATTGTTTCATCAATAAAAATCATCACTTCATGGATACTACAAATAGGCATGGCTCTGGAAGAGATGCACCTAGGGGTAAAAACACTGACAAGGTGTGCTGGGCCAGATGTAGTATAACCTGGTACATGATAATGGTCCTTAATATGTAGCTATTTTGACACTCCAAATGGATATTATATGGTGAATTCATAATCTCATTATGAACCACTATTAAGGAAATAAAAATAACTATAATCATGTACATTTGGAAATAGATTATTGATAACATAGAATGGAGCCTATAAATTCATAAGATAAGAAAATTAATGTAATTTATAATAAATATATTTAATGTATTTGGATTCTTGTTTATGTGTTTAATAATTTAAAAATACTCTTCCACAATTTTCCATTTATTCTAACCAATGGGTAGAAATATGAGGAACTGGGAAAAAATCAATGTGAAGGGATATTTAATGACTTACCCAATGTGTTATGCAACCCAATTGGGGAAGGAATCACAAAATTCATGATGATACTCTGTTAGGTGACTCAGGTTTAAATAGAAGCCTATTTAGGAGGAGGATCCAAATCCCCCATATAGATAAAAAGTTGTGACTGATTCCTTTATGCGATAAAGGACTCTGAATTTTAATGGATCAACATATCCCTTAATAGTGGAACAATAGATCCACTCCATTGAGATGATATCCTAAATCATTCAACTATATATACAGGATAATTCTCTACTGTATTTTATCATATGGAGGATCAATATAATCTGTAGTGCAAATTTATAATGAATAAAAAGTATGAGGAATATATCTAAGCGATTAGGTGGATTGGATTACAAAATTTTTTTTGATAAATATATTTCTCTAACTATTTGACATTAAATGAAAAGCACTTTCCCTTCCCCCAAGAAAAAAGATGAAAAATATATAATGTTGTACATGGAAAACATCATAATATATTCATGATATGCCTCCGTCATTTTCAATAACCCTGAAAGCAAGGATGGAAACTTCTTTGGCATGATAAAACATCGTCTATGAAAATTGATGGTGATCAGACTCTTGGATAGCTATGAGGAAATTGTATGATGATACCTCAATGTTGAAATCTAGATTGGCCAATTTCATGGATATCAGGGGGATAACAATTGAGAAGTGGAGTTTAATCCTGGCTATCTTATAGAGAAATATAACAGTTCAAGGAAATTTCAACTTCCCACTTGTAAAAGGTTCCAAAAGAAGCACCTTGGAAATTTCCCAAGGGGAATTAGGAAATGATTTATGTACATGATGTAAGGACACCTAGATAGAAATTTTGAACAAGAGAAACCCACTAATGCTGTGAATAAAGGAATTACCCATTCAACCCTCAACGCATTTTTCATTGCTTCAAATGTAAGGATTTAGGGTACTTTGCAAACCAATTCCCTATGTCAATGTTTTTCAGAGACAAAAAAATCCTCCATAAAAGCAAGAGTGATATTTTTCAAACACAACTAATGAGGTGGATACTAAAAGTGATGTGGTTATAGATATGTTAGTTATTAATTCCAGAATATAAAATGTTATTTTCATTTTTTGTTCTACTCATTCCTTCATATCACAATAGATTAGTAGAACTATTCAAACACCACCAAAAAGAATGGGTGTAGACATGTTGGTTAAAATGGTAAATGTGGATATTATTGCATCCCATGTCTATTACTACTATGTAAAACATTGTGGAATAAAAATCCCAGTGATCCTTGTTTTACTCACTTTGGTGGAATTTGATACTATTCTGGTCATGGATTGGCATTCCCAATATAGATCCCAAAAAAATCATGAGAAGGAAATCACTCTCTATATCATGATTTGTCCCCTAATTACGTGTAAGTGAAAGGAGAGGGATGTATATTCATTATCACCATAAACATAAGAATGGATATTGTTTCCCAACAAGAAGACATATCTACAATAAATGTTGTATTCTAAGGAAATAAACATGCTTGAATACATTCCCATTGTAAGGGAATATAGTTATTTGTTTCATTGAGAATTAACTAGTCTTCTCCCCTTTTGAGAGGTTAAATATTAAATCGATCATATTCCTAGGGAATTACTTTTATCTAAGACTCTGAAAAGAATGGTTATTGTGGATCAAGAGGACCTAAAGAAAAAAATGTAGTAGAATCTAGATAAATGTTTTTCCTAGGTCTTTCACCATTGGCTTTACCATTCCTCTTCATCAGGATGAAGGATAAGTCGATGCGCCTTCGCATGGATTATCACAGGCTCATCTAGATCGTGATAAAGATCAGGTATCCTCTGCCACAGAATAAATAATTGTTTTATTAGCTATGTGGAGCACAATACTTCACCAAAGTGGATATGTGGTTGGGATATTATCAAGTTATCCTGAAAAGGAGGATATCCTCAAAACTTCTTTTTGTACAAGGTATGGGCACTATGAGTTTATAGTAATTCCTTTTGGACTCACTAATACTATATAAATATTCATGTTCATCATTAATAGAGTCTTCAGAGATTACCTCAAAACATTTGTGGTAGTATTTATGAATGATATTATAATATATTCCGAATCCATAGAAAAGAATGTGAAGCATATGAGGGCTATTATAATGACCTTCCTAAAGAAGAATCTTTATTCGAAGTACAAAAAATTTGAGTTCTAGTTAAAATAAGTCTCTTTATTGGGGAATATCATCATAATAAATAGTATATGTAAGATCCCTTCAATGATAGTTGTAATTTAAGGATGGTCAATGCCAACATCTATGGAAGATAACTATAGATTCCTTGGGTTAGGTGGGTATTATCACCGATTTCCAAGAAATTTCTCAAAATTCTCAAACCCTGTAACCAAGCTTACTGGGAAGGGAATAATATTTATTATATTGATGAATGTGAAGAGATATTAAAGTACATGAAAATGAGTCATATCAGTGCACATGCACTCACACTACCCACATGTGGAGATCTTTTTGTGGTGTTCAACGATGATTTAAAGAATGTATTGGTTTGTCTATTAATACAGAATGAAAATTTCATAGCCTATGATTTAGGGAAGTTGAATGTTGAAAACAATACTACCCATGTTTGATCTATAAATGGATTTTGTGATCTTCACGTTGAAAATATGGACTCATTATCTCTAATGAGAGAAGTTTGAAATATATATGGATCATAAAATCCTCACATATATATTCATTAATAAATAGATGAATATGCACCAATGAAGATGGTTCTAGATAATAAAAGTAAAATTATTTCTCAATCCACTACCATCAAAGGATAGAAAATAATGTAGAAGACACTCTAGGAAGAAAGGATCCAGAAAATCTATCACTGATTAGAATTGATATGGATTTGACCATTATTTATTTAAAAAGGATGGTCCTTGGAATCAAAAATGAAGGGAAATCATCAACCCTATCATAGAAGGTTTCTCAACCATCCATTATAGAGTGGATAAAATACGCTCATAGGGATGGTTTAGGATTCCAGTTGAAAGTGCATAATATAAGAAGAGTGATATACTAGAAAATAAATTTTAATGAAGAAGGAGTTCTGATATTTTGGTCACAACTATGTGTTCCATAAAATCATTAGTTAACGAAGGAATTGTTAGATGATTCACATAGTTCTAATTTTTCAATTCACCCATTAACCATAATGTCATATCGATATATCTGAAACCACTATTGGTTGGAAAATATAAAGAAGGAGATCTACAAACATACATAAATGTTCCTCGTAAGTTAGAAAGTAGAGGTTGAAAGGAAAACATATAATGTGATGATGAAACCATTACACATACCAACATGGAAATTGGAAAACATCATTATGGAATTTGTCACCAATATTCCTAATACATCCATGGGAAACAATGATTTATGGGTTATTATGGATCATCATATAAATACAACACACATTATCTCTATTCAATAGGACTTATCAACAAATCAAATTTCATATAAATATATATATATAAGTATTAAGTCTTTAAGGAGTCCCACTATCGATTGAATTTAATAAAGATCCTAGATTAACCTCTAAGATCTAGAAAAGTTTCAAACATGATCTAAGCACTATGTTGAATTTCTGTATGGCATTTCATCCTCCAACCAAGGGATTATATGATAGAAATATTTTGAAATTAGAAGTCATTTTTTTGGGCAAGTTCTATGGACATCAAAGTAGGATGCGACCAAAATCCACATAAAGTCTAGTTTTTTACAATAAGAGTTTCCACTCATTCATCCAAATGGCTCCCAAGAAATCCCTTAATGGGAAGATGATGGGAACACCATCATGCTAAAATAATGATTGGAAATAAAAAGCGTTTTTTCCTAATGTGGTTAAGGAAATGGCAGAAAAGGTTATGACCATTAAACAACACATAAAGGTTGCTTAGAGATGATACAAGAATTATTAAGAGAATCATCGATGAGGCCTATTGTTTGATGATAGAGACATGGTATTCCTCAGCATATCTCCATGTAATTAATTGACTATATTTGGGAATAATGGAATTCTTAGTCCAAGATACATTTTACCCTTTTAAATCCTTGATCGCATTAGAGCGGTGGACAATTGACAAGAATCCCCACCTAAACTGTCTCAAATTTATGATATATTCCATTTACTCCACTTGAGAAAGTACATATCATACCCCTCATATGTACTCAGTCCAGTGGTGGTACCAATGGAGAATGATATTTTTAATAAAGGATCTATCGGTGAGGATCATATATCATAAAGAAAAAGTTATACAAAATAAAAGAATGAACTTGGTCAAACTATTGTAGAGAAACCCCATGTTTTAAGAAGAAATGTGGGAACTAGATGAATGGATGAAACAGAATTTCCCTCATCTTCTTTAGAGTGGGAAATGAAAATTTTGATGATGAAATTTCTTATGAGAGGATGATTGTAACGACCCGATTATTTATAAATGAAATTCCCCGTGTGATTTAATTAAATGTCTTCATATGTAATATGGTTATAGAGAACGCATTGACTTAGTATATTATATCCTATCATATTTAAATGAACATTATGCATAATTATCATTGTTTATATATAAATTGAACAATTATCACAAGATTATTATAAATATATGTTTGTAACAAATCCAGTTGACATTCACAAATGAAGTGATGACCTCAACCAACAGGATTATACCCTTTGAGGGATATAGAATCACTTGGACTTTCCCTTACCCAATCCCATGATAATATCGATCAACTTAGTCATGATAGAAACCATTTAGGGGAGAATTTATAACTCATTGAGATCATATCCCAAACCATGTACGTTGACCCACCATATAAAAGTCTCACTATCATGCAACCTACCCATAAGGTGTTTTTTGTTGTATTAATGATACATGTATCAAGACCCTAGAAATATGAGTATGTTTAATATTTTATATATATTACTAAATATTTTTTCATCCAATTATAGTAACTTTATAAAATATTGTTATTTTGATACAATAAAACACAAATAGTATTTTTGGGTAATAATCGTAATCAATTAAGTATTATATTTTGATAAATTAATGTATTATCGAAATATATAATATTTTAATAATAATATATTATTATTTATTAATTTTTATTAATGATACATTTTCATAAAACATTTATGCAGTCAAACGTAATTTTTAAAAGGGTTCAAAAACTATTGTTTTCAAAAAAAACTGAGCATTTCTCAATAAATATAAATTATTATATTAAAATTTAAAATATAAATATTGAAAAAATTATCTAGATAAATGGAATATTATTTTTTAATCATATTGTGAAAATTATATGATTGTTTTTTTCATAATTATCTGATAAAATAAAATTTTTGGGTAAAACATAAAAACCGTATAAATAAAATTTCTTTATTATGACATTATAATTACCCAAAAGTGATGTAATACATACTGAAACGGGTGTCCAAGAACAAATATAATCTTATCATTTAAAATAATTTGATTTTAGGTTTTTTTTCAAAATTTTATAAAGCCTTTGAGAGTCCTCCTAACCCATTAATATATTATAAGGATTTTAAATCATTTCATTAAGAGTATGACTCACCTCCATATAATAAAGGGAATTATTTTGTTAGTTTTTACACATATACATATAATATAATGAAAAATAATCCAATTTATTAAAAAAACATGGAAAAAATCAATGTATGGTACGTGGTTTTGGTTATTTTATTATATAATGTCCAAAATATGAGTTTGAGAAATAATAATGAAATCTGCACTCTTTATGTATTTATACCCACCCAAGATTCCATTTTCCTTCACTGGGGATAATTAGAGCGTGTCATTACTTTGAATTCCCTTATCTATAATCTTCATAAGATGCCCACATGTTCTCAAGAGGCTTCTCCCAAGAATTTGGAGTCACACACTCATGTAAGGTATCCTCACCTTCTATTCTTTATTCAAGTTTCTTGATTATCTTAAAGCTTATATTTCGAAATAATACTATTGGGGCATATCATTCCATGTCTCTATTACATCCCATGTTATGTGAAAATTATTATAGACCTCATTCCCTATCATCAATCCATTATATGAATTTTAATGTGACAGCGTGATGCTGCTGAAATTCTATCATTGTTTTTCATACCAAAACAATTGTGTAGTGAAACGATACCCATTTCATATTAGGGGTTTTCTCCATTCTAGACTTATAACTATTTTAATTGGGTCATAATTTATTTTTTTTCACTCCTTGATCATGGAATAAATTATTATTATGAATTGATACATGTTTTATAAACCATGTGCAACACATAAGGATGATATTTAAATAAAAAACACAGGTGCACCCGAAATTATATAGCACCCCGATGTATTGGGTAATGTTTAGTCTCCTAAGATTTCATTTATGGATACAGAGTTAACCTAAATCAAATATTGTAATTTTTCTATCCTGAATTCTTGGTAGTTGTCCTTTAACTATGTTTTTGATGAATTTTGGGAATTTGTTTCTAGATTTCCCATGATAACGTTATCATGTTATATCATGTATTATTGTTCATATTCCGTTTAATCCCCATTGATATTATTATTGTATAATATGTATTATTATCTAAATTTTATTCCATTTATATTACTATAATGTACTTTTTTTCACACCTATTCCTTATGTATGCCCCCTAGTTATCCCATTTAGTTTTAAGTATGAGGGAATATTATGAACATGTTAAGGTGGTTTTAAATAAGGATGGTGTATTCCTTGTTTTAAGATCTTATGTGTGTACCTAATTCCACAAAACAATATAATTGTATATCATATTGGTATTATTAAGTGTGATTTAATGTAACAAATCATGGATAATTTTTTATAAATATTATGGTTGTTATAATACACACCACCAAAAATAAATTGGTGGGAAATACGACATTTGTCTCATAGAAGTAAAAAATGAAACATGTGAATCCATTACCATACGTCTTGACTTCCTTAATACACATTTCAAACTAATTATAAATAAATATAAAATTAGTATATATATTTTATAGAATAGATATTACATATATCATACCATATCTGATTTAAGTATGCCCTTTTTTACCTATTTATTAACAATTTTTGGATAAAGTCTCATTTTGGGTAATAACTGCTTTTTTGTAAATGTTTCCATTTGTTATTTTAAGTATTCATGATAATAGTCATATTATATATATAATAATAAAAATTACATAATTATAATATTTGTACAAAAATTATACTCTTAAATTCATTCATTAAATATGGTTTATAGAAGGAATTATTTTACGATCAGGGAGACGGTATGTCGTGCATACTAATGAGTAACATATCCAATTCAAAATGATCATTATATAGAGAAGTTAGGTATTATTTTATCATTACCTAATGATAATAATATAATTAATTACACAATAATTCTTTAAAAATACTTATAGTTATCATCCATGTGGTTTGGGGTTGAAAAGAGAGTGTGACATCACTTCATTAAGGTAGTAGTCCACACCTACACAAACATTGTTATTATCTTTCATTGAGTGAAAAGGAATGAAATATAATATTATATTGTCCCCTAAAAATTTTACACATTTAATTAATATAATTTTTATATCATGTATATCATATATATTTCCATGTTATATTCTATGTAAACTATTAATGATATCGAATAACATTGCTTCGTGAGGTGGTTTTATTCCATACACATGAATGAGGATATCATATCCCTTATGGAATGGAATGTATAAAAATTATATAAGATATAATGAATCCAATGGTATAATAACTTTACAACTATCATATATATATATATATATGAATATATAATTTATATCCTTCATAATACCCAACCGTGAGATGTGGTAAGTAGAGAAAACGAATGATGTCGGTTCGCGAGGGTGTAGTCCGCCTTACCCATGAATGATGATTTCATATCCCATTTGATAAAAGTAGTTATGGTTTTTGGTCACGGAAATATCATGAAATAATATAAATATATGGATGATATTGTGGTTAATATATCATCATGTTTAAATAAAAATTGAAGGAGGTGGAGGAAAAATAAAAAAACATTATTTGATGATTGTTACCTCTTCTTCTGATATACTCATTATGATTACACCGAAATCACTCCATGGTTAAATTTATGTATAATATATGTATTTCAACATGATAGTATGAAATTTGTAAATTTATTTTTTCATGATTTGATGAACCAAAAGGGTTTAGTTTTTTGGAGTGGAGAGGATAAGGGGTGTCCTTTATAAGTGAGTTGAGTCGCACAATTGTAGTTTTTTGGAAACAGAGAGTTAGACCCATATTTGTTTCTTAAAAAGGACCAAATAATTGACCATTAATGATCATATTATTTTTTTGGTATAAATATGTCCATAATATGGTTTTTGGATAAGTATTGGGTGTTTTTAACCATTATCATTTTACTTTAACACATGGGTAAAACAATCTCACCTTAAATGAGGTAAATAATTTTTACTATTTTTAGTATTCATTTTGGTAAAAAAAATTGTCTTACTTATTTCATAACATAAATTATGATTATGAAAAATATGTAATTAATTTTTTAAGATTAAACTCACAAAATGTAAAATTTTTATTTAGTATTATTCACGTAAACTCGACGTGAAACAGTTTTTTAAATTGAAAATATTTAAGGGTTTATAATACATTATATAAAAATTAAACATGAAAATTATTCTAATTATTTAAATTGGAATAATTCATGTAAAATTGAATTAATTTTATAGTGAACCCAATTCATAATATAATTTAACATTATAAATAATTAAATCTAAATTATGGTTTTCAATTAAAACCAAGTATTTTCACTATTCGTTAAAAATTAAATCTCTTCAATATATTATAAAAAATTCACCATAAGATAAATTTCATATTATGATTCCAAAAATTAATTTTGTTTTATAAAATAAATATTCAACTTTTTACAAAAATTAAAATAATCGTGAAAAATGCAACAAAAATGCTTTTTGGAATAATTTTGTGTTTAAGAATAAAATTGTATTTATTCTAATTTGTTTCTTAGAAAACAAATGTGTTGAATGTTTATAGTTTTATTGAATATAAACTATATATTTCATTAAAATAATTCAAAAAAACGTGGTTTTTTTAGTTTATTGTGGTAAAATGTTTTTCTGTATTGAAAAATTGTTTTTCAGAAAATGAATATCATTATTTTCAATTAGTTCAAATATTCATTTCATATTAATTTTCCCCAAAGAATTAATATTAAAAAGATGTGTAAACTATATTTTAATAATTTATTTTATATTATTCATAACCACCATTCCAATAGGTTGATGATAACTATCATATTATAAAAAAATATTTTAATAATCTTTCTTTTTTCGTCTAAACTCTGTTGCATGAACACAACAAAAAATCAGTTTTTCGTGTAATCAAAGAGAAAATCAGTTTTGTCTATAATCAAATAAATAAGAAATTTTTTTATAATGAAAGATAAATATAGTGTTTCATGATAAAAAATGATATCAAATTGATGAAATTAATCTTAAAAAAGTATATTTCCTAAAATATTGATGTGTCATTATATGAGAGTTGATATCAAATGGTGGATTTTTATAAAATCTATTAAATAAATATTTATGAGATTTTATTTGAATAAAATCAGAAATACTCCTTTAGTTATCTTTCATATCCTCTCATCATCAACTAGAATATACTAATATAGTTTTCCCATACCTCAATGTATGTTATAACCGACTTTGGTTCATTATGATTTAAAAATATATCATTATTTTTGGGTGGGATATTACAAAAATGGATATTATTAACATGAGATACCCTTAATTTAATTTAATAAACAATATTAATAGGGGAACTAATATTATAAAATGAAAAGCAATTGGGAAAACCAATCCCAAACTATGTTAACTTGATAGTGAGGAAGACCCCCCTTCATTCAATTTCGCTTCGTGTGTCTGACAATAATATTATATTGGTTCATGGAAACACCACTTGTGTGGGTAAATTAATCTCACCATCTCCCTTTTTACAAAATCACCTTCCTTCTATTAATATAGATATTTCTCCTAGGTGAATTTTCATTTTTGAAAATAATTTATTTCCTCATCTATTTTGATTATCTTTGACTAAAATATTAATTTCACGTGGTATTCTTCATTATAAGTGACAGATTGGATTTTCATTTATTTCATTGAGTTTTCAAGACTTCAACATTTTTAAGAGATGTTCCACATACCTATTTCTATTCATATATCTTTAAGAATCTATCACAGCTTATGTGTACAATGAGGATGTTCAGATTTTGAAATATAAAACAGTAAACCCTTTGGTGTGGATTGTGTCTCTGGTGTATAGGATAATTCACATGGAACATAGGTTTTATGTAAGGGAAATGATATTTAACAATACACAACTCCTATATTTCCCATATTAACAATTCAAAAACAATGAGTTACACTTATACAACTCAAATCAATCCTTACAGAGTTGTTTTCTTATTCATGCATTAATGCAACATAGCTACCCAGCCATTGTAAAGCCTCTTCTTGTTCCACACATATGAGGAATTCAATCTCTTTATTCCAAATACTATTCTCAAAGTATCAACAGGAACAAAACATCACTTTGTATTATGGGGTAACTTCAATCATCATTCTCCTAACAATTGGGCCATATGGTTCGGCATATACATGATTAAATAGAAACATCTTCATCGGTATGAGATTTTGAGTTTACTATTCAACAAATCCATGGCTACAACTTACTTGTTCTCTATTTTCTATTACCTAACAGTATATGTAATTTTTGTAAATTTTGGTTGTTCATGAAGCATTGGTTGAAGTAGCATGGCAATGATGGAATTAATGAGTCTATGAATGATCATGAAAATCTATAACAAAATGATGGAGTTTATCTGTAGTTCCTGGTACCTAGGTAAAGATTCATCCAACATTGAACAATAATTAGGGTGGAAGATTCTTTACAAGTAATCCCATAGTAGAATAGGAATGACAAAGTCCGACTAATACATTAGTACATCTATAATTGTAGTAAATTTACCCGCATTGGTGAGATGATCCACCCACTACCACATATTCCTAACCACCCTGGATAGGTGTTCTCTTCTCCCATTCAATCCCAGTGCATGAAATACTCACCTTTTTTTTAATTGGATGGTCGTACTTGTAGGGTTTACTATACAACATACACTCATGGCTTAATGGCTATCCATGTTGGCCTATTTGTTGGCTCAATATCTTTCTTGTCCTTAGATATTTAAAGCCTATACATCTCAAAAAACCCATTAATCAATCATAATCAAAACAGCACTCATTAAATCTTATTTTTTTCTCTCTTTGTAAAATCTATATTCAATTTTTATCACACCAAAATGATATAATTAAATTATATTGGGTTAATATTGACAAATATATCTCTATATTTTGATAAATTTTTAATGTAAATCTTTTTTTATTATCAAAAGCTGGTTTATGGGATCTGGTGCCCAAACATACAAAGAAAACACAACGATGGAATTTATCCTTTTATAGTTGTGATATAAATATATAATTTTTAAATTTCTTCCAAATAAATCACTTTAGTGTATTTTTACACAAAATAATGTGTGAATTTTAATGAAAAACATATATTTGTAGAGAATGAAAATTCTAGTATCTTAATTATCTCTTAATAAGTAGTGGGAGGACATACTAAAATTGGAATACATAGTAAAGGAAATATCATAATTTTTGTAATTTTTATGTTGGTGTTGATTAAATCTATGCATAGGATTCAAGTACAAGGGATCCACTAAAAATATAAATTATCATTGAGTTAATTTAGTTTAAAAAGTAAATCATGCCTAATTACCTTTTAATGGTATAATTGACATATTTATTACTATAATATTAAAAACATAAGTCATTATTCATTAGAATATCTATGAAACATGATATTCTATGTACAATAATTAGTATTTTTGGATTTGAAAACAATTTAGAATTAAATGAAATATTACCGAATCAAAAACAATTCTACCTGTTTAACACAATATTATGTATAATATTATTCCATTAAAGCATGTTTTAGGTACAAGTGTACCGTATAAAAAATGGTCAATTTATATAGTCAAGTAGGGGAAAAAGGAATCCTATATGTGGCACATATATAATGAATATGACATTTATCAAATCATTTATTCATAAATTTTGATTCAAAATAATTATATCATGTATACAAGGATAGATAAATTACATTTTCATATCACCACGAACATTATTAGAAGAATGTGGTCCATGAATGAAATGATATACTTTTTCCCACAATAGGAATTTTCAATTCCCTATGATGTATTTGAATTTTTATAAATTTATTTTCACTATCCAATAAAACATAATTTTAAATATTTATTATAGTTCAATTTATAGGTAAAATCAACTAGGAAATGTAGATATCTAAATATCACAAAATACAATTCTTCATCAATTATCTACTGACCAATTTTAGAATATAATGTCTAATTTTGATAAAAAATTCAATAATTTATTTTTATGAAAAAATAGAGAGGGTAAAATTATCTTCAAGTGGTAATTTTCAAACCAAAAATGATCTTGTTTTCTTCTAAATTAATTTTAGTTGATTGATCAAAGTATTCAAAATTATATTTATCCATTGATTAAATTTTAGTAAATATTATCTCAACTATTTATAATATTTATGTTTAAAATAATATAATCGAACTATAATTGTAATATTAAAATTAAATAATGTATCAAGGTTACATTCATAACCATAATCACTCCATATTATATTATTTTTAAGACTCGAAACAAATAAGTTTCCCAAACAATTAATTTGTAATACGATAATAAAAAAATATCAATAAAATAACTAATCAAATTATACTGACAAGGATAATCAGTCTTTCATAAATACCCATCCTCAAAAATGTAATTTACCATTCCATAAGAGGACTACTCACTATTGATAGACAAAAACACAATCTTAATTGAAAAGTTCATCTCATGGAATTTAGGAAAAGTGGAATAAATAAATAAAATAATAAAAATACTAGTCAAAATAATTAGAAAAAACACTTCCTTAAATATTTAATCTCAATATTATTCTAGAATTCTCAATCGTTCCTACATCTCTCTACAAAGGAGAAGATCTCAAAACTCTCTCCTTTTCCACCAAATGAAAAAAAAATTAAAAATTTATATTACTAATGAAATTATGGTTTAAATATATTTGTTCAACCATAATATTACTATATCCTTAGCTCATCATATCTATTCTCAACTGAAATTACTTTATCTTCACATTCAAATTAAATTAAATCTCATACTATAGATTAATTGGTTAATATTTTTTAGTAGACATATATGTATATATTAATATTTAAATCTTAAATTTTTTATTAAACATGGTGTAATCAGGTGAACTTTTTATCCATGATTAAAATTACTTATAAAATTATCCCTATAGTCACACTACAAAAATAATGGGAAATTTTTGTAAAATATTTAATTCAACACTTTTTGTTATTTATTCCAGGATTTGATGTGATTTATTCCTGGGATATTAACTTTAAAGTGTAAATTAATTTCATTAAACAATAGGTCATACTTATAGAAAAATGTATACTTGATTATATAATCCCAAAATTTCAATAATCGGTTATAATTATAGTAGACTATTAATATATAGATTCATAATTATTTTTGAATTGTCAAATGTAAATCCTCTAAAAATTAATAAAATGTAATGTTTCTCATTATGATATGATTTTCAAATTCAAAGTTTGAAATTATATTATCATTTTATATTTCTTAAAACACTCCATTTATCCAATAATTCATAGAAACAATATATATTAAGTAATATGATGTCCAATTTGACAAAATATACATGATAAAATTATATACATAAATTAATCTTATTGAATTCACACACACATGAACATTTTTATATCTCAATGTTAAATATAAATATATAATCAAACACAAAAAAATTTCTAAAAGGGGAAACCTCTAAATATTTAGGATGTTAAATTTAATTTTATAATTGTAAATTTAAAAAATACAGAACCCATCCAACAGATAGAAATCAAATCATGAGTATTTTAAAATAATAATCCTTATCTGCACATTATTTTCACTCACATTATTTCAAATTTTATTATTATTCTTGGTTGTTACGAACATTTCTAAAATAAAATAATTACACTCATCACCCTAGGATCATTAAATTTAGTTTTTTATCCATATTAATGTGCATTTATTTAGACATTCTTTTTAATTATTCCTAAAAATCCACATCCAATGAAAAGAATCAAACCAATTATGATATTTTTCAAAAAAAATATATTTAAATTATGTGTTTCTAGGTAATTAATGTAAATAATAAAAAACCTTAAATAAGGAGACTAACTCTTATGTGAAATTCATGATATTAAATTCAATCACATTTTAAATTCATATCTGAAATTACTTTTTAATCATACATCATCCATCATCATTTATATCAAAAATTATTTTAAAATCATAGTCTCAAAAATCAAAAAAGTGATGTCAATAACGTTTTCTCCATCTTTTCATTATATTTTTATGTTCATTCCTTTTTGTATAAAAGAAATAAAATAAAAATTATTGGTAACTAATAAACCTATTTCCTATAACCAATGATGACCTTCTTCGTTATCTTATTTTCAAATAATTTTAAACCAATTCAATGAAAAACTCTTTACCCACACATATTTCATTATAATCGACAAAAAAACCAAGAGTAGGATTTGAAGAGAATATATTCTTCTATTTGTTAATCCTATCTTGAATCAAGTGATATATAGGGCTTATAAAAATGTTCAATGTATTATTTGCCTAATTTTTTAAGGATAAAATGTCACACCCCGACCTGACGCTTATTATAATTTTATTTATTTTAGGTCTTTCTTTGATTTGCAGTTTTAATTGATTCTAATTTAAAATGGTTTCGTGATATTATACTGGTGTGCGCCTGTACGCACCACCATGTGTAGAGCCCAATCAAGATTGGACGATGTGTTATTATTAAATGTGTTATTATTTTGGTGCGCGACCTTGCACACCACTGTACACGTTGCCGGAACCGACTTGGGTTCTTGCGTTTTGAGGATAAATGAGTGTTTTCGCATGGTGGTTTCCGGCGCGTTGGTAAGGAACGGGCGAAGCTGCATGGCTTCGTCAGATGTTCGTGCAACCTACTCGGTGTGCGAGTAATCATTTAATTGGTGAGTTAAATAATACGTTAAGTGTAAAATAAAATATGAAAATGATTGATTAACTTATGTTTTGTTTTATTATTATTATTATTATTGGGTATTATTCATCTTATTCTTATTATCTTTTCTTTCCCAGTTATTGTTTTTTTTTGATTTGGTCGTTAATGTCAAATTAATGTTACAATTATAAAATAATCTACTTACTATTTAGATTACTGTTATTTTTTTTTGTAATTTATGTATAGGTTAGTTTAAGTCGTTTCTTTTAGTTTCATTTCATTATTTGTTTCATTATTTATTTATCATTTTATTTTATTTATTTATTTATTTATTTATTTTTTATTATTATTATTATTTTTTCTCTCCATTTATTTTTTCCCATTTTTTTCCTCTCCTTTCATTTTTTTCCTCCCTCTCTTGCTCTTCCCTCTCCCTCGCGCGGATCTCCTTCTCCACCCCCCCCCCCCCACATTCTGTTTCGTGGACCCCCCCCCCCCCTTGCAACCTTAAGCGTCGCTGCCTTCTGCAGTGCACCAGCGTGGCTTCCAGCGGCGCGGACCTCCCTCTCGGCCGGACCACCAGGAAAAGCAGGGCGCGTCACCCTGGCACTACGCAGCACCCTACCCTCCTAAACCCTAGCCGATCTCGCCGCTCGCCCCTCCCCTCACCTCCCTCCGGCGTCACGGTGGACCAGCGCATCTCCCCATCTGGCGTGACTTCCCCCGGCGCAGCCTACCCCGGCACTCACCCGTCACGGCTCCTCCCTCACTGGACCGCCACTCTCAATCCCCTCCGGCGACGCGCACCCGGACCGACGCCCCCTCTCTACCCGCTGCCTCGCGCCGCAACCCCTACATTCCCCTTTAGCTCAAACCAGCATCCCACTCCCTCGTCGCAGGTTTGTTGTTCTTCATTTAGTTGATTTTTTTTGTTTGAGAGTTTGTTGGATTATGTTGGTGTTTTAATTGGGTTAATTTTTATATTTTGGATTTGTGTTTGGTCCGGTTATGGTGTATTTGATCCAATTTCTTGTTTTTAGGGACTAATTGCATTGTTTGTGGTGCAGTGGCTTTTGCGCACCGTTTCGGCGAGGTATTAATCCACTTGCTTATTTAATTGATTTTGTACCATTGTTAATTAGTTTACATGCTGCGAAATTGTTTTTAATTTGGTTTCAATGTGCATTTAAATTGTTAGTGTTATGTTTAAATAGTATTAGTGTATTTTATTTTGAATACCCACTATGGGCTGTTTATCAGCACCGATAAATTGTGGAATTTGCATATTTGAAAGTGCAGTTGATGCAGTTGACATTTTGTTGTGGTGTCAAAAGTGCGTTTAATAAAAAAATGGTTTTGGATGAGTTTTTCTTTTCTTTATATATATTCAAAGATGAGACATGTTGGAAACTACTTAATAAATCTTCTTAGCACTTTGTTTAGTTAATTAATAAATTTATTTAATTTAATTTGTTTAATTAATAGTTAATTTATTTGATTGAATTTGTTTAACTATTAATTAAACTATTTAATTTTTGATATTTCTTTTTTACTAACTGCTGATATTGTTTTGGGTTGGAGATGTGAATTCTTGTTCTACTATCTTAATATCTTTTGACGGCTCCGTACGGTGCGACCCTTGCGCATCAGGAGTACTTCGCCGTGTCGTTTTTCGCTCCTGCACTGAGGTAGGTGGTTTCGCATGCTTAGGTTGTCTGATTAATTGGGTTGCAGGTTTATTTAAATTAACATTTCAATCATCTAAATTTTGTTGTGAGTGTTGATTTCAGCTGATAGATTTTATTGATTTATCTCACTAGTGGCATGTTTAGGTTATTTTGGTTTCAACTAAGTCGTGTCTTTAGTTTTGAATAAATACAGCGTTTGGAATTTGTATGCATTTGGTTTCAAAGAAAATTTGAGTGGGTTTAGCACTGTTATTACGATGCCTTGTTTTCTTTAAAATCACTAAACCAAATTCTCTAATGTTTTATAAATTTTAGTTTGATTCTTGAGATTGTATAGTTTATTAACTTGTGAAATTCATGCACGTTGTGTTCTGTTTCTGAAAATCTATGTTGTGCGTTATACCTTTAAATGATTATTTGTTTATTCATTTATATTGAATGTGCAAGTGTGGTTGACTTAGTTTGCATTCAAGTGTGTTATGACTTGAACCTGATGATTAGGGTGAACTTTGAATATTGAGCACAAAAGGGGAAGCCTGGGTACTAGGTGGGCAGACTAGACTAGTGAGCTAGTGTTCCGGAGATGACTCGGTCCGGTTTCACTGGCGGGATTGACGATTGCAACACTAACTAAACATATGATATATGAAGGTCGTGGCCATATAATCCACGTGTTCTGAGGTTCGTGGCCTTCTAAGCCACGTTGTCTGAGGGTCGTGGCCATCTAAGCCACGTTTCACCGAGACACGACGTTCTAAGGACCCACACAACTTTGGTACTTTAGGGCCTCTCCCACTTTTGTTGCTCCTGTGCGTTTATATACTCATCAATGGTTGGTTTTGGTAACTTCTGTGGTTTCAAAAGGTGAGAATGTTTCATTTTCTTTCAATACCAAAAATCTCGTTTCCCTATTTTAGAACTGTCTTTCTTTCTTAAAAAAACCCGTTTTCATTAATGTGATAGTGAATTTATTTATTTTCTCTAAAACTTGAACCTGCGAACTGTTTTGGTCATCTAACCTTTTCATGCGAAATCTTTTCTTTGGTGCCAACCTATTGAGCGATTGCTCACACCCTACTTACACCCTGGGGTGTAAGTAGATCTGATTCTGTCTGATACAGGGAAAGGAAAAGGTTTTGAGGACGGTGATCCGAGTTATTAGCTGCTACTTCTTGGCGTGGCGTTGAGGTGACGGTTTGAGGGTGCGGTCTCTCGTTGGGTGACAGTTTCTGGGTTGGTTTTTGGTCTCTACACTTTCCTTTGTGTTGATTGGTTTTTAGTTATACTTATGACTCAAAACTTGGTCATGCATAATGGTTTGTTGTTAGCGACCTTTACTTTTGTTTTGGTTTACTTTGTTGGATGTTTATTTGGGTAAATAATTCCCACTCTTTTATTTTGATACTCGGGCACTTGTGCTAGCCCGTGGGGATCGGGAACGCCCTACGGGCCATGTCGCGGACCGGGTCGGGCGCCGGGTCGGATGCCGCACTGGCCTGGTTCGTCACAAAATGGTATCAAAGGAGGTTTTGTTCTTGTTATTCGGGGTATCAGGTAGATCAGAGATAGGATTGTCGGTACTCGAGTGGTAGGTGCGGGAAGAGCGCCGCGAACTCTTGCTCGTTCCGATCCTTGAGTAACCAGGGGAAGTCTGGGGTCTAAGTTTTGGTTTTGGTCTTTGTGGATGGGGGATGACAATAGGAGTAAACCGGTACTGCGCGTGGTCTCACATGGAGTAGCGACCCATGTGATGCCCGAGAGTGCGGTTCGACACTCCTAGTGGTTGGTGCTTACCCAGGGCATGGTCTGCTAAACCATGTAGCCGAGTTAGACACGACCACTAGTCCTCCGCCCAGGTGCTTTAATGCTTGTGATGTCTTGCTTCAGTTTTGGGAGTTGCCGTGAAATTTTCTTCCTTTTAAAAAGTGAAGCGGACTTTGCTGCTGCTCTTATTTGCGGTTGACATGATATTTGGGGTGTGTTTCTCTTGGACCTTATTTTTGAAATTTGGAGTTGATTTTTCAAAGTTGAATTTCTAAAGGGATGTCTTGGGTTGTCTGAAATTGAAATGGGTTGTTTTAGAAATGGAAAGCATTCTTGAAATTTCCCTTGAATTTCTGAAATGGGTTTGGAAAGAAAAATGTATTTTTTGATATTAAGAATGTTTTGTTTTGAAAGCGGAGTAGCCTTGTTTCTTTCCAGTGGTATTCCTATGGGTGCTCGCATGTGCATATGGACTTGATTAATGGATAGTTGGTGATCGTGTGGACGGGTGCCTGAGTGGCACGAAAATGCATACTTGCGAGGCACCATGGAATATCATTGGTGGTTGTTTGATCTCTAAGGTTTCTTCTTGTTTCCCAGAAAGTGGGGCTTTTTCTTAAATGGGTTTTGTGCAATAATGGTTTTGGAAATGAAAAAAAATGACATTGCTTTTAAAGTAAAGATGGATTTTTAAAATAGTTTTTGGGCTTATTGTGTAGGGCTTGGTCTTTCAAGTTAGTGTATTGTTTGAAAATGATTGGATGTTTGAAATTGGGATTATTTGATTTGTTTTGTAATGTTGATGTTTGTTTTGCGATGTGTTTGGATTTGTGGAAGGCTTGTTTGTGTTTCTTGTTTGGGATATTCCCCTAGAAACGTTCTATGGGTTCCAGTAAGTCTCTCTCAGTTCTTGGCCTGACCGAGACTCTTAGTGGAGTGGCAGAGTTGGGTTCGGCTTGGTGGCATCGACTGTTCGTAGACGTCGATGTCAGTTGAATGCCATTGAGTGATTTGGGAAAGTTGGAAGTGTCTCTGGTTTTGGAGGAACTCCAAATGTTGTGCAAATGTAAGATTTTCTTGAGTACGTCAGGTGGAGCGGGACTAAACTGGTGAATGATGATCATTCCGTTTTTGATGAAAATGGGGTTGTCGTGAGCGATCCTCAAGACTAGCCTTATTCCACGGTTGTACCTAAGCAGAGAAGGCAAGAAAGGTGGTTGATCTCGTAGGTGCCTCACAAGTCAACAGAGGGTGAAGGAGGTATGTTGACCTTTCTGATGAGCTTGTTTCCTGTTCCCCAGAGGTTGTGTGTAACGATCAGTTTAAAGCTCGTAATAGTTGTTCGTCCCGTTTATACTGTGGTAAATGAATGTTCTTCATCCGTTGACGAGTGTGAACCAAAGGGACTTGTTCTTGGAGTACTCCTCTCTTCATCTTGTGTCGCGCGTTTGACAGACCGCTCAGTCCCCTATCTCTAGTGTGGTCAGTTAGACACTCTAGGCCGTTCGCTGCAATTCTAAGTTGTTATGTTAATAGAGTGGCCGCGCGAGACACAAGGAGAAGTATGCAGGCTGATTTTCCAGTGGTGGATGTTTCAGTTAGAAGTGGCCAACTTGTGACTGCGAGGCTGCAGATGCTTCATACATCAGTGCCCCAGCCATAGGTCTCGGGGTGAAGCTTGCCCGCAGTCAGAACTCGTCAGACGTGGGACGGGCTTGGTCCAACTTTAGTCCGCAATGTCAGGATGGGGACAACATACATTTCCCTATTGTGGTACCCTCTCCGAAGGCGTCATTCTTGTTGTCAGGGGAATGGATCCCTTGTCTACTTGTCGTGGTCTTATTTTATGGGAGTTCCTCTTGAATCTTAAAGAGATCCGGAGAATCTGTATTCTTGTAAAGCTAGTGGGTGTGCTCCTTGAACCTTCTTGTGGTCGGAGATGCTCATGTCTTATGGATTTGTCATGCGCCTGTCTGGTTCGTCTTCTGGTTAGGGTTTTCTGCTGTCAAGGCTATCTCATGTGGCAGAGTGTTGTCCACTATAGTAATAATCAGTGCGGGTCAGCCTGTGTTGGTGGGTTCGCAATGAAGGATTCAGTCGGTGTTGCTCAAAGTAAACTGGGAATGCCCGCGCGGGTTTCATGGTGTTAGGATATTTTAAAACGGTGGGGAGACCCTGTGCGGGTCTCGCCGATGTCCCGTCTTGTGTTAATTCAACATAGGGAACTCTGAGGGCCAAGCCAGTGTTAGAGTTGTCTTTGTTTGGGAGTCGTTTTGGTTTGGAGAACCAATGTTTCACGAGAACCCTAATATGGTGGGGAGACCACCGTAGGAAAAGCTTGTGGAAGGATCTATTTTCAAAGTGCGCTTGGCGGAGCAACCCCTTGATTCTGCTCCGCCCAACCTCAACCATGTTAGTTGGATAGCTTAAGTAGTGGGTCGCTTAACGAGCGTTCTTGGAGATCTCGAGTGGTCTAGATGATCCCTACATCAGGGGTCGGGGTGTTCCATATTGTTGTTCTACTTCGAGATGAATTCCTTGTTGGTCATTTTGCTTGGTGATTCTGGTTTTGAGAAGTTGGAGTTTAAGGTCATGTGATTTTGTATGCCCGGTCATCGGGTGATTGAGGTTTTGTTTTAGGGGACTTCGTGGTCTCGCTTGGAACCCTTAGTTGACCTAGTATTTTGGGACTTTCTGGGGGCAGAAAGTGTCATGGTGGGGAGAATTGTCACACCCCGACCTGACGCTTATTATATTTTCATTTATTTTAGGTCTTTCTTTGATTTGCACTTTGAATTGATTCTAATTTAAAATGGTTTCGTGATCTTATACTGGTGTGCGCCTGTACGCACCACCATGTGTAGAGCCCAATCAAGATTGGACGATGTGTTATTATTAAATGTGTTATTATTTTGGTGCGCGACCTTGCACACGACTGTACACATTGCCGGAACCGACTTGGGTTGTTGCATTTTGAGGATAAATGATTTTTTTCGCATGGTGGTTTCCAGCGCGTTGGTAAGGAACGGGCGAAGCTGCATGGCTACGTCAGATGTTCATGCGACCTGCTCGGTGTGCGAGAAATCATTTAATTGGTGAGTTAAATAATAAGTTAAGTGAAAAATAAAATATGAAAATGATTGATTAACTTATGTTTTGTCTTATTATTATTATTATTATTGGGTATTATTCTTCTTATTATTATTATCTTTTCTTTCACAGTTATTGTTTTTTTTTATTTGGTCATTAATGTCAAATTAATGTTACAATTATAAAACAATCTACTTACTATTTAGATTACTATTTTTTTTGTAATTTATGTATAGGTTAGTTTAAGTCGTTTCTTTTAGTTTCATTTCATTATTTGTTTCATTATTTATTTATCATTTTATTTTATTTTATTTATTTATTTATTATTATTATTATTATTATTATTTCTCTCCATTTAATTTTTTCCCTTTATTTTTTTTTCTCTCCTTTCTTTTTTTCCTCCCTCTCTTGCTCTTCCCTCTCCCTCGCGCGGATCCCCTTCTCCACCCCCCCCCCATTCTGTTTCGCGGACCCTCCCCCTTGCAACCCTAAGTGCCGCTGCCTTCCGCAGTGCACCGGCGTGGCTTCCAGCAGCGCGGACCTCCCTCTCGGCCGGACCACCAGGAAAAGCAGGGCGCGTCACCCTGGCACTGCGCAGCACCCTCCCCTCCTAAACCCTAGCCGACCTCGCCGCTCGCCCCTCCCCTCACCTCCCTCCGGCGTCACGGCGGACCAGCGCATCTCCCCCTCCGGCGTGACTTCCCCCGGCGCAGCCTACCCCGGCACTCACCTCTCACGGCTCCTCCCTCACTGGACCGCCACTCTCAATCCCCTCCGGCGACGCGCACCCGGACCGACGCCCCCTCTCTACCCGCTGCCTCGCGCTGCAACCCCGACATTCCCCTTTAGCTCGAACCAGCATCCCGCTCCCTCGTCGCAGGTTTGTTGTTCTTCATTTAGTTGATTTTTATTTGTTTGAGAGTTTATTGGATTATGTTGGTGTTTTAATTAGGTTGATTTTGATATTTTGGATTTGTGTTTGGTCCGATTATGGTGTATTTGATCCAATTGCTTGTTTTTAGGGACTAATTGCGTTGTTTGTGGTGCAGTGGCTTTTCAGCACCATTTCAGCGAGGTATGAATCCACTTGCTTATTTAATTGATTTTACACCATTGTTAATTAGTTTACATGCTGCGAAATTGTTTTTAATTTGGTTTCAATGTGCATTTAAATTGTTAGTGTTATTTTTAAATAGTATTAGTGTATTATATTTTGAAAACCCACTTTGGGATGTTTATCAGCGCCGATAAATTGTGGAATTTTCATATTTGAAAGTGCGGTTGATGCAGTTGACATTTTGTTGTGGTGTCAAAAGTGCGTTTAATAAAAAAAATGGTTTTGGATGAGTTTTTCTTTTCTTTATATATATTCAAAGTTGCGACATGTTGGAAACTACTTAATAAATCTTCTTAGCACTTTGTTTAGTTAATTAATCAATTTATTTAATTTAATTTGTTAAATTAATAGTTAATTTATTTGATTGAATTTGTTTAACTATTAATTAAATTATTTAATTTTTGATATTTATTTTTTACAAACTGCTGATATTTTTTTGGGTTGGCGATGTGAATTCTTGTTCTACTATGTTAATATCATTTGACGGCTCCGTACGGTGCGACCCTTGCACATCAGGAGTACTTCGCCGTGTCGTTTTTCGCTCCTGCACTGAGGTAGGTGGTTTCGTATGCTTAGGTTGTCTGATTAATTGGGTTGCGGGTTTATTTAAATTAACATTTCAATCATCTAAATTTTGTTGTGAGTGTTGATTTCAGCTGATAGATTTTATTGATTTATCTCACTAGTGGCATGTTTAGGTTATTTTGTTTTCAACTAAGTCGTGTCTTTAGCTTTCAATAAATACATTGTTTGGAATTTGTATGCATTTGGTTTCAAAGAAAATTTGAATGGGTTTAGCACTGTTATTACGATGCATTGTTTTCTTTAAAATCACTAAACTAATTTCTCTAATGTTTTATAAATTTTAGTTTGATTCTTGAGGTTTTATAGTTTATTAACTTGTGAAATTCCTGCACGTTGTGTTCTGTTTCTGAAAATCTCTGTTGTGCGTTAGACCTTTAAATGATTATTTGTTTATTCATTTATATTGAATGTGCAAGTGTGGTTGACTTAGTTTGAATTCAAGTGTGTTATGACTTGAACCTGATGATTAGGGTGAACTTTGAATATTGAGCACAAAAGGGGAAGCCTGGGTACTAGGTGGGAAGACTAGACTAGTGAGCTAGTGTTCCGGAGATGACTCGGTCCGGTTTCACTGGCAGGATTGACGATTGAAACACTAACTAAACATATGATATCTGAGGGTCGTGGCCATCTAAGCCACGTGTTCTGATGGTCATGGCCTTCTAAGCCACATTATCTGAGGGTCGTGGTCATCTAAGCCACGTTTCACCGAGACACGACGTTCTAGGGACCCGCACAACTTTGGTACTTTAGGGCCTCTCCCACTTTTGTTGCTCTTGTGCGTTTATATACTCATCAATGGTTGGTTTTGGTAACTTCTGTGGTTTCAAAAGGTGAGAATGTTTCATTTTCTTTCAATACCAAAAATCCCATTTCCCGATTTTAGAACTGTCTTTCTTTCTTAAAAAAAACCCGTTTTCCTTAAAGTGTTAATGCATTTATTTATTTTCTCTAAAACTTGAACCTGCGAACTGTTTTGGTCATCTAACCTTTTCATGCGAAATATTTTCTTTGGTTCCAACCTATTGAGAGATTGATCACACCCTAATTACACCCTTGGGTGTAAGTAGATCTGATTCTGTCTGATCCAGGGAAAGGCAAAGGTTTTGAGGATGGTGATCCGAGTTATTAGCTGCTACTTCTTGGAGTGGCGTTGAGGTGACGGTTTGAGGGTGCGGTCTCTCGTTGGGTGATAGTTTCTGGGTTGGTTTTTGGTCTCTACACTTTCCTTTGTGTTGATTGGTTTTTAGTTATACTTATGACTCAATACTTGGTCATGCATAACGGTTTGTTGTCAGCGACCTTTACTTTTGTTTTGGTTTACTTTGTTGGATGTTTATTCGGGTAAATCATTCCCACTCTTTTATTTTGATACCCGGGCACTTGTGCCAGCCCGTGGGGACCGGGAACGAGCTTCGGGCCATGTCGCGGACCGGGTCGGGCGCCGGGTCGGATGTCGCACTGGCCTGGTTCGTGACATAAAAAGTAACAAAAAATATCTTCTGTCAACTTAATGTGATCTAAATTTTATATTTGGAAGAAAAATTATTTTTATAGTTATAATTAATTATAATACTAAACTTTCTAATGAAATAATAATTAAAATTTATATATTATCATGAATAAATTTAAAATAAACCGAAAACCTCAATAATTAAGTATCTCTCAACATGGTATAAATATATATTAAATTATTATGATCATAATGAATCATAATTAAATTATATATATATATATCTCATGGAATATGATGTATCCTTTATTAGTTAGGGAATAAATATCATGTGGGTCTATGGATACCTCCTTGAAACATCAGTTGAATACATTAACTAATGATTATCCAAGGTATTAGAAACTCTAAAAATATACTTTTACAATTAATGAATAACACTATATATTATATAGAGAACTGGGATTCATCCACATTTATATAGGCTTTTTATTTCTAGATATTTTAGTGGAATTGAATTTTTTGATGTCCTTTTATATTTTTTGGAGTCTTGGTGTGAAATTCCATGATTTAAAAATAATAATTTTTAAATATTAATAAATTGATATAATAAATAAATATACATTGAAAATAATCATAATTTTAATTTTAATGCGAAAATTTTCATTCCAAAATATTATGGCATGGTAGTAAAACAATATTCCACAAAAAATTATGAAAAGGAGATAATTACATGGGAGATAGTAAATATAATAAAAAATCAAAATGTGACCCAAAATAGAAATAAGAAGAATTCTAAGACTCCAAAGGGTTTTCTTTCCATCCCCACCAACCATCTCGCCACTCTACACCTATAGAGTTAAACATTTTAATGGATGATTACATAATAAATGAAATAATAAATGTTGAACCTGTAATATTTTTCAAGGTAAACTCTGTGATATTTTTTATTCTAGAAAATACTCTTGTAGTGGATTATCAGTAGGGGTTGTATCATCTTTTCACTCAAAGAAGATACTAGTGAGGGTTCTGCGATATAACTCCTTTTTAAAAAGGTCCTAGATTGATAAATTAAATATATTGATTTTGGTAAGTGTCTATTTGGCAGGTTTTATCTTAATATCCTATCTTATATGGTTCTCATACCTCATCTCAGTATATGAGGTATCAGCTTGTGTCTGATTCTCCTTAACATAAAGGGTGACTATCAATATCTCTATAAGTGAAATAAAAGAGACATATGTTTGGTTATAGACCATATTTCCTATCCTTTTATTTTTATTCACTTCCATGTCAAGATTACAATCAATTAAGAAGGACATAAAATCCAAAAATGTAGAGGTAGTTGTACAATTGGTGGTCTATGTAGGTTGGAAAAGGTATAGTGTGGCCATGGATGTATGAGATAGGGTTGGAGTAGTGTGGATCAATACATTATAGGTTGGCAGAGAATGAAAATTTTCTATAGGCGTAAAATCGGTTGGGGTTGAATGGGTTTATTGAATCTCAGAGGAATATGAATCAATCAATGTTACTTTATGGGGTGGAATAAGGGGTGTTCCGAATAAGATCTTAGTCCTCTAAAAAAATTCTATGGGCCTACAAAGTAAACTTGGGAATCCTTAACAAATAAATACTTCTCTACCTGAAGAAATAATGGGATAGAGAAGTTATATTTAAAAGAAACTCAATATCATAGGGTAAAATTAGGCCAAGGGTTGGATTCATCATTTAAGTGTCCCTGATTAACAATATATATATCCATGGTGAATAGAAACTCCCCATAGTATACAAAAAAATGAACAATTTTTTTGGAGAAATCTCATATTCTAAAATAATTATAAATCAATAAACTAAACATTACCTAAAGTTATAGGGAGATAGTGAATTTAAACTCTTAAAAGTGTTTTGATAGGGATATGATGTATTCATTGACTACAACAACTCTATTTTTTATTCTATACTCCATCAATGTAACCAAAAACTACTTTCCCATGATAAAGTCTATCTCCACATACATTGAGTAAAAAAATACTTTCATTTGCATTATTCTTCACTAGGTATATCCCTTTACTATACCTGTGTTTGTGATATCCATATGAAGTATCTTATGTTTTGTCATATAATGTTAGTTGTTGATAATAATTACTAGATCATGTATTGTAGTGACCGCAGTTTCTAATTCCAACAATTTTTAGAATTTTATATCCTTCCAACACCCCGTTTTAATTTCATTGTAAGACATAACGATTATAAACATATAATTATATAACCTTAAACCACAATCCAAATTATCCAAAGATAAATTATAGTATTTTATACAAAGGTGAAACAATATATTCATGTGGTTTTACAAAAATGTATAATGAAATTTTATTTTAATCTCATGATATGCCTCCTCCCTTATGAACTGAATATTATATAAATTTAATAAAATGAGTGAATCGGGAATTTTTCCATCCATTTTTTTCTCATCCGTGGTTTTCATTTATAATATCATATTGGATTTCATATTTTAAAGGGACACCTATCCCAATATCTCTTGGTTGGAAATAGTTTTCAAATAGGGGATGTTATAGAGGTATTTGAGTCTCTAATTCTCTCTCAAGGGTGAATATAGTATAGAAGGTTGGTTGTATAGTTTGGTTTGATTATAGAAAGATGATGTGAAGGATTGTTTTTGAGGATTTGGATGACTTAGAATCAAGTCACATTTTTATGGAGGAATGAAAATTTAGGAGATCTTTTGAGTTTTCGCTTCTTCATTGTATGAGGATTTCAGAGTTTCTTGCAACACTTATATGAATATTTTATTAAATGGTGATATTGAATTTTTCATGGAATGTTTTATAGGATGTTAGTGATAGTTAGTGAATAAAGGATTTAGTTTAGAGTAAAATAACGGAAATGCCAATATAATGGATATTTGAGGTAATGGTTATTTGTTAATTTGTGTGGGGAAGGGTTTTAGAAGAAGAAATGAAGATATTGAGTTTCACCCATAAATTTGATATCAAATGGAGTTATTTGATAAGTAGAGGGTAATTGGGGAATAATTTTTTGTGATGATGATAAGTGGGAGGTTACGGTTCAATTAGGGTCTAAACCATGATCTTATATTGATTTTAAATAACATAATGTAACCACCCACAAAAATATAACTCTTATAAACTATAATATATATGATGTAATTTTTAAATAAAATTTTAAAGATGTTATCATCTAGAAAATAATTTTCTGGGTGATATCATGTATGTGCATCAGTATCTCAAAACAAATAGACGGTCGGTTTTATCTTACAATTGATTTATTATTGGAAACTTGATAGTTATTATATATATATATATATATCATAGTTTGTACTGAAAATAGTTATGTGGTTATATTTTAATAGATTAAACACCGTCAATGTTTTCAAAAAGAGATTTGTTTCCTATTCAATTTTACATGTTTCATTACTATAGTTTGTTCTATCCATTTCTATATATCCTTGGTGGATTTAGTTGATGATTAGAGTTACCAACATAAAATTTATCAATATATGTTATAAAGTGACTCTCACTGGTTTCCATGTGGTTTCATACTATTTTCATCCTAGAAAAAATATTCTTTTCAATTCCTATGTAGATTTTTCAACTTCGTTCACCTTATAACAACCTTTGGTTTTCACTTCTCATTATTCCAAACTAGTTGTGTCCTACTATATTCATCATGGATAATAAAAAATTTAAAATGGTGGGGGATGTCTTCTAATATGGAAGGTAATATTTCATTATTAATGTTTACTTCTCTAAAATATCTACCCTTCCACTATTAAATGAACTCAACATTAATAAAACATCTCCATTTAATTTTTTTATTAATCATTAAATAGGTTTGGATAGATTTGATGGTTTGTTTAATCCATATTCATAGGGGTCACTAAAAATTCATATCTACTTTCAAATGTCTAGAATAATTCTAAACTTTTATGGAACTTTTATGAGGGAGTTAAAAACACAATGTATATGGATACCATATAGTAAGAAATTTATATAAATTTAAAATTATTAAGACCAAATTTTAATTAATTATATTTTTAGGATAAAATACAAACCAACTTAATTGTTTTTACGATATTATTTTATTTATAGTAAACTACACATAAATTAAGGATCTTCACTCTTAGTGGTCTAAAATTCTCAATTCGAAATGACCCTCATTATTCTGAAGGGTCATGGCCATCTTGTATTAAGATTATATGGGAAAAAATAAAATCATGAGATAAAAATAATTAATTTTTAAAAAGTATATATAATTTATATAAATGTGTTGTCATACCACATTATTGTTTCCTCAATAAAATTGTTGTGTCATTATATATTTATCTATTGATTTCATCTTACTCAACAGGATTTAACTTTCACTTCATTCTAGCTTCATATCATATCTATCTCATAGCTTCGATAGACCATTAAAAAATGTTATTGAGTTCTACATGAAGGTGAAATGGATTACATTATACATATAAATATAGATATAATCCCAATGGGGTTTTGTAATATATTTATATATCCATGTAATGTATCACCTTGTTTCATGGACTAATATTTCCTTATTTTATTAAAAATATTATTAAATAAATGATATTCCATGTTTGATTGTTCCACTTGTCCACATATTTTAGTGTCATATTTTTTTCTTGTGTAATAAAAAAATCTGAACATTCCATGTACAGCCCTTAAGAAATGGATTTTAGAAAAATTCCCTCTATTTATAATTAATATTATGGGGATTTGAAACCTAGATACCATATTATTTCATAGAATATCTACAAAATATTTATATATTATCTACAGTGTATTCCAATTAGACCCATTTAGACACATAATAGAAACATTTTAAAATATCTGTGTGGCTGAAATATTTGGGAGTTAGAAAAGGAAATTAATTCCTTTAACATTAAACACTACAACCACCAAGATGAGACATGACAACATTTTATCCCTATTACTGAAATTTCATGTTCATAAGTACTGATCACAAGCTATTTAATAGATCCTTTCATCTCATTGCAATATGGGAAAACATTAAAAGGTATTATCCATTATATATCCCAGCCCATTGTATCCTACCATGGCTAAGAAGTGAAAAAGTTCTACAAAATCACAACCTGAAAATCTGTCACACATCATTTAATCAAACCATTTTTATATTTCCCATAAATTAAAGGACTGTCCGGAAAGATTTTTTGCATCATCAAATATTTATTTCAACTTCTATGATATATATTTTGATTATGTTATATTTTTTAGAAAATTATTATAGATATTTGAAATTTGTGTTCTTTCTACTAAATCCATTGAAAATAATTATAATCTCTTAATTCATCCGCAACATCCTCAAATTGATCGCCACATAATTATTAAAATTTAATCCTTTAGATATCATTATCTATCATGTATATTTTTCATTTCATAGCCTTGATCTCAATTTCAACTTCTAGAGTAATAATATTAACCCAATCAAGAATATATTTGTATCTGTCTTATTTAAAAACTTTTTATGCACCAGACGATTGTGTATACATCTTCCCTCAAGTTTCTATGATAGGGTTTAAACATATAAAAAATAAAAATACATTATAATTCATTCCTTTTATGATATGTTATTGTTTATTTTTTTTTCTACATAAGATTCACTTTTTATTATTATTTTGGTCAACAACATTGGTCAACCCTCAATCCATACAATTATCTAATAAATTAGTCACTCAAATCACACATAATTTCAAAGGGTTCCTCCCAATTTAGATGAACTATTTTTGGGGTGGTGACTATCCTATATTGAGAAAAACATGCATACATAAAGATCCCGTTTTATTGAATTAAATATCCTAATATATAATATGGTTATTGAAAACACTTGAACTTATTTGGTTTTATTAAATAGTGATCATATGTTTATTATAAATATTGGGTTTTTCATATAACTAATTGATCTAAAAAAATGATGTGATGGCCTTGTCCAGTAAGATCAGACCATATAAATTCAATTTATTGGATCTTCATGTGAGATAGATTCACTAGGATTTGACATTCACCAATATAGAGGTAAGTCCCAAAAAATAAATCATGAGTAAACCCATTTACTGAAGAAGTTAAAGATCCTCGAGATCAGGACCCAAACCATCTAAGCCGAACCACCCCATTAAAATATCACAATCGTGCATCATACCCTTAGATAATTTTATATTATAATAAATGTTTATGTGTTAAAACCCTAATAATTTAAATATTTATATTTTATTTTCAATATAATAAAGATTATTTTTACATCTTATCATTTTTAATTTAATAAGGATTTTTACATTCATATGAAAAAAGAAAAATTGTATTTGTTTTGGTAATATGTGGTTTCAACTAAGAAATTGATTTTGATGAATTAATGAATTTTTTAGATAATTTTTATTTTAATAAAATATTATTATAAAATTATTTTAATATTATATAAATTATATTAGGATTTTTATGAAGTCAAATGTAATTTTTTAAGGGTTTGAAGACTATTATTGTAAAAGAACCAATCATTCCTCAATTGAGGTACATTCTTTTTTTAAAAGTGAAAATTAAAAAATTTATAAAATAATTTATATAAAGTAAATATTAGTTTTGAATTCAAGAAAATTGATATTATCTAATGGTGAATACTTCCTAATTTTCTAAGACAATCGAATTTTTAGGTAAAAATTAAATATATTATAAATAAATATTGTCTATTGCAACATAATAATGACCCAAAAAGTGACATAATATATTAGATTAATGTTAAAAAAGGCCAAATAATTTTTTTATCTTTAAAAATATTTTTAGGTTATTTAAATAATTTTATAATGCCTTTATGAATCCTCCAAAACCTATATTATTTTTTGAGGTTCTAAATTTATTTCATTATTAACATAACTCAATTCGACATAAGAAAGGGTAATATTTTAATAAGTTATGCTCTTGAAATTATAAAATAATGAAAAAAATATATTGTTGGAAGAAATCTTAGGGAAAACACATGGGTGTTTTTGTGTTTTTTGATAACATGATTATATAGAGTCCAAAACCTAGGGTTGTAAAATAATGAAGAACTCCCCTGGAATTTCTAGTATAAACACACCCAATCTCCACATACACTTTTATAAAAAAACATTAGAAAACAACCCAAATCATCCATGCCATCTCTATATTCCTCCCATGGTTCCATGAATCCCTCAAGAACTCCTCCCTAGCATTTGGAATCTCCCTCTCAAGGTAAGGGATCCTCTCCTTATACTCTTTATTCATGCATCTTTATTTTGTTATTCCATGTATCTCAACTTTATAATGAGGTTATATTTTTTTTCCATACCACCAATACATCAATTATTATGTTTAAAAAATGGTATACCACTTTCATAATCATTAATCCCACCCATGTAAATTTATGTTCCCCTGTAATGATACTAGAATTTTACAATCATTTTATGTACCAAATAATTGAGTATTGAATACCCATACCCATTTCCTATGAATGGTGTTTAAATTTATAAAAATATCCTTCATAGAATTTTTATTTCCATGTATTTATTCCAAACACCTTAATATTATAATTTAATGTGATGAAATATGATCCTATGTTGAATGATCTATGTGGTACACATATGTAGGTACATGGTATGATAATAAAGGGTGTTCC
Source organism: Viscum album (assembly GCA_963277665.1). Classification (NCBI taxonomy): domain Eukaryota; kingdom Viridiplantae; phylum Streptophyta; class Magnoliopsida; order Santalales; family Viscaceae; genus Viscum; species Viscum album. The sequence continues at coordinate 1,982,125,381 of OY728143.1, read as the reverse complement.
TAGAATTATATAGTGCTCCAATGATTTGGTTAATGTTTTAGTCTCATGAGATACCATTAAGGGTTTTAGGATGTGAACCAAATATATCATGGTGATTTTTCCCCCTGTTATGATGTCTTGGACTTTAGCCTTGACCTATGATTATGATTTCATGTTTTAAGTTGTTTCCACTTTCTATAGTTGCCTTCATGCTATCATTATATATCATTATTCATTGATTATATTCATTATTTTAATGCAATTTATATCCCATTTAAATTCCTATTAACTAAAATTTAATTCATTATTATCGATAATCCATGTTTATTCTCGTTCTAGTCATCATATCAAACACATTTCGTATGAATGTCATCGGGTTATCCCATTCATTTTTATGTACAATGGAATATTATGATCATGATAAATAATTTTTCAATAATTCATATTTACCCCCTATTTTATATTGTTATATAATGTACCTAATTACCTAAATACACTAGACTTTTTGATCTTATGGGTTTTATAGTGTGTACCATTTTTTAATAAATCAGGAATTAATGTGTAATAATGATAATGGTTGACATAGTTGGTATCAATGATAGGTTTACAGATATTTGGGATTAGGAATTGAAAACTCTAGAGAAAGTCATATGTATAAGAATAAATAAAATAAAATATCCCTAAATAATGGTAAGGTATAGTGTACTTTGTTTTAATAAAATACATCCCTTTTTGGATAGTAAAATTTGATGTGGCTTTGGCACGGATGTATATAGGGGTAACACCTAAAAATAAAATAATCAAATATAATATATAGGGAAATGGTTCGTGAAAATTGGTCATGATACACACCTAGTTTTATACTCATGGGTGATATGATTTGGTATATTCACAAGATCATTACTAACCATTATTAGGGGAATAAAAATTGAAATAAAATTTGATGTTTGGAAATATATAAAAGATAACAATTATTGAATTTTTGAAACTCATAATATAATAAATAAATGTCATTTTTTTTATATCTATTTATTATTATTTCATTTTAATTTATATTTTCAATAGTTTATAAATATTCATGTGTAATTTTTCCTCTTTTCTTTCCAATGGTCTTAAATAAGATAAAAATGATTAAACAACCAATGTGAAGGGAAATGTGATGAATTAAAAAACAAGATTCCTAACCCAATTGTAGAAGTAATAACAAACGTTGTGATGATCCTATCTAAGTAGACTCCGGTTATAAATAAAAGCTGGATTAGGAAGAACTCACATATCCCTATAAAAAATAGCATGTTGTAATTGGAACTTGTATATAAAAAGTCCTCTAACATTAAATGGGTAATATAATCTCTTAAAAATAGAATAATGGATAAAATATATTGATAAGATCTTCCACATCTTTTAGTGTTCTAAAAAACATATTGTGACAGAAGCTATTTATTATATAGTGGGAGAAGCTTATCGATGTTTGAATTTCATCACGAATAGAAATCCTAGAGATAAGATCCATGTGATGGGTTTAAAGTAATATTGTAAAAATATTTTTGAAAAATATTTTCCTCAGACTATCTATATTTAAATTCAAATGGATTTCATTTAACTCATGTTAAAAGATGATGAATCCATCAGGTCGCATTAATAAAACATCACAATACTTGCATGATACGCCTATAACATTATCATTACCCCCAAATGAAATGTTGGACACTTATTTGGTGGTCTAAAATAGATCATAAAAATCCCATACAATATTGGACATTGATAGTTTTTAGGAAATTGTATGAAATTCCCTAAATGTCAAAATGGAGGTCATAAAATCTCAACGGTATCATAGGAATACGATGCAAAAAAATGTAGTTTAATTCTGATAGTAAGATCGAGAAATATAATTGTGTTAAAAATATTCAACATCCCACTTTTCAAATTTTTGGAAAGAAGAAACATTAAAATTTCATAAAAGGGAAGAGGACATTATTTAGTTATGGGAATAAATGAAACAAAGATATAGATTTTCATTAATAGAAACCCACTAATGTAGGGTAAGAGTGGAATGCTCCAATAAACCCTCAGCCATTTTTAAAATGTTTAAACTATAATGAATTAGGGAAATTTGAAAACCAATGCATTAATCCCTCGGTGTTTGGATTCAATCAGTTCTAACAATCTATAAGGCATCCCAGACGAGATTATTCCATTACAGCTATAGAGGTGGATCTTGACATCAAAGTGGTAACTAGTATGATAGTTATTCATTACATAATATAAAACAATCTTTTTGATTCGATTTCCCTAAATTACTTCATATCATGGATTTTTAGTACAACTATTTAAACAACAACACAATGCATGGAACTATAGTTGTTAGTGAAAATGTAAAATGGGGAAATTATTGCATATCAAGTATATAACCCCTCCATATAAAAATATGTGGATTTAACTTCCTAGTGAAACTTATGATACTAACATCATTGGAATTTGATAAATTTATGGTTATTTATTACATTTCCTTATATATATCAAACATAAATTTTCATGAGATCGAATTCAGTCGTTCTATGGTGACTTGCCCTCTTATTCAATAAATGTGTAATGAGGAGAATTAATCTTCATTATTAAAAACATCTCAAGAATGGATATTGTTCACTATGATAAAGTGTATCTTGCTCAAATTATTGAGGGAATGTAAATTATCATCATTTAAGACAATAAATATTTGGGGAAGTACATTGATGTGTTTTCGAAAAAAATTTACGTTCTTCTTCCAAACCGAAATGTATAATTTTCAATTGATCTTATACATGGGTAGTTTGCATTATCAAAGACTCTATATTGAATGTATATTATGGAACTTGAGTAACTAAAGAAACAACTACATGAGAATCTTGGTAAATGGTTCATATTTAAAATTGATTCACTTTAGGGTGTGATAGTCCTCTTCCTCAATAAAATTAATAGTTCAATGTCTGTTGGCATTGATTATCATGAGCTAAAGAAGATCACGATAAAAAAAATTGATCATCATAGATTGATGAATTTTTTATCAACTAAGTGGAGCCTAAAAAATCTCCATGGTGGATATTTGGTTGGATATAACGAAGTAATGGTGAAGAACTATGATATCCCTTGGCCAAAAATTTATACTAGTTATGAAAACTATGAGTTTATAGTAATTCCATTTAGACACAAAAATTCATAAAAAAATACAAGGACATGATGAATAAAATCATTAAGGATTACATTGAATAATTATTTATGGAATTTATAGATAATATTCCAATATATTGCAAATTTAAATAAGAACATGTGGATCATCTGAGCATTGAGCTAAAAAAATTATGAAAGGATAATCATTATGAAAATTATCGAAAATGTAATCTCTGTTTGAAGGAAGCCTCATTCATGGGGTATATTACCACAATATATGAGATATTTATAGACCCTTCATATAAATAAATATTTAAAGGATAGTTGAGGCCAACATCTATGAAGTAAATCTATAGTTTCCTTGGATTATATACGTACTATTGTCGATTTTTGGAAATTTTTTAGGATTGTGTAACCATATAACCATAATAAATCAGAGAGGTTTTAATTTTGTTTGGAATAATAAAGGTAAATAAATCATTAAGTATTTGAAAAAGTTTGTTATCAATGCACCTAGACTTATTCAACCAATAGGTGGGGATGTTTTCATGGTATACAACATTGCATTGAAGAATGGAATAGGACGTGTGTTAATGCATAATGACAAAGTTATATTTGGTTCCTTAATGAAATTTAATTTTAATGAATACAAATACCCACCACATGATTTACAGTTGGATGTAGTGATATTCACTTTGAAAATATGGTTGCATTGTCTCTTTGGGGGATATATTGAAGTATATACCGATCACAAAAGCCTCAACTATATGTTCACATAGAAATATATAAATATTCATAATAAAAAATTATTAAATATGATTACGGATAATTATATCTCAGTATACTACCATCCTGGGAAATAAAATAAAGTGACAGACACTATAAGTAGAAAGGATCGGGATATTTTATCATTGGTGATAATTGAAGAGGATCCAGTATTATTAGACTTGAAAATGATGGAAATGGGAATAATAAAGGAAAAAAGTCATCATCAGTCCTTTCATAAATGATTTCTCAACCATCCCTTTGGAAGAATATAATATCTTCTCAAAGAGATGATATGGAAATTTAGAAACTTATAGAAGCAATAAGAAAAGGGATATCCCCAGAGCTCAAAGTTAATGAAGAAGGAGTTTTAATTTTTTTTGTCAGGATTTTGTGTACCATCAAAACCTGAGTTAATGAATGATTTTATGGATATCGAACATAGCTCGAACTTCTCCATCCATCCAAGGAGAAAATATATGTATCAAAATCTATAAGAGCACTATTGGTGGGACAATATGAAGAATATGATACCAAAATATACTTCAATGAATCTTGTATGTCCTCATGTAAAGGATGAATGGAAAAAATCCAAAGAGATGTTGAACAATTACCCATACCTACATGGAAATGGGGAACTATAACCATGGACTTTGACACTGGTCTTCTGAACACATCAAGAGGAAATAATTCTATATGGGTAGTGGTGGATAATATTATAAAGACTATACACTTCATTGTAATTTGAGTGAACGTATCGCTATATCGACTTTTAGGGTTATAAACTAGATAAGTGGTCAAGCTTTATGGATCACAAACGATTTTATCTGATTGAGTTCCAATATTTACGATCATGTTATAGAGGGGGCCCTAACAAGATCAAAAACTAAGTTAAATAACATCATAGATTATCACACCCAAACCAATGGCCAATCTAAGTGGACTATCCAGAAAGATATTACATTTTGATTATATGCTCAATGGACATTAAAGGGGTTTGGGATCAACATCTTCATCTGATCAATAGCTCATAAAACAATAGTTTCCACTCAAGAATCCAAATGGACCCCTATGAATACCTTTATGAGAAGTGGTGAAGAAAACCTACAAGCAAGGATGAATATTGATGATGAAAACTTCTAGATCTTAAAATGGCTAAATAAGTAGTGGAAATGGTCAGGACCATTCAGTAGTACATCAGGGATTCTCAAATATGAAAGAAGATCTATGTTGATAATCATTGATGAGACCTATAGTTTTTGTTAGAGTTAAGTTATTCCTTAGAAAAACTCTATAGATAAAATTTGGAAGATTTTGAATGAAGTTAAAGCATATTCCATGATAAAATGGTCCCTTTAGATCCTTGATCACATCATAATAGTGGCCAATCGACTTGAACCCCCAACTAACATGTATCAAGAACATGATGTGTTTTATGTATCCCTATTGATTAAGTACATACCAGGACCCTAGCATGCGATGACTCGAGAGGTTGTACCATTGGAGAATAATCATTCATATGCGTAGAAACAAGTAATTATATTATATCATAGACAAAATGTTATACGAAATAAGACAATTCACATGGTCAAAGTGTTATGGAGAAGCCAAAAGACTGTAGAGGATATGTGGGAATCCTGGAAGGTGATGAAATCAAATTACCCTCATTTATTTCAGAATGTTAAATGAAACTTTCAATGGTAAAATTTCTTAAATTGGGGAATATTGTAACTACCCAAGCATTAATAAATAAAATTCCCTTCCTGGTTGAATTAGATCCCAATTATTTATTATGGTTATAAAAAAGCCTTTCACTTATTTGATTTTATTTTATCTTGTCATATAAAAAAGTCTACCAATAATCATAACCATTGATAATATATCCATTGAAAATTGATCATATGATTATTGTAAATATAGGGATTTGATAATTCCAATTGAAAAACTCAATGGAATTGACATCGTCAACTAATACAATCATACCCTGGGAATCCCATTTATTAGATATTCGAAGGGTAGTAATGTCATTGGGATTTTCACCATACCAAAAATTGGAGATCCAACAATTAAAGAATATGTGAAACCATTTACAAGGTATGTTCAAACTCATTGACATCATGACCCATACCATGTACACTCAACCACCCCTTAAAAATATTATTGCCATTCACCATACTCATAGGGAATTTTCTAGTGTAATAAAAGGATATGTATCAAGAACCAATTAATATTAATATATATATTTTATTTTCAATATAATAATGGTTTTATTTAGTTTGTATCATTTTTTTATATAAATTATCTTGACTTTGATAAAAAAAATTATTTTGGAAATATGTGATTTCAATTATGAAAATTATTTTATTGAATTAATGGAAGTATACATACACCACACACTAAGAATATGTGGTGAGTAAGTCATATTCAAAAGGAATATCATAATGGTGTCTATCAAATAATGGATTTTGTTATACATCATATTAATAAAGAAAATGGGCATAAATAATGATTATTTAAGTCTATATGAAGTTAAAACATGTAAAAAAAATTATGAATTTTTTTAGAATAACATCTTTTGTACGTTTAAAGGGAAAATATTAAAGGGTATTTAAAACAGACAGAAGATTAATTTTTCACTTAAAGCATAAATGAAAAAAGATATTTTTTAATGTTAATATAAGTGATTTAAGAAAAATATTTGTAGAAAAAATAGATTATGGATGGTACTTGAAAATTGGTGTGAAAATGGGAGGTTCCCATTAATCGTGCTTGATTATTGGGATAAATTGTAAAAGTATCCTTAAAACATCTATTCCCCATAAAATAGAGAAGAATTGAGTTTGGTATATATCTGTGGGAAATGTAAAATGTTGGATGATTTTTAATAATAATTAATAATTACATTGCGATAATGATAATAAAATAGTAACCCGAAGGAAAAAATGGATGATTAGGGAGAATCCCATAACTTATATATGAATGTGTTCTGCACATTATCTTAATGTCCATAATATTTAGATTAAATCAAATAATTAATAAATTTAGAATCTTTTATACATGTATTGGATTTATAAAAAATTTATTATGTTAATTTGTGGTCATTTCCTTGAGTAAAGAGATACAATTTTGTTTCTCTAGATCATTTGTTTCATTGGTTTTCATGATCGGTTAACTTGTATACATGTGTTGAAAATCATGTAAAATGTGAATAGTTGTCCATAATTGAAATTATATGTTTATAGTGAAATTAAATAAAATTAAAAAATTTTGTATGTCATTCTATTATATGGTATAATGATGAATCATTGGGTAAAATATTACTGATAATAGTTTAGATTATTTTGGAATATCATTGATCATCATGAACTAGTTTTATTTTTTATATTAATATTATGTATGGATAGTTGTTCCTAAACATTAAATATGATGTAATATATATTAAAATATTCTTTAACTATTATAATGGTTTCATGGCTAGCAGTGAATATGGTTACAAAAAATGAAAATTCATCATCCACGATAATGGTAAATCAACACAACACGGATGATATTTTCTTTTTTAGAATAAAAGTGAGAGGAGAAGGCCTTTGATGATGAATATTAAATTAACCTAATAATATTCTAGTATATATATAATGTACTGGTTTTATCAAGCATATTTGAATATAGGATCTAAGTAAAGGATAAGAAAATTAAATAAAATAAAATAAAAATAAAGGTAATGATTGAGTACTTTACCTCCTAAATTCCTATCGTTGAGAACCTTTTTAAATGGTGTTGGTCTTATAATGTCTCTGCAGGACATACCAAAAACTCATAGTTGGACCGGTCTCTACATGGTCTCAAGGGAATCTTCCCATACACTAGAGGATTTTGAATAGAAGAGATGGTGTAAAGGTAGTTCAGTGGGGAGATGATACCCTCATACTCAGAGTGCATAGTGGTAAAAAGATAATAAAAATCATATATCAGTGGAAGCCGTATAAATAAATAATTAAATAGTATAATGCAGATTAACTTTCAACTTAACATAGAAAATGTAAAACTCCTGGTCATACAATGCATTCATTATAAATGATGATACATAATCTAAAAGTGTAACTAACATCATGATTTATATTTCAGTACAAAAATAAAGAAGTCTGCAATTCCCCAAGGGAAATAACAATATGAATCTTGAGCTCCAACTAATTACTTTTCTCCCAACATCAAAGTACCAAAAATATATCACAAGCACTGTCCATATCCCTATAAACAAGTAGGTCTTGGTGGGTACCAATGGTTCTTGAGCATTGTCTACGATATAAATCTCAATAGGGTGGCACCCAAGGTGTCCAGCCCAATCCAACATGTGACTTGAAAATTTCGAAGTGGAAGAAGATATATAATATGTAAGTCAGTACTCAAAAGTATACATCCTAAAATTTTTAGGCTTCCGCGTAATCCCAAATACGTTTAATCAAACTCATTTTAAAGGAGATGTTTCTGATTTAACAATCAGACCATTTTCATTTTACCATGTTCAAATGAGGTGTCAAATAATCAATTAAATTTGTCTCAAAACCCAACACCTAGATCAGACTCCCCGATAAAGCGATAATCAATGTCTCTAACTATGAAATCTATATAGAATAAAAATGGATCAATCCAAGCTATTTCTTTGGCTTGGAGATGCGTCATAATCCACGTTAATCTCTTTTAAAACATTTTTACACAGACTCTGTCCATGAAATTCCTATATTGGAATTCAAGTATCACAATTTTGATAATATAAACCGACACCCTAAAAGATCATCCCTGGAGAACAACTAATGAAACTCGTATCATTCAAGGTGGGGTATAAATTTATTTTCATATGATTCTGTACTTAGTGGTCATATATGGGAACCCCAAGTATCACCCATGACGGAAAATAATTTCCCCATGAGTGCATCCATGGAATTCATCATATAACAAAATGCATGTACTTGGAATACAATTCAAGCCCCAATTACTTCATCCATGGAATCACTCAATTTATCCATGTATCACCTATGTCTTAATCACATTCAACTATTCAGTCTATCCGTGAAATCCTAAATTGAATCCAGGTATCACCAAAGGTATAAAGTTCAAGCCTTAATGATTCCATGCATGGAATCCCAAAATAGAACCATGTATCACTCAAGGTATAAAGCTCAATAGTCACAACATTCCCTCCCTGGAATTCTAATTTGAATTCTTGAATAACCCAAGGCTATTTATCATTTAACCAATTAAATATTATATAAACAATTCTTATAACATGATAATTTCAAAGCCCAAAAATAATTAAACATACTCATCTAAATGTGTGACTTGAGCATTGGGAAACCTCATAAGGCTTGACCATTCATTTACTCGTGTGGTCATAACATGATAACAAGCTTCCCATGAAAAATCAATTCATTACATACATGGTCCTCACATTACTCACAGGGGCAAGTAGTTTGTAGAAAATTCAAATAATCATGTGGAAATTTTAAATATAAAATTTTTAACAAGCCTATCATGTTTTTTTTCAAAGGTGGTGTCATGGCCAAAGATCAAGACACAATTTATTAATAAATAGAGAAACCACTACAAAAGTCTGAAAGAGGGAATCTTATTACAATCTTTTCCATAGAGGGGGAGTTACTCAACTGGTAATTCCTCCAGCCAAGAGAGGCCCCAGTTGATAACCTTATAGTAAAGACCATCTTAAACCGTTTTCGCTTCATAAAAGGCATGTGTGGCTATGTAATTGATCCCATGGAGTGAATCAAGGCATCTCATCCATCAGGTGGTAAGCGGCCATTAAAGATGCAACGTACCATTCCAAATAGATTGAATAATGGTGGTAGAGTCACTTTTGATCCAAATGTTGTTCAATCTCTTTTGTCTAACAAACACAATCGCATGGATCACATCCAACATTTCTGCCTATAATGAGGTGGCCAAACCGCAACTGGTGAAGATGCTACCTGGAGTTTAGCCTTGACAATCTCTAATAACAGAACTGCATCCAGGAGGTCTTGGGTTGCCTTTAGAAGCACCATCCACATTATGTTTGATCCAACCCGGAATAGGATCCTGCCCGAAAAACTCAAATGTGCGCCATGGCTACCTGTAAAGCCCCATGATTCTCATGTTTTCAAATGATCATCAGGTCTCCAACAGTTTTTTTACAATGATCATTTTTCATCAATGCCTCCTCCCTGATGGCAACAATAATTTGTATCCTACCTGTATTAAGATTAAATAAGCAATTGTTGTGCATAAAATCATTTCTATCATACCATATAACGTGGAGGAGTACCTCTATAGAAATTGTTAAAAGGTTCTTGATTGCGGAGAAAAAGAATGAACTAAACAACCTTTGATTTGAGAAATAATGGATTCAAAATGAAACCATCTACAGTCAAACACATCAGTAATATAATTCCACAGATCCAAAGTCATGGATCAAGACAAGAAAAGGTAATTGGTGTCTTCCTTGTGTTGATGGAAAAAAGTACATTTAGACCAAAGCTAAATACCAAAACTTTGAAGACATACCTCAGTAGGAATGCAGTTGTGGGTAATGCGCAAAATCAATTTGAGCCTCGAAGGTTTAATCCAAATCTTATCTAAAGATTTAAACAAATTAAAATTCGAGTCAGTCGAATTGAAATTAAGATTATAAAAATTTTAGAGTCCAACACTCCATTATGGTCAAGTTCCCAAATAAGGAAACCATTAGTATGTGTAAAAGTATAATTGTCGATCACATTCAAGATGTTATCAGGATGATTTGAAACATTAGATTGAATCACATCTTTAATGGAACAATTGGTGTTAGTAGGGGGTGGAATAAAGAGATAACATAGAGAGAAGGGGGTTGTAGTCTAGTTATCCAACCAAAAGTTCATGGATGAGTCAATGCTAACCATCCATGTAGATTTATACATGATTCTAGCGAAGGAAAGTATGATGGAAGGCCAGATCGAAGAGCTCGCATAATTTAGATTACCTTTCTTAAGCATCGTGAGGAACATATTCTTGAGGAAGGAAAGGGAGTTAGAGGAACTATGAATTAAATTCCTAGTAAACTTGTCTTGAAGGGTATCATTGAAGAGATTGGGATTTTTAATGCCCATGCCACCCTTCTCCAAAGGGATGCAACAGTTGGACCAGGAGATAGTGACAAGCTTCCTAACCAGAATGCTACCAGACCAAAAAATAAATTCTAATGTACCTATTTATTTTTTTAGAAGACAGGTAGGCCATCTATAGATCATCAAGGAATAACCATTTTAGAAATAATTGTAGATTTAACAAGACAAACTTTGCCAGCCATGGAGAGGGATATTCTCTTTCAGGAAGCAATTTGATGGATAACCTGGTCCACAATCGAGTTGAAATATAATGGTTTAGGCCTTCCCCAGAAAATGGAAAGAACCTTCTTTGATGAATGAGAAAGGGAAAGATCCTTCATTGATGCCGAGATTGATTATGATTCTATTGTGTGTATTAGGTGAGAATCTTTTCCAAAAAAAATACAACGGATTTGTTCCAACTTATAGATAGACCAGAGATGTCATCGTAATGAGCTAATGCATTTTTTAGAGTTTGAACGTTTCTTTTCCCACCTTGAAAGAAAATAATGATGCCATTTGCGTATAAAAGATGCATTGGAACATTAAGATTTCTAGCTGCCTAAATTTGTTTGATCTTTTTCTGATCCACAAGTCAAGAAATTATTCTACTCAGGTAATCCTCCACGATGGAAAAAAGAATGGTCGATAAGGGATCACCCTGCCAGACGCCCTTGTTGCAATTAAAATAGCCTTTAGGAGTACCATTAATAAGAATGGAAATATTGGATGAATAAAATAGGGTGTTAATATATTAAGGAAGGAATTATTAAAACCAAAAGGTTGGAGAACATTAAATATGAAACCCGAATATATAGTATCAAAATCCTTCTTAATGCCAAGATTGATGGAAATGTTTCCTCCTCTGGTGTTTTTGTTTAAAGAGTTGGTGCATTCAGAGGCAAGACAAATGAAGTCTTGTGTGGACCTTCTGATGATGAAACCAAACTGATTCCAAGATATGATTTTTTAACAAATATAAGAGAGCCGGTTGGCAAGATGTTTAGTGATGATTTTGTAGAGGGAGTTGATGAGGGAAATAGGCTGGAAAATGTGGATTTCGGAGGCATTGTCCACTTTGGGGATTAATGTAAGGAACTGCGCATTGAGACCATGAGGGAGGACTCCATGAACAAAAAAGGATCTGACAAGATTTCAAAAATGTACATGGATGATCTCCCAGAATTTTTGAAAGAATTCATTGTTAAAATCATCAGGTCCCTGTGCAGTATTTGAGTTGAGGCTAATGACCGTGTTTTTGATCTCATGATCAAGAGGAATGCTCAAGATATTACAATTATCCTCATCATTCACTATGATCGGGATGACCTCATGAAGATTTTCCTTATGAATGTGTGAACCATTGAAAATATTTTCAAAATAAGAAACCACATGATTGTTAATGGCGGCCTCAGAGTCCAATATGGAGTCATTGACCTTGATAATGGATAACGGCCAATTGACCTTTCTGATTCTTTGCAGGGCGTTGTATAACATAGTGTTCCTATCACCATTGGAAAGCCACTAATCATTAAAAATAGTATTACACAGGTTATCTTTCAGAAAAAGAAGACAGTTGAGCTTTCCCAAGATATTAATTTCATTTTGAGGATCAATAGAATGATCAGAGTTGGTGGAGATAGTTTGAATCTACATAAGTTATTTTTCTAGGGTGATGATATCCTTCTCTATTTGGTTAGATTTATCCTTACAACAACCTTTTAGATGATGTTTAAGATTCTTAAGCTTATTAATACAAGAAAATGCACTAGAGGGATGGATCATTATTCTCAAACAATCACAAATCAGCTGGGAGCACTCTGGATCGACAGCCCAAGCATTATTAAATTTGAAGGGGGTAATGGATTTCAGCCTCTTGGAGAAAATGATGACAAGAATAGAATGGTGGTCCGAATTTAGTTCTTCCAAGGTGATACTGGATATGGTATCCCACTTGACCAGCACAAAATGATTAGTAAAAGGCCTATCTAATTTGTTAGTGACGACCCTCTTATAATGTCTCCTATAGCAAGTGTATTTGGTGCCCAGAAAGATGATTTCAATTAGAGTGAAATCATCAAGAGAAGCTCTAAATTCCCTAGAGGAAAATGGGGGAGTGAGAGGGACCAATTGTTTCACCAGGAGATAGGATGGCATTAAATTCCCTGACAACCAACCAGGGGTCTTTCATATTGATAGCTAAATCTATAGATTAGTCCAGAGAGGCCTATAATCTTGATATCTATTTTTTCATAAATCTTTGAGGAAAAAACATGAAAACCATCATGATTAAAATCAAGCGTTAACATTGATCAGAAAACTTATAGACCTATACATTTTGTAAAGAACTATGATAGAAAACCCAAAGAGAGTCAGCACACGCTATATCATTACATGAACCAAGGAAATTATAACCATATGCACATAGACATTGATATTTCAAAGAGAAGTTAACATTGGGCTCATCAAACACAAAACGTTTTGGTTTATGAGCCAAAAGATATCTTTTAAAGACAGAAAGGTTATTAGGATTTGTGATACCCTGATAGCTCCAAAATAAAACCACTATAAAAGTAACCTGGAGTTGGGGCAAGAGACCCTCTTTTTCTTCATAAAACCACCTGAACCTCTCCTCCTCTTAGATCTTCTAAGAGTTTGAGAAGAGCCCGGACTGTTCTTCAAACCCTATTTACTCAAAAGAGAAATATAGGGGATAATAGTAGAACCATAATTGTCAATATAAATTGAGACAGTAGGTGGAACACTCAAGGGTAAAACAAAATGATCAGGAATTTCATCCTTGGTGTTATTCAGAATCCTAGTGTCATCAGAAAGAACATGAATAGGAAGTGTGTCCACTACTTATATAAAACACATTACCACTAACACTTCATTTAATGAACCATAAGTTACTATTGAAGTATCATTAACAATCACAGTACTTAAAGTATGAACCTATGGTGTGTGTACAACCACTATGTTTTCATAAAAGTGATTTGAAATAGGAATCGATGACAAGACTACTTATCCAGCCAGAAGAAAAATTATTTGAGATTCAGCACCAACAGGAGGACGAACTGCAATCTTAGACAATTTAAACTCGGGAGAAAACAACTTGAGATTATTCAGACAATCAAGGCTATTGCCACTTGGATCTGCCTTCAAAGAAGATATATTACCAACCAGCTGCAACTGATGAGCAGAACCTAACATCTCACCAGGAGAAACCATTTGAGGCTATCCAGGTTCAACAGATATTATTCATTGTGGTGAAATATCAAGCATTATTCGCATACATTCCTCCATCACCAGCCTTTCAATATCAGTAATAATGCTCAGATCAGCGGAGAGAAGTTCTTCCTACACCACTTGATCGGCCCAAGTTCCTAAACCGTCGCCCATAAATCTTGGTTTTTTAACCCAAAATTCATCCTTTTTCCTTATAGAATCAAGAATTTAAGGTGCAGAACATTTGCCTTTGTGCCTCTTGATTTTAGTCAAACCTACCACCGGAGGCAGCGAAACTTGGCTCTTAACCACCCTACATTTCAACAAAGAGTGACCAACTATTTGGAAAAGTTCAAAATATGGCAGCATACGCTAAACAAAAACCTTGATTTCAGTTTTATAGTTATACGCATAGAATATGATACTCTCCGAGAGTTTAACATCCATATCCACCTCAACCATGATCTGTGCATATAGACCAATTTCATCGTTGAGGTTTCTTTGATGAATTTTAACCAGAATACCAAGGCAGGAGGAAATATCATTCAGGATCTTCGGGTTCCAAAAAACCATCTGATCCCATTCAAGTGAATCCAAATTTGTGCCAAGGTATTCCTAGTCGAGTTTGGGTTGAAAGCACAGTCCCAGTCCGAGAGTCGAAGAACCCCTGGTTTAAGCTGAATGATTCTTTCTTTCCATACTCGGTGAAGGTATTCCTGGGAATTCAATATCATATGAAAAAATATACCTTACCCATCGGAACATGCTTCCATTGCGCAATTCCCCAGATCAGAGAGATCCAAATTTTCAGGTCTAAATTCGTCCACGACTTATCGCCTTTTATATAAGAGATCTTACCAATGAGAGAAAACTTATATAATAGTTATCGTTTGAGAGGAGCTTCGGGGTCCGCTTCGACTGTAAAATAGTCGTCTCCAAGCTTCCTGAAAGAAGATGCCTGTGTCACGGAAGATTTTCAGGGGTCGGCACCCTTGAGCGCTTCCAGAAATGAAACCCTCTGAGGTTTTCCCACCGAGATAGATTCATCATTCTGAATAATGGAGGTTTGAACCACGCATGTAGTTTCCCAGTCAGGATCAAATTCCGCCATGATTTTAGATCAAGAAGGAGATCAGCAACTTCAAAAACCAAGGTTTTGTGATGCCACTGAGGCCCCGATCATTTGACATCTTTTTTCCATTTTTAGTGTGGTACCAACCTCTAACAAGACTATCAAGTTATCACGTGGCTTAGTGGTACTTTAACACACATGGAAAAATCATTATAACAAGATTCTTAAGCATAATAACCAACTATAGTGAATGGGGGTATTTATCTTACATAGGCCTAGCCATAGAAATTTGGTTCATTCTAAATAAAGAAATTACATATTAGGGGACAAGGGTCATGGTCACCCACCCCTTCCAATTCAATATATTTCATTCCCAATTCATTACGAAAATAATTTACATGTTTAATATCACATTCCAGTGGTAAATATTCACACATAATGGTGTTCAAGACATAAATCCATTCAACTTCCATTTAATATGAAAATACAAGGGGTACTTTAAACTTAACAATCTATGTTATGGAATATACATTAACATAACTCACAAGTGAAACAAAAGATATGACAAGAATTATATTCTTAATTATAACTGCATGGCCAATACATCAATTAACTCACATGGGAAATATAATTTAATAACATCAGTGGGGTAACACAATAACATTCCATAGATCAACACCAACAATAATACATATGGAAAACTAAAACCATTACTAAGCTTGATATATCAAGTATAACTACTTTTCTATTTGAAGATAGTGTACCTCTGTTTGAGGGTATTTATTATAAAAACATGACATCATTCATCAACATGTCATTTATCACATTTTAGTATTTCATTCAATATTTTGAGTTCCATTAATCATGGAAACTCATTATTCAACTTATTTAAGGAATCACTTTAGCAATTATTAAATAACAAGTACATAGATAGGGATCCTGCCTTAAGAAGGAGATCAATCCAACATTCAACACTTCTTAGGTTAGGCAAAAACCACTCTAAAATTCCCCGCACTATCACGCACACACATTCTAATTAATATATATATATATTAATACAAATCATATATTCCCATCAACTAGAGGGAATACTCATGAGGAAGATATATATATATATATATCTATGTGTGTTTTCATCATCAAGAATGATTAAAACTCAATATAAAAAACCTTATATACTCAAAACACAATAATAATCAAAATTTAAGTGTGTGAAACAAAACAACGAGTATAGAACAATACCCAAAATGAAAGTGGTGAGCCAAAACGAACCCATCCACCTCCCCCTTGGTGTTGGATTCCAGAAATTGAACCCAAGAGTCCTGAGGGAGCCTTTTCCCAACCAAAACTTGCAGAAATCCAAAAACAATCCTTAGCCTAACCCTAGGGTTTCAACTACACCTCATCAGATGACATTGAGGCCCCAATCAGTCCAAAATGAGAGATAAGAGGGATATAAATCCTTACCTAAAAGATCTATATATAAATCTTAAGGATAATTAGTTGTAAACCAGCAATGAAGGGGGTTTCGAGAAGGGGGTGTCATGTGTCCAGAGGATGAAAGGGGTGTGCGCATCATGAAACCCAGTTAAGGGGTAGAAAGATTTAGGGTATTTTTATTTTGTTTAATTTAATTTAAAATAATTTAATTTTCTATATATGGCCTTCGTGAATAGTTTGTGATGCATGGTTTATCAAACTATATGCCAATTGTGCGCCCCTTTACTAGGAACCTAGGAACCCAGCCTCACATGGCCCACACGGTTTAGAAACTGTGGAAAATCCTTGTGGTGAATAATGTTTAGGTACTTCCCAGGCCATTATCTATGCTACAAAGTATTACGGTTATAATAACTATGCATAGCATGTGCGACCACTTTGGAATGCTTGAAATAAGTCACATAGTTTTAGACAAACTGTATTTCATTTACATGTCCTTTAAAAAATAATTTTCCTATTTTGATTCCCATGAAACTCTTAAATCTTCCCAGGAAAGTACTTGAGTCTTCACCCAAGCCCAAAAAAACACCTTGAGTTGATATAACTCTATGAATTCCATTCTGAAGCCCAGTTTGTAAAATGTACCATCCATCAATCACAAAAATTCAAATTCCCATTGAATTTCTCCTTGTTCAAAAACATGGGTTCCTATAAAATCTGCCCTTAGAAGCATCCCCGATAATCCTTCATGAAAAAAAAAAGAATACATCACCCAACATACAAGGGTCGGGAATTTTCATTCAAATGTCAGTGTCGCATTTCCAAATGACCATTTCAACTCAAAGTACCTCTTCAGCACATGATACTTACACCATACAAACTCAACCCAATGCTTTATTACTAGCAGAAGAAAAAAATTAAGTTCTTACTTGATCCTATTTAAAAAAAGAGACAAACATTTTTATGTTATTTTTAAGCATCTGGACAAAGGTGTTCCCTGCCTTAGACATTAAATAATAGAATGATTATAATTCCTAATAGTGGTTTTCCCCAACATTATAATTCAATTTAAGAAATGACCCTATGATTTTTACAACAAATGAGTCCACCAAATCTCACAATTGACTTTCGGTGAATTTTTTTTCAAGAAAAACCAACACTTTTCCATTCAAAAATATTGTTCCTCAAAACAAAAGAAGTAAATCAGTTATGGCCCACCGGAAGCATTACGCATAAAACATTACATCTAACCCCAAAAACATGTATAGGATATCCTCTAAGTTAACCCAAAAGAGTCCATGGAACTATCCCGAGATATCCCATTCCCCATGGTATAAGGGAGATGTCGTTACAAGAAAAAACATCCACATGAAATAATTTAATATTCCTAGAGTGAAATCCTCATAGAAGTCACATCATAGGAAGTGGTTGGTGTCCAAATGTCCTTTCTAGGCCATCCTACACAAAAAAACCTAGTGTCACTTAGGACTAACCAAACATCAAAAAAAAAACCCACACATCAAAGATAAATTCAAAAAGTGATTAAGAACTATCCCAATGGAATTAAACATTTAGCATAGTATATAATTGATACTATATTTGTGAATCATGGATAATTTCATGATAGTGTAAATGCTCGTCACTGAGAAGAAACCCTAAGAGGGTCTCCAAGATCATCGGAAGAGATCGGTTGAACCACTACTTGTCGACCTATTGAATGAAGATCCATTGAACCACTATTGACACATCATCATTAATAAAGCTCAAGCCTTTACTACCCGAGTCGACATGTGATCACTCGGGATTAACCATATATGTCACTTCTTGTATAACTGTGGTTCCAATGATAGAATGCACCACAAACTATATAAACATCATGCTTCCAATAATGCACTGACACAAATTTAAAATTAGCAAGGCTCAAAGTAATTTGAAAAAAAAGACCATTTCTCAATGTTCCTCATAGGTTGTGATCCTTATACCTAGAAAATAAAATAACCACCACAGTCAATGTGATTCTCCCCAAAGCCACAATCACA
The DNA here is from genome assembly GCA_963277665.1 of Viscum album. Classification (NCBI taxonomy): domain Eukaryota; kingdom Viridiplantae; phylum Streptophyta; class Magnoliopsida; order Santalales; family Viscaceae; genus Viscum; species Viscum album. The sequence goes on along the minus strand of OY728143.1, from coordinate 1,982,106,578 downwards.
CACATTTTCAATATTTAGATTGAAAGCTAAAATTTAACTGACCAGCATATCAAAACACCCGAGTCCCATATAGTCCTCTCGAGTAGTGTGATGATCATAGTTCCCCTATGCTCAGGTTACTCTACTCTAGAGATGACCTGATAACATACTCAATAACTAAAATCTTTACAATTTAACTAAACTCAAATAGATTTTCTTTAACATTTAGTACTCAATGGGTACTGTATATGTCAATCAATACTAAGATATGTTTATAAGAGAAAAAAATGTCTTTTGAGTATTATTCTTTAGTTATTCACCCTATTAAATAATGTACAAGATAGATCATGCATAAAATGGCACAAAATAATATTATCCAATATATCAATTTACATTCAAGATGACATACCAAGTGTCCCATCACAAGAAAAAAAGAGAAGTTCACATAGCCTCCTAAGATGTTGACCATGCCGGAGGAATCTCTAGCCTAATGATTTGAGCAATCCTTGATGATATATCCCATAAAAATGGTCAACATGCGATAAACACTCATTCAAACAAGGGTTCCCTCTAGAAATAAAATTTATACTTGGGACAATTAATCCTAAGAGGAACCAACATCAAGCATGTCACAGTGGAATTTAACATGCCAAGATCTAAGGGTGCTACCTACCATGGGCTAGCCCCTTAAGAAACATAAAAATTGATCCTATCACTAGGTCTAGAAAAACATATTCCACAAGGATAAATATCCCTCCATTTATTCCATTACAAAATTAATAGCCTATGGGTAAACAATCACATCACTATTCCAAATAATACCATCACAACATTTAGCATACCTTACACAAGGGTCTAATCTAAGGAAAAAACAACATGTTCCAATTTAAATAAATTTCATTAATTCACATAACACATTAAACATTTGAATAATTTTGAAAAACAACTTAAGTAGTATTCTACAAAACAATACACTTGGAAACCTCTTTAGCTTATAGCTCAATGAAAAAATAGGAATGTATCATCAACTTCCAATTAAAACATTTAACATCATTGAAATTCCATCAAAATTAGAAAATTTAGAATATAAATTCCTCTTAACCTATAAGGCAGCCTATGAGCGTCCCATTAAAGAAACCTATATTCCCTAAAAATCAACCCAATAGTAGTTTTTTAACTATAGAAAGTGTACACACCATTACTTTTTATCTTATAAAAGCATTCCCCAACTTTCTAATTTGGGTTTGATTGTGGATTTTTAAAGTTAACCAATCCATTTAAGTGTAAAAAATAACACCCTTCTTATTTAAACCATCCCCAAATATACAATGGTTATATAGTGGCCCAATAATTTGGTTACCCATTTTCCAATCCATTAGGTTTATACACCATACGGTTAGCATTTAGATCCCATTAATCAAAAATCATTCAACTTAAACATTTTAATTTAGCATAATTTTTACCATTTCAACAATGTATATAAACATTTATAAAGGTCCATAAATGGTTCATGTATACATGGTACCATTAATCCAATTACAAGGCGCCCTTATACATTATAATCTATATCTGGATCCCTCCGAAGCTCATACCAACAAATTTCATACCATGAAAACATTTTCATATATCAAAACTAGAATGTTATAACAATTTGTAAACACCAAGAGCTTGCTAACAAGAAACAAATAATGGAATATAATCACATAGTAATGTTACACCATAGGAAATACATGCTAAATAAGTAGTCATGCTAAAATATTACCCCAACAAGAAAACAAATTTTCATGGCATCACCTAACGAATACAATCATACCTAGATTAAACCAATTAATGCATATATATGGGATGGAATATGCATGGAAAGTGAATTTTTCTATGTTCCTATTATGATACATGTTTTGTCACTTAATTTCCTTTTCAGGACACGGGTCAAATAACTTATATTTTCATAAATCAATATTCCATGGAAATACACCATTAACCCAATTCTAAATCATATCAACTATAACAACAAATATTGTAAATAGTAATTCCCATCCACGTGCACTTGGTCATTTCCAATACATGGGGTGATTAGTCATAAGAATCACTATTTAATAAGCACTAACATGATCCTAGTATTCTATAAACTATCAAAAAATAGTATAGCAAAATGAATAATATCTATGATACCAATTCGTAATGTCTCGACCTGACTTACAACTAAAAAAGTAGCTGAACCGGTAACCACATTTCTTTAAGGGAGTATCTCAATATTCAAGTGGATTTCGACTAAAAATGAGTGTGTAAATGTTGTTCTGGGGGGACACTATACCTTCATACCTAGATTTTACAATAGTAACCATATATTAAAACTCAAATATCAGTGGAAGCTGTATAAAGAAATAATTAAATAGCAGAAGAGAAATTCAATATTAACTAAAAATAGAGTATTCCCAACTAGAATAAATACAATTAATACATGATATATGATGATACATAATCTAAAATAGTTACTAACCACATGATTTAAATTTCAGTAAAAAAATATAGAATATGATATCAAGGACCCAAGGTCGATCTCTATGGGTATCCTGAGATCTAGCTTAGTTGTTTTCTCCCAACATCATAGTACAAAAATAAAAACACAATCAAGTTCCAAAGCATTTCCAAAAACTAGGTCTACTCGGGTACCAATGGTTACTAAGTAGGCTGTGAGAAATAAATCTCAATAGGCCAGCAACCATAGTGTCTTGCCTGATCCATTCCATGCTGTGGAATGTTGTGCTTCTAGATGATAGATAACAAATAAGGTGGTACTCAAAATTATAAAGTCAAGGCTTCCACATACACTCAAATAAATTTAATCAAACTCTTTTTGATGAGAATTCACTTATTTATTAATATAACATCTTTCATTTTGTGAAGATAAAATTAGGTTTCAACATGTTAATTAAATATGTCTCCAGACCCGATATGTAGCCCGATATCCCCTGTAAAGTGATAATCAAGATACTTAACATGTACATATATAAAGCATAAACACGGTCAAATCCAATATTTTTATTTGTCTCGTAGATGAATTATAAGACACTTTAATCTCTTTTTAAACATTTAGAACTTCATACCATCATTTAAATTTCTATGTTGGAATTCAAGTATCTCTCATGGAATAATATCATCCAACCCCCTACCAGCATTTCCCATGAAAACCTCCTAAGAACCCAATATCACTCTAGGTACGGTATAAATTCCATGTCATCTAAGTCCATCCATGGTGGTCCTATATGGAAACCCCAAGTATCATACATAACATACTGTCATATCAACTTAAGTACATTCACGACATCCCCCACATAATTTGATCCATGTATCACTTTTCATATTAGTCAATCCTCACTGAGTCTATCCATGTAATCCCTCAAGGGATCCATGTATCAACCATGGATTAATTACATTGAACCATTGAGTCTGTCCATGGAATCCTAATGTGGATCCATGTGTCAACCAAGGTATAATGTTCAATCCTCATGCAGTTTGTCCTAGTTATCACTAAATGGATCCATGTATCAGTTAATGTATAATGGTCTATAGTCACACGAGTCCATCCAAGGTGCTCTAATTTCAACCCATGTGTAACCTAAGTATATTTATCATTTAACCAAATAAATTTCATTTAATAATTTAATATAACATGCTAAGGTCAAAACAAAGATCATCCTTAAACATGCTCACCTCAATGGGTGACTCATGCATTGGCCAACCAAATAAGGCTTGGAGTTTCATTTACTCATGTGGGAATAACAAGATAACGAGATTCCCATGATAAATCAGTTCATTACATGGCATGGAATCTACATTACTCACAAGGGATAGCAGTTTGTAGACCATTAAAATACTAATATATAAATTTTAAATATAACAAGCCTATCAAACTATCATATGGATTGTTTATCATTTAACGCATATGGGAAAATCTTTATAAACACCTTCTTAGGCTTAATAACCTACTACATGGCGTGGTAAAATTTATCTCACTTGGGCCTCACTCTACAATGGTAGTTTAGGCTAAATTAATTAAAGATATAATAAGATCCAAGGGTCATTGTCACTCATCCTCTCCCATTCAATCCATTTCCATCAAAACTCATTGTGAAAATCATTTACATATTTTAAATCCCATGAAATGATGAAAATGCCACACCTAAGGGTGTGCAAGATATAAAACATTTCAGGTTCCATTTAATAATCAATCCCAAGGGGTACTTCTAGTTTAACAGTCTATCTCATTCAATAGAATTTAACATAACTCACAAGGGAAACAAGCGATATAATAAGCATTATAAGCGTAACAAAAAATACATGGCCAAGTATTTAATTCACTCATGTGTGCAATATCATTAAATTACATCAATGGGGACATGCACAAATATGCCATATATCAACACCAATAGGAATAAATCTTGAAAAATCAACCCATAACTACTTATGATATAAAAATACCACAACTTTTTTGTTTGAAAATGGCACAACTCTATTTGATGGGTTTTTTTATAAATACATGACTTCGTTCATGAAAAATTTATTTATAAAATTTAAGCATTTCATTCAGGTTTCATTGTTCAATTAATCAAGGAAAATCATAATTTTTGTTATTTAAATAATCTCTTTATTAATTCTTAATGAAATGTCAAGGATGGGGATCCTACCTCAATAAGTAGACCAAGATGACTTTCAGGACTTCTCAGGTTAGGTGAAAACAACCTAAAACTACCCCACACTCACTCGGAGATACATTCTCATACATACATACATGTATATATATATATATATATTAATAAAATAATGTATTACTCTCCTCATGAGGTTTTACGTGTGTTCGCACCATCCAAGAACATTAAAACTCCCAATAACCAAATTTAGACACTAAATATACCTTAAGACTCTAAATTAAAGGGTGTGAAAAAAAATTGAAGGGTTTAAAACATACCCAAAATGATAGAGTCAATAAAAAAATACCCCATCCAACTCTCCCTCGATAATGGATATTGGAACATGAACTGAAGAGTCCTGATGGTGCTTTCACACTCCCTAATACCAGAAGAATGCCAAAATTGGACTTAGCCAACCTGTAGGGATTCAGACACACCTCATCAGGTGATGGGGCCCCAAATCCATCCAAAAAAAGATAGAATATAGATCTATGTCCTTACCTCAATGATCAACGGAGAAATATTCAGGAGAACTGGTGGAAATTCAGAAACGAAGTGGGTGTCGAGGATGGGAAACAACACATTGAGAGGGAGAAGGGGTTATGAGCATCATGTGACATAGGAAATGGGGAATAGGGGTATAGGATAGTTTTAATTTATTTATTTTAATTTAAAATAATTTAATTTTTAACACAGGGTCTCGGCGTAAGTTTTAGGTCACATGGTTTTTCAAACTATGTGTTGCCTATGTGCCCCTTTATTGGGAACCCAGCCCCCCATAAGGCTTGGCCCTGGTGGATTAGAAATTGTTTCCAACTATGTGGTGAATACTATTTAGGTACTTCCTAAACCACTGACTATACAGGTGAGGTGTATGGTTTGACAAACTATGTGTATACCATGTGAAAGCTTTGGTCAAACTGCAATAAGACACACAGTATGCTACAATGGGTTTCACAATTTCAGACAAACCATTTTCCCTCAACAAGTCCTTTAAAACTTAACTTTCTAGGTTTGATGATCCCAAAACTCATCTTTCCACTTGTTAAAGTCTTATTTTTATCCACCAAGTCCCAAAAAAATCACCTTTATGTGATCCAACTCTCGTAAGTCCATTCTGAATCATGATTTTTAAAACAGCCCATCTTTCTACCACCAAAATTCGAATTCCCCTCGAACATCATCTAGTTCTAAAAAATTGTTTTTTGGATTATGGCCTCTTACTGAGGTCAAAGTCTTCTTGAAATGGGAGATATACTTGGGAGTATTATTGGGCTTAAATTGGTCAGTTTGAAAGGCATTGGTCGGGTGAGAAGAATAGGTAGTGTTGGGTGTTATTTATAGTGGAGGAGAGGGGTTTTTTTACTAATCAATTCATTATTTTATTATTTTGACTCAAGATAAGAAATAGAGATTATTCGAATTAATAAATACTGTAAAAATAGAAGGAGAGTTCTATATTATGGTAATTACATCAACAATGACTCAAGCAATGTTGTATTAAACTTATAATGTATATATGCCCTAAATTAATATATTTTACTATTCACCAATAATTCAACAAAATTTTGAGAAATCCCTACTATTCACCATTACGATTTTTTGAAATGCCAATTTAAAAAATGAACTCCATATTATAAAAATAATGTTCAAATTAAGATAAATTAAATTTTAAAATAAAATCATCATTTACTCGAAGAATACTGATTTTAATATTATAACTGATTTTTTATCAATATGAAAATTGTATTATGGTCTCATTAAATTTTCTCATAATCATTGGACAAATATATATATATATATATATGATTATATTTCATTAAAATAAATTTTATTTTAAATAATTATGTTAATTATAAAATTATACAAAATCATTTATGTTTTTTAAATATACAGACACTTAATCTATCATTTTCAACTTATATATTTCATTATACTATGATATAATTATATCATAAATTTATTTATAAAATGCATAAAATTTATTTATACATTCAAAGGTGAGGTTACTATTTCATTGGTCACAGTACTATTCCAAATGGTAACATTACTATTTAAAATAGTATATCACTATCTGTTTAAGATCAATGGTGTGAGAAATGTATGACATAATATGAAGAATCTTCTATAATTTTAATGTAAAACATGGAGATTGATCAGAGATCATCGATAGAGGTGTGCCAAAAATCCCTATTTTTTCATTAATATAGAATATTTCTAGGCACTCAAAAAGTAAATCTTATTTTAAATCATGAAAATATACCTATTTTATAAGAAGATCAACAATGACCCATATTATATCAATCGTCCAAGATTTATGTGGTATTCATGTGCCAATTTCCATCATAATTTCATATCACCTCAAACAATAATAGGTATAGGTTTCATGAATCTTCTAGGATGTTGTCTCTTGACTTTCACTTATTGGGAAACTATACACCTTGACACATAGTCAGCAATTTCCCACTACTTTTTATCCCACACAAAAATATTCCTTTTGATCATTATAAATCTACGTACTACGAGGTTTTATAGTGATGTTTGATCTATGAGCATCATTTAATAGTTCCATTTTTATCTCTAGTATGGATGGGACACATAACCTCTTTTCAAATTTCAGAATTCCATCCACACACATGAAGTCTTTGAATCTTTCATCTTTAATGGATTTAATTTTCTTCTAAATTTCTCATCATCAGATTGAGTTATTGTTATCTTCTCCAGTAAATATGGTTTATCAATAATTTCAAAAAGGTTTAATGTTTCCCTTTCCGTAATAATTTCAACATTCATTTTTACTATGTCCATGAATATATGATCATATAAATCCTTGTTTATTCCAGAAGTCCATGATCTTTCTTGCCTTATGCATATGAAAACCTATTTTCCTTTCCAAGGAGATAATGTATTGATAAATCATAATCTTCCATTTACTCATGCCATCGTCTATTAATCATGTTGAGTTATTTTATGTGCAATGATGCATTTGAAACTCAATTTATCCATATATATCTCAAATCATTTTCTATAGAGACACTGTCTACATATCATCAAAGCAACATTTATGGATTCTAACTCAATATCATGAGTTGGATAATTATCTCTAGGTGTATTCAAATTACATTATTAATATTCAAAAAAATTTATTGTTTTTTCTTAAAGACGCAGCCCAGTCTATTCTTCGATGTATTACTGTTTATAAAAAAATACATCATTTTCTGAAGTATGACTCAAAATTGGATCATTGAACAATTTTCTCTTGAAATATCCAAAACATACAATATATTCATATGTCTATATGAACATAGCTGATTTACATTTGATCTTAGTTAATGGATTATCTAATTATACATAATTTTGAATGACATGTAGATTGAAACATTCTATGCCAATTAAATTACGCACATCAGTTATGTTTGATGGTGTATGCCATTCATGGATTACCTTTGTCTTCATAGTATAAACTGATATTTCAGGCATAGAGTCAATATGATCAAGAAAAGAAACTATTTAAAGACAAAAATGACACTTAATAAAATTCACATATAACTCTTTATTTCCAAGATACTTAAAAACAATCTAAATTTGGTTCTCATGGTCCCCATCACTTTTGGAGTACACTAAGATATCATCAATAAGTACCATAAAAAATTATGTTTATTTTCCTTGAATAATTTTTCATTACATCCCTGAAAACATACAGTGAATTAGTCTATCCAAAATTCATTACAGTAAACTCATAAGGTCCACACCAGGATGGAAATGTTTTTATTTTAATATATTTCTTCTCTATTAATAGTTTATGATATCCAGATTGAAATTAAATATTCATGAATTTATAGGGCTCTATAAATTTGATCAAATAAATAATATTTTTTTTTGGAGGGTACATTTTTTATAAAATATTGAGGCACATTGACCTCTTTATTGAAAAAAAAAATCATCCAGTGAAGAGTAAAAAATTAGAACCGTGTGGTACATCGGAAAGACAAAACAAGAAAGATTACCCTATTCTAGAGTGGGTGATCATGAAATGGTATAGAAGAAACCAAACTTTTCCACAGGTGTGTGACCACTTCCCCCAGTACTTGTTACCCACCACACACCACCTACATCATCTAAAGGTTCTTCCATAGTAATGGGAGTCATGATAAACTCAGAAGCATCAATGTTCTTTGATCTGAATTCTTTACTATCCACAATGATCATATCAAATGGGTTAGAAATGATAACATTAAAATGTACCTTCTCAAGATGTTATGAGAATATTTTCATGGATATCAGTCCTTCGTTTGGTGGTGAGGCTTTATTTTTGTCCAACATCATATATTCCACCTCTTATATGTTGAAGTTACTCGAGCTCATCATGGTGGAATGGTCATTATATTGACTTGTACTTCTTTGTCATGTAATCTCATCTAGGGGCTGGAAAACATAGGTTCAATCTATAGTGAAGGGGGAATTTCCCAATGTATGTAGTAGAGTTGAAACATTTTACCTTAGTAATGCAACTAGGGACCTTTGAAATAATATATTCTTATGATTTGGAAAGGGAGTAGTTGTTGATCTTGACATTCTCTAAGGTCGTATCATCTAGCATTGTATTACCCTTTCTCCATTTTAGAGTATTCATCTCATTCCTAACTCTATCATTGACCACTGCTTGTGCTGAGAGATCCCTATCCATTTGGCTATCCTCGGAGTTTGATTCTGTTTATTCACCGTCGATGCATTTTACTAGAGAGTCCTTGAATGAAAGGTCTCTTTCAAATTGATTTGTACCTTTAGCAATATTATCCAAACTATCCATTCATGGTCCATCCAATTAAGGGGTAAAATTAATTCCTTAATCCTATAGAAAAATAAATGATGTAGTATGTCTAGTAGTCTGCAACTCAGACTAAGTCATCCCATCCTAGGCAGTTTCAGAAGGAGAAATTAAGCTAGTAGGAACCTGAGGTTCACTGTGTTTTTTTCAAATGTGCATCATTCCCTTGGAAGGGGTTGACGCTATCATTTATTATACATTGGGACTCATCATTCCATTTCAGAATGCACTGGGCCCACTTCATGGTTGAGATAATTTGGACCTCGAGTGTCCTATCATGTAACACACTTCACAAAATGGTAGTAGTTTCTTCATGGATAATTCTCCAATTGACTTATTCTTGAGAAGTGGACAGAATCACATTGTTAATAAAATTATATCCTAAATCAATTTAAAATAATATTATATAAAAATGGACAAAGCTATCATTATCAGTAGCTAGTTCCATGCGGATTGGAATTTTTATTACGGAGGAAATGTTAAATAGAATCTCAGAGTGACATAAAACCCATTTTAATTTAAACATCATGATACAGACTTGATAAAAAGTATCTTTAAAATCATAAAGGCTAAAATTCAGGTTCCATTCATAAATCCTAAGAGTTCCTTGTTTGAGGTTTACCGAACCAAAAACCCCATTATCATACCTTCAATTCAACAAAATGCAATATAAAATGGAAAAATACACTCCCTAATGAGACACATTTAAAATCATTAAAACACTGGATCATAGACAGATGGAAAACAAGCTCATAAATTTTCTAGGTTTGTATACCCTTGGATAGAGTATCCCCATTGAGAAACACTAGGTCGAATGAATTGCTTATCACTCAAATCCTCTAGTTGTTTCTTCAACTTCACTATTTCTATGGTTTTCATTCTATATATAGTCTTTGATATTGGTCTTTCATCAGGGAATCGATCAATGGTAAATTCAACTTCACAGTATGGGGGTGTCTAGGTAATTCCCCTAGAAATACATCAAAGTATTCCTATACAATTAGAACATTCTCAATTTGAAAATGACTTCCCTCATCCCTAGATTTTTTTATTCCTCACTACTAATTTCATTAAGTAGAGATAATTGGGGTAGAACTATAAGAGAAACAAATATTGATGTTTCTTATCTAAATATAAGTGATTCTATATCTTCCTCACAAATCAAAATTTATATCTTCTTATGCTAAATCTTTGAATCATATTTTGAAATCCAATCCATACTATGGTTTATATCAATGTAAACCATGGGTAATATGATTAGGTTATCAACTAAATAACGTTTATATGTATTAAAGGTTACTAAACGACACATTTTTTTGTAATGTGACCTCCCTTAGGAGTACGGACGGATAACTCCATAATTAAATCAAAATGGAAATCTCTAATTTTCCAGTCAAAATGGGTAGATATAAAAGAGTGTCATGATAAAAAATCAAATAAATCATTGTCTAAATTTGAATATATGATTAATTTACCTTCCACCACATCATTATGTATTTCCAAATAATCGATGGTGATCAAAAAAGCACGACCATCTCCCCTTGGACTCTTCTATGGTAAGTTCCCATGACGCTTGGGACATTGATTTGAATGATGCCCAATTTCATTACAAGTGCATCATTGAACATCATTGATTGTTTTCTTCTCGTTAAAACAATTATCTTGATGAAAATTATCTCCATGGTTATATCTAACGAACATTACATTCAATAATTTCTTATGATGATTCTTTACACACTTTTCACATAATAAAAATTCTCTATTCCCTTATTATTATTTGACACATTCTCTTTTCCATGGTTATCAAAAGTCAAATTCTTCTCTGGATTTCCAACGAAAAAATAGGATCTCAAAAAAATCATTCTCTATTTTGATGGAACTTAATAAAATTTCTTCATATGATGAAAATGTTTTAGAAGCTAGTTCTCTTAAGATACATTGTTAAAAACCTTGAAAGAAATGATAAATCTTGTCTTCAAAATCACATATGTAATCCATATCATACCTAGCTAGTCTTGTAAAGGTACCCTCGTACTCTATAACACTCTCTTCATCTATTTTTTCTAAGATATGGAATTTTCTTTTCATTTAAATTCATTTCTCACAAGGTATGGTTTGGTTGAAGAATGCCCCATTGAAAGTTCTCCATACCATGTCTTCTATTTCATATTCCTATTTTGTATTATGGGTCAATGACTACCATTGATCAGTATTTCCAATGATACAAAATAATTCTAGAACTACCTTATCATTTTAATTGCATACAAATGCTAAAAATATCTTTTCAATGGACATGATACACTTCTTAGCTAAAAATGGATTAGTATTCCCAATAAAAATGGTGGCTTATGCCACATGAAATGATCCAACATAGGTGTTTTATGCTTAATATTCGTAACCTGAGAAAGATACCCTAATATATTCATGATCTTATCAACTCAAATACAAACTATGTTGACTTTATCATAAGGGAAATACCAACACTGTTTGTGGGTATTCATTACTTCCCTTCCATTAAGAATCATTTCTAAATAGTGGAATACACAACATTAGGTTATGAATAATAATGTTTAGTTACGAAATAGTAGAAAACAAAACCTAAATTAAAAATATATGCATAACTAATCTTATAATAATAAAAGAGGTCACTTTGGGAACATATTTAATTTTAAATCCTTCATAATAGTTTGTAAATAGAATTTGAATTATCTTATGTATATCTACCAAGACATTGAATCCAACTACGTATTATGGCCCATTGTTGTGTACCAAGATATTCCATGTTGGAAAAAATAAGCCTTGTTGGAGTTTTTACACCTAAGTATATCTATTTCAGAACCACTACATATTTTAGTATCCATATAGGGATGTATTTCTAGGAACACCCAAATAATCTCTAGCTTAACAAAATTCTAGTATGTTCTTCTATATATACCATCATTTACTATCTTGGGGTTATGTTCCATAATGAATGTTTGTTAAATATATTCCTAAGGTTTTTATTAAACATTCCTTAATTATAACTATAACCACAATAACCCTAGTATCCTAGAGTAAGTGGTCCTTTTATTACATCTCCATTGATACAATAGGTCACATCACCAAGGATCGATATGTTTAGTAGTCTTAAATAATGTAGATAGAAACATGGTTCCCTTGTAACAAATTTTATTAAACATGAAACATTAAAAAACTACTTCCTAGACACTTATTCAAATGTTTCATCTTTAGAGCATGGGTAATTAATAAAATGAAAGGGGAGATATAAAATACCCAATAGGGTTACATGTTCAATAATATGTGAAATAACGTCAATAAGGCATAATTAAAATGTATATAACTGAATTAAATATGCCATAAATAAACTGGGAATAAAATAGATACATATATTTTTTCGTAGTGAAAATATAATTTAAGGTAATAATTTAATAGTTAATGAATAAAATTCTTAATCATTGTACTTTACGTATTTGTAATAAGAACCCTTATTCCATTAAGATTGATTATGTTATTGGGTAGAAACCCATCTGATTATTCTTGTAAATAAACTCGATGGGTTTTTCACTAACTATTTTGTCGCATGAGACCAGTCGGTGCAGTAAGGAGAAATATTGGTCCCCACATATCACTTCATGTCCAAATCATTATTTATACATATATTCAATTCATGAACAACATGCCCTATCAAAATGTCTGTATTGATTAGTGGTTATGGATTAATCTATATTACCCAAAATAAAATAATATTAAAAGAAAACACCATATGTAAACATGAGACTAGGATAAGGAAATAATAATATACATAATTTAAAAGATATGGATATTTAATGAAATATTAAATTAATGATGATCACAAATTAAAGTGATTTATACATACACCACACCCAAGGTATACGTAGTGTGTATGGAATAACCAAAGGGAATATCATAGTGGTTTCCTTGGTATAATGAATTTAATAATACATGGTAATATTAGTGGAAAATAGTAATATATCATGATAAATTATGTACTACATAAGTGAAAATATATAAAAATGGTTTTTAAGAATCACTACAAAATATCCTATTTAGTGGAGTTTAAGGGAACGTATTGATGCGTATTCAAAACGGACACAAGAATAATTGTTTGCATAAAAATTAAATGAACATAAATGATTCTTCATGATTAAATCATTTATTTTAGGTAAATATTGGTATCTAAAAACATAATATGGATGGTACTTGAAAATGGTTTCGAAATTGGGAAGTTCCCTTTAATCGGGCTTGCTTATATCGATGAATTGAATAGGGGTCATTATAAAACATGTATTTCCCATCAAAGAAAGAAAAATTGATTTAGTTACATATCATTTGGACATAAAAATATAATTTAATAGGATTACATAATACTAAATAATAATAACATTGGGATAAATTGATATAAATAGTAACTTGTAGGAAAAAATTGATATTCGGGTAGAATACCTTACCTTATGCCTGAATGTGTTCATCACTTGACCTTAATGTCATGTAAAATAAGATTAAATACATTAATTAATTAATTCATAAACATTTAATCCTGTATATTAAATATTATAATTTTATTAACTTCATTTATGGACATTTTAATAAGTTATAAAATAAAATTTTATCGTTCGGGAGTGTTCGTTTCCTTAGTTTTCGGGATCAGTTTTCTTGTGTACCTATATAGAAAATAATTTAAAATGAGATTTCTTGTCCATAATAGAAATTATAATTTATTAGTGATGTTATATAATATTATATGTTTATAATTTCTTTATGTTATATGGTATGATGATAAATCATTAGATAAAACGGTACTAATAATCATTTAGATTATTTTAGCATTTCATCAATCTCCACAAACTATTTTTTTTATTATTAATATTTGTATATATTCTGGTTAGATAACATTAGATAATATTTAATACATTTATTATAAGAAAAATTAACCATTATAAGGGTTTTATGACCTTATATGATAGAGATAATGGAAAATGAAAATGCATCATACTAAATGGTGGTAAATCAACACATCACATGTGATATTATCATTTTATGAATAAAAGTTAGAGGATATGGGGTTTGAGATTGAATATTACATTAATATAATAAAATTATTGAATATATAAGGTATCAGATTTATCATGATTTTTTTGACATTTTAGGTAACGATAGAATAATAAGATAAAAGTAAAAGAAAGTGAATGATTAAGGGTTTTACCTCCTGAATTATTCTGTTTGAGATCCTCTTTAAGGGACATGGGTTTGGAATCTTATTGAAACCAATGGTTTTTAGATATGGGGGCCAGATGTGGGAAGATTTTTTGTTCTGAAATAGGTCATGATTAATGGTTTTGGTGGTGTGTGGGGAAGAGGTTATGAGGGTGGAAATTATAGTGGAGTAGAGGTGTGTTTGATTATTCTATTCATTGTTTTTTTGTTTTCTCTCATTACAAGAAATGGGGATGAATTCCATGAATAAATTGATTAAATAGAGATATATAGTTTGATATTATTTTTTCTTACATTATCAATGACTCAAGGTATAGTGTATTTTTCCAGAATGTATATATATCACACATTATTGTATTTCACTATTCACATTAAATTCATCGATTTTAGAAAAATCCAAAAAAAATAACCATAACAATTTTTTGAGATGTAGAATTAAAAAATGGAATAAATTTTATTAAAATAATTCTCTAAATATGATAAATTTAATTTTTAGATAAAATCATCATTTACTCAAAAAAAATACTATTTCTAATATTATAATTGGTTTTATAAAACATTAAAAATTTAATTAAGCTATCATAAAATTATCAAGTAATCAAAAGAAAAAAATTATTAATTTATCATTTCATTTTTTAATTATATTTTATTTGAATCAATATATTAATTATAAAATTTTAAATAAAATTTATTTTTTATAAATATACAAACACTTACTTTTTAAATTTTCAAAATATTTATTTACTTGTACTATGATATAATTATTTCATGATTTTATTAAAAATATTCCTAAATTTTATTTATACATTAATAGGTAAGGTTACTATTCTATTGGTCACTTTAATATTCCTAATGGTCGCATTACTATTTCTAATTGCAACTTTACTCATTGAAATATTATACCATTGTTCTCTTAAGCTTGATGTTGTGTGTAATGTAAGATATCAAATGAATTTAGTTTATTTAAGAATATACATACCATAAAATCTTGTGGTGTCATATAAAACAATGGAAACCCCATCAGAAGCTGTGTGGTTTTGATTACATTATTGTATAGAGACTAAAACCCATGTTTTGAAAACAATAAGGAACTCCCCTCACTTTCCTTTATAATCCTACCATGATTCCATTCCTCTTTAACTAAAACCTTGAATATCATACCAACTCTATCATACCCTTTCTTGAGTCCTCCCAAGGTGCTCAAATGAACTCAAGTAGCTCCTACCAAGCATCTAGATTTACCATTTCATGGTAAGGGATCTTCTCTTCAAATCTTTATTCAAGCATAATCTTTGTCTTATAAATATTATATCCAATTCCTAATGTTGTCATATGTTCTTACATATCCCATTTACTACCATTATGATATGTAAATTATGAGAGACCAGTTTCACTCTCAATCTGCCTTGTCATGAACATTTATGTGCCCCTGTTTTGCTGATGAAATTTCACTGTGATTTTCCATTCCAATATATTGTGATGTCAACTCCCATACCCACTTTTTATCAAGGTTTTTCACATTTATGCACGTATACATAATTTATTGATGAATTACATGTATTTATTCCACATTCCTTAATCCTTGGATTCAATTTTAGGAAATACGATCTTATCTTTACTGATATATGTTAAACACATATGCATGTACATTGTAACACCCGATATTTTTATGAGTAATATTTTGTTTTTATATCATCAAAGGAATCTTTCACTACACACTTGCTTGGCTTACTTTACACGCAATCACGATCTTCCTCGATAGCTTGCGTCGTACGCAATACTGAGTTTCACTAAACAACGATATGTTATTAAAATATTATTAAAACTAGCCGTTAGGAATAGTGTTAACTAAATTTTGATTTTTATAACATTATTATTCATCTTACACATTTCTAGAACATGTTATAAGAACAAAATAATTTTTTCGGGTAAAATAAGTATTTTTCAAAAAATACAGTTTTGCCGCCTTTTGATGGCGTACCCACATTAAATCTAGTTTTTGACATGTTTATATGTTCAAATTTACAAAATAAAATTCTTCATTTGAATCATGAGATAAAAATTTACATTAGATAAAGTTTTGATATTTTTCTGATAACTTTCATTTTTAATGAATAGTAAAAACACGCTATATTTTAATTAAAAACAACTTTTTTCATCATAATATCTTATGTGGTTAAAATATAATACTGAATGGTTTTAAAGTATAAATAGAATATATTTTTACCATTTAATATAATGTATGCCATTAGCATTGATTTTACCTTGAATTCATAGGTTAAATCAATTCAATCTTTTGCAATGTTTTAAAGAAAAACCCGTTTTCTTTCGACAACGGGATTAATTTTAATTTAATTTCTGAATCTTTTGTGTATTGAATTTGGAAAAATGGATTAAATATTTTTAATCAGTGGGTCCAAATTATGTTAATAATCTACTTTTTATTTTTGGGAATTATGAATAGAAATTATGGTAAATTTTTTTTACCATAGTTAAAGGTAAATCGGGTAATTAAGGGTAAATATAATATTTTAAAATTACCCTAAAAAATGTAAAAATCCTATTGGATGACTAAAAGCCGACCCATATCACCTAAGGGTTGGATTAGATTCATTTAATTAAATTTTTTCAGTGAAAATAATTTAATTATTATTAAAACCAAAGAATGTGACAACATGTCACTTTCTTAAATTATATAAGTATAATAATTTTAATCTAGTGATAAACATCATGAAACTTCGAACATGAATAGTCTCCAGAACTCTAATACAATTATCTAAATCATAGGAATTTATTTAGAATTTTTAGGGATTAAATAATTATCATTTATTATGATACAAAGATGATGCATTAATTATCTTATTAATGAAATATTGACATAATTGATGTTATAAATACCCAAATAAATGTAATTTGAGACTTTTTATGAATTCCAATAATTTTCTAGGTTACTATTATATATTATTGTTGCTTTAATAAACTTGGTTTGAAAATATAATTCTGTTATGACTTTCACAAAAATCATATATCAAATAGTGTCAAAATTGACACAAAGTAGTTTTTAAATCAAATATTATATTACTAATTGTTATTTTATTCCTAAAAATCTAAGGTTCTGCCAAATGACTTAGATAAGGACATATATATTAATAATAAACAATTTGGGGTTCGTTTGGCATGTTATAGTAAGTGTATTAACCATATAGTGAAAGAAAACAAAAAGACACGGTAAAAGTTAAATTATTTAACTTAGAGTTAAATCTAACTGATAAGGTTAACATAATACCCTAAACTTGTCCAAATCCTATTGGTTGATAGGATTTCGACCCATCCCCACATTACCTTCGAAATAAGACCCTTTGGAACCATTATAAACCGATTTTGACTTTAATATAAAATAATATTTTGAGGTATTCCTAAGGTGCCCCTCTCCTCCCTTATAAAAGGGCACCTCCTCCCCCTCCTCCTCACACCAATTTGAGCATTCAAGCTCGGCCGAACCCTGCCATTTTCTCCTATACACTTCCCTAGAACAATCCTAGAGGACCTGGTCTTCTTCAAAGACCAATCTTAGTTCCCTAAGTGGAGGATTCAAAGAGGCGTTCCAAAGAAGAGGTAATATCCATTACCGATCTTTTCAGTTTCTTTCTTCTTCAACTTCTTCTTCTTTAGTTGTTTCATGATAAAGTAATAACATAAGTATTAATTACATACTGATATGTTATTATAAATATTAAACAACCCTAATTCACCTTCTATCCATCCTATGGAAAAATGAAATCACCGCGCGTGCGTACGTACGGAATACCGTCTCCACGCCGTGGTGTAATCTATTTTCCACCACCACCTTACAAGGATGGGTATAATGGTATAATTGGTAACTATTTATGATTATTATAAAGTAATATTGATACTTAAATAATATATATATACTCCAATACAATTCCACGATCATAGGAATGATATCATCACTCGTGCGTACGTACGGAATACCGTCTCCACGATGTGATGCGACTTGTTCTACATGATCATCATTACATAGTAATTATATAAATGAATTGAATGAATAAATATGATATATGTTACACTAATAACATTCTGGATATAAGTTATCTATAACCTTAAAAGAAGAATAAGAATTTATTCGGCAAAACACGCATAAGAACAAAAGGCAATAAAGACCCGAGTAACAAGTAACAATGAAATATTACTAACAAGAAGCTAAGAATATGACCATATATGATATCATATCAATATGTATGATTCTGTAATAATTCAATAACATTATTTATACCATTATATAGGAGCTTCGGACACGTACAAAGTAAATCGGACCTAAGGTAAGGGAAATATCACAATCTCGTTTTTATCCGAGATTGTTTATACGTAAGTATTTATTGGGGTGTATTTTATCATCCACATCCATGTTCCATCAATATGTAATATTTTTTCCATCCACTTAAACTAGTTTAAATCCAATTTTACCCTTCGGTTAGTTTTTAGTAAAGAATACGAAAGGAATCTTTTGTCTTTTTTTTCGTACGAGGTACTTTTTGACTTTTCCGACAAAAGTACGAAGAATGTTTTTTTTAACTTATACGGCATGAATGGATTTCTAAAACATTATTTCAAAGAAGATTCCTTTACAAGTATTCATGTTTATTTTCAATCAACCTCTTTTATTTTAAAATTGTATGACATGTTAAGAAAGGAAAAGTGTTTTTGAAGTAGAAAGGATATTTTCCTCAAGAATAGAGTTCAAGTATTTTATCAAAATTATTTTCCATCTAAGATAATAAAAGGGTTCTATTTTTATCCCTATTATTACATTGGTTTGATTATGTTGTGATGGAAATATTTTTATGAATTCCTTCATCTTATATGAATTGTTTTATGATGTCATGTTGTTTAAGAATCCCATTTTTATTACATGGGTTACGCTATAATGTATGGTTTATGATTATGTGGCACACATAAGAAAGGATTCATTATAAGATGGGTGGGACCTATATCTCCCTCCAATGCATTGGGTAAAGATTTTATATCTCATGAGATAGACATGACTGGAACGGTAGGTTATACCGGTTCAGTGAAACAAGACTGGAACGAGGGTGACTCGGTTCAGAAAGGGACTTTGTCCACTAAGATAGTCTTGGAAATGAGTCATGACTAACAAGAAATGATTTTCCATGATTATGTGTGCATTCCACAAAGTTTCAAGTTTTATGTTATGATTATGGTGATCTCATTTTCACTTATATGATTTATTCCATGTTAAGATATTATGATCTATTTTGCAGGTTATGATTTTCAAAAAGATATGATATGATTTTTAGTTCCTTTATTTTCCCTTGCTGAGCATTTGAGCTCACCCTTTTATGTTTTCTTTTCCCCAGGTCAGGAAGATGGATATTAAGTAAAATATGCTAAAAGGGACCCTAGATATGATGAAATAAATGGGAGACACTGTAGAAGATTTATGAACCAGTTGTTTATGTTTCCCAGTTTCTAAAGACACTATACCTATACGGTCCTTTGTGGTTTTGTCATATGTTGTAATAAGTGTGCTTCAATTTTGAAGTATTAACAATGTATGTAATGTATGGGTCGTTATAGTTTGTATCAGAGTAAAGGTATAGTCAACCTTTGGAAACTAGGATGTGAAAGCCTTAGTAAGAACCCTAAGGATAAGTCTAAGCATAGAACACAATCTTAGTGTTTTAGAAATGGCCATGAATACCCTGGGATAAGACCTTAAGTGTTAAATTTTATTCTTGATTATGTGGTTTTCCTATTATAATTAGTGTTGATCACACTATTCTTCTTGGTTTTAGTCAATGGCTGGAACCCGAAGGAACCGTGTTAATGTGGAATGTGATGGGCAATGCAATGATTGTCCCCCTGAGCAACCCAACAATATGGGAGCTGGAATGCAAAATCTTGTAGCCATGATCACACAACTTTCTCAAGCTATGAATCATGGAGGACTTCAAAACGAGCAAAGTAAGGAGCAACATTCTGTTGAATCCTTCATGAGGAAGCGTCCACCTTCTTTCAGCGGGTCTACTGATCCATTAGTTGCTGAACAATGGATTAGTACTACTAAAAAGATATTTTCAGTTCTTCAATGTTCTGAACATGATAAAGTCATCCTAGCAGTGTATCGTTTCGAAGGAGATGTTGATCAATGGTGGAATCTTATTAAGAATACGAGGCAAAGGGATGAAATTGAGTCTATGGAATGGGACGAGTTCAAGAACTTATTTTTCAATAAGTACATCCCTCGTATTCTCCAAACAAAGATGGAGAAAGAGTTTCTTGAACTGAAGCAGAGGGATGATGAATCTGTTGGTACCTATGAAGCAAATATTACAAGACTTGCAAGGTACGCTTCTGGTATTATTATCCAACCTGAGAGTAAGATCGATCGATTCTTTAGTGGCTTAAAACAAAAGTCTTCGAAGGGAGTTAGCCATAAGGTACTTCAATAGCTACGGGGAAATCGTTCGATGTGCTCTCAAAGCCGAGATGGAGATTGGAGTAACCCATCAGTCACATGGGTTTGATAAGAAGAGGAAGATGGAATTCAAAGGAAAATCTAAAGAGCACACTGAAAAGAAGATGAGCATTCCCTTATGCTCAAAGTGTGGAAAGAAACATGGAGGGAGTTGTCTTAAAGGGACAAGTAAATGTTTCAAATGTGGAAAGGAAGGTCATCAGGCATTTGAATGTCGCGATAATGGGAAGAAGATGAAAAATGATGCAAACAAAGGAAGGGATACACAAAATGAACCTACTACACTTCAATGTTTCAAGTGCAAGGAGATGGGTCATTATGCCAATCAATGCCCAAATCCAAGGGTTGATGATGATGGTCGACACAACAAAATCATAAGGCGAAAGACAAAGGAAAGTCACATGCAATTTCTATCAGCGATGTGGAGTACGATAACGAAGTGGTGAAAGGTACACTTACCATCCACTCTAAAGTAGCAAATGTTTTATTTGATTCTGGATCCACCCACTCTTTTATTTCTAAAGAATTTTTCTAAGGGTATCACCGTATTACCTCAACAATTAGATGTTGAGTTAGCTGTGACAACACCTAATGGCACAACAGTCGCATCAAAAGTTTATAATTCTTCTCCGATCGAAGTTTGTGGGAAAGTGCTTCCTGCAAATCTTGTGATACTTCCTTTAGTGGAATTTGATGTGATTCTTGGCATGGATTGGCTTTCTCTACATGGAGCTCATATCAATTGCCAAAGAAGGGAAGTCACATTTCATATTCCAGATCAATCTACGATCGTCTATCGATGCCAGGATGAATATAACCTTCCAGTAGAAATCTCTTCTATCTTATGGGTCTTGATTCCACTAAATGAAGGTTATTTATCTCAAGTGGTTGGTGAGAAACTCACGATTAATAATATGCCCATTGTACGGGAGTTTGATGATGTCTTTCCGGAGGAATTACCAGGTCTTCCACCAAATCGTGAAGTTGAGTTTTCAATAGAACTCGTACCGGGTGCTTTGCCTATTTCAAAGACACCTTATAGAATGGCCCCAATTGAGTTGCAGGAATTGAAGAAGCAACTCCAAGAGAATCTGGATAAGGGATTCATACGCCCTAGTGCGTCACCTTGGGGAGAACCTGTTCTATTTGTTAAGAAGAAAGATGGATCAATGAGACTCTGCATTGATTATCGAGAACATAACAAGATCACTATCAAGAACAAATATCATCTCCCACGCATTGATGACTTATTTGACCAACTACGCGGAGCTCAATACTTTTCCAAGATTGATCTTCGTTCAGGGTATCATCAATTAAGGGTCAAAAGGGAGGATATACAAAAGACGGCTTTCCGTACAAGGTATGGACACTATGAATTTATAGTGATGCCATTTGGTCTTACTAATGCCCCTGCTATCTTCATGAATCTAATGAATAGAGTCTTTAGAGACTATCTTGATCAATTTGTGGTAGTCTTTATAGACGATATTCTTGTCTATTCAAAGAGAAAGGAAGAGCATGAAGAGCACTAGAGAATTATATTTAAGACCCTGAGAAAGGAGAATCTTTATGCCAAATTTACCAAGTGTGAATTTTGGCTTCAAAAAGTTGCATTTTTGGGGCACATAATCTCACAATAGGGGATATTTGTGGATCCAGCAAAAACAGAGGTTATCGAAAGATGGTTAAGACCAACAACAGTAACTGAGATCCGAAGTTTTCTTGGTTTGGCTGGATATTATTGACGTTTTGTAAAGGATTTTTCACGATTATCTAATCCACTCACCAAGTTGACTCGGAAAGGAGTTAAGTTTGTTTGGACATAGGAATGTGAAGAGAATTTCAAGGAGTTGAAAAGAAGGTTATCCAGTGCACCTATGCTCACACTGCCTTGTAGTGGAGAAAGGTCTGTGATCTACAGTGATGCATCCAAGAAGGGATTGGGGTGTGTTCTTATGAAAAATGATATGGTGATAGCTTATGCCTCATGACAGTTGAAAATCCATGAGCAAAATTACCCAACACATGATTTGGAGTTGGCTGCGGTAATCGTTGCATTAAAGATTTGGAGGCATTACCTTTATGGTGAAAGGTATGATATTTATACTGATCATAAAAGTTTAAAGTATATTTTCACACAAAAGGAGATGAATATGCGTCAAAGAAGGTGGTTGGAGCTGATTAAGGATTATGACTGATCAATCCATTACCACCCTGGGAAAGCAAACAAGGTGGTAGATGCATTAAGTCGACAAGACCATGATAGTTTATCCATGATGAGGATCACAAAGGATCCAATATTTATGGATTTAAAAAGGATGGATCTTGGAATTATAATGGAAGGGGAAAAATCTTATCTTTGTCAAATGAATGTTCAACCATCTATACATGTGAAGATTAAAGAGGCACAGAAAGAAGATGTCGAGTTACAAAAGAAGGTGAGAAATGTTCCTGAATTCAACCTTGATTGTGATGGGATAATAAAGTTCAGGAATCAGGTTTCTGTTCCTCCCATCCCCAAATTAAAGAAGGAGCTGCTGGATGAGGCTCATAGTTCATCATTCTCTATTCATCCTGGAAGCACGAAGATGTATAGGGACCTGAAAGAGTACATCTGGTGGGATGGAATGAAAAGAGATGTTGCTGAATATGTCTCTTGATGCTTGGTTTGTCAACAAGTTAAAGCTGAGAGACAAAAATCTAAGGGGATGTTACAACCATTACCCATACCCGAATGGAAATGGGAAAACATCACTATTGAGTTTTTCACAGGACTTCCTAAAACATCCAAAGGCAATAATGCTATTTGGGTCATAGTTGATCGTCTTACAAAGTCTGCACACTTCATTGCTATTATAGAGGATTTCTCTCTAGATCAGCTTTCCAGGATATATGTAAAGGAAGTGGTAAGATTGCATGGAGTACCACTTTCTATTATATCTGATCGGGATCCGAGATTTACCTCGAAGTTCTGGCGAAGTCTTCAGCATACTCTGGATACAGAGTTGAGTTTCAGCACTGCTTATCATCCTCAGATAGACGGTCAGTCTGAGAGAACAATTCAAACCCTATAAGATATGTTGAGAGCTTTCTCTATGGATTTCAAAGGAGGTTGGGATCAACACCTACCTTTGGTGGAATTTTCTTATAATAATAGCTTTCACTCCAGTATTCATATGGCTCCTTATGAAGCTCTCTATGGAAAGAAATGCAGGACTCCAACTTGCTGGGATGAAGTTGGGGAAAGAAAGCTATTAGGACTCGTTGATGAAATGGCAGAAAAGGTCAGATCTATTCAACAACACATAAGAGTAGCTCAGAGTCGACAGAAAAGTTATGCCGACAACCGAAGAAAAGACCTAGAGTTTCAAGTGGGTGATAAAGTGTTCTTACGAATATCTCCCTGGAAGAGGGTTATGAGATTTGGAAAGAAGGGGAAGTTGAGCCCTAGATATATCGGTCCTTTAGAAATACTGGATCGTGTTAGAAAGGTAGCTTACCGATTGGCGCTTCCACCGAATCTCTCTCAAGTTCACGATGTGTTCCATGTATCTCTCCTGAGAAAGTACATACCTGATCCTTCACATGTACTCAGCTCAGAAGTTGTACCGCTAGAGCAAGATCTTTCTTATGAAGAACAACCGATAGAGATTCTGGATCGTAGCGAAAAAGTCCTACGAAACAAGACCACTCGATTGGTGAAAGTTTTATGGGGGAACCATCAACTTGAAGAAGCTACATGGGAGCTTGAGGATATGATGAGGGAGAAGTATCCTCATCTATTTGTTACAAAGTGACGAATTTCGAGGGAGAAATTATTTTTAAGGGGGGTAGAATGTAACACCCGAGATTTTTATGAGTAATATTTTGTTTTTATATCATCAAAGGAATCTTTCACTACACACTTGCTTGGCTTACTTTACATGCAATCACGATCTTCCTCGATAGCTTGCGTCGTACGCAATATCGAGTTTCACTAAACAACGATATGCTATTAAAATATTATTAAAACTAGCCATTATGAATAGTGTTAACTAAATTTTGAATTTTATAACAATATTATTCATCTTACACATTTCTAGAACATGTTATAAGAACAAAATAATTTTTTCGGGTAAAATAAGTATTTTTTAAAAAATGCAGTTTTGCCGCCTTTTGATGGCGCACCCACATTAAATCTAGTTTTTGACATGTTTATATGTTCAATTTGAAAAAATAAAATTCTTCATTTGAATCAGGATATAAAAATTTACATTAGATAAAGTTTTGATATTTTTCTGATAACTTTCATATTTTAATGAATAGTAAAAACACGCTATATTTTAATTAAAAACAACTTTTTCCATCATAATATCTTATGTGGCTAAATTATAATATTTAATGGTTTTAAAGTATAAATAGAATATATTTTTACCATTTAATATAATGTATGTCATTAGCATTGATTTTACCTTGAATTCGTAGGTTAAATCAATTCAATCTTTTGCAATGTTTTAAAGAAAAACCCGTTTTCTTTCGACAACGGGATTAATTTTAATTTAATTTCTGCATCTTTTGTGTATTGAATTTGGAAAAAAGGATTACATATTTGGAATCCGTGGGTCCAAATTATGTGAATAAGCTACCTTTTATTTTTGGGAATTATGAATAGAAATTATGGTAAATTTTATTTACCATAGTTAAAGGTAAATCGGGTAATTAAGGGTAGATATAATATTTTAAAATTACCCTAAAAAATGTAAAAATCCTATTGGATGACTAAAAGTCGACCCATATCACCTAAGGGTCGGATTAGATTCATTTAATTAAATTTTGTCAATGAAAATAATTTAATTATTATTAAAACCAAAGAATGTGACAACATGTCACTTTCTAAAATTATATAAGTATAATAATTTTAATCTAGTGATAAACTTCATGAAACTTCGAACATGAATAGTCTCCAGAAATATAATACAATTATCTAAATCATAGGAATTTATTTAGAATTTTTAGGGATTAAATAATTATCATTTATTATGATACAAAGATGATGCAGTAATTATCTTATTAATGAAATATTGACATAATTGATGTTATAAATACCCAAATAAATGTAATTTGAGACTTTTTATGAATTACACTAATTTTCTAGGTTACTATGATATATTAGTGTTGCTGTAATCAACTTGGTTCGAACATATAATTCTGTTATGACTTTGACAAAAATCATATATCAAATAGTGTCAAAATTGACACAAAATAGTTTTTAAATCAAATATTAAATTACTAATTGTTATTTTATTCCTAAAAATATATGGTTCGGCAAAATGACTTATATAAGGATATATATATTAATAATAAACAATTTGGGGTTCGTTTGGCATGTTATAGTAAGTGTATTAACCATATAGTGAAAGAAAACAGAAAGACACGGTAAAAGTTAAATTATTTAACTTAGAGTTAAATCTAATTGATAAGGTTAATATAATACCCTAAACTTGTCCAAATCCTATTGGTTGATAGGATTTCGACCCATCCCCACTTTACCTTCGAAATAAGACCCTTTGGAACCATTATAAATTGATTTTGACTTTAATATAAAATAATATTTTGAGGTATTCCTAAGGATCCCCTCTCCTCCCTTATAAAAGGGAACCTCCTCCCCCTCCTCCTCACACCAATTTGAGCACTGAAGCTCGGCCAAACCCTGACATTTTCTCTTCTCCACTTCCCTAGAACAATCCTAGAGGTCCTGGTGTTCTTCAAAGACCAATCTTAGTTCCCTAAGTGGAGGATTCAAAGAGGCGTTCCAAAGAAGAGGTAATATCCATTACCGATCTTTTCAATATCTTTCTTCTTCAACTTCTTCTTCTTTAGTTGTTTCATGATAAAGTAATAACATCAGTATTACATACATACTGATATGTTATTATAAATATTAAACAAACCTAATTCAACTTCTATCCATCCTACGGAAAAATGAAATCACCGCGCGTGCATACGTACGGAATACCGTCTCCACGTCGTGGTGTAATCTATTTTCCACCACCACCATACAAGGATGGGTATAATGGTATAATGAGTAACTATTTATGATTATTATAAAGTAATATTGATACTAAAATAATATACATATACTCCAATACAATTCCACGATCCTAGGAATGATATCATCACTCATGCGTACGTACGGAATACCGTCTCCACAATGTGATGCGACTCGTTCTACATGATCATCATTACATAGTAATTATATAAATGAATTGAATGAATAAATATGATATATGTTACACTAATAACATTTTGGATATAAGGTATCTATAACCTTAAAATAAGAATAAGAATTTATTCGGCAAAACACGCATAAGAACAAAAGGCAATAAAGACCCGAGTAACAAGTAACAATGAAATATTACTAACAAGAAGCTAAGAATATGACCATATATGATATCATATCAATATGTATGATTCTGGAATAAGTCAACAACATTATTTAAACCATTATACAGGGGCTTCGGACACGTACAAAGCAAATCGGACCTAAGGTAAGTGAAATATCACAATCGCATTTTTATCCGAGATTGTTTATTCGTAAGTATTTATTGGGGTGTATTTTATCATCCACAACCATGTTCCATCAATATGTAATATTGTTTCCATCCACTTACACTAGTTTATATCCAATTTTACCCTTCGGTGAGTTTTTAGTAAAGAATATGAAAGGAATCTTTTGTCGTTTTTTTCGTACGAGGTACTTTTTGACTTTTCCGACAAAAGTACGAAAATGTTTTTTTAACTTATACGGTATGAATGGATTTCTAAAACATTATTTCAAAGAAGCTTTCGTTAAAAGTATTCATGTTTATTTTTAATCAAACTCTTTTAGTTTAAAATTGTATGACATGTTAAGAAAGGAAAAGTGTTTTTGAAGTAGAAAGGATATTTTCCTCAAGAATAGAGTTCAAGTATTTTATCAAAATTATTTTCCATCTAAGATAATAAAAGGGTTCTGTTTTTATCCCTATTATTACATTGGTTTGATTATGTTGTGATGGAAATATTTTTATGAATTCCTTCATCTTATATGAATTGTTTTATGATGTCATGTTGTTTAAGAATCCCATTTTTATTACATGGGTTACGCTATGATGTCTGGTTTATGATTATGTGGCACACATAAGAAAGGATTCATTATAAGATGGGTGGGACGTATATCTCCATCCAATGCATTGGGTAAAGATTTTATATCTCATGAGATAGACATGGCTGGAACGGTAGGTTATACCGGTTCAGTGAAACAAGACTGGAACGAGGGTGACTCGGTTCAGAAAGGGACTTTGTCCACTAAGATAGTCTTGGCAATGAGTCATGACTAACAAGAAATGATTTTCCCTGATTATGTGTGCATGCCACAAAGTTTCAAGTTTCATGTTATGATTATGGTGATCTCATTTTCACTTCTATGATTTATTCCATGTTAAGATATTATGATCTATTTTGCAGGTTATGATTTTCAAAAAGATATGATATGATTTTTAGTTCCTTTATTTTCCCTTGTTGAGCATTTGAGCTCACCCTTTTATGTTTTCTTTTCCCCAGGTCAGGAAGATGGATATTAAGTAGAATATGCTAAAAGGGACCCTAGATATGATGAAATAAATGGGAGACACTGTAGAAGATTTATGAACCAGTTGTTTATGTTTCCCAGTTTCTAAAGACACTATACCTATACGGTCCGTTGTGGTTTTGTCATACGTTGTAATAAGTGTGCTTCAATTTTGAAGTATTAACAATGTATGTAATGTATGGGTCGTTATATACATGATATGAAAGTGACTGTAGTAAACAAAATTATATATCAATCTAATGAATTGGATAATGTTTTAGCCTCATGATACATCATAAAGGGTTTTAGGTATTGAACCTAATCCATCATAAGACATTTTCCCCCATGTTAGTATTTATTGGTGATAATCCTTGACCTATGTTTATAATTTTAGGTTTAATGTTCTTGTAAATTACCAATATCTCCTTCATGTTGTCAAGCTTTATCATTCCTCTATGATTATATTCATGATTCTCACCCATTTTATGTCTAGTTAAAAAAAAATATTCATTATCATGTAATACATTCTTTATTTTGTTATTTTTTACTCCATAAATTGGATTTATAGATCACCCCATTGTTATATATGATCTGAGGTTATCCTCTGAATTTTTAGGTAAAATGGAATATTATGAGCATTTTTGGTATTTTTCCAATAATTATGACGTGCTCTTATTTTATGTTGTTATATAATGTACATAATTACCAAAATAATCTATACTTATTCATCTTTTTTGTTATATTGTGTGTACCTTTATGAAATAAATTATGAATTAATGTTCAATAAAGATAAGGTTTTTCATGTATATTACTCTAAAATATTATAAAATATGTATAAAAATATCTATCAAATGGAAAAAAATGTAATTTTTTAGAAGATCATTATTTAGCTAAGTAATTTGAAAAAATAAAAATAGCAATGGATATCTGGGAACAAAACACATGTCTTACAAATAAATTTATATCCCTCACCATTATGGTGTTTATAGATTATTTTATGAAAATTTTTTAGCTATATAAACTTTTATCCAATCCATTATGATTCAATGCCCATTCACAATTTCATCTTCGACCATAATGTGACACTTCTCCCAGTTTAGCATAATACATGTCTCCTCACACCTCTCTAAACCAAAATCAAGGTTCTCAAGATATAATTCAAAATATCAACCACAAATAGAAAATTCATCCATGAATACCTCTATAAATTCTTTAACCAAATAGTTAATCATATATTTCCTTCGCCATTAAAATGTGGTGAGTTTATTTCACATTCCAAAATACATTGTTCGTTATGTAATGGTTTTATAAGTGAACATGAATATATTTTACTATATTGATTCAATAAAATTAGGATTTCATAATTAAAAATTTAATTATCATGAATGAAATTATATTCATCCTCGACTAATTTTCCCAACATTTTGTCAATGAATGGAATGATAAAGTGATCATTCCACATTACATCATTGAATTTTTTATTTTATATAGAAACACTCTATCTTATCACAATTAAACTATAGATCATTTCATTATATTTTTCCACAATATTTATTCCTCCTTTATTAGGAATTTTATATAGGGTACTCCCTCATTCAGTATTATTTGGGGAGAAAATAATCCTAGTACAGAAGAGGTTCAAAAAACCATTCATTGATGATTCCTCCATGATATTTTTCACTCACTTTTGTGGTTATCTTTCTCTATTTATTCGTTATTTTTTCCATTAATTATGAGAATAAATTGAAGGAATAATACATATGATATTAATGATGCACTTTTAATTACAATTCTTCCTTTTATTTTTTACTTTGATGACCTAACACACCTGATCCTTTAAAAAATCGTCTATAACAATCATACATTATCCACCTCTTTCTCCAAAGAATTATAACCTTGGGTTACTAGTTATTTTTTGTAGTCAAATTTTGGGGGATTTATAGTTGATGGAATAAATATTGAGAAAAATTCCCTTTAATAGTTTTCTCCATATTATAGTCATATTATTTCTCAAATTACGCACTATTTTTCTCCATGTTATATATGTTTTTACCATTGAGATCCATTATCTTCCATTAATATTCTTTTTATATTAAGTAGTCCATACTACTAGTTAGAAGAAATTATAACATGGAATTACTTATTTTCATATTATTCTTTTAAAAATTTCATAAATTCAAAAGTTGAATTTTCACTCTACAACGTTGAAAATTAGACATTCTTGACTCATTTCAATAAGTTATTTTCTCATGGCTAGGAAGGTTCATTATAGATTGATGAGTATTATTCCTTATTTTTCCTCTCTAAGATAAGAATTGTTTTATGGAAAATTATACTTCCCGAAATAACTAATATTACCTCATGTATGACAATAACACAACTTATGGACTATTTTTTTCCATAGATACACCCTCTTCCATCACTGTTGTTAGGGTTTTTCGGCTATTTCTATTATTAATTCTTGTTTTTTCTTATATGATTTTTTCCACTATACTTCAATGTGTCCTTACTTTTGTTCTTTCCATACATGGTTTTTCATCTTGATAGACATATTTATTATTAAAAAATTTATATCTCTCAATGTTCACTTACCTATGAATTGGGATTTGATGTTTTTTTTATGGTCTGAAGTTTATTGTAATGTTGTTCATGGTGTATTAAAAGATATTTTTTGACTAAATTTTGAGGCTTAAAAATTTAGGATTTTTTGGGAACCCAAATTTCACTCTAATTCTAGATTACTATGAATTTAATACTATATATATGATTGAATTATTCTATCAGAATAATTCAGACATGATGCTTCTGAATTTTTCATATTTTGGAGTTGGTAGGGTATTGAGTGGAATTGGGAATCTAATTTTTATAGCTTCAATAGCTGAATTTGTGGGTATTTTTTTTGTTTATCAAGATAGATCACTCTCTTTATACCTAGAAGATGTGAGATCGTTTTTTTTAGATTGATTTTCATTAAACCCCTGTCTATTTCAGAATTATTGATTTAATTCATTCTTTTTTGGGAGTGTAACAAAGATTTCTTTGATAGAGTGACTTGTGGTATGATTCCTCTCTAAGAATTCCTGGTGGTTTCGACTTCACTCTTCCAAAAAAATCCAATATAATGGAATTTTTAAAAAAAATCAAAATATAGATTTTGCGAAAACAATTCAAAAATTACTAATGGAATAGTGTTTCATTCATTCAGAGGGGTGAAAGTTTTTTAAACAACCTCCTCTTTGAAAATTTTCTGAACAAGGCATTGTCTGAGAAAGTTCCTTTATCCATAAATTTATAAAGAAGTCACTATCTAGGACATCACCGTTTTCATAATTTTTCTCAACAAGTTGATGTCTCCAATAACACCTTATTGATAAAAATTTTAATGAGGGGATTGTTTCAAACAATGACTTCCCATGTATTTTTTTTAAATGTTTCTTCTTTATTTTTTGTTTATATATATAACACATTATCAATTAATAATAATAATTTAGATATATATATGTTAAATAAAAAATTAATATTAAAAATATTAAATAGAAAAAAGTAAATATTAAAAAATACATAAAACATTAACATATACAAAATATAATTTTGGATTTATTAAAATAATTAATATTTTCTTTTTATATTAAAATAAATTACAATCATATTATCACAAAATATTTTTATTATTATATAATAATTATGTTCATATAATCATTTTGACTTAATGACTATTTTTAATTAATAACATTATTAATTATATTATTATTTAGTATTGTTAAATACATCAATTTGTAGATTATATATAATAATAGAAATAGTTATTTATTCATTACATTATTATTAAAATATTAATTATACTACTACTATGGTTATTATAAAAGAATAATAAATATATTATAAACTTTTAACAAAAACATTATTTTTAACAATTATAATTTATATATTAAAATTTTAATTAATATTTATTTTAAATTACATTATTAACTAATTTATATTTTATATTAAAATTTTTATTATTTACATCCTTTTTCATAATTATTGTTGTAGTTCATGAAAATATTTTTGAATAAAATTATTAATTATAATAAATGTAATTCATAATATTTAATATTAATAACATAATTAATTATTATTATTTTTTATTTTTTATTTTACTTTTATTTTAAATTAATTTTTATTTTCATATTAATTGTTTAAAATTCCATGTAGATTTTATTTTAACTATATTTTATGTGCATAAATTGTTTTAAATGTAAATTTTATGATTTAATAAATAATGTGTGTGTAATATAAATTATTTTTGCTCTGTTATGTTTATTAATTATTTTCATTTTGAACTATATCATATATTTTTAGTCGACGTTTTATGTTTCATTTAGATTTGTGTTGTAGATTATATTTTATGGGCTTCAAAAGTCACCTACTTGAAATATAATAATTTTTTATGTAGGTTACTTTGAAAGCTAATAAAATATAAACTATAAGACCAATCTAGATGAAACATATGACATGGATTAAATATATATGACGTAATCAAAAATAAAAATAATTTTGTAAAAAATATTTTTGAAATATAATTTCAATGTTCGAAAAGAGTTTTTTTTAACATAACACTTATACTTATAAATTATTTTTATAGAAAACATTTTTTGGGTAAATTAAAAATCTCATCCCATTATTATTTAGAAATATCAATTAATTTCAATTAATTTTTTTGAGAATTAAATGTTTTTTATTTCATATCTATATTTTTTATATTATATTTTATTTACATTAATTTTTTGATATGAAAATGATATATTTTTAATAATTAAAATTTGTGTTCTGTAAATTATTTTTGGTTATATTTTTTTTATTTTGACGTATTTCATATATGTTTAATATTTTTTTTAATTCCAACCCAATTGGTCATATAGTTTATATTAATATGCCTCCACTATAACCTAAAACAAATTTAATTATGTTTTAATTATGTTATATTAAAATCCTATAAAATATAAACTATAAGACCAATATAAATGAAACAAAAAACCTGCATTAAACATATAAGAAATGGGTCAAAATAAAAAAAAATCCTTAATTAATGTTGATGAAAAATAATTTAAATGGCATAAAATATTGTTTCTTCAAAACATAAATTTTGGACTTATAAGTTATCATTATAGAAAAAAAATTATGTGAATTAAACTTTTATATTTATTTTTTTCTATATTTTCTTTAATCAATTAGTTTTTATTTTCACATTAAATGTTTTAAATTTTAGGTAAATTTTATTTATACTATATTTTATGCATTTAAATATTTTGAAGGTTAAATTTTCTATTTTTAATCAATAATAATTGTGTCAGGAAAATTATATTTGGATTGTTATATTCACTAAAAATCATTTTCAATAATTTTTTGTATTTTTAATCCATGTTTTATGATTCATTTAGATTCTTCTAATAGTTTATCTTTTATATGATTTCAAATTCACCTACTTGAAACATTATATCTTTTCAAGTAGGTGACTCTTGAAGACAATAAAACATAAACTATTATATCAATCAAATGAAACATAAAACATGGATTAGAAAAATCCAAAATAATTGAATGTAAAAAAAATTCAAGTTTTTTGTTGAAAAATAATTTTAATGGAATACAATATTTTTATTTCAGAACATCATATTTTTACTTATAAATTAGTTTTAAAGAAAACAATTTTTTTTTAATTAAAAAAAATTATTATTATTTTGATTTTTATTTTATTTTCAGATATTTATTATTTTCCCATTCAATGTTCTCAATTTCTTATGGATTTTATTTATAATATATTTTATGGGTACAAATATTTTTAATGTTTAAATGTTATATTTTAAATCAATAAATTTTTTGTTGTGTTTATATTATTTTTTTTATTAAATTATTTAATTTTCCTTATTTTTAATTATTTCATATATGACGATTCAGAGTTTTAGGTTCAATTTGTATTGGTATTATATTTTATAATTTATATGCTTCTAAAGACACCAACTTGAATGATTATTAGTTTTCTTCTATTTTATGTATTATACATGGAAAGATAATAAAAAAATTATAAATAAAATCAAAATTAAATTCTAAACATAGAAAAAAGCATAAAATTTTTTAATAAATTTTTTTTTTCTAAATAAAAAAACAAAAAATAATATAGATGATACCAAACAATGTTGTTTCATAACATAACATTTAGACTTTAAAAAAAGTATATCGATATAAAAGATTAAAAATTAAAAATTATAATTTGATTCTAAAAGTAGTTTACAACATGAATTTAAAAATATATACAAAAATATTAATATAGAATAATTTTACAAAAAAATAGATTGAAATTTTTAAGTATAAATAATAAAACGTGACATAAAAAATATTTTATTAATAAAATAAAAAAGCATATCTTCAACTTATTAAAAATATAAAATATTATTTTTAATTATTATATTATCTTTGAAGTCATAATTATTCATATTGTATTAATAATTAATAATATTTAATTGAAATATGATATTTTACATAATTAATGATTATTGTATTATTATTAACATTGATTTATTATTATCAAAATTTTATTATCACACATTAATTATTTGTGCTCAACTTTCCAAATGTGCATAATTATTATTTAGTAATCAATATATAATAATAATATAATTGTTATTCGGTTGAAAATAAAAGGAAAATATTAATTATTTCTCCTAAAAATATTTTATTTTTAATAATACTTTTTTTTATTTTTAAATTATATTATTAAATAAGAATAGTATTTAATACTAATATATATATCAATGTTTTTATTATTCAATAATAATTAATAAAAAAACATTACATGACACCAAACATTATTTCTTAATAATATTTCAAAATAATTTTGTTAGTAATTATTACAAATATTTTAAAATATCAAATTAATTATATTATTTAAAATATTATTAATATTTATTATAAAAATTTATTTTTTATTTTTAATCCTCCCTCTATATCTTTACGAAATATTTTAAATTATTAATGATTATTTCCTTCATTTGTAATTATATTTTATATTACAACATATAAAAATATTTTCTTTATTAACTATAATGTTTTTAATATTAATAACATTGTTAGTATTCATTATAATGTCAATATTAAAAAATATTTATTACTTTATTAAATAATTATTATTAATTAAAAATATGATTTCCTTAATCATTTTTATCATTAATATTAAATAATGGATAATTGGGGTATGAATACGACATAAAATAGTTTGAAATTTTTTTGATGACCACTACATTATGAAAGGTTAGAATTAAGGGAATGTTATGTAATAATTTCAAAATAAATTGTTTAATGTAACACAGAATATAAAAACTGAAAAATAATATTTAATTATATATATATATATATAAAACAAAACAAAAAGTATAAAAATAAAAAAAATCTATAAGGGAAAGTGTTGAATGAGTTAGCGCCTTCTTGAAAAACATTTTTGAAGAAGGCACTGACTCATTTAGTTCCATCATTATATTAATTATAAACAAGGTGTTGAATGATTTAGATCCTTATAAAAATTGTTAGTATGGTTCTCAATAATTCAACACATTCTTCATAAAAAATTTAATGATGTATATATATGATTCAATGCCCACCCTTCTATTCCAACCAGTCCAAAAAAATAACACTAGTTCAAGAAATAGTTTTCTGATTTAATGATTTTTTGAAATAGATTCATATTTTCCATTATATGATAAAATGTGCCTCATTTTTCTTCATGTATTACTTCTTGATGTGTCTAGTTTCAAATTGGGATGTGGCTATATTCTTTTTCATGGGGTACACTACAGTCGTGATTTATCCACGGGTTTTATTCCTAAATAATGGAGGAATTTTAGACATGGATTAGGTTGTTTGATCGGTCCCCATTCATGTCTAATTCAAGTAGTAATATCCAATTTTAGGTTTTAGGGTTTCACAGGCAGTTCTATCCAATAAAGATTATGACCACTGATTCTATCCTTGTGTTTTTACGATGCTATTTTTCGTGGTTTGTCTTTTCTTATTCAGGTCGGTTATTGGGGTTGTTTTTAGTACCAAATCAGGTTTTTGGTGCCATCTTTTTTTATTTCCCTAGTGGGGGGATTTTTTGATTGATGAAACATTTCCTCACTCAATATGAAAAAAATAGAATCTTGAGGTGGGTTTAAATATGAGGTGTTGACCGAATCATGTGGGTTATGAAAAGGCTGTTATATGGGACACATTTCTAGTTGTTGAGTGATAGTGATGGCGGATTTATTGAGTCTATGGGGGTATGTTTTTAGGGATCATTGATATTATTGTTTTTTCTTATGTTATTTGGTTTTGGGGTTTTTTTGTTTTGATTATGACTAGTTATTAGTTATTTACTGTCAACCTTTTTAATATTTTGTGTTGTTTTTCTATTAACTATACCTACTGACTAATTTTCATGACCCTATCCTTACCATTAATTCTATACCATCATAATAGTGAATGATTGTTGTAGTCGATCGTTCTTTTAGATTTTGGGATTGTCACTTTTTTATCATTATATTTTCACTTATTTTTTGGGGGGGTCATAACATTTTTTCTCAAATGGTATAAGACATTAAATTTTTCCAATAAGTAAATTCTAAAAAGATCATAATCTATATGTACAATAGATATAGAATCCATCAAATCATGATGTTTCTATAATATAATTATCTAATCTATATTTTAAAATTCCGTAATTAGTTATATCACTATCATGTCCCCTATATTCATTTTTATTAGAATTAATTGAGAAACATGGAATAAAATAATATTTTTTGAATTCATTATTGAATAGAATATTGATTTGTAGTTGTACGAAAATATCAATAATGTGATATTTTTTTAATCCTTTCCGTGGAACATACTTTTAAGAAGCATTGGGGGTTAGTAGGGTTGCATTTTTTTCTTCGAAACCACCTTTTTTAATATCAACTATTTCCTAAATTTTTAATAAATTTTTTAAATTGCATCTTCAAGGGTCATGTAGTTTATATTTATAAGCCTCCAAATTCATCTACATGAAATGTAATAATATATCAATTAGGTGACTTTGAAAGCCTATATAATATAAACAGTAAGAATAATCTAAAGGAAACATAAAACATGTATTAAACATATAAGGAATAGTTGAACATTAAAATAATATCCTAATTAATGTTGATGAGAAATGGAAAAAAAATATCTTCTCTTCAAAACATTAAATTTTCCCTTATAAATTATTTTTACAGCAATCATTTTTTCTATTAATTAAACATTTTTTTATTGTTTTCTTAATTCATTTTTTTGATTAATTTAAATTTTCATAATCAGTGATTTAAATTTCATATATATTTTGTTTATAACATATTTTATGCCCGTATTTTTTTTGAAGAATAAATTTATGGATTTTAATAAAAAAGGATCGTGTTAGTTAAATTATTTTTAGTTTGTTATATTTATT
Organism: Viscum album; assembly: GCA_963277665.1. Lineage (NCBI taxonomy): Eukaryota > Viridiplantae > Streptophyta > Magnoliopsida > Santalales > Viscaceae > Viscum > Viscum album. The sequence continues at coordinate 1,982,068,265 of OY728143.1, read as the reverse complement.
GAAGAAAATTCATTTTCAACTATTTTTTATATTTTTAATGAATTTTCAAATTTTATATAGTTTTTTATAATAGTTTATATTTTATATGATTTCAAATTCACATACATGAAACATCATAAATTTTCTAGTAGGTGACTTTGGAATACAATAAAACATAAACTATAATACCAAAATTGATGAAACAAAAAGACATGTATTAAACAAAAATAAGAAATAGAAAAAAGGAATACAATCTTCATAAAACATTTTGATGAAAAATAATTTCAATGGAACACAATATTTTTATTTCATGACATAATATTTGTACTTCCAAATTATTTTTAAGGAAAACGTTTTTTGTGTAAATTAAAAAGAATTATTTTTTTGACTTTACTATTATTTTTAATTAATTTTTATTTTCACAGTAAATGTTTTAAATTTCATATAGATCTTTTTATAATATATTTAATGTGCATAATTTCATTGAAGTATAAATGTAATGTTCTAAACCAATAAATTTTGATCCATATAAATTGTTTATGATCTATTATATTAATTAATTTTCTCTATTTTCTACTATTTATGATATGACTTATCAATTTTTTATGTTTCATTGGAATTGGTCTTATAGTTTATATTTTATATACTTCTAAATTCACCTAATTGAAAGATAATAGGGATTACTATGTTTTATGTAATATAACTTCAATTATAATTAAATATAAACTATAAATCAGAAAAAAAATGAAATCACAGACCAAAACATAAAAATAATAAAAAATATAAAAACATAAAATCATATAGATGATCCAATACAAGGTTTTTTCAAAACATAATGTTTAGAAATTAAAACAAGTATGTAAATATAATGAACTATAAAATATAAATTTTAATTTAACTCTAAATTAATTTTACAACATGCACTTAAAATATATACAATAACATAAAAATTATAATTTTACAAAAAAATCAATTGAAATTGTTAATTATTAATAATAATACATGAAATAATCGGAGAAATATATTTTATTAATTTTTAAAATATAAATAAATCATCTTATTAAAAATAGAAAATATAATTATTAATAATTATATTATTAAAGTAATAATTATAAAAATTCTATTAATAATTAATAATATTTAATAGTATTATGAAAATTAAAGCTTTTATTATTAATTATATTATTATTAACATTGATTTTTTGTTAATATGATTTTATTATCAAGTCTTTATTATTTGGGTCCATCCTTCCAAATGTGAATAGTTAATATTTAACAAAAAATATATAATAATAATTTAATTGAAATTTAGTTGAAAATAAAAAGAATATATTAATAACTTTACAAACTAAAAAACAGTTTTTATATTTTATAAAATAATTTCTATTTTTATATTTATAATATTTTATAAAATAAGAATATTACTTAATATTAATATATAAAACTTTATTATTATTATTCATAAATATGATAAACAAAAAAACATTACATGACACAAAATATTATTTCTGAATAATATTTTAAAATAATTATTTTAGTAAATATTGAAAATATTTTAAAATATCATATCAATTATATTATTGAATATAGGTTTTAGATTTATTATTTGAAATTATTCAGTATTTGTAATCCTCCTACTAGATCATAACTATGTATTATAAATTGTTATTTATTATTTATTTCATTTTTAATTATATTTTCTATTACAAAATATAAAAAAAATTTCTATTATTAATTATATTTTTAAAAATATGAATGACATTGATAGTATTAATTACTATATCATTATTACATAATATTTAATACCTTTTTAAATAATTAATATTTAAAAAAATTTCATTAATCATTTTTTATTATTAATATTATATGATGGAAAATTGGTGTATGAATACCACATTGAAAATTTGAGAATTTTTTTGATGAACACAAACTTATAAGAGGTTATCTTTAGAAGAATTTTTTTTTCTAAATTAAAATCATTTTTTTAAAGTAATACTAAATATAATAATAGTAAAATAAAACTTTATTATATATATATATATAGGAAACATAAAAATTAAAATAAAATAAAAAATTCTATAAAGTAAATAACAGAATGATTCAGTGCCTTCTTCAGAAGCATTTGTGAAAAATTCACTAACTCATTCATTTCCTTCTATATGAAAATTATAAAAAAGGTGTTGAATATGTCCATTCCTTCATTAAAAAAATTATAAGGCACTAACTCATTCAGATTATTCTTCATAAAAATTATGATGTAGGATGTGATTGATTTAGTTCCCACCCTTATATTGCAGTCGGTATAAAAAATAAACCCTATTTCAGGAAATAGCTTCCTGATTTAAATATATTTTAAAATATATTCCTTTTTTCCATTTTATATGGAAATATTCCTCATTCTTCTTCATATATTACTTAATGATGTCTCTAGTTAAATTTTGGATTGTGGCTCTATTATGTTTTATGGGTTAGACTGCAATGGTGACTCATCTTCAGTTCACTTAAATAATAGTGGAATGTTGGAGATGAATCAGGATTTCATATGGGTGCACATTCATATATGATTCAAGTAGGGATACTAAATGTTAGGTTTTAGGGTTTCACATGCAGTGCAAGGTGATGAAGATGATAATAATTGATTCTGTCCTTTTTTATATGATAATGGCTTTCTTAGTTTTTCTTTTCTTATTCAGGTTTGTTTTTGTGTTTCTTATCATTACAAAATCAGTTCTTAGGTTCCATCATTGTTTATTTCCCCATGGGAGGTATGATGTTCCACATAACACATTTCCTCACTAAATATGGAAATATAGAATCTATGGGATGTTTTAAGGATGAGGTGTCGATCAAATAATGTCGGTTATGAGAATTCTTCTTTATTGTCAAAGTTTCGGGTCGATTAGGGATAGTGATTTATGTTTCTTTGAGTCCTTGTGGGGTATATTTTTCACACACATGGCTATTGATTATTGTTTCTTAGGATACATAGTTTTGTGGTTTTCTAGTTTTTTTGGTTGTTACTAGTTTTTGGTTATTTATTGTCAACACTTTTATTATTTTGCTCTTTTTATATTAATTTTTCTTACTAACAACTTTCAACCACCTTATTCTTACCATTAATATTATCCCATAATCATAATAGATGATTGTGGTAGTCTACTGGTCTGTTAGGTTTGTATATTTTCACTTTTTAAAATCACTGTATTTTCAATTATTTTTCCGGGGCTATTAACATTTTCTTTTATCACATCGAATAAGACATTAAATAGGCCCGAAAAATAAATTCCAAAAAGATCATAATCCTATGGTAGATTGAAAATATACTCCATATAATCATGATGTTTATATAGCAGTTTTCACTAAACTTCATTTTAACATTCTTGAATTAGTTATATCACTCTTAATTCCTCTATATTATTTTAGTTTAATTAAAATTCCTTGATAAATATATAACAAAATAATATTTTTTAGAATTTCTTACTAAATTGAATATTTATGTGTGGTTATATTAAAATATCAATTAAGTCTTATTTCTTTTAACCTTTCCATAGAAAATCCTATTAATAAATATAATTGGTTAGTATGGTTGCATTTGTTTTCTTCGAGAAATCATTTTTAGTTATTTTAATTTAAGTCTCATGCTGCATAATTGTTTCATTTCGTATTTCCATTTCCTTATTCATATCCCCCGCCAAATTATTTATTATATACATATAATCATTGGTGGTTTTTTTATCCTGAAACTCATGTGTACTTCAAAAAAATAACAACATTTTACTAATTTCTGTGTACCTTGATATTTTCTCATTTGGGTAATATATGTAATATTGAAAATATTTATGAAAGATATCTAAATAGTACACAGTGTTCAATAGGAGATATTATTGGTTATTAAATTTTTTTTCATGGTTTTATATATTTATTACAATCTGGGAAAATTCAAGGCATTTTTTCTTTCGTATTGTGTCACTATAGACCTGAAAGAGGTATTAACCTCTTCTATTTATTTCTTGAAATATTATAATGGGGGATGTCTTGCATTCAATTTGCATCTCATGGGTGATATTTCTTTAGATAATATGGTTAATTTATTTTTTACATTGGAATAAAAATTTCATCTTTGATAATGAGAAAAATATTACCTAGTATCAAATTTCTATTATAATTTTTGGGAAACACATATAAACTACTATCCATATTGATTTTGAAATAAATTTAGAAGTTGATTATACCTGACAATTATTGCTTCACCAACTTAGTTATACTTCTTTTAATATAAAAAATCATTAAAATACTATGGTCCTCTACTTATTTAACATAAAATATATATTTTTTAATCGCTATATGTTCTCTTGATTATTGAATAGCTAGTAAAATATCTAATTGTCTTGACTTGATCTCAACATGGGTTTCCAGCTTACTACTTTCCTCTATATAGTGCATACCTCATATTTGAGGCCCTCATTCAACTTTACACTAAATAATAATTGGATAATGATTAATTATTTATTATGAAATGATTATTATATTTTTCATTAGGCATCCTCCAGTTGTAGCATAAAATAAATCTCTATAATTCTAGTTCAAGAATATTTAATATAGTCAAAAAAATATGAAAATTCTCTCCATATGTAGATTGAAATTCCTTATAATCTATATAACATATTTCAATTCTATAAAGATAGATTATCTATCTTTTTATCCCAAAATATCAATATCATACTATATTTTCATCATTATAGTGGGTGTGAGGTTAATTTCTTGAAATTTCATTACAATTTCATACAATGTTGTTATTGAATCAATTCTGTAAAACCCAATTAACTCCAAATAACGAATTTTTATAAAAAATATTCCAAAACATGTTTGTTTTTATGGTTTTGGTATATTACTAATTTTAGTTGAGCCTTTGGGGTCATATTTTCAAGTTTTTACAATGTTTGGTATGAAATTATACTACATGTCATGAGCCATATTATACTATAGGGAATTAATAAATGACATGGGGTATATGTAACATTAACATTCAATATAGGTGGTTAGTTTTGATATAATGGATGTTATTGAAAACATCAATCCCTTACTGGGGATGGACATTGTCTCATAATAGATATGGTTACACTGTAACATGGCCCTTGACTATAGTAGTAGTGTTTTCTATTTTTTACCTAAATGGTATCACTTTTTCATGACCATTGGTCCACAACACACTGTTATCATAGGAAAGTATTTTTCTAGTGTTTAAGAAGGAAAATTCCTTCCCTTGGTAAATTTTTTAATCCAATAAATTATATAAATATAAAATGGCTTCCCCATTTTTCGTAGTAGTCCAGAAGACTATTGTCTCCCTCCATTTCATCTCACCATTCTTCATGTGGGAGATTTTTCACATTGATATATGTATTCAAGAGTTCTCTATCTTGATGAAATTTTGTAGGTAATTTTATTACTCCTCTTTGATTCCATATATAACCCGTTTTATTGCAGTTTTTCTGATTAAGTTCTAATTTTAAGTATTTTATCTGTTAGGGAAACAATCAATTGGAGTTGATTCATCAAAAAATTCATAATTATTAAAATCTTAATTTATTATGGATAATGGTACCTTATAATTCCAAATGGTTTATACATTTTTATCATGTGAAATTCGTTATTAAATCTCTCCATTTTTTTTATTTATCAAAACTATTGAAACATGATTCCATTAACCTAATTTAAGTTGTATAGAGATATTTAGGGGCATGATGGATTATCTAATCATTTTATAATGATTTCATAGTCATTTTTCACTAAACTGTTTAGATAATGTGGGATTCACCTTATTTATCAGACCTATTTGGGTGTTCCTCGGGTAGCATTAACATATTGTGGACTTATTTTGGTACCCATTTACTTGTAATGATAAGGGGGTGTAAAAAAATATTGGTGGATAGTTGGGTGTAAGATTATGAATGAATTTATAACATATTATGTTGTCTCTTTTTATTTTATTTTTTATACATGAGGGGTCAGTGACTACCTTTCTGATATTATGTTATTCTAATGACACAATAAAATGGGTTTAAAATATAGAATGGGTTTATAATATGATAACTAACCATGTAAGAATTATATAGTTATTTACATTATTATCTTCCTTAAATTAATAATTAAATCTGGTTGTGTTATAAACATTGATGGGTTAAAGTGAGGGGTCAGGAAAACTATGGGTTGAGGATGATATAGTCCTAGGATACCATTCCCAATGTCTACATATTGAGGATAAGTGGACCAAGCCATTGTTTATTTGATATCATTGTATACTTGGTGTTTCCATTCCTCAATAACTTCGTACTAATATGTTCTAGGATCAATGTTCCTGATATTTGAGTTCATTCTAGATTTGGGACACTTTTCATATTGGCGTTACTATTGTTCTGATGGGGGGTCAAATTTTTCTTTGTGTTAGAACATATATATATTGGCCGCTTTCCCATTTGTCTTTATATTAATATATACTCATTGATATACAAGAGGTCCAGATCATTATTTCCATATTATAATTTTTCATTGGTCATATACTATATTGTTATTAGATCAATATGCATGGGGGATAAGATAATTTATGAAAGTGAAGTAATTCAACTTAATCACATATCAATATGTTGTGGTTGAGATGTTTATGATATGTGATTGATGGTGACTCAAGGTTCTATCTCCCATTAGCCTATAATTGTTTTAGGCTATATGGAATGTTACTAATTTTTTATACTAATACATTTAGGCGTACAATATTTCTTATGAACTTATATTATTAAAGGAATATAAACATGCCCCTTCCCCATTGTTCAGATTTTTTACTGTGATATGTTCAGAGAAACCACCAATAATAATAAAAAATTGGTATGCTGCTACTCTAGATAGCTACCTGAGTACTTGATGATGTCTTCGTTTTTATGATTAAGATTATGATTATTTATTTTTGAATTTTACTACATGAATTCTCTTTTATATTCTAGAGATGTTTATGGAAACTATTAGAGGTGGCCTAATGAGTTTTAGAAACACTCTTCTTGAGCACCCCAATACATAAGTTCCATTATTATTTTGTTAACTAAGTATGGTCAAGGTCCCTACAGCTGGTTATTATTTATCTTTGGAGCATGTTTGGAGTTTAGAAGTGGGACCATGCAATGATTCAGGTCCAGTTTTTAATGAATCCAATATTTTGTTTATTTGTGGACCATTTAGTATACAAACATCCCATAAGAGGTCATATTTATATATTTATGACTATAATGATATTATTATACCTCAATTTGAAATGAAATGTGATTTTTCAATTAATTACACTTGAATGTAGTTGTTTTGTCCACTTTTACTCTACTTTTATACTGTGGTGATTATTTATATGTTTTTTCCACAATGATTTATGGATATTTTTACCAATGATGATGTAGTCTTCCCTTGATATCCGTAGAACCTTGCCACTTTTCAATAGACAATGGGGTATAGGGATTCATGCTTGAAGTATGTGTCAGTTAGATCAGTCATGTTGGAGGCTAAATAGTCCTAGGATGAACAAATTTGTATCATATCCTTTTTTGTTTTATATTTCTATTTTTGATATAGTATATAAGAGATAAATTGAGGTTGTAATTTTAGATAAACCTATACTTGGTAGTAGAAAAAATAAAAAAAATTTTAGGTTACTATGGATAGGATTAATGTAATTTAATTTTGGTTTCATGATTTTATGATTTTGATGAATAAGTTGTGTTATTTATTCATTTTTCACAACACTCTTGGCTCATGGAGGAAAGAGTTGTGTGTTCAAAAATTCTCAACATATATCATTCATGTTCCATTCATAAGAAATCGTGTAGTTTTTCACAATGATTATGATATAGGGCTCGATTATTATGTTTTCAGCTAAAAATTATATAGTGTTTTCCTATATACTATGTTAGAGAAAATATACTTAATCTAGGTTGTATTTTGATTATGTATTTTTTTATGTAATTAATTATGTATATCCCACATTTATCTTATTTTGTTTCTAGTGTGTTATTTTTTTGGGCGAGTGAGTGCTCTCGGTTTATGTGTCAATCATTTATATAATGTGTTTATATATAACAATAGAATTCTATGTCAGTTAAAATTTATCTTACCAATAATATTATGTTTTATAATAAATGATTAATGAGTTAGGTACTTGTATTTTCAATGACATTCCACATGGTAACTATATTTTAAGAGAGTGAAAAAAATCCACATATGATATTGAGTTGATGCCCCCGGTTATGACTATACCTCCAATTAATTAACAACAATAATAGAGTTTATCAATGGTTATTTAGTCTAGGGGGCTGAAGATTATGAGGGGAATCTACTATGTTAGAGTTTACTAGGGAGTTTCAGTTACATCATCCACATCTCTATACAAGAGATGGTTGGTCACATAATATTAAGTTATTGATTTAGTATATGAAAACCATTTTGGAGAATCCAAAGAGACTCTAAAATATTCATGTAAACATTTTTTGTGTATGTTCTGGAAGGATAAATAAGTTAATAGTGAGATTCTGTAATCGAAAAGAATCAGTGTATGGGGTAACTAAAGAAGAAAATTAAGGCTCATGTAATCAAGATTTTAATTCATGAGACGCAAATAGATGATAGGAGTAAGAAAATAATTCATCTAGATTAGGCGAGTATATCTTTTATGGACTACATTTCTTATTCTATCGGTTTTTTTGTTTTCACCCTCACTGATGTATGATGATACTTCCATGTCAGGATCAATTAGGGGTATCTATTTTCTGTGGGGTGCGAATTTGTGTGGGGTGACATTTTATCAATTTAAAAAAATTATCCCCATTTTATACATATGTCACTCAATCAATAAATAGTTCTATAATATTCTTCAAATATGGTTAGCAAGAATGGACTCAAAATACTAAAGCCTAAAGGGACCCAATTTTTTAAAATTTTAAACACTTATTAGGATGTATACATACTTTTTGGTTAGAGATTACTCTCCCATATACAGAATTCTTCCTTTTAATCATCAATGAAATCATGGAAAATGAAATTCTCTTGGTCCCATTTTCATGGTGCTAACTAGGTACAATCAAAAATATATTTTTGATGAACAAGATTACTGGATGTAGGAATGTCCTTTAGGAAGTGATAAATAGTGTAGTTCAATTATTCTTCAAATTACATCAACATTACTGATAAACATATTCAAATTATAGTAATCACAAGGGCTTCCATGAATTTAGCAATCAAAATGGTGTCTAAGGTCTTTAGAAAAAATAATTTGAGTATATTTTGGTATGAAAATATTAGAGTTCTCCTTTGACCCAAATAAAACTTAGAATATACAGACATTGTATATAACTCTTCCATATTCTTTGAATATTAAAATATCACAATATATAATAGATACATAGTGTCAGTTTCTCAAGATTTAATAAAAAACAACAATACATGAATTTTTTATTAACATATTCTCTTTTCATATTTGATTGTCATATTACTTATTTGTAGCTTAGGATAGACTCTCAAAATTTAAACAAAATTAAATCAATATAGTATATAGTGTGGGCCAATCAATATTTTTTAAAATGGATTCATGATTTTCATTATTCATTCTTATGAATCTTCTTATAATTATTATAAATTGATGAGTATTGCAGTAAATTCATATATACTACATGGGTTCATGAATGTTTTGTTTCAAAATCTAATCAATAAGTTGTGTATATAAACCCTAATTCCGATCCTCTTCAGAACATTTTGTACATAGGTCACTCTTCATTTTAACAAATCAAATGGTGTCTCAGAGCTTCTTCCTCATGTAGATAGGGTACACAACAGCTTATTTTTCATGTAATAACAAACATGTCATTTGTTTCATTCATGTCGGTGGTTCTCTAATAACATCGTGGGTTCTTAAAAAGCTCTATAAGATCTCTATATTCAATAAAAATTTTATAAGTTTGAAATATCATTCTTATTCCTTAAAATATATGAAATGAATGTGATATTGTTCTTCTCTGTCTAAAAAATAACATTGGGTTTTTTGTTTCCATTTAATGATTGATAAGAATAAATATTATTCATGAAATAAAAATGTTTCATGGATTATTAGTTACCTAAAAGTAAAATGATATTTCGCTATTGTCTCATTAGCATCTCCTAGCTGGGGTTATTTGGTATTTATAGAGATGAACCACTCCCTATGTTCCACCCTGGCCTCTAATTTTTGGGTTGACTAAAATATTTGGATTAAATTGTTGAGAAAAGGATGATTTAAATATCACTAATGATTTTAATATTTTAAATATTATATAAATTACATGATATTGAAAGATATTAATACTCTTATTATGTGAAAACAACATACATATACATAAAAACACCTCAGCTGTATGAAAAAAATATAAGATAACTCATTTGAAACTCCCATATTATTTTTCATGCAATAATATTACAATGTAACATTAAGTTCTGACTTAGAGGCAACTCCATATTTCATACATATGTTTTCTGGTAAAGTGAGTCTTTAATGAATGAAGGTTCATGGTCTCATAATATCTAGATTTATTTTTGAATTATTATCATTATTGTTTCATTATTTCCAGAGATAGAGGACATCACATCCTGGAAATACTAGATGTCGTTGATCAAGGTTTTCAATAAGGTTGAGGATGGGACACTATTTTTTTCAGATGACATAAATCAGTCTAATCGGATGAATTTCATTATATATATAATACTAAAGAGCCTAAATAGTGGTACAAACTTCCCATCCCACATTTATCCTGATCTTGGATTCCTTCTTCTTAATATTAATCATTATTTCAGTAACCTATCGAGCAGGCACAATGGTTGGTGCCCAGACACACCTTCATAGACACACACCCAGTATCAGACCATGCCATCCCACTACGTGATCCCTGAAGTTTGAACATAAGAACCTTATGACCTTTCTATTCACTTCCCCATGTTATTTCTATTGAAACTATAAATTCTTCATATCTACAACAATATTTACTCAGCCTAGCTAGCCCTTCTATGTGTTTGAGAATTCTTCTATGTTAGTGGGATCGAGTTGGAATTCCATAGAAATCGTGGTTTTCCTATATTTGGATTTATGAAAATAAATATACTTGGTAATTACCAAGTACCAAAATTATAATACAAATATCTAATATCAAGGAAGGTTTCTAAGTGTCAATCCATCTTTATTCTATTAATCTAATTCTTGGTGGTGATGACAAAGGCAATTTGACCGTTAAAGGTTTTATTTTAGTGGAAACCACCTTTCATTTAATTTTACATGATCAATGTGTATCAAATTCATTTATATGTGCCAAATTTTGGGAATATAGGGATGATCATTGAGTAAATGTATTAGGTGATATCTATTGATATTCCCTTAGGTGTGATATTGGAAGGTATCTAGAGATTTCTAGAGTTCACTTTCATTATTAGAGGGTGTAAGATAATATCTAATTTATTTTTTTGGAGATTCATATTTTTTATGTTATTCTAGAGATGGGTTACATGGATTGGTATTGAGTGATCATCAGCCATTATCATTTATGGGTAACTATCATGTCTACTAAGTAAAATTGATATAACTATTTTATAAAGATGTATTTTCGGATAGTAAATTTGGAAATAAACAATAGGTAGATATGTGTGATTTCATGAAAACTTTATATCTATATTCTGAATGATGATGATATATATTGTTCAGTATTTCCCATCATTTTTTTATAATTTCTAGGCATATTTTCTAAACACCATTCATGTATTCCACTAAAGAGATGGGATTACATTACAATTGATCAATTTTCATTTATGGATCCCATATCCATTCTACCATATAGAATGTATCTATAGGTCTTAATTAGATGATGGTATAGTAAGAGGAACTTGAAGAAAACAGATTCATTCCCACGATCACATCCTCCTGTGGTGCCCTTATTTTATTCTATATAAATTGTGATGGTTTATTATTCTTAGTTATAGATTCTTGGAGGTTACAAAAAGGGACAATTAATAAATAACAGCCCTTTCCTTGTATAGATGATTTATTTGACCACATCAGGAAAGCTAAGTTATTTTTTAGGATTAGAGAGAGGATGGGTTATCATATTATATGGGTGATAAAATCTAATAAACATTATAAATCATTCAAGAGAAAATATGTCTTGTATGAGTATCATATGATATCATTAAATTAGATGAACAGTCTAGTAGTGTATATGGGATTGATGAATCAGGATTTAAATCTATATTTGGACTCATTTATTGTGGACTTATTTGATAATTTTTTTAAACTGCTCAAGGATGATATAGGACCACATTTGACCATTAGATATTTTGTTGAGAACACTTATATAGAATAAAAAATGTTTAATTCTCTAGAATTTTCAATTCTGGATCAATGGGGGTTTATTCTTTAGGAACTTGATATTAGAGGTTATCATAATATTGTACCTATGAAGGTTTAGTTTAATGTTTATTGTAAGATATACTAGAACGTCAATGACATATATATATTCTATAGAATGTAAGGATATTATAAAAGATTACTTTTTATCATCTTGTAGGTCTGGTGATGGCCTTGACTGGGAAGAGGGTTAGGTTTAAGTGTTATGTTCCTTGTAAGGTTCTGTTAAATGTGTTTAATGATAGTTTTAAATATATTAAATCTATTTTGCATATGGTTTTTTAATTCTATTAGGAATAATAATTTGTCTATTTAGTGGAAGTTTCATTTTGTGATTTGGGAATCTGAATGATGTTATGAAGGTTTAGGCAACAATAGACAGTGGTATTGGATGTTTTTTAATTTTTATTGCTATAAATCAAGGTTCAGATGAGAACCATAGGAGGAATGAGTGATTGAGACTGCTAAAAATTATATCAACATGAAACTCATATGGTTAATAGTAATTAATTGTGTGAATGAACATCACGGTGTAGATTCAAGGTGTGAGTGAGGGATGTACGGGAGCCCCAATAAAAAATCCTGAAAATTCATATTATGATACTATATCTATATCCTAAAACATTATGGTAATATTTTTTAATGAAAAAATGGGTCCCTGTCATATTTATCGGATAGGTGGGAGATGTAGGACTAGTTTAGTCTACGACTCCCACTACCCTTTCATGACATTTCTTGGTGGTCCTGAGTGTGATCAAATGACATTGGTGGATATGTTCTTCCTCTCGTCCACCTCCCATTCATCAAACTATCTTTTTTTATTTGGGTGTGGTTTTTTAGGTAGAAAATGGTGATGCCTTGAAATAATGGTAAATCACCAATTCTCATCAAAGTTTTCATGCAACTCTCCTAGTGGGGAACCTGATAAGACATCTACCAATTTTAACATGTTATACCATTTAAATACATCTCTATTTTGAATTTTCAACTGTTATCTCCCTAAATTAATTTATCAGGTTAACAAATTTGATATATTAATTAAGTATTTTAACCAGCCTATGTCCAGGATGGGATAGGACTGGACGACACCCTATCGCTCAAATGTTCAGTGTAACATGGTCAACCAGTGAGATTATTGGTTTATTTTTTTATTTTGATGTTAATGTAATTAATTATTTAATTTCATTTTAATTGATTGGAATAATTAATTGTATTTTTTATAATTTATTTGAGTAATTAATTATATTTTTTGTAATTAATTATTTTTTATAGTGATGTGTGATAGGGCCTTACAATAATAGGTTGTGGAAAGAGAGACTTTGTGATCCTTGGATAAGGCTATTGAGGTATTTTAAATTAGGGTTTTCTTTAGTTTAAGTTATTTGGTCCTTGAGCATATTAAACTCGTATTATAATTTTTGTATATGCAAGTGGTTAGTGTGATCTCACCACATGAGGTGGTGGGCCCCTTTAAATTTTACATTCTGTGTAACAAAATTTAAATCATGTGATTGAAATTATACAATGTGTTCATTGAATTGATGTATAATCAGGTTTCAACTTTACATATCATACATTGATGGACAAGGAAATATTTTTGAAATAGATAGGGTTTAGTATCCCTGGTCACAAATTTCCAATTGACCTCTAGAGGATAAGAGTAATGATTCAGGATGCATTATCGAAGGGTAGGCCATGAGAGAAACTATAGATTTTCATACCTCATTAAATGGACCATGGGGTGATTTTTTCTGCCCCACTATAATATTCTTAAATGGGTTGTTAGACCCAATTAAACTCGTTGATAGTTCTAGTGTTTGTGCTAACTGCGGTTCCCTAGGAACGATAATGGGATTCAGTCCCTCTACCTACTACGACATTCTTAAGAGGATTTAGAGACCTCGATAAGGCCCAAGGGGACACTAGTAGATCCCCTATGATATTTGACCATATTGAGATAGTGTAATTTTGAATGGGTAAAGATAGTATTGCTTTTCATCTTAGAAACCATAATGGTCTTCTATGCCTGAGGGGTTATCAAAAGATGTGATGGATTTATTCATTCAGAAATCCCCTACCTTGTGATTATCCTTCCACTAATTTATTTTTTATGAAAATATATGTTCCCATAAATAATTTATAGGACACAGTCTATAGTCTTGTAAATATGGCACGGTGCTATTGAATATTCACATAGATACATTTAGGGGTTCATATTTTGATCCTTATGTTAGATGGATGTGATATGACTAGATCATAATAAAATCTTCATGGACCTAGTATATAGGCCTAATGATATGTGATGGTGTTGTTGGGGTTTCCCATATGTGCTTCTGGTTATCTTAATGTTGATCCATATAAGAATTGATTGGAATATAAGATTCAAAATCAAGTACATATGGAACTCCCTAAATTTCATGTGTCTCTATGATTCCTAGTATATCTTCTATTCAATAACTAAATCTTGGGGATTTTATAATGTCCACATTTAATATGATTTTATTCATATGTCATCCCTATGTTTTTACCAGTCGTTCATTTTCATGTTACATGTTCTGCATTGGGATTCCAAAGATATCTTAGATCTGATCGTTTGGCATGGAAACAAGTGGATGATTCTATATTTCTAATTTCTTAGGATTCTAATGAATTTCCCTAGAGCTATACATAGTAATTGGAGTTTGGATATATTCCCAGGAACCCTGGGATCTGGTTGATGAGATGTTTTGGACAAGATATTTTTTGTCTGATCTTAGGCTTCATGTATTCTTGGGATACAACCTTGTTGGGGTTTTATATGGTTGGAATGACTGACAGTTGGTTCTTTGATACACCCCGACATTGCCTAATGTAATTTGATTAATCAGGGTCATGATCTTAGGGGTCAACACTTGTTACTGGTACTAAGGCACGACTTGGTCCCCCTGAGATGATATGGTTGGCGTGGTCATTATGATATACTCATATACACAATGGAAATCGACAATGCAAGTAGTATGGTGTTTATTACCTTTCATATTTTATTTATTTATTTCAATTGATCATGTCACATGAATATTCAATGTATATATCAGTTCTGAATGGCTATGTATTTTTGGATCCCTACTGAGTTGTGTACTCACAATATTCTATGGATTCCATAGAACTGGGGTATCCGAGTATATCTTCAACTTCTTGTAATAATAGGTTTTGTAGAGGCCCACTATGGTTTTGAAGATCATGTTAAGGTAACATGATTTGGATTGGGTATATTTACTAAGGTGAGGATCAGAGATATATTTGAGACACTTATTCAATAAATTTATTCTTTTATTTTATCTTATTTTTATATATGATTGGTCAAGTTGGTGATTTTCCTTTTATGAATGTAGTGCTTACATAATTAATTATATTAAAATTTTAGTTTTTTTTAATTTTCGTTTGTGTTCTGATGATTATTGTTTCCATATCATTCTTGGATAGATTATTTGTTACCTTTCACTCTAGTTGGGGGATATTTCTTCCAAATATTATTACCATATACCCATGCTACTAGTCAGTGACCTCTAACATATGGGGAGGCATGCCTAAGGACCCATGGTTAACTAGGTCTAGTCACCAGTAAAGTGGCCTACAAATCTAGACATTACAAAGTTGTATAACAAGTGTTTTATTTATTTCATTTGGCTGTGGGGATTTTTTAAACAAAATATATAAAAATATGTTAGATCATGTGATGGATATCAGGATGGGGTATCGAGAACAAAATTTTTTAGAGGAATTTTTGGTTACTTGGGATGGGATTTCTATTTCGGTTTATAATGTTATGGTTGTATTTGATTTCCACATTTAGGGACTCACGTTGATATTTAATTTTATTATTTAACTATAGTTTCTTGTTATTTTTCCACCATTAAGAGGCCATAGATTAGATTTTATGCTTTTCGTATAAAGTAAAAAGGTGTATCTTGAATCATATTAGAGTCAAGGGGTTTGCATGAGATGTAGTTATGCTAGTGTGATTATTTTCACAAGAGAGAGAGGCTTAGTTGTTTGTGTTTCTATAACTACTCATGCAGTGTTTTCCCAAATTAGTACATGGTGACCTTCTACTTAGTTGGGCCAACTTATATATGTATTCCTCTACTTTTTGATCTTTTTAAACTACGACTAGATGCACGATAATTAATAAAATTATAAAATAATTATTAATAGGAGGTATAGTTACCCAACTGGTCGATACGATAATTTTATTCCTTTTTGGTAAGCCTCTTATGTGTCATCGTTATTTGTGTTTAGTTATTTATTTTGTTAGAAATAAACTATATAGTGTTTTCCAATATAGGATAGAATGGAACTTTACCAAACCAAACCAGTTGATATGGTTTTTTTGGAATGGATTATCCAAGACAATGATGTTATATTTGTATATATTCAAGCTAATGATGTTATGATTATTGAGGGGACAATTTTCTATATGGATTCTCGGTGAGTTTCAATAACATATAAAGCTATTATCTTAGAATTAGGTTCCCTATCTATGAGTTCAAGAGACCCATGGATGGATATTTTTTTATGAAATATTTGTTTTACTGAGATATGAACTTGTGGGTTCCTTTAGGTTATGATACTTTGTGAGACCTTATAGTGGGGATATGAGAGAGGCACTTTTTACCCCAAAGTTATGAATCCACATCATTGTGATTCTGCGGATTGTATGAATTACGGTATCCATTGAGAGGGGTTAACACATCTTTATAGAGAACCTATATTAACAAACATTAACATTATATCATTTCAGAAGAATAATTAATACATTACCCAAATAGTTTCCCAAATAGAATATTATTTTATTGCCTTTGTGAACATTAAAAAATAAAAACAGGTATAAAATTAAGCAACATTATCTCCCACAAGGTTCTGCATGAATATCATCCTTCATACACACATCATAAATAATAAATATCTCCATAACCTAGGGAAATGAAAATATAGAAAGGGGTGATCTTATATGAGCATTAATGGAAAACAAGGGAGATATGTGGGAATCAACATGAGAATAATGGTGTAATAATGATATCATAATATTAGAAGATCATACACTGCATATCAAATATCATAAACATGAATCACGGTATGAATACTGGAATTTCAAATGATGTGAGTCCTAATGGAATCAAGGGAATCATCCATAAACTCATAAAATGGGAATAATTAATGGAATTATGTATGACACAAAAACAAAAAAAATTCAATGTATTCAAGGGTTAATTCCAATTCCATCTTAGTGGAATGGGTTCACTCCCCAACCCATCTTGGTGATCGTGGTTCACTCCAATGGCTATATTAGTAATAAAGGTTCACTCCCAAGACCATATTAGTGGAAAAAGTCCTCTAATGAATCAAGTTAGCACCCAATTCCATCTTTGTTTATCTCATTAGATATAAATAATTACCCACATCATTGGGAGAGAAATAGGTCCCACCCATATTTTAATGAAATCACAAAAAAATATTCCACAAGTTAATAAACATTAATCATAACATAACTCATGAAAATATATTATTATAATAATAATTGCATCATATAATAACATATGGAAAATAGATAGTTTTCATAATCATTTCATCAAATCCTATACTTTTAAAAAAGAAGTATTCATAAGAATATAACACATGGAAGTGCAGTGGTTTTCATAAGAATCATTCCATGAAATCAAAAATCATTAGGAGAAAGGATTTAAATGGTAACAAAATATTAAATCCTTAAAATAAAAAATTAACACCAAAATATGACATATTATGTGTAACATAATTTGGAATGATCTTTTAAAAAATGATGAACATAACATTTCTTCTTGGAAAAATGCTTCTTAAAACATAAAATCTTTTTGAAAAACTTTTTCACTGAAATTAGATTAGAAAACTTATAAAGGAAACTTAAAACCCATTAAACATTTTTTATAATAAATACTCCTTGAATATGATCTTAAGATGTAAATTAAAAACAATTTTGAAATTTTTTTGGAAAACATTATTTTTGGAAAAAAATATTTCTGACCAAAGAGAAAAATAAGGTCAGTTTGAAATAAAAACAAATTCATAATTAAATTATGTAAAAAAGAGTGTAAAATTGTACTAATAAATTAATATATCTTTATTAACCATAGTATAAATAAATTAATGATTTCTCTTGAGAGATAGATCATAATATTTCATCAATAGAACCATAATCAGAAACAATCCTGATAAACGATGAGATTGTGCCAATAAACTTTTAATGTTTTTATAACCATGAATAAAAATCCCTATATAAAAAAATACACTACATGAAGTATAAAATATCATGAAAATTATAATATTCATGATATAACATTTCAAATGGAATTATATACACCATGTAAAATAATATACTTGTCTAAAAAACATGTGTCTCAAGAAGGAAAATTTAGAAAACACTACCTTACTGATTTGGTAAATTTTTATTTGTAAAATCCCATAAAATAGAGGTCATAAAATGGGTAATAAATTATCAATAATTTTCTAGATAATAATAATAAAATAAATTCATGTAATGTATATACACCACATAATAAAATGGTTTGCGAATATGGAATAAGTCTCACATAATTAAAAGTGAGAGTAGATATCTCATTTCCTTATGTCTTCACTCTCGTTGTACTTGTTAAAAACTATTTTATAATAAATATAAGTGTATATTAATTGTATTAAAAAATCATATTCAACTATATCATACCATATAATACTTTCTTATGACCATTTATTACCCACTTATTAAAACATATATGTTAAGATTTTGTTTCGGGTAATAAGTACATTGTTTTTTGAATGTGGTTTGATTTGTTATATTTGTTTGTATTTACATATATCATGATTCAATCATATAAATAATGATAAAAATGATAAAAATTTCATATAAATTCTATATATATTTATTTATAATTATATATTAAACATATAAATATAAAATTAAATACATCGTTCATGGAGATGGTAGGTTGTACGTACGCATTAACGTTGATTCCTTTTTCTGATCATACTAAAATAATGAAAGTAGATGAAATATATGTATGTATATAATATAATTATAGTTTAATTATTATTTCATATATATCATATAGTTTCACTAAATTATCCTTAATACATTCTGTGTAATGTATAAATGAATCATATCACATTAATGAGGTGGTAGTCCACACGTCCACAAACGATGTTATCATATATGAAAAAATTAAAAATAATGAAGTTATTTGTTATATAATAACTTAATAAGAATAAATTCATCATATATAACATATATATCATATAAAAATATAAATTACACCATTATTCCCAAACATGAAATTTGTGATTATAAGAACAAGAAATATTTCTAAATGAGGTGGTAGTCTGTCGTGCACATGAAAAATGATTGTGTAACCCATTTTATGGATGTGTGTGTGACTATAGGTTTAATAATTACAATTAAATCATATTAGTATATTTATTATATTATGGTTTTTTTAAAAACATATAATAAGAACAATTTTGGTGATGGAAAATGAAAAGAAAACAAAAGAGAATATGGATGGATGTTACCTCTTCCTTGGCTAACCTCTTTTTGGTCTGTACCAAAGGACTTCCTTGGTTGGATTTACTTACAAAGGGAGGATTATAGTATGATTTTATGGAATTTAAAAGGATATATTGGTATTTTTTGTTTGATCAATATGTCTTGAGAGGTGTTAAAAAAATTGGGGGGTGAGTGCCCTAATATATTGTAGGAGGAGTGGCGTTCTTGTAAATATAAAATGGAAAACACTATTGAGAGGTCTATCATACATCATGTGCCTCCCATAATTTTCCATTTTATATAAAATATTATAATTTTTCTAAATATTTCCATATAATGGATTTTGTTCTTGTCTCTTTGTTATTTTTCCCTTCAAATTAAAGTATAACTTCTATGTAATCTTGTCTTCACCTCGAACGTTGTAATTTATTTAAATTAATTTCAAGAATATAAATGGTCAAAAACAAAGTTCAAATTATTAAGAATTATAAATTATTATGATTCTAAATATTGAATCCATATTTAAAAATTCGAATCACATAAGTGTTGGATCGAATATAAAGATATGTATATCTATTAGATAGAATAATACAAGAGGGGGGTGAATTGTAGGTTTAAAAAAACCATTGAGTTTTAGCAACTAAGAGATTAGTTTAAATGATCTTAAACTAATACAAATACAACCACCCACAATTGAATTGAATATAAAAGGTATGATTTATTGTAATACTAATGTAATGTAAAACAATCGTATTCAAGATGAAGACAATAATCAGTGTAATACAAAGATGAATGATTCAACCTTAAAACGTATAGAATCAATCAATACAAAATGTAATAGAATGATTGTAATTGAAACAATTACAATTGAATATGTAAAGAAGAAAGGAAACAATACAAATTCCTTTCTAATAAAAGTAACAGCGGAAATGTAAAAGTATTACAATTCTTTTAAACCAAAGAGAACGGTTGTCCTTTCACCTAGGATAAAAGGTCTGTCTCACCAACACCTTGGTGAGCCCTCGATACGATGATCGGCACGTCTGTCTGCCTATCCCCGGCAGCCCTCGATACGATGATCGGCACGTCTGTCTGCCTATCCCCGACAGCCCTCGATACGATGATCGGCACGTCTGTCTGCCTATCCCTGGCAGCCCTCGATTTTAAAGGTAATTGGAACCTCTGTCTTTCAATCACTTGAAAGCCCTCGATACGATGATCGGACGCACAAGGCAGATGAGAGAAGTCACAGTGTCTCTCTCTAGAATCTTGATACTTCATGAAGTCTCTTCATTCATTCATCAATCATTATTCTACTCTCAGCTTCAAATGACCTCCTATTTATAGGCCTCAGGTTCCAACGGTCATATTGCCTCCAACTGTCATATTGAAACAGAAAGCACGACATCGTTTTGATTAGTTTGTAACTAACTCAACGACATCGTTTTGTTAGGACATAAGATATATAGAAATGAAAAGCATGGGTACGATTAAAATGTAATAAGTGTTTTTGACAAAGTACCAAAAAAAGTAATGATCATCTGAGTAGCAGAGTCAGTACGATACGATTGAAAGTGTTAGTATGATAGGTTTGACAGAGTCAGTACGATACGATTGACAGAGTCAGTACGATACGATTGACAGGGTCAGTACGATACGATTGACAGGGTCAGTACGATACGATTGACAGGGTCAGTACGATACGATTAAAAGACAATTGTGATTTCCAAAACAAAGAATAGAATACTTTTGTGATTTCCAAAACATGATGTAGAAGTCAAAAGAGGACTTTTGACTCAACAATCTCCCCCTTTTTGGAAAGCACAACACACAAAGTAAATGTAACAAGAAATACTTATCTCCTCCTGAGTTATTGAAAACCCTTCTGAATAAGGAATTGAATACAACTAAATCCCCCTTAGGTATGGACTTTCCTAAGGATTGTATTCATAGTTTTTCCTTTATTTTGAAGCATTTGATTAAACCAATCCCCCTTTGTCAAACATTCTCCCCATTTGTGAAACATTATACCCTTTTATAACATTCTCCCCTTTTATAATATTCTCCCCCTTTGTGATTTACAAAAAGAATGGGGTTACTTCGTTTTACCTGAAAGAGTTAGAGAGAAAAAAAATGCAGGACAAAAGAAAAGAGTTATAACAATTATTACAAAACAAAGACAAGTTCCAAAGGGAAACAAATACAACAATCATTTGTTTTCTCTTTCCTTCTCCTTCTTTATGACCTCATGAAGAACAACTTTCATCTTCTTGATCTCCTTCTTGTCTTCATAAATAGATTCTCCTTGAGTTCTGAGAAGCTCTTGTTGGTCCGCAAAAATCTGATCTTGATTTTTGATAGTCTCTTCTTGGACTCTGATTACATCATCAAGAGTATCAATTCTGTTTTGAAGATTCTTGTTATCTTTGGATAACACAGAATTTTGATTCTTCAACAAGACCATTTCATCCTTGAAACATGAAACCTTCGAGAATTCAAATTGAAAAACATTCATTCTCTCTTGAAAATCTTTCACTGAAGGAACACCGGATCTTTGAGAAGACAAATGATTCATCCTTTCAACCGTTTCTATGTCAAGCTTATTGAAAGCAATTGCAAGATCATTTGAAAACCTCCTTATATCTTCAATTGCTATCTCATGATCATTGATTGAGCTCTCTGTTTTGTACGACTACTTTGTCATCTTATTGCAGGCCTTCTTATGAGCAACTGTACTTTCTGAAAGAACTTTCAAATCAGCTTCAACTGACAAAACTTTCTTCCTCAACTCTTTTACAGAGCCAAACTTCTTCTTTTGATTATCAGTAATAAAATCGATTTTCCCTTCCAGCCTTGGAAAATAAGGAATATTCTTCTCAACTCTTCTTAAAACATGGACAATATAATCACTCTTCTTGAGAGAGATTGTATGTTCTGAATCAGTGTCTTCATCGTACGATTGTAGTTCATACGATCGGCTTGAGTCAACAACTGGCTATTTTCCTTTTTCTTTTTCTTTCTTCTTTCTTTCTTCTTCCACTCTTTCACTAATGACAACTTTATCAGAGTGAGAGGATTGAGCACCTTGCTTTTCTTGAGATGACATTCTGTCCAGAGATCGTTCTTGATCGGCATGAGGAGTTTGCTGAACACCTTCACTCAGCTTTTGAACCGATTCCTCTCTACTCTTCTTCGAACGCTGAAGAAATTCTAAAAGAAAATCTTTTTCTTATTCCACTTAATCTATCTCTTCCATCACTTGTTTTTGTTTTCCTTTCTCAGGGAGACTCTGTACGATGGGATCTTGGTTCACTTCTTCTGTTAGTTGAGCACTAGAATCCTCTACTGCTTTCAAGACTTTAGAGACATCAAAGTCCTGAGCCTTTCTTTTCAAAAGAACCTTCTTCTTCTTTTCAGCCTTGAGAGTTTCTTCAACCCTTACTCTTTCTGCAAAAGCCTCACCAGGGTCAAGACCGAACTTCAGATCACCTTTCTTTCTCTGTTCCTTATCCTTTCTCCATTTGGATACAACCTCCTTACTGTATCTCGGCTTCTTCATGGGATTTGAACTGGTTTGCAGATCAGACTTTTGAGTTACACTAGTAGACTGAAAATCTTTGGCTGGCATAGGTGATGATTGATTCTGAGCCAATTCAGCTTCTACATCTCTGACAAAAAGTTTTTAATTGTGATCAAAACAAACATTCAACTTTTTCATCGTACTTTTGCTAATCCAAGAAGGCTTCAAATCTATGAGGTTTCCTTTCAAAGGAATGTTACAAAACATCATACTTTCGAGAATGAACTTTGTAAGGATTGCTGGATACATAATCATCTGGGACTTAATCCCTCCTGTCTTGACATTATTAATGGTTTCAAAAACATACCCCATGAGATTCACTTTTCTCATATTCACAAGATAGTCAAGCATGAAAATACCAGAAACTTTCAAAGTTTCTCTATCGCCTTTCCTTGGAATTCGAATGCCTTGCATCCATAAAGTCACAAAACGATTGTCTGGAGAAAGATGAGATACTTTACTTTTCTTTTCATTAAAAACAAACAACGACTTCTCAGCACTTTCTCTATTAAACGTACCAACTTCCTATGGTAGTTTATGATATGGACAGAAAGAATCTCCTTCAGTTGAGACATTTAGAATATGAGCCGCTTGTTTCACAGATATTGATATCTTTCTATCGTACACAACAAAGTTTATAGTCACGTCGTTTTCGAAAGATACTGTTTTATAAAATTGACTGACTTCATCAAAAAGAATCGGATCTTGATAATCAGGCTTTTCAACACACAAATGTTCCCACCCTTGAAACAAAATAATCCTCCTGATTGTGGAATCGTACGTATCGAAAAAGTCCTGAGATACTAACCTTTCTCTGTTAAATTCATTCTCTGTAAAAGTCTTTGAAGACATTTTAATGGGTGTTTTAGCAGAGGATTGTGACATAAAGGTGCTTCCGATGAGAATATCGTACGATGATTTAAAACTGGTGGAGCAGAGCTTCGCCACAAATCCTAAAAAACCAATGTGGGTTTGGGGAGGGGAGGGGGGATATTTATAGGCGATAATGGGATTAACTTTGATCTTCTACGGTCAAGATTATAAGAAATAATATCAACGGTTAGGATTTAGAACGAAAAGAAAAAAATACCTGCCGGAGATCGTAAGGTGATTGTTGGTTTTAGTAAAAAACAAAAGAAAATACAATCGTAAGAAAAAAAACATCAAGCCGATGGAAAACAAAGTCGTACCATGGACTGACCGTACGATGGAAAAGAAATTCAATACTATCATCGGTCGATTAAATACCATGATCGTTCGATACGATGGAAAAGAAATTCAATACTATAATCAGTCGTTTTAATACCATGATCGTTCGATACAATGGAAAAGAAATTCAATACGATAAACAGAAAACTAAAATTTTCTATACGATAAACAGAAAACTAAAATTTTCAATACGATAAATAGAAAACTAAAATTGTCAATACGATAAAGAGAAAACACATATCAGGGAAAAACAAAAATAAGATGAAATAAAGAAAAAAAACATAGAAAGAAATTTTCTCCCCTTTCTACGAGGAGTTTCTTACTATTAGGAGAGATGTATAACACGAAGTAGATATGAATGATTATTTTAATGTAATCATTCCTAGCTTCTGTTTTATATATTCAAATCTATCGAAAGGTAAAGGTTTTCTAAAAATGTCAGCAAGTTGTTCTTGCGTTCCAATGAATTGTAAAGTAATATCTCCTTTTTGTGTGTGATCTCTATGAAAGTGATGCCTAACATCTATGTGTTTTGCACGTGAGTGATGTGCTGGGTTCTTACTGAGAGATATGGCACTTGTATTATCACAAAGAATTTGAGTTTTGGAGAAACTCAATCCATAGTCAGTGAGTGTGTGTTGCATCCACAATACTTGAGCACAGCAACTTCCAGCTGCTACATATTCAGCTTCAGCAGTGGATAGTGCTATTGAGTGTTGTTTCTTGCAGGACCAAGAAACCAGAGAATCTCCTAAGAAATGACATGTTCCAGATGTACTTTTTTTATCCATTCTACAACCACCAAATTCAGCATCTGAAAAACTTTTTAAAACAAAATCATTCCCAGAAGAGTAAAAAAGACCTAAATCCATAGTGCCTTTTAAATACCGAAAGATTCTCTTTACGGCTTTTAAATGAGACTCTTTTGGATTAGATCGATATCTTGCACATAAGCATACAGAAAACATTAAGTCTGGTCGACTAGTTGTCAAGTATAGCAAACTTCCTATCATACCTCTAAAGATAGTTTGATCTACTGGTTTCCCAGTTTCATCAAGATCAAGTGTATTTGAGGTTCCAATTGGAGTGCTAATACTTTTAGTTTTTTCATATACATAATTTTTATGTAAATCCTTAATATACTAATGTTGGGATATATATGTTCCTTCTGGTTTTTAAGAAATTTGAAAACCTAAAAATAATGTTAACTCACCCATCATACTCATTTCAAACTCAGATTTCATTAAGTTTTCAAAAGAATCGGTTAATGATTTCTGAGTCGATCCAAATATGATGTCATCAACGTAGATTTGAATAATCAAAACATTTTTGTTTTCCACTTTTAGAAAAAGGGTTGGATCTGTTGTACCTTTTGTATAATTTTTTTTAAAATAAATCATGTTAGTCTATCATACCATGATTTAGGGGCTTGTTTAAGACCATATAGAGCCTTGGTATGTTTGAAAACATGGTCTGGATGTTTTGAGTCTTTAAAACCAGGAGGTTGTTCGACAAAAACATCTTCTTGAACAAAACCATTTAGAAAAGCACATTTAACATCCATTTGAAATAGTTTGAAATTGAAAAATGTTGCGAAGGCTAATAGAATATGAATAGATTCAAGTCTAGCTACAGGAGCATATGTTTTTTCATTGTCTATTCCTTCTTGTTTATTATAGCCTTTAGCAACAAGTCTTGCTTTATTTCTTACAATGATTCCATTTTCATCACATTTGTTTCTGAAAACCCATTTTACACCAATCACAGTTGTTTCTTTAGGTATATCAACTAAAGTCCAGACTTGATTCCTTTCAAATTCATTTAGTTCATCTTTCATTGCTTTGATCCAATCATCATCACATAAGGCCTCACTTGGACTTTTAGGTTCAAATTGGGAAAGAAAAGCAAGATGTTCTATTTCATTTCTTAAGGAATTTATGGTCCTTACAGGTTGATTTACATCACCAATGATGTTATCACTGGGATGATTCCTAAGAAACAATTGATTTGGGTTTTGTAAAACCTGTTCATCAACGTATGATTGAAAATCTTCTGTGGTAAATGTTTTAGGAATACTTTCTTGAACATTTTCCTTTTCAGAAGGATCTTCTATCAAAGACCGATAATCAGTTTTTGAAAACACATCTGAGGATGTAGGATTGGGTTGGTTGAAAACAAAAGGATTAGTTTCATCGAATTTTACGTGTACTGTTTCTTCAACAGTACAGGTGTTTTTATTGAAAACTCTATAAGCCTTAGAGGTTGTAGAATATCCTAGAAAGATTCCTTCATCAGATTTTGGTGCAAATTTGTGTAGATTATCTTTTGTATTCAAAATGAATAATTTGCATCCAAAAACATTGAAGTATGAAACTTTTGGTTTTTGTCCAGTCCATAACACATAAGGGGTTTTATTAAGAAATGGTCTAGTTAAAATGCGATTTATAGTATAACAGGCAGTACTAACAGCTTCATACCAAAAGTTCTTAGCAATTGAGTATTCAATCAACATGGTTCGAGTCATTTCCTGAAGAATATGATTTATTCTTTCAACAACACCATTTTGATGAAGAGTTCTTGGAGCTGAGAAATTGTGAGTAATACCTTTCTTACTACAAAATGTTTCAAAATCTGAATTTTGAAATTCACCACAATGATCACTATGAATAGTTATCAATGGTAGGTTTTTCTCATTTTTCACTTGGGCTCTAAAAGCTTTGAAATAGGAAAAGGTTTCAGATTTCTTTGTGAGAAAGTAGACCCATGTAAATCTAGTAAGGTCATAAACTAAAACAAATACATAGTATTTGCCTCTAATGCTTCCAGATTCTGAAGGACCAAAAAGATCCATATGCACAAGCTGTAATGCATTAGAAGTTGAAACTTCATTAATTGATTTAAAGCTAGTTTTATGTTGCTTGCCAAATTCACAAGGATCACAGACTTTTGAAGAATCATATCTTAGATTCGGTAGCCCCTTTACAAGTCTTTTCTTCGAGAGTTTACTAAGGTTTCTCAGATTACAGTGTCCTAGTATTCTATTCCATAGCCACAATTGGTCTTCTATTCCACTTAAACAAGTTAAGTTTTGGTTCCTAAGGTCTTCTAAGTTAATAGTGTAAACATTCTCTTTCCTATGGGTAGATAGAATGAACTCATCCTTGGAATTGTAAACAAGACACTTATCATTTCTAAAATTCACAAGGTAACCTTCATCACATAATTGACTTATGTTGATGAGATTGTGCCTAAGACCTTTAACAAACAAAACATTTGAGATAAGCACTTTTCCAAGAAAAACAATATTACCTATACCAACAATCTTTCCTTGAGCATTATCTCCGAAGGTAACTTTTCCACCTTTTGTTTTGATAACCTTTTCAAAGAGATATTTGTTTCCAGTCATGTGTCGAGAACAACCACTATCCATGTACCAAGTATTCTTATCGGTACTCTTCTCATTTTCCTAAAAAAGAAACAATTAGATTTTCGGAATCCAAACTTGTTTGGATCCAGAATGTTTAGATAAAAGAATTTTAGGAATCCACATTTGTTTTAAAAAATGAGCTTTATGAAATCCTAAAGATTGAGTTTTGTTAAGAGAACAATCTCTTCTCCAGTGTCCACCACATTGACACTTAGAACAAAAAATGGTTTTTGAGGAACAAAATAGTTATTGCTAAAAGCAGGTTTGGAATAAGTAAAACCAAGACCAAAATGATTTCTCAAAGGTCTAATTTGAGAATACATCCTGTCAAAGTTTTCCTTTCCATGAGTAAAGTTTGACAAAACATTTCTTCAGGGATAAAATCTCTGACTTTAGTTTTAAAACCAAATTCTTATTTTCCAAAACATTTGAATTTGAACTAGAGTTAGGATCTAAAATGTTTTTCTATGAAATTTTAGTTTCAAGATCCTTAGAAAGTTTATCCTTATCAGATTTAACTTTCTCGAGGGTTTTTTAAATACTTTCAAAATCAGAAGTTTTCACATCAAGATCTTTAGAAAGATCTGATACTTCTTTAGTCAAGATTGAAATTCTAGAATTTACTTTTTCAAGTCTTTTCTTCAGTTTAGAATTCTCATTTTCATGTAATTTAGTAAATCTAGATACTTCTTCAAAAGAAGGTAATGTATCATCTTATGATGATGAGGATTCATCATTTGAAGATTCATAATATCTATTATCAGTATAATTTTTATTCAAAGAAACATTTGTAACAGCTTCAGCATTATGTACCTTAGCCATGAGACAATGATCTTTAATTGGTAATCTGGCTAAGAGTCTGATATTCCTTTGTCCTGATGTTTCATATTCTGAAGAATCATCTGATGAGTCACTACCACTGGCACTCCACGTATCATTTTCTTTTAAAACTTTCTTTGTCTTATAAAACCTTTTCTTGTTTCTTTCAGAGTGTTTCTCCTTTCTAACTTTCCTTTTCAGTAAAGGACAATCAGGCCTTATATGTCCTGCTTTCTTACATTCATAACAAGTTACCTCTGAATCTTTCCTATCCTTCCTTTCTTTCTTTTTGAATCCATATTGAAAATATTTCTTTCAAACAATCTTGTTCATCCTTCGAGCAAGATTGGCTAACTAATTATCCGAAAGATTACAATCACTTGAATCAGATATAAAAACTTTCTTGGATTTAGACCTTGTAAGCCTTTCAGGTGTTATAGCTTTAGATGAAAAGGCTATACTTCCATTTCCATTCTTCTTCTTGATAAAATCAGCATCCCTCTTCATTCTTGTATCATGCTGTAGAAGAGTTCCAAAGAGTTCGTCAAGAGTAATCTAGGAAACTTTTCTATTCTCATCAATAGCTGTTCTTTTTGACTCCCATTCATTTGGAATTATATCTATGATCTTATCAAATAGAGCTTCATCATCAAGACCTTTTTCTCCCATAGATTGTAAGCTGTTGACAATTGTCATAAACCTTTGTTGCACTTTACATACTGGCTCTCCATAAGGAAAAACAAATCCATGATACTCTGCTTGAAGCATTTCTCTACTTGTTTCTATAAACATGGATGTACCAAAATGAGTGACTTCTAATTTCTTCCAAATACAATTGGCTGCTTCACATGAAGATATCTAACTGTATATATTCCTGGTCATAGAGCATAATAAAGCATTGCGTACCTTGTAATTCAGTTGATATTCTTGCTTCTCTTGGTTGGTGAAAGTACTGATTTCTTTATCAGGAATTTTGTAACCTCCAGTAAGCATAATAAAATTGTCTACACCAGTATTGATAACAAAAGTCTTCATACGATCTCTACAATTCTCATAATCATTCCCATCAGAGATTGGTGGTCTAGAAGGATTCATATTGTCTATTGACCCAATGTTTATTCCTGCCATATAATACAACAACAAAAACATTTCCACTCCTCATGTTAGTGTAGTATGTATTTAAGAAATATGAAAGAAATAAAGATACTAATACAAATAAGTGGAAAACCTCCTCCAATACCAATTGTTGGATCGAATATAAAGATATGTTTATCTATTAGATAGAATAATACAAGAGGGGGTGGGGGTGAATTGTAGGTTAAAAAAACCTTTTAGTTTTAGCAACTAAGAGATTAGTTTAAATGATCTTAAACTAATACAAATACAATAACCCACAATTGAATTGAATATAAAAGGTATGATGTATTGTAATACTAATGTAATGTAAAACAATCGTATTCAAGATGAACACAATAATCAGAGTAATACAAAGATGAATGATTCTACCTTAAAGCGTATGAAATCAATCAATACAAAATGTAATAGAATGTTTGTAATTGAAACAATTACAATTGAATATGTAAAGAAGAAAGGAAACAATAAAAATTCATTTCTAATACAAGTAACAGCGGAAATGTAAAAGTATTACAATTCTTTTAACCCAAAGAGAAGGGTTATCCTTTCACCTTGGATAAAAGGTCTGTCTCACCAACACCTTGGTGAGCCCTCGATACGATGATCAGCACGTCTGTCTGCCTATCCCCGACAGCCCTCGATACGATGATCGACACGTCTGTCTGCCTATCCCCGGCAGCCCTCGATACGATGATCGACACGTCTGTCTGCCTATCCCTGGCAACCCTCTATTTTAAAGGTAATCGGCACCTCTGTCTTTCAATCACTTGAAATCCCTCGATACGATGATCGGACGCACAAGGCAGATGAGTGAAGTCGCATTGTCTCTCTCTAGAATCTTGATAGTTCACGAAGTCTCTTCATTCATTCATCAATCATTATTCTGCTCTCAGCTTCAAATAACATCCTATTTATAGGCCTCGGGTTCCAACGGTCATATTGCCTCCAACCGTCATATTGAAACAGAAAGCACGACATCATTTTGATTAGTTTGTAACTAACTGAACGACATCGTTTTGTTAGGACATAAGATATATAGAAGTGAAAAGCATGGGTATGATTAAAATGTAATAAGTGTTTTTGACAAAGTACCAAAACAAGTAATGATCATCTGAGTAGTAGAGTCAGTACGATACGATTTACAGAGTCGGTATGAAACGTTTGACAGAGTCAGTACGATACGATTGACAGAGTCAGTACGATACGATTGACAGGGTCAGTACGATACGATTGAGAGGGTCAGTACGATACGATTAACAGGGTCAGTACGATACAATTGATAGGGTCAGTACGATACGATTAAAAGACAATTGTGATTTACAAAACAAAGCATAGAATACATTTGTGATTTCCAAAACATCATGTAGATGTCAAAAGAGGACTTTTGACTCAACAATAAGTGGAAGCAATTAATTTAAAATTAATCCCACAAACATGCCGTGACACCATGTTTTATAAAAGAAATTGTTTAAATGGTTAAAATGTTCTTATAACAAATTTCACTTGGAAATTATTTCCAATGAACTGAATTTGATTAATAAATAAAAAAATTATATAATTAGTCTTTAAAACCAAAATTAAAATATAATTTAAAAATATAAATAAATTATTATAAAAATAATTTTTGAATTAAAATTCATTATTTTACACTTTTCAGGAAAAAATGATGTTTATAAGAAAAATCCCAAAAAATCACCTGAAGATAATTTTTTAATACAAAATTTAGAAATGATGTTTATTTTATCAAATTAAATTTCTAAAATTAACTAAAATTAAGTTCATTATTTTTTACAGAAAGAACACATGCAGTTCATTTAAAAATAGTATTTTAAAAAATATAATGTCTTTAACAAAAACAACATATGTTTTATTATAAATATTATTTATTTATATAAAATAAATAAATAATATTTAAAAATTGTTCAATTATTTTCATACAACTAAGCATAACTGCCATGTTATTACTATCTCAATAAAATTATTATAATAACCAAATGTAGCATTATAGAAACATTGTTTTATGTGTAATGGGAGTTATGTTGGTGTTGTGTGTATATCATGCTTATATCAGTATAGCATATAATTTAACTTTAAAATGGTGTAGAAAAACATGAAATAATTCAAAGAAAATTTATTTATTCAAAAAACATTTTTCATAAAAACTCTTGGTGTTATATTCTACCCCCCTTATAATTAATATCACCTTTAAAATTCATAATTTTAATACAAATAAATGAGGGTATGTATGCCCCATAATATCCTAAAGTTACCAAATATATTACTACAACTGGTTATTACACTACAAGACTTTGACCAGGTGAGTGGTCTTTTTTGTAGAACTTTTTTGGTACCATCCAAAATTTCAACAGGTTATTCCTCATATATAACATCCAACTATAGTGTAATGGCCTCTAAGATCAGTATATGTGATGGTTTAGGTAATTAATTACTCATAAGAGATAAATATAACATATCATAGACTTAATAATGGTTTAGAATAATTTCCATGCGATAGGATATCATCCCGATACAATAAATAATTACGAAGGGACCAATATATATACAACTCAATTTCTATTTCTTCCCTAATCTCATAACCTTATTATAAGGAGAGATTCATAGAAAAACCTTCTCACAATCATCAAATTATAGATAATGCTTAGGGTTATTAGCATAATTGTTCTACAAATTTTGAGCTTCCTTCATATGCTTCTGAATGGTTCTAAATGTATCGAACATTTATTCAGCCATATCATGCCCTAATAGATTTCTTTATCCAAATTCATCCCAGTACATTGTATCTCTAAATATCTTCCCCTAAAGTACTTCATAAGAATCCATATGAATTTTTGAATTAAATAAATTGATGTAAGAAAATTCAACAAGAGGTAGTTGTTGATCCCAACCATTTATGAAATACAACGATCAAGATCCCAACATTTCTTATATTGTATAAATTTTTATTTCATACTGACTATCCATATGAGGATGATAAGTAATGATGAAGCTGAATTTTTTATCAATGCCTTACTAAAAACTTCACCATAATGTTGAGGTAAAACACACATCCTATTCAGTTACAATAGAATGTTGTACTATATGAAACCAAACCACATACTTCCTAGAAATTTGATCCAAAGGGAAGTCTTTCATGATATAAATGAAGTGTTCTATCTTAGTAAGTAAATCAAATTCCAACCATATAATATTAAACCATTTTTATATTTTGGGGATTCCAATAACAAAATCAATAGTGATGTTCACCAATTTCCATTCTTGTATGGGTAATGGATGCAACATACCATTAAATATTTTTCTTCCATAATTAACTTTTTAGCATATCTAGCACTGAGATACAAAATTTTCAATTCCCCTCATTATTCCATACCACCATAAGTATTATTATAAGTATCTATATATCACCCTACATCTATGTTGAATAAATAATTATAAACTATGATCTTACTCTATTAGCTCCTTTAAATATGGTATGGATGGAACACATACACAGTTCGTAAAACAAATCATTTCATCATGATCATTGTTAAATTGATGAACTTTTATATCCTTATTCTATAGTTCTACATCTTCCCTTTTTACTTCTTCAACATTCACTTGGATATTGGGTTTAACATTAAATTATGTAAGATAATATTTTTCCCATTCCATCAAGATTTCCAAAACCATCCTTTTCAAATCCTCAAATATTTGATCATTTGTGATCCTCGTCCTAGATAAGCTACCATGATCCTTTCGACAAAAATAATTAGTCACCTTGTTCCCTTTACTAGGGTGGTAATATACTGAATAGTCATAATCATTTATCATCTATAACCATATTCTCTGGTGCATGTTGAAATAATTTTGTGTGAATATGTATTTTAGAATTTTTTGATCAGTATATATATCACACTTTTCTGTATAATAACAATGGCTCCATATCATTAATGGATAACTTACTAAAACTTACTCCAAATCAGGAGTTGGGTAATTTCTTCATAAATAATCAATTTCAATGATTCATGGGATATGATCTGGTTATTCTACATAATAACACACGCCAATACCTTCTTGGATGCATCACTATATATTTCAAACACTTTCCCACTACAGGGTAATGTAATCATAGGCGCACTGACTGACCTTCTCATCAATTCATTAAAATATTCCTAAATTTAAACTATCCAGAGGAAATTTTCACTCTTCCGAGATAGCCTAGTGATGTTATTAGATCGTCATGGGAAATTCTCAACAAACTATTGATTATATCCAACTAAACCTATAAAATAATAGATCTCAGTCACCGTGGTTTGACTCGGCCAATATTCAATAGACTCATTCTTTGATGGATCTAATGTTATAACCTCTCTTTATAATATATGTCCAAAAAATGAAACACTTTGATTCCAAAATTCACACTATTTAAATTTTTCAAAAAACTTCTCCTCACTAATGGGATTTATTTAAAATTATCAAGTTATATTCATGGTCTTACTTGTAACTTTAATAGATAATAATATCATCTTTAAATACTACCAAAAAATAATTGAGGTAATATTTAAAGATTCTATTTATCAAATGCATGAAGATAAAATGTGATTTAGTAAGACCAAAAGTAATCACAATATATTCATAGTTTTGATACCTTGTATATAATTTCATCTTGTGTATGTCCTCCTTCTTGATCATCAATTGATGTTATCCAGAATGAAATCCAATATTGTAAATTTATTGAGATCTTCACAGTTGATTAAAAAAGTCATCTATATGGGTAAGAGGATACTTATTAATTATTGTAATATCCATCAACTCCTAATAATAAGTATAGATCCAGATTGATCCATCTTTGTTTCACAATAATAACATCTAAACCCCAAGGTGACACACTTGGATGAATAAATCCATAATAAATGTTTTCTTGGGGTTTATTCTTCAATTCATTTAACTCAATCATGAAAATTCGATTTAGAGTCTTTGAAATTCATGTGGAACCAGGTATGAGTTCTATTATGAACTCAATTTCATGTTTTTCTGGAAGTATTGTCCACTCCTCCAGAAATACATCCATAAATTCAATAACAATAAGCATATCATAAATTTTGACATACTCCCAAACCATTTGAGATAAACACACATTCCGAATAGGAATTAAGACCCATACTTATATTGTAATTGTTACACCCCAATCTTCCGCGGTACGCTTCTCGTTGAATAATAGAGTAGTATGTGATGTAAGCAACTTCAAGTTCTAACACACACCACAACTAATAAAACTAACTGTTATGAATAGTAATACCCACTTTTTTAAATTTTATACCTTTTTTCTTTCAAAATGGACATCATTTTTGGATTCAGAATATTGAAATTACCCTAGGGTGAAATTTAAGTACTTTTCGGATAACTTTAATATTTTGATAAATAGTGAAAATCACTAAATTTTAATTAAAAACAACTTTTTTAATAGAAATAAGTAATAGTAAAAAATTAAGAATTTGAGTGGTTTTAAAGCATATCTGGAATATAATTTTACCATTTAATACATTGTTGGTCATTGGACATAATTTCACATTTAAACCAGACATAAACATGTGTCAATCTTTTGATAGTTATTATTTCATAAAAATACACTTTTTGTTTTGACAACGGGAATTAATATTAAATTAATTTCTGCCACCTCTATGCTTTGAATTTGGAAAAATGGATTCCATATTTGAAATCAGGATATCCAAATTATGTAAATATGTAACTCTTACTTTTAGTCATTTTGAATAATTACTTCGATAAATATTTTATTTATCATTGTTAAAGGGTAAATCCCGTAAATAAGGGTAAAAAAATAATATTATAATAATATTAATTTACCCTAAAACGTTTCCTAACCCTATTTGTTGATACCTGGCTGACCACAGGCATCTTTGGGTCGATTTGGGGACCCCATGGATCCACTTGTAAGTGATAATGACACTTTATATTAATTAAGTTAATGTAAATACAAAAATTACATAAGCATATATCTTTTAGGAAAACAATTTTTACAATGAGTTATATATGTTATATTTTAGACTATAAATATTCAGTAGAAATCTAAATAATATTTCCTACATAATGGTATTTTATTTATAATATTTAGACATTGAATAATTAAATTTATTTATTACACAATAATGATGCAGTATTTTCCTTATTAATTAATGAATCAAATAATTGGTTTTATAAATGTTAAAATAAATATAATTTGAATGTTTTGATGCCATACACAAATTTTATTGGTTAATATTACATGTTAATATTTCTTAAATGAATTTTTTTCAAATTAATAAAGTTTTTATGAATTTAACAAAAATCAATTATTGAATAGTGTCAAAATTGACGTAAATGAGTTTTTAAAAAAACATATTATATTACTAATTGATATTCAATTTATAAACATCTATGGTACTTCCAAAGGACATATATAATGATAGGTGTATCATTAATGGACCTCCTGGGGGTCTCTTGGATGTATATAGTATGTTTATTAACTACATAATATAAAATACAATGTGACATGGTAAATGTCAAACTAATTAACTAAGAGTTAAAACTAAAAGATAAGGTTAATATAATGACCCAAACCTGTCTAAAATATATTTTTTGAATGTATTTAGACTCATACCCACCTTATACTTTGAATAATACATTTTGGAGCCATTATAAACTGAATATGAATTTATTATAAAATAATACTTTATGTTTTTTCTAAAGAGCCCCTTCCCCCACACTTATAAAAGGACACCAATTCTAACCGATTATTCACACCTTCAAAGCCTTTTGTCTCGGCCAACCCCTGCCCAAATATTCTCTCAACTTCCCTCAATTCAACCTAGAGGCCTTAGTTTGATCAGAATGCCAACCCAATGAGCCCTTTTGATCAAATCAAAAGGAAGAACCCGAAGAAGAGGTAATGATTTCACCACCCTCTTTCAAGTTCCTTTCTTCTTCCACTCCTTATTTATTTGTTATTTCCATTATAAAATAATAACTCTAGTATATTTTATATATTGTGATGTTATTATAAATATGGTACAACCATATTCAGTATTCTATCCATCCTTTGAATGACATGTCACTATATGTGCGTACGTACGACCTACCATCTCCACGTCGTGGTGTAATTTTTATTCAATATATTATTATTTGGATGGGTATAATAATGGTGTTTAATTAATTTAAATAATCAATATAACATGATAATGATTCTGTATTTATGATATACCATCAAATTATATATTATTTTAATATCAAAATAATGATATTGTCGTACGTGCATACGTACGGATTACCATCTCCACGAACGCGATGAGATTCATTCCCCATCATATATAGTCAAGAATTAATTTCATTTGATGAATAAAAATAATTTTTAGAGACATGATATAATTCTAGATATGAATAAGATAAATCCCATCCATAACAAATACGACTCGCATAGAAATAATATAAAGGAAAATGAATCTGTTAACACCCAAAACGACGCTAATACTAAGATATTATTAACAAATCAATGTTAAAAGATCATATATGATATAATATTAAGGTAAATGATTTTTTTATAATTCAATAAAAAATATTTAACCATTATAAAGGAGTTTAACCTACCTTCTACCAAGAAAAAAGTACAAAGTAAGTGGTTTCTTATCTCACTTTTAATTCCGTGATTTTCCATTTTTCACCACTTATTTATTGCATGTGGTGTGTGTACTGCCCATGATTGTATTCATTGTGTAATATAATTTAATTTATGGATATTTACATAATCATTTTATGATCCTTCTTTCATGTGTGTATTTTTCGTAAGTTACAAAATCGAAAAGGGAATATGAAATTTCCAGTCATTTGGCTTTACGCATACATCATTGATTATTATACTCCAAGATTATGTGTGGAATCACTATTCATTTGCTTATTTCATAATTTATACTCCCATTTTTGTGGATATAATTTTTATACACATAGTCACTCATCTGATAAATTCGCAAGTCATCAATATGAACTTGATAAAAGTAATTTTAAATCAATCTCAATTTGTTGAGTTAAATATCTAATTCGTTGGTGTTGTTTTTACAAGATTATGTTTGAATGTCCTCTGATTGAATTACACTAAATATCAAATCATATGGAGTGTATTTATATTTGTCACACATAATTATGTCATTGATTTATCCTTAACCTAAGGATATAGTCTTTATAAGAGATTCCATCTCAATTTACATTCCATTGAGACTTCTTTGTTGTTATACACCAATTCAATTTTATATGGTGTATATAATGTACTTTGACATAGTATATAATGAATCCCTTTATTCTCATGATATTATAATGTTTTGATTACCTCAATTATTTTTATTCAAGTGTCTCTCTTTTGGTTAGAAACTCTAACTAAAATATCATTTTAAATGTTTTAAGGATTAATTATTCTCAATCTTTCTCATTAATGTCCATGTTTTAAAAATGGTTTTATGGATTTTTTTTATATGGACATTAACATTTTAAAATTAAAATTCCTTTTAAAATATTCAAAGTGGTATGAAACACTTTGATTATACAATATAATTTTAAACGGCTTCTTGACAAATAGTGTGACTTTTTAATGTTTTCAAGAAAAGGTGGATATTTCTCTCAAATAGTTTTGATGGTTCTTTTCTTCTATGTCAATATCATTAATTATTTTTGATTGAGGTTAATCTGTTAAAATAAAATCTCCCATATTTTATGGAACGAGTTAGGTTTGACTGTGGATGTGCTATTTTTATACCATTCATGGTTTTGTGGATAACGTATTGACATTTCGCATGCTAGTTTTAAAACGAATGTTCATGTTGTGTTTCAAAATTTTCATATGAGGAATGCATTGGACATAGTAAGTGATAGTTGGAGCCCGCTATAGCCTCTCGATTCATCATTAGGTCTCATGAGACAAACTAGTGTCTTGGAATGAGGCCTTGACAAAATCTTATTTGTAGTCTCGGCACGAGGCCTTGGCTACGTGTTTATGATGGTCTGGCATTATGCATTCCATCATTATTAAAGTTGTTATTTACATTTCATGTGATTATTCGACTAGAAAAATATCCATGTCAAAAAGTAAATGGAATTATTTCATTTTATCATAGCCATATTATGCTGAAGTTCACATTTAAAAGGCTTTTGTTTTGGTTATACATTTCCTAAAGTGTTTACTCTTATCAATGAAATCTTCTGTTATATTGTTATCCTTACAGAGCATCTGAGATCACCCCTTTCAATGTTTAATTTTTTCCAGGATGTGAAGAAGTAATTTATGAATGACCTATAGGGATAGTATGAGGGGATATGAAGACAAGATGTTGTTGTAGTTTTTTTACATTATAATGTAATGTAAGACTTATGAATATATCTAGTGTTTCCAATACTACTAAACTAATCGGTCTTTCAAGACTTGATCATTTGTGATCATGCCAATGTTAAAGTAATAATGCACCGACTCTAGGTAACTAGGGTCGGGGCATTATAGTTGTTATCATAGGAAGTTTAGTACAATCCTTGGGAGCTAGATTTAGATAAACTCTGATTAGAGCACATAACCCTAAGATAGACTTTGAGGATTAGTATAGAAGAACTTCCTAGAGTTTTGGTATTGTATAGATTTTGTGAGCTTTACGTGCAATACAACCCTATCTGGATACGAACAGGTAGAGGCAGCTCTGGCACAGATGTACCTAGGGGTAAAACCCGAAAACACTGGTTTGAGCTAGACACAAATGGGAACTGGTGCACAACAATGGGCCTTGCTTCACTCTTGGTTACGACACTCCCTGGGGATATGCTTAGGATAATTTACATTTTCATTACAAACAAATTTGAAGTATTATATATAATATTAGAGTAAATGACTATGGTTAATCCAAATGTGTTTCAAATTGAGAATATGGTGACATGATATTCTCTAAATGATTTTATGACTACTGTTACTCACACAATGATTTCTAGTTTTAGTCAATGGTTGGATTCCAAAGAAGTCATAGTGACTTTGAGAATGATGTACAAGGTGGGAACAGTGGTGGAAATGAGAAACAAAATGGAATGTTGATAGGCATAAAAGATATCATCTTCATGCCAAATCAATTTCCAAAAAATATGATCAACAATATATATTAACCAATTCCCAAAGTCAACAAAGAAGAGAAAGGTGATGAATGATAAGAGCTCCAGCAGTGGAGACCATGGAGAAAGGAATCCTCAATTTCAATCATGCATGAACTGTGGAAGGAGACACCCAGGAAAGTGTCTTAATGGGACAAACTAATGATTTACGTGCAGGAAGAAAGGACATAAGGAGAATAATTGCTGAAGAAAAATGAAGAGTACTATGGAATAAGATAAAAATGGTCCCAATAATCCATTTACAGTCATTTTCCATAAATGTAGGGGACCTGGCCATTTCCCAAGTAAATTCCCTATTGTATAGGATATTTCCTTTGTCAAAGAAGAAAATGTGGAAATAAATGGTTGGAGAAATGTTTAAAAAGTATTAATGCTTCTTGTTGATGGGTTTACTTTGGAATAATTTTCTCTAGTATTTGTAACCCTGCAGTTTTCCATGTGAGAATGATATTTGAGGAAGAATTATCTTTTCTCTTATGGATATAGTTATAAATAACAATTTTATTTTATATGTCCATTGGATTTGAGGCAATTTCATGTTATTATAATTTGGGAAGCAAATGAAAGGTATGAGATAACATTTTTGGTTAAATTATGTTATGGATATTTTGAAGAATTTATCTCATTTTGGTAATGTTATAAAATATAGCTTTTAAAAAAGGACAACACGCAAACCGTGTGACAACCCATCGCATCAGACAAAGCTGTGGGAATCGAACCCACAACCAAAGTGCGATTGGGATTTATCACCTACCACTGGACTATGTGAAGTCACTGGTTAGTGTGACTATTATTTTTAGTTAAATGATTTTATTGATCAATAATAATTTGATTTGGGATCTTATGTCTTATCAAATGAATACCCTTCTTATAGGAAAATGATTTTTTGGTTAAGTGATAAATGTTATTTTGGATGATGTTCGCTTTTTTGGGAACACTATATACCCTAGGAAAATAGAATAGTAAGGGATTTCATTTGAGGAGTAATGGTGGATTATTATCTATGTTTTTATTGTGGATTTATAGTGATTTGGGTTAATTATGTAAATGATTAACCTATAATAGAGAATATGTTATTAGGCTAATTAATTTTAAGTATGTGAATTTAAGAGTAATTTAAGTCATTTGGAGATACCATTTAACGTGGAAGACTACATAACCAAATTATTCTAAGTTTTCAGTTTCAATATTATTTTGGATTTTATTAAAGGATTTGAAGGACAATTCTTTATTTAATTCTATTTATTTGACTTTGGGATATTGTTGGTTTTATTTTAGAAATTTAGATTAGTGTTTCTTTTTCTAATGAAATAACCTTTTGGGGGATCGTTAGATCTTATACTAACCATTTTAGTTTTGATTAATCTCTAAATACACGGTAAATATATAGTTTATTCTTCGTGGGTCATGTGATTCTATAATAATTTTATTGTAGCTCTTTTAGTGTGAGTAAGTCTTCTGGAATACTCATCGTTTAAAAATGAGTTAGTAGTAGAAATTTAGTAAAGAATGAAACTTTACATAAAAATTATGTATATGTCTTTATGTTCTTATTCAATCTCAGAAATGAATTCCTCATCTTTATGTAATATAACATAAAAAAATAATAAAAATGATTTTCGTTTACTTTTCCAACTGGGAAACTAATGACCGTTTGTCCCATCACAAGTTTGTGGTTTTCTTGTTGTTAGCTTTCTTTGGGTCATGTTTTATATCCCTATCCATCAGAACATTACACTTAGTTTATCGTCCATATCCATGTTTTTCTACATGGAAACATAGTATAGGTTATCTCGGGTGACCTTTGTACTTCTTTTTCTTTCTTTTAAAGTTATAGTTTTGTTGAATCTTTTTCCGATGTGGGACATTCCATTATATTCCCAAGCCCAATTATAAAAATTGAGAGGACCCAATTTATTGAAGGACGGGAGACCGTATCACCCCAATCATCCACGGTATACTTCTCTCTGAATAATACAGTAGCGTGTGTTGTACGCAACTTCATGTTCTAACACACACCACAACTAATAAAACTAGCCGTTATGAATAGTAATACACACTTTTTTAAATTTTATAAACTTCATATATCATAAAATACATCATTTTTTGATTCGGAATATCGAAATTAGCCTAGGGTGAAATTTTTTTACTTTTCAGATAACATTCATATTTTGATAAATAGTGAAAATTATTAAATTTTAATTAAAAACAACTTTTTTAATCGAAATAATTAATAGTGATAAATTATGAATTTGAGTGGTTTTAAAGTATATTTAGAATATATTTTTACCATTTAATACAATGTTGTTCATTTGACATAATTTTACATTTAAACGAGACATAAACAACTGTCAATCTTTTGATAGTTATTATTTCTTAAAAACTCGCTTTTTTGTTTTGACAGCGGGAATTAATTTTAAATTAATTTCTTCTACTTCTATGTTTTGAATTTAGAAAAATGGATTCCATATTTGGAATCAGGATGTCCAAATTATTTAAATATGTAACTCTTATTTTTAGACATTTTGAATAATTACTTCGGTAAATATTTTATTTACCATGGTTAAACGGTAAATCCGGTAAATAAGGGTAAAAAAATAATATTATAATAATATTAATTAACCCTAAAACGTGTCCTAACCCTATTGGTTGATACATGTCTGACCATGGTCATCTT
Organism: Viscum album; assembly: GCA_963277665.1. Taxonomy (NCBI): domain Eukaryota; kingdom Viridiplantae; phylum Streptophyta; class Magnoliopsida; order Santalales; family Viscaceae; genus Viscum; species Viscum album. Next base: position 1,982,025,255 of record OY728143.1, on the reverse strand, counting down.
GGGGTCGATTATTGGACCTCATGGATCCACTTGTAAGTGATAATGACACTTTATATTAATTAAGTTAAAATAAATACAAAAATGACATAAGCATATATCTTTTAGCAAAAAAATTACAATGGGTTATTTATGTTATATTTTAGACTATAAATATTCATTAGAAAGTTGAAATGTTTTTCCTACATTATGTTATTTTATTTATAATTTTTAAACATTGAATAATTGAATTTATTTATGACACAATAATGATTCAGTATTTTCCTTATTAATGAATAAATCAACTAATTGGTATTATAATTGTTAAAATAAATATAATTTGAAATTTTTGATGCCATAAAAGAATTTTATTGGTTAATATGACATGTTAGGATAGCTTAAATGAATTTTGTTTGATTTAATAAAGTTTTTATGACTTTAACAAAAATCAATTATTGAATAGTGTCAAAATTGACATAAATGTGTTTTTAAAACAAATATTATATTATTAATTGATATTCCATTCCTTAAAATATAAAGTTCAGAAAAAGGACTTATATCATGATATTTTTATCATTAATGGACCACTTGGGGGTCTCTTGTATTTATATAGTATGTTTATTAACTACATATTATAAAATACAAAGTGACATGGTAAATGTCAAACTAATTAACTATGACTTAAAACTAAATGATAAGGTTAATATAATGACCGAAAACTGTATAAAATCTATTGGTTGAAAGGTTTTAGACCCATAACTACCTTAGAATTTTAATAATCCACTTTTTAGCCATTATAAACCGTATATGAATTTATTATAATATAATACTTTAAGTTTTTTCTAAAGAGCCCCTTCCCCCCTTATAAAAGGACACCACTTCTAACAAATTCTTCACACCCTCAAAGCCTTTTGGCACTACCAAAACCCACCCAAATATTCTCCCAACTTCCCTCAATTCATCCTAGAGGACTTATTTTGACAATAAATCCAACCTAAGGATCCCTTTTGATCAAATCAAAAGGATGAACCCGAAGAAGAGGTAATGATTTCAACACCCTCTTTCAAGTTCCTTTCTTATTCCACTTCTTCTTTATTTGTTATTTCCATTATAAAATAATAACTCCAGTATATTCTATATACTGTGATGTTATTATAAATATGGTACAACCATATTCAGTATTCTATCCATCCTTTGAATGACATCTCACCATAAGTGCGTACGTAAGGCCTACCGTCTCAACGTTCTGGTGTAATTGTTATTCGATATATTATTATTTGGATGGGTATAATAATGATATTTAATTCAGGTAAATAATAAATATAAGATGATAATGATTCTGTATATATGATATACCATCCAATTATATATTATTTTAATATCAAAATAATGATATTGTCGCTCGTGGGTACGTACGGATTACCGTCTCCACGAACGCGATGAGATTCATTCCCCATCATATCCATTCAAGACTAAATTTAATTTGATGAATAAAAATAATTTTTAGAGACATGATATAATTCTAGATATGAATAATATACATTCCATCTATAACAAATATTTCTCACATAACAAATAATATAAAGTAAAACGAATCCATTAACACCCTAAACGATGATAATACTAAGATATTACTAACAAATCAATGTAAAATGATCATATATGATATCATGTTAATGTAAATGATTTTTGTATAATTAAATAACAATTATTTCACCATTATATAGGGGGTTAACCTACCTTCAACCAAGAAAAATGTACAAAGTAAGGGGTTTCTTATCTCACATTTAATTCCGTGAGATTTCCATTGTTCACCACTTATTTATTGCATGTGGTGTGTGTACTTCCAAGGATTGTATTCATTGTGTAATATAATTTAATTTATGGATATTTACATAATTATTGTATGATCCTTCTTTCATGGGTGTTTTTTTCGTAAGTTACAAAATCAATAAAGGGAATTTGAAATTTCCACTCATTTGGCTTTACACATACATCATTGATTATTGTACTCGATGATTATATGTGGAATCACTATTCATTTTCTTATGTCATAATTTACACTCCACTTTTTGTGGATATAATTTTGATACAAATAATCACTCCTTTGATAAATTCTCAAGTCATAAATATGAACTTGATAAGAGTAATTTTAACTCAATCTCCATTTGTTGAGTTAAATATCCAATTCATTGGTGTTGTTTTTACAATAATATGTGTGAATATCCTCTGATTGATTTACACTGAATATCCAATCATATTGACTGTATTTATATTTTTCACACATAATTATGTCGTTGATTTATCTTTAACCTAAAGATATAGTCTTTATAAGAGATTCCATCTCAATTTATATTCCATTGAGACTTATTTTTTGTGATACACCAATTCACTTTTACAAGGTGTATATAATGTACATTGAAATAGTATATCATGAATCCCTTTATTCTCATGATATTATAATGTTTTGATTACCTGAATATTTTGTATTCAAGTGTCTCTCTTTTAGTTAGAAAATCTAAATAAAATGTCATTTTAAATGTTTTAATGATTTATTATTCTAAATCTTTCTCATTAATTTCCATGTTTTAAAAATGGTTTTAAGGAATTTTTTTTATGGAAATTAATTTTTTAAAATTAGAATTTGTTTTAAAAGTTTCAAAGCTGTATGTGACACTTTGATTCAAAAATATATATCGAAACGGCTTCTTGAAAAATAGTGTGAAATTTAAATGTTTTCAAGAAAAGAGGGATATTTATCTCAAATAATTTTGATGTTTATTTTCATATATGTCAATATCATTCATTATTATCGATTTAGGTTAATCAATAACAATACAATCTCCCATATTGTATTGAATGAGTAATGTTTGACTGTGGATGTGATATTTTTATACCATTCATGGTTTGTGGATAAAGTATTGGTATTTCGTAAGCTAGTATTAATACGAATGTTTATGTTAGGTTTCAAAATTTTCATATGAGGAACGCATTGGACTTAGTAAGTGACAGTTGGAGCCCGCTATAGCTCCTCGATGCATCGGTAGGTCTCCTAGGATAAACTAGTGTCTTGAAATGAGGCCTTGATAAAATCGTATTTTTAGTCCCAGCACGAGGCCTTGTCTATGTGGTTATGATAGTCTGGAATTATGCATTACATCGTTATAAAAGTGGTTATTGAAAATGCATGTGATTATTCAACTAGTAGAATATCTATGTGAATAAGTAAATGGAATTATTTCATTTAATATTTGTCATATTATGCTTCAGTTCAAATTTAAAAGGATTTTGTTTTAGTTATACATTTCCTTAAGTGTTTATGCATATCTATGAAAGCTTCTGGTATATTGTTATCCTTACTGAGCATCTGAGATAACCCCTTACAATGTTTTATTTTTTCCAGGATGTGAAGAAGTAATTTTTGAATGACCTACAGGGATAGTATGAGGGGATATGAAGAAAAGATGTTGTTGTATTTTTTTTACCTTATGATTTATTGTAATAATTATGAATATATCTAGTGTCTCCAAGACTACAAAACTAATTGGTCTTTCGAGACTTGATCCTTTGTGATCATGCCAATGTTATGTAATAAATCACTGAATCTGGGTAACTGGGGTTGGGGCGTTATAGTAATATTTATAGGAATCTCATACATATTGTCCCATTGAAAAATGATCATATGTTTGTTTCAAATATCTAACGTAAATATCTACCCTTGAAAATTTATGTTGTATTTATCTACAAGAATAAAATCCATGTCTATGATGACATCAATCTCAACCAAAGGAAGAATAACTAGATTTATAGGAAGAAAATTACAAAAAAACATCAACTGGAGAGTAATTATTCAATTTAGATTCAATCCTCATACTATTAGGGGTTTTACCTTTTACTTCCACATATAATAATTTGGGTGTAATATCAATAACCATATCAAATTCTTAAATATGAAATATTAGGTCGATCCAAAATCAAATAAGACATTAGCAGTTCTATAGTGGATGTTAAGTATAACTTTTACCACAACCTTATCACACCCCTCTTCAAAAAATTTGATTATATAATATTTACCATTTTCTCTAAACTTATTAGGTTCCTAAAATCAATCCTCATCATTAACATTCTATACACCTTTCTCCCAATTCACATTATTACTAACTTATTCCCATAACTTTAGAAATCAAATTCTTGATGACCTTTCATTGCACACATAAAACATTAATTATACCCCTAATGTCCTTTTCCACAATTATTCTTACCAAACATGGATCATAATGGAAATAACATCTTCATCTCTATGTGTTTTTTAGATATTATATTGAACTCCACCTTTCATTCCTTCTCAAAACCATGAGATTAATTCATAACTCCAACCTTCATTTCATCCTGGATTGAAAAACACACAATATCCTTTTAGATACTAAAGTATCTTACTTCTAATGACATTATAATACATGGATTTAAGAAATTTATAATACAATCAGATTTTATTTTAGTTTTCATGATAATACTATAAGCATAGCTTGAATATCTTGTGAAATTAACCTCCAAGGCACCAACAGATTCATCATCCCATTTATTGAACTTAAAGAACTATTTCTCTATATTGGAATAAACAGTAGTACGAATATATATATTGAAAAATAAATTATTTAACTCGTTCAAATCCATGGTTTGAATTTCATATTATTGCCTTATATTCCTGATTAAATTCTACCACTTGTCCACTTCACCTTTTAAATGATAAATAGTTAGAATTACTTTGACTTGTTTCAAACACATGATAGAAGATAGTATATTTCAAGTGGTACCTATACATTGTTCATAAAAATGTGGATTAGAAGACCCATTGAAATATGATAGATATTCCCTCTTGAAATACTCAATAAGATTTTGTTTCCTCCTTTGCTCATTTTGATGTCAAAAAATATTCCTAGATTGAGAAATTTGGGTGATCAATGAAATGAAATTTTTTATTCCAGACACCATAGCATTTGGATGCTCTTGAGAAAACTCATTTCATCTCTCGTTACACTCAACATTGGCATGGTACCATCGGGGTCCAACCATTGACTAAAACCAAAACTCATAGAGAATAAAATGATAATCATATATGGGAACCACGTAATCATGAAAAATAAAATATATTATGTAAAAAATTATGATACCTTATTTAATCTACGACCCCATAGGTTTTTCCATGTTTATTTATAAAAAAAATTCTATTAAAAATCATAATTATGGTCAGTGAACATTATGTGAATTCCAAATACATATCTATTAGTAGTGTCAAACCTGGTGCCTGATAAGACCTATTGACATACACTAGTTTCCCGATCGAGTCTAGCTCAATATTGTGTTTTAGAGGTTATTATACCTTTATAAGTCTATTCCAAATCCACATCCACTTCTAGTATCCAGAAAATGATATGTTTTTATGAAACCACTCACTCTATCTGTACTAAAATTCCAAGGCATTTTTCTGTACCAATCCTTATATATAGACTTATCCTTATACATGTCATGACGGTTCTCACTAAGGTTTTATCATTCTACTTTTTAAAGGACAAGTAATTTTTTTATCTGATTCCAAGGATAGCATCCACCTCTTAACACAAATTAATATTAGATAATTTTATTGAAATACTTAATACATTATACAAAAAGATTCCCATATACTGTATTAGTTTAGTTCCTTTCGAAACAGATAAGCATAAAAACTGGTACCTACGTGATCTACAATATCTATGACTAAGATCATCATGACTCGAACCCTTATTTGACACATCTTACATAATACATATTTTAATAACCTAGGGAAAGTAAAAAATGGGGTCAGTTTAGACGCTCAGTAAGGGTAAACTAGGGAAATATTTAAGCATAAACAAGAGCCTATGGGTATGAGAACATGATCATAAAATTAGAAGATCATACACTACATATCTAATATCATAAACATGAATCATGGTATAAATATTGGTTGGTAATAAGACATGAATAATAAGGGAATCATGATCATATGTCATGAAAAAATAACAAAGGAATAAGAAATGGAAATGTGGAAGCCATATAAGCATATAAAATGATTTCCATAGTAGTAAAGGATTAATTTTTAGTACATCTTACTGGAATGGGTTCACTCGTCAAACCATATTTGTATTCCTGGTTACATCTCATTAAAATCATAGTAGTCAATGTTCACTCTCAAGTCCATAATAGTGAACAAAGTCATTTACTGAACTCAGTTCACTCCCCAGTTTAGCCATGTCTATATCATGACATATAAATATTTACCCAATGCATTAGAGAAAGATATATGACCCACCCATATCAAAATGAAATCATACATACTTTTCCAGAAGACTATAAAAGTTTATCAAAACACGAACCATGAAATGAAATGGATAATTTAAAATTTTCATTATATCATAACCTAAGGAAAATTGATAGGTTACATAATCAATTATTCAATTCATAAGCAATTGAAATAATTATGTTTCATAAGCATATTACCTATGGAAGAGAAATAGGTTTTGTAAAATAATTCCATCAAATCATAAAACATTCAATGAAACAATATTATTGGTAAAATTAGATAATAATCTCAATGGGAATGAGTAATAGCAATGGATTTCATCTTATATGTAAAATAATTTTTAAATACCTTTTAAAAAATTTACTTTCGGAAAATAACTTTTCTTATATTAAAACAAATATTAAAACATTAAACTCTTTTAAACACATTTTCATTAAAAAGAGATTTGAAAACATATAATGGGAGATATGAAAACCTTAGATCATTTTTAAAATTATTTTTCATTCAGACATATCATAATATATCACCTTTGAAACATTTTTTAAGAAAATATTTTTTGAATAAATCTAATTTCTGACCAAAGAGTGAAATAACGTCAATTTTTCGTTAAAACAATCGCTTAATCATTTTAAGTACCAAAGAGTGGAAAAATTGAAATAATACATGAATATATCCTAAATAACTATATTATATTAAAATTAATGACATTTCTTGAGATATGGATCATATTATTTCATCAATGGAATCATAATCATAAACAATCTGGATAAATGATGAGGTTGTTGCAATAAACTCTTACCATTTTGGTAACTATAAATAAAACACGTCATTTAGGAAAATGAAATTAATTGAATCTTAATATATCAATAAAAGTAGTGTATTCATGAAATAACATGTAAAATATTAGTATATACACATTGTAAAATAATATAGGTTCACATAAAAACACGTGTCTCGAAGAAGGAACATTGAGACCAAACTACCTTATTGATTTGGTAACTTTTGAAATGTAAAACACAATGAAATATATATCTTATAATGGCTATTAAATTTCCCATAATTTTAAGAATAAAAAAAATATAATTCATTCATGATCATTATATATATACAAAATTAAATGAGTGTTGAATATGGATTAAGTCTCAATGAAATAAAAGTGGGACTAGAAATCCCTTAACCTAATGTCTTGAATCTCATCATACTTATTCCAACCACTGGTATAATAAATATAAGTTTACTATTCATCTATTACAGAACCTAATTAAGTTTATTAATATCATATAGGACTTTCTTACAACCTTTTATTGCCTATTTATTATCACATCAATGTTAAATTTATGTCTCGGTTAATAAAAGCATTGTTTTCACAAGTGTTTTGATTTGTGATATTTTCTTTCTTCTTAAATATATCATAATTCCATCATATCCATAATGACAGCCAAGAAATAAATATCTTTCATATTAATTATATAAGTGTTAATAATAATCTATAAAATATTGAAATATAAAATGCAATGCACCGTTCATGGAGGCGGTAGGCCTTACGTATGTGTGAATGTTGTTTCCATTTTCATATCATATTTAATGAAAGAAAGTAAATGAAATATATTTCTATATACATATAATATAATTTAAGTAGAATAATTATATCTTATAAATCATATACATCCACTAAAACCATCTTTAATACATTCCATGTAATGTGTGAATGAATCACAACTCCTTGAGGTGGCGATAGTTAGCACATCCACAAAACAAGTTATCATATTTATATAAAATGAAAATAATAAATTTATTTGTTATATATTAATTCAAGAAATATAAATAATTTTTAAATATCATATATATCATATAGAAATATAAATTCCAAAATTATTCCCAACCCTTAATGGTGGTAATGTTAGAAAAAGTGATAACAGTTCTCATGGTGGTAGAATGTCGTACACATGAATGATGATTGTGTATCTCTTTTGATGGAGGTGTGTGTGAGTCGTGGTCAAACCCTTAACATTATAAGATATCATTATATTAATGATTCTGAGGTTATTATATAATTAATTAAAAATAATAATTGAGTGTGTGGATAATGAAAATAAAACAATAGAGCATGTGGAAGGATGTTACCTCTTCTTCGGGTAACTCCTTCTTTGTTTCCACCAAAGGGATTCCATAGTTAGATTTCATCCAAATGGGAGGATTCATGTATTAATATAAGAAATTTGGGAGGATAATTTGTAAGTTTTTGGAATCAAAATGGATTGAGAGATGTGAATAGGTGGGGGGTATGTTCCGTTTTATAGTGGAGGTAGAGTGGCATTCTAGTAAATATAAAAAGGAAAGTAATATAGAGAGGTCTTCATTACATCATGTTCCATGAATAATTTTCAAATTTAGATGAAATAAGTTAATTGGATGAAATATTTCCATAAAATTAATTCTTTACATTTTTATAGGTTACTTGGCCCCATAAATTAAATTTTAACTACTGAGTAATATTATTTTTACCTTAATCGATGTAATTAATTTTAGTTACATTAACTAAAATTTTGGTAAAAAAACTAATTTGAACTTATTATTCATTATAAATTATTTTTATTATAAATGTGGAATCATTTTTTCCAAATTCTAATCACATAATTGATATAAATAAATTTAAAATTAATCTCTTAGACATGTCGTGATAACATGTTTTTTAAGAGAAAATGTCTAAAAGCTTGAATTGTTTTTATATCAAAATTTAATGTGAAATTTGTTGAAATTTCCTTAATTGAACTAATTTATTTACGATTTTTATAAATTACACTTTGAAAACAGATTAAAATATAATTTAAAAAGATAAATAAATTATTTGAAAAGGCATTTTTGATTTTAAATTCAGTATCTAACACAATTCATCTATAATGAGATTTTTCATAAAAATCCCAAAAATTAACCTTAATATAATTTTTATTTTATGAGTTCAAAATTTAAGTTTATTTTATCAAATTATTTTTATAAATTTATCTAAATTAATTATATTATTTTTCACAGAAGGGCACAATAAGAAGTTCCTTTAAAAAATATTATTTTCAAACATATAAAGTCATTACAAAAAAATTTATGTTTTATTACCAATATTTATTATTTATATAGAACCATTATAAATATTATTTAAAAATTAGTTACTACTATTCATATTACAAAGTTTAGTCGATATGTTAATACTATCACATTTAAATAATTATAATAATAAAATTTTGTTTCGTAGAACCCCAGTGTTGTGTGTAATGCAAGAAACTATTTATCATGTGTAGCCCAAGATTATCGTTGTGGATAGTATAAATAAGGATTAAATTTGTATAGTTTGAAATAGAATAAATCAATTAAAATTAATTTATTTGGAAAAAATGTTCAAAAATACTCAGGTTTTTTTAGTTTAGTTGTTTTCCTTAGAGATGGTAGAGTACGTAGCTACATTAGGGATAAGGTCAGGGTATGTGAGGTTTTACTAGGTGCCTGACTGAGGTATTGTTATTCCTTATGGTTTTTTATTGATTAGAACCCTTTGTGTTGGTGACATATGTATCCAGGTGTGGTCACAGGGTATGAAAATGGTGATATTTGGGAATGTTTGTTTTATATATATTTTAGTAGCATGGTGAAGACAGAGGAGGACACTTGGGACTTGAACAACATTGTCATGTGGTTTCTTGATGAATTTATGTTTCATGGAGAGTGGTTAGAGTTTATGAAGAGTCATCCTAGTTTACTATCTTGTGAGTCATAGTATCATGAGTCAAGTAGTGAGATCAAGTGGTACGAGATTATAAACCCTCAATGTTTGATGAGAATGATATGGTACATATCGGTGGTGTGTAACACCCATTTTAAATTATTAATCATTTAATGTTAGGGTGTGATCCAATGATCAATGTATTTGATGAAAAATGTTCACCCATGGTGGCATAAATTATTTATGATATCATAAATATCCCTTCTTGGTTTAGGATACATCAGATTTGGACCTCGTGATATGATATGATCTTTTTTTTAAATTACTAGTCATAAATTAATGAGAAGAGATAAGAATGGAATAGGAGCATTGACACATGTCCTTTTATGGAATTCATCAATGTTTCACTAGTGAAGTAGTACAAAGAAAAAAAATTTAGTGTTTAGACCATCATAGGTTTTTAGAGGACAAACCTCTAGTGGGAAGGGTTATTGTTATAACATTACTGGTCATTGGATAGTTGAGGTCGGGTTTAGATACCAATAAAAAGTAAGGTATGATTTATCTAGTCCCAAGTCTATACATGATTTCAGATTTAGATGAGATTTTAGATTGAACATGTGTGTTTTGGAATCATTCTTGGGGTGATCTCAGCATTAAATAAGGGTAATATGTGGGTTGATCCATGATTCATATCCAATTTTAGAGGTTGAATCCATTTTTCATGACATGTTTCAAGGGGTGAACCAATTTCAGGACATTTTTTAGTAGGTAAACTTCTATTTTTTCATGGGTTACAGGGTGAATATTGTGAATATATATAATGAAGGTTCTATTTGGGAAAAAATAATTAAAAATCATAGTAATTTGGTATCTAGGTATGATTTTTTCTTGTCAAGTAAGATGGGGATGTAATCAACTTTTTCCAATTCCATTGGGTAAATGGTCAATGTATATGGCCCAAGGTATGGGCAGTTTATACTTGTCTAGTTTGGTTTCATATTATATATGAGAGGTAGTTACTGCTTATTATTTGTTATTTCATATGTATTTGGATATATTGAAATAGAAACTATACCAATAGGTTCATCGGACTCCTAGGATAATTGTTACGTTAGACTATTCTGATAGGAGTCGTACTGTAACTCAGAATCGACCATAGGGAGATGATATGTGTGGAGGGGAGCATCACAGATGGGATGGTTAACTAGATGACTCCACAATTATATTTCAGGATTAAAGTTTTCTTTTAAATGTTTTCTTTCTAGTTTGATGATGATGGAAGGTGGCATCTTGGATTTTGAGGACTTGTGTTTCATGTTCTTGGATTTGTGTAGTGGAATCTCCTTCATCCTTCTAGAGTAGAACTTGAAAATCATAGAATGATTTGGTAATCAAAGTTTGTTAGGTTAATTGATTGAATATTGACGATACATCGTGATCATATAAAATTTTATGGTGGGGATATTGTAAATCCCTGTGTCTATATGAGCTATTAATTTTATTAGGAATATGAATTATTCTATTTGGTCGATTGTTTTTTTTTTAGATATGGGAATCACAATAAGGATCTTAGGGTTTAAAATTCCATACAGAATGGAATTGGATGTGGATTATGTTTTGGTGGAAGCCCATATATTCAGTTGAGAACTAAAGGTGTAATAGTCCACTGATTCTTCTACAAATAGAAACAGTAGATCATTCACATCCTGAATAATGATTCATTGCATGAATGGGATACATGGGGTAGGTTTAATTGTGAAATGATGTTTGTTAGGAGAAATGAATGCATGTATTTAAAAATCACTAAAAATAGTATATTTCACACTGTGAATATTTTTAGCAAAGTATTTTAAATGAAAAATGTGGATCCACCCCCATTTCATCCATAGATGACTGAGATGCACATGAGGGATTCAATTGGAATCTACCTCGGTCCTTTATTCACCAGTCTTCATGACTATAGGTGTGATAGGACGTTTTCATTGGTTAGGATATTATTTTTCTTCCTATCCCATTCATATATATCTTATTGTCACATATTTCGGGGATGTTTGTTCTAGATAATAAATTGTGATTTCATAAGATAATAGGGAAATGTCCTGTTTTTCTTAGATTTTTCATGTAGCCTTACTAGAGGAGAACCTGATATGACATCTACCTATTATCACATGTCGTTCCATTATGTTACGTCATTATTTTGAATTTTATAATGGTATTCTCTAAAAATTAAATTATAGAGATGTCAAATCAAAAGTACTAATTGGTTAATTTTTCAAGTATAGGTTTGAGGTGTGTCAACAGTGCAATGTACTTCATTTTTCTAGGTTTCAGTTAGACGAGGTCACCTAGTGAGATTTTAGGTTTATTTAATAATTGGATATTAAATTAATTAATTATAAAAAGTAATTAAAAGAGAATTTAATAATTCATTACAATTTTTATAAATAATTTTTTTTATTATAATGTGTGTTAGGACCTCATGTGGGAAGGTGGGGTTAGGATATACATGGAGAGTATCAATGAGTTCAACTGAGCTACTTTAACATGGGGTTAATCATTATTTTTTTGAAGGTGGTACATATGCTTCTACCATTCGTATTATGGATTTAATTATGTGAGTGTCGTATGTATATTCCCACCACATTTGGTTGGGCCACTTTATATTGGCTATGTTGTTTAATATAAATTTTTTTTCTTAAGATTATAATTTAACAAGGTGTCGAGGGTCTGTATGAAAGATCATATTCAGAATGGATATCTTATCCAATGATGGAAAAATATCTAATTATAAATGGAAAATTTTTACTGACCCTAGTTTCCAATGACCTAGTGATCTCTACGAAAGATGTGTGATTACTCGGGATGCATGGATGAGGGGTTTTCCAAGAGAGATACCCTAGAGTCATCAGGCACATTTATAGGTATATAGGTAATTTATTCCACCCACATTTGGATGTGAAAACATCGGTGGTCATATCCCCTAGAAATCGGTAAACATGTTGGTTTTTCAAGCCAATCGTGGATTCCTTGTAATGGGAATATGCATAAGGACCTCTACCAACTATGACTTTCCTAAGGGGAGAGAGAGCTCGATGAGAGCCAAGGGGACCCTAGTGGGTTACCCTATGTCTTATAACCCTAGTGATATGGTGGACATGTGAATGGTTAAATATGGTACTGTTATTCACCATAGGAACCAAACTGATGCTTTTTACCCGAGGATCTATGGATAGAGGTGATGGGATTAATAGTTTTTCCAACCCATAATTTGTGTTTATCCTTTCACTAATTTATATTTTTTGATATTATAGATCCTAAAAAATGTTTCATTGGACTCATCATATGGGCCTGATGTGATGTAATAGTGCTATTAGGAATTCCAAGAGGTACTCTCAAGGATTCATCTTCTATGCCATGTGTAATATGGGTGTGATAGGACTTGGATGTGATGAATTCATCATGAATCCAAGCTATGGGACAAATAAGATATGATGGTGTTTTCTAGATGAAAATACCGTATCTATAAGATCTATCTATTGAACCACATTATATTGTTGGGGATAATAAGATTTGACCCTGTGACTATATGATATTCGATGGATTTCGCGGGTCCTTATGAGCCCTAGTATATGTAGGATCTAGTTGTTCAGGATTTGGGATTTTATTATGATCACTTTTATTATGAAATGATTCCTAGTTCATATCTAAGATCCATACAGTTATCCATGTTTATGTTATGTGTTCTAGATCAAAATGCCCATGATTTGTGGGAGTTTCATATTTTTCATGGTAGCATAGAGATTATTTTGTTTCATGGATTTCCCATGATTCCCAGGAATCATATTTGATCTATTCATGATACTTGTACTTTGAATATATTCCCCTCAATCTTGGGATTTAGTTTTTGGGTTTCATAAGAAGATTATTTTCTCCTTTAATCAGAATCATCAGTGATTTATGGGTTACACCCTAGGATCAGGTTTTGATATGGTTTCATCATTCATAATTATGTTCTCAAAGAACCCCTGACACTGGACAAAGAATGTATGGTGGATTAGTGTCATGGTCTTGAGGATTGAAAAATTTACTAGTACTATGGTAGGACTTGGTCCCCCTAGGTGGTTATGGTTGGGTGGCCATCATGACATGATAAGAGACACTCTAGAACTAGATGAGGCACGTAGTAGAGTTTTTATTTCTTTTATATATATATTTTTTTATTTCAACTAATCATGACAGTGACACATAAATTATATATGATGTTTATGTATTAAAATGTGTTGGTGGTTTATTTGTAAGTTATATACTTATATCTTCATCGAGTGGCCATGGTACTTGTGTCCGTTATAATATATTCAAATTCATATAGGCACAATTTAGTAGGATGCTCATTATGGTGTAGAGGGAAGATCTAAGGAAACTCAAGTGGGATTAGAGACAGGGACAGAGGAAAATTTCATGAATTTAATTGAACCTAGTGTAATATAATTTGATTATTTTTTTCAATATTATAAATATATTTGATTGAACTCTTTGGAGATAACCCTTGAATGACTATATTTGTCTTTCATGGAATATTACTACATATTGGGTTATTTTGTTTATCATGCATACTATGATGCTTATTACTAGTATATGATACATGGTTATTTTACTCATTATTGTGAACTCTGAACAAGGATTATATTCTCCCCGCGTTACAACAGTAGACTTCTAATTATAGTGGGGTGCCTTTGGAAATGTGCATGCATGCCTCATGTCTGGTGGAAAACCTGGATGGGGATCTATTCAAGTAGCCTACAAACCAAAACACTATAACAGTGAAACCAATATTGACCTTACAAGAGACTGGTAATGAGTATATCATACACTATCTTGTGTCAGTGCTTGAATTTAGAACCATTATGATATTTGATGGGTAAGTTTTTTTTAATTTATTTAGTAATTTGAAGCTATATGAAAGGAATTATTCCACTCGTGGCCAACAGATATTGGAAATAATGTATGTGTTGACATATGAGTGTCACTATTTATTGGGAGGGAGTTTTATATTATATACAAACCCTAAGAGCTTTAGTTATTTCTTTACCAAATACAACCGAATAATTATATAGATATGTTGGGTTGAGTATCTTCAATATTTTGACTTCGAGATGGAATATACCTGTGGGAAGATGAATATCTTGGAAGATACCTTAATTAGTAATATAGAGGTGTATGTGGTGAAAGAGTCTAGTAAAAAGTGGTAGTTGATGAGTTTCTTCATATATCTTCCACATTCTATTCAAGAGTGTTGGGGCAGTGAGACTATTATGACCCTAGTTGTTTTATCCACACTCTTCAAGTGGGAAAAGGAGAGTCATATGTCTGAGTAAAACAATAGAATTATGTGTAATAGTATATATAATGGGGATGCATGACCTGGTTGGTCATTGGATGATGATAGGTTCATTTAGGTAAGCTTTTTAGTTATGGTCTTTTCAAGTATATAAGAGGATCTGATATAAGAATCATATTACTTGAGGTGGGTTTTTCACCTATGAATTATTAAGATTCACCATGATATTCATAGGATTTATTGTGTCCTATGGTAATGAATTGTCTTATAGTTTTATTCACCAAATTACAGATATATTAATGAGTGAAGGATAGGCATTAAATAACCAAAGGTACAAATTAGTACTTTTACATTCCTTGGTGGAAACATCTTTATTTTATGATGGAATTTGTGATGGGGTTCTAATGATCAGCCTTAGACATTAATTTTTTTGGGTTTTTTTCAAATGTTTTAATATTTTCCAGAATTTTATATCGATAAATGAGACTTAATATGTTAATTAGTTTGGTAGTTTATTTATCCAAGATATATTATTTCATCATGCTGGTTCAAGCAGTATCAATTCAAATTAGGGTGTCTAATTCACATTTCACCTTTTGAAGGGTTTACAAATAGAACATAATACTCAAGTGAATTTGATCATATAATGTCATCCTCAGAATATTTAGTATCCTAAAAATATTATCCAAATTTGGTAGAACATATGAAATCATGTGTCTGGAATTCTAGTTGTTCATTGGATATTTATATCATCATAGATCAGTTGTCCAAAAACCGTAGTTATCAAGAATAAATTCAAATTAAACATTTAAATGCTCTGTATGTCAGGAAGATTTGGTTTTCCATATGCTATTTAGAGGTAGGGGTGTTTCAATTATTGATAAGAGTGCAATTTATGAGACAATAAAACATATCTGGTTGATTGAAAAGTGGTTAGATACTATGAAATGTTTTTAGTGTTCATATAAATACCAGATATATTGTCATCTCAATTTTTTGGTAGGAGATTGATTTTTCTTGAGGGTGGTTACCTGGTGGGAAGATAATAATATTCGAAGATAGGAGTAAGTTGTGCCTGTGTATGTGGGGACAAATAAGGTTGTCCAAATGATTGGAACCATGTATTACAGATTGATGCTACCTCAATGATTTCCTGATAAACGTGATGTATTCTGTGTATCTTGTCATATAAGATACCACCCCAAACCCTTATGTCGAGGTATAGTATTATTCTTCAATTAATGAATAAACTGATCATATATTTAACTAGAGTGAAAACATCCTATGTCTTAAAATTGTACACCTAGTATGTGTATAGTGTTGGAATGGGCATATCCATGAGTTATCTTGAGAGATACAGGATGACATGCAATAATAGTTTCCAAATTTTATACATATCATGGATAAGAAAATTTTTTGGAGGGGGTGTAGTAACACCTCTCTAATCTATAGTTATGAGTTTGTTTATATTTTTCACACCATGTGTATTTAGATTTATTGTAGTTTTTTGGTGTTCGAAGAGCTTAGGGGTTAATTTTTGAGGTTTTTGCCTATATTAAAGGTAAAATTAATCTATAGTCTAGGGGTATCCTATTGAATATAACATTATAGTTTAATGGGGGGATGTGTAATATTAACCACTGGTGTAGTTGGATGGTCAAACTTGAAAAAATGATGGATTCTTGAGGAAGTCCTAACCAATTATGGGAATTAATCCATGAAGGAAAGCGCTACATCGCAATGTGACTCATAGATAGTGTGGTAATGTTTTCTAGTTCAACCCTAAATTGTTTAATTATTTCATGAACTTATGGACAATACAATCATTTCACCCTATATATGGTATTTATTAGAGGCCATGGTGGTCAATCCACAATTACCTCCTCAGTAGTCCATATAACATATAGCCCCCATCCTCTCAATTTCTCAATACTCCATATCGTAGATCTCTCTCATTTCTATATATATTAAAAAATCACCTATATGGATGGATTTATTGATTGATTTATATCACTATAATTCCATTACTATATTTATTATGTTACTATTATTGTGTGTTCCAGTATTTAAGCCTTAGTTTAGAGAATTTTGTAATAATCTATGAAAACTATTCATTAATGATTATTGTTCTGATGATTCACAATGAGTCAGATCCTAGTCTATCAAGGTAGGTGGTCCCTAACCATTCATAATTATTCATACATGTTTTCATACTTAATGTGATATATGGTCCCACAATCTTGGTGGGATTGGCCTGAAATAACTTTTACTTGCTTCCCTTGTGCCAGTATGTTTAGGGTAAGGGTGCATAAAAAGACGATGTGCCCTATGAACATTATAATTTCATGACATAGCCATTGACAGAAATATTCTTGAGATTAATTGGGGTGAATTTTTTCTCAAATCATAATGGGTGAGTTCCTTAAGTGGAATTATAATGTTTTGGACTTAGTTAGGTTATTTTAACATTCTATGATAAGGGGATGTGAAATGATATTTTTTGTAAAATTAGGTGTTATGTTTTAATGAATTTATTATTCATTGTCTATGCTTATGGTATTGTCCCTCATGTGAGAGTGGAGAGTTAATACCTCTATATAACTGAGAGGATTATTGGGGACCCTAACTTGGGTTGAAATTAATGACCATTGATTGGTGATAGAGGACTTGACTACAAGTGATTTCATAAATATGGTTGTTATACCCATCCTTAAATGATTAATTGAATCATTTTTATGATATATATCATACATGGTTGATGTTAGGGGTTAAAAAACAAATACATTGAGACTAATATATAAGTAGACTTATTTTCCCATAGTCTCTATACTACTTGGAAAAGAATGAAGATGCAGATGAGATGTGATCTTTATATAAATAGGTAAGCATTTCCTTATAATCATTGTACTGGTATGAGATATTATCATGATTACCAAGGGTTGATATTATTCTATACATGGGAATCATTTCTTATTGGTGTTATAGTTTTTCTAATCAGGGTTCATGAATACCAGGGGGTGAGGCTATGTACATTGACCCTCCATCCCTTTTATATTGATATTGATAAGAAGCTATTTGAATAATATGGGTTGGGATTATCATATAGGCATTGGATACTTTCCCAATGGTTTAATATTTTTTTAGAATAGATCAAGATTAATGATGGTAAACATTATTTAGGAATTGGTGTAAAGACCTGTAAATTCCAAGGAAATGTTTTTCTTAATTTTCTTTGGAATTTTACATGAACGCAGTTTCTGACGGCACCTGATTCCGAGGCCCGGTGTGCCCGGAATCATTTTCCGAAGTTTGGCTCGAGTACGTTCAGTGAACGGACGAGCGGGTTTTTCTAAATTTTGAACCGTTTCTCGGAATCGAATTCTGAGGGCACTGATGGAATCGCAGCGCCGGTAATTGATTATAAACGCCTCTTCCGGAGTTGCGTTTGCTCGGTTGTGGTTTTTAATTTTTGGTCTTAAAGTTGAGAAATGAAATAAATTGTACAACAAACTTAATTTTATTTCACTTAAGCCGCTTGGAAGCCACTTGAAGCCACATAAAGCAGCTTAAGCTGAGTTGTTGCGGATAGGGTGCTATCCAGAAATATCCTACCCTCTTGGTAGGATATTTGTGGGGTGGGGCCCGCACGAGCCCCACCGTTTCTTTCCGCTAAGTAACGCACCCGCAAAAACCCGTCATTATGAAAGTCAACTGACGCGTTTTCTAAATTTCTTAATGCACCAATTAATTGGGAGGTTTTCTTCGTTGAATTAATTGGGCAGTTTATTTCGTTGAATTAATTCTACGAATTAATGGTTCATTACTTATCTCTTTATTCGTTTCTTAACCGGTTTGAAATCTGTTGGCGTAGTAATAAAATAAGAACAACGCCTCATCTTGAGGATTACACGTTGGGAGGCCTTTGAAAGAATTCTTGTACCTTCACCCTTCTTCGCGAAGAACGCGAAGAACGGGAAGAACGCCGGCCTCCGACGAAGAACGCTGAAACCGCGGAAATCGACGACGCGACGCCGTGTGCCGCGACGCCGACGTTTCCTCTTCTGCAACGTTCCTTCCTCCGCAATGAATTCTTCAATCATCTGTTGGAGGTAAGAGATTTCGGGTTACTCTTAGAACTCCTTTGTGGTTTTTATCAATGCACAGATTTAATTATTATTAATTAAATCTTTTTGTTCTTGAACCTCAGAGTTCGACGACGCGCCGCCCTTCTGCGACGACGCGACGCCTTCCACGACGCGACGATCGCCTCCTTCCATGGCGATCAAATCCTCGAAGAACCCGCGTGCGATGACTTGACGAGGTAGGGATTTTATTTTGTAATACCTTTATGTTCCCGTGAACGTTTCATTAAAATTAAAGAACCAGTTTCATATGAACAATTTTCATTTATTAAAATTTATGTTTCATGTGTTGAATAATTCTCCCGTTGATATTATCTAACGCGGAGGGTGCGGGCCAAACGAACACGGCCCGACAACCCTCCGCAGATTGTTTATTGATGTGTAGATCGATGAGCGATGACAAACGAGGCCGCATGGTGATTTTGAGGCCTCCATAGTGAAGGTCGGGTCCCGGGAGGACTATAGGCGAAGACGGCAGGAGAAACGGACCACCGGAGCGCGTCCAGGGGTCCACGGAAGGCGGCGGCGGCGCGCCGCCGGAAGGGAGGCGGTCGGCGGTACGCTGCCGGCCTCAATCAGCGGCGAAGGGCAGGGGAGCCGCGCACCCCGCCCGCAGTGGACCGAATCGGACCACGCCGGGCCAGGCCGGGCCGGGCCCAGCCAGGTCGGACCCGGGTCAGGTCGACCCAGTTCGGGCCGACCCAGGGGGGGTCGGGCCGGGTCGGCCCGGGCCCAGACCCCTGTTTTCGGACCACTTTCGTTCAAATGCCCGTAACAAGAGCTTCGGGCATCCAAACGACTCGCCATTAGCGGCAACGCGCTCCTTTGATCGAGACGGTCATTTCGGTATATCGCACTCAAGGTTTCAGATTACTTTGGGTTTGGCGGGGTTGGTTCATCCACGAAACAAATCGGGCCTTCGGAGCGGAAACACTTATATCTTGAGTTCCGGACGTCTGATTGATGTGCCGTCGACTTTGATGGATTCCTCTAAGTTAGAAGGATCTTTTTTCTTACTCTGCTCGAGGTTTGGACGCAGTTGGAGTACGTTCGGGTTGGTTTTAACTTAAAAACCAATCGGGCCCCGGGATGAAAAAGCCAATAACTTCCAGATCGGGCGTCCGATTGACGTGCCGCCGTCTGTTGCGTTGCGTTCCTATTGACGATACGGAACTTTTGGCATCCTTCGCCCGAGTTTTGGATGTAGTTGGGTAGTAGCCGGGTTGGATTGTACCCAAAATCCAACCGGGCCCCTAGGACGGAAAAGCTGATATCATTCAGACCAGACGTCCGTTTGACGAACCGCCAGTGGCGTTGGTGATCACATTGAAAAACGGTCCCTATGAGTACACCCAATGAGTGTTTGGGGTATAGTTGAGTTACGGCTGGATTGGTTCGCACACAAAACCAACCGGGCCCCTAGGTCAAAAAGGCTAACAACTCACAGACCGGGCATCCAATTGACACGTCGTCTGTTGCGTTGAGACCCCTATGAAGAGGCGGTCCTTTGAGATACTTCTTTGTGGGACTTTGTGATACATAGAGTATAGAACAGTAGCTCGTGGAGCAGACCCTCCCGGAGATTAGCGTGCGGACTACGGAGACCGTGTAGCCGGCTGTGACCTGACGACTGCTTGACCGACTCGACTTGGAGTGAGTCGACTAGCCCAGTGGGCGGAGCGCCCGGTATTTGGAGACAGACCCACGGCGGACGGAGCGCCCGGTAGTTGGCCGCAGACCCGCGGTACTCGACTGGAGGAGTACCTCTGTAGTCTATTGGGGGGAGAACCATGTATTTGGCGACAGACCCACAGCGGATGGAGCGCCGGTAGTTGGCCGTAGACCCGCGGTACTCGATAGGAGGAGTACCTCAGCAGTCTTAGGTTAGTGAGCAGTACCTCGGAGTCATGACAGGACCATTGTACACTCCAGAGACGGAGCTCTTCAGCACTTATGGTTTCGATAATGAAAATCATGGTTTGAGATGAATCTTTTGACCTTTGTTTTAACCTCATGATTGAGATGGGTCTCTTGATAACATAGGTATATGTATGGGCATATACCTGGGTAGTGGTTATCTGTTGATTTCACAATCCTTGTGTTTCCTCATGATTAAGATGTGTTACTTGATATCTTAGGTATATGTATGGGAATATATCTAAGTTGAGGTTATCTATTGAGATCTTCTTGTGGTTATCCTTGTTGGTTTAGTGAGACCTTGAGGGTCTCGGGGTCCCAACTGAGTATCGTTATACTCACCCTTGCACGGGCTATGCCCGCACCTTGTTGTGTTGGTTGCAGACGACGGGCAGTGCTGACGGAGGCCGAGTGTTCGAGGACTGGTCGGTACCCGAAGGTGGACTACACGACGAGACGACACACAGAGGAGGTTGACGAATGAGAGCGTGGAGAAGGCCATATGTACCTACCCTTCAGTTAGGATCCGTGGTGGACGACCAGGAGATGCGCTATCTGTACCTACCATTCAGGTAGGATCCGAGGAGGACGACCCAGGAGCTTCTTCCTTCTTCAAGCTGTTTGTCTTTTTCTGTTGTACCTTGTTCTGTTGTAGTTGTACTATCTTTTGGGTTTGTATTCTGGCCCATTTTCTTTTCAGCTTTTCTTTTGTATTTATTGTTTTGCTTCCGCTTGTACTCTGTGGTGCATGTTTTCTTTTATAAAGGCAATGCCTTCCCAGTTATCGGGATTTACGCCTTTGGTACTAGTCTCCAGCCCCTGGCCTATTGAAGGGGGGCTTGGGGTAATCACGGCACGAGCCCCAAGGACAGGTCGTGACAAATTGGTATCAGAGGAGTTTGGTTCTACCGCAGAACTTCTAACTCTGATGTTTCTTTCTGTGAAGCAATAGTGTTAAGAGTATCGAGCGTGGTTTTCAGTTCAGGGTGTCCAGTGTTGGTGCGGGCGGCCGACGTATCCATACACCAGGACCCTGACAACTGATTTCTGACTTTTTGCACGAAAACACTGATTGCGTGTGTGCTTTCCAGAAGTTTTATTTAAATGTAAACTCAAACCAGGTCAGCTCACCAGGGATAATCTTTTGACTGTGTCACGATGTTTCTTCCAGGATGCCTTTTCACGGACGACTAGCTAGAGCCCGGAGGGATGTGCGTGCCGACATCATGTTGAGCGATGAGGCTTCGGTACAACGCCCTCTTGCAATTGAGGTACCAGCGGAGGCACCAACGATACTACCATGCGTTGGGCCACCGATGCCACCAGCCCCAGTAGTAGGCAATACACGCTACTTGAGTGCGTTGCACGAGTTCCAGCACCATAGGCCACCCAGGTTCTGGGGAGAGACGGACCCGCAGGCGGCTGAGGATTGGCTGGAGGTTGTGGTGAGAGTCTTCAGGCTAGTCGGGACGCCGACAGACTTCATGGTGATCCTTGATGCCAGCCTCCTTCTGGAAGCAGCATGCAGGTGGTGGAGCCACTTGTTCCAGTTTTGAGATGGTATGAACTTCGCATGTGAAGACTTCGAGACCTTTTTCAGGGTGGAGTTTGTGCCAGTAGCTCTACACCCCGAGCATGTACAGGAGCTTCTTCCTTTACTGTAGGGTTTTCGATCAGTTTCTGAGTCATCTGTGGGCAGTAGACAGATGATGGAGAGGTCCAAGAGGACCAGACCAGCAGTTGGACGATCTCGGGTTTTAGGATCAGTGGTGCGGGGCACCCAGGGTGGGGTCAGATCCAGGCAGGCCAGAAACAGACAGTGTTTCTCCTACGGCAGAAAGGGTCACCTGGAACGTGACTGTATGACCCCCCGCACGGTTGATCAGCGGGTGTTGGAGGAGCCACCAAGACAGAAGCAGCGGCTGGTGCTTGAGCAACAGCTGAGCAGTGGACAAGGAAGTAGAGCTCTTCGAGCAGGTGGACATGAAAGGAACTAGTGGATACGTCTTTTGTACTTCTAGTTCCATGTTGCTTTTGTATTCGTGTCTTTGTACTATGAGCTGCAATAATAAAAAGACACTTATCTTTGTTTGCTTTCCTGTCCTTTTGTTTGGTTGATACTGAGTGGTCTCGGTTAAACTGTTGACTTGACCCTCACTTTTGAGATTTCTAATGGAGGAGACCCAGTGACCTCACACTGATGCCGATAGTGTGACTTGACCTTGGAGGAGAGAGTGACAGTTGGATCTCTTGGTAGTTACGTCGAGGCCTTACGATGTCATCCATGGCATGAATGCATAATTCATGTCAGGATTGACTGTATTAGGCAACGAATGTGGTTCATCCAGGCGATGAGACCGGATTTATCTTATCGGCAAAGAAGAAATCATAGCAGCTCTTGTGAGACTAAAGAAGGTCCAGGCCATCCAAGAGCGGATGAAGACTACACAGTGCAGTAAGAAACAAGAAACCAGTGCCAGTCATAGAGACTTGGGCGTGTTAAATGTTTCAAGAAGTGGAAGCTTTAAGGATAGATGAGTCTGCGAAGCAGTAGACGTGGAGGCAGAGTTAGGAGAACAGTATAAGGTGGTGTACATCTTAACATGCTACAACCACCCGCCTTAGTTATCCCCGCTAGGCTCAGGGAGCTGGAGGGTGGTGGAAGAGTGTGGCTGTGTGAGGTCAAGGAATGTGACCCAATGGATCTAGAAATGATTCAAGGTACAGTCTGTGTCCACTACTAGCTGCTATAGTAACGGACGTCAATATGAATCATTCCTTGCTTTCACAAATCTTGTTCCAGACCTAGAGTTTCCGGTAAGTCGTTGACTTGATCCTCACATCTGGAGATACCTTGGGAGGAGACTCGATGATCACACCTGCACCGATGGTGTGGTCGGACCCTCAAGGTGAGAGTTTCGGTTGGAATCTCTTGGTGGTAGCATCGAGGCCTTACGACGTTAGTTTAAGTATGGAACGGGCAATAACTGTTCATACTCAAATTGACGGTTTTAGGCAATCGTCGGGATGGGTTTTCCTTGGTCAGCGAAAAGGAAACCCCAGGAAGCACGAGATAAACTCTTTCACAGGAGGGTGCGACTGATCACTCTTGAGTTAGTCAACCATACCCTTGTGGCAGCAGTCTTTTGAGTTTCAGTTCTAACAGAAAATGGAGACCTCTAGAGTTCGAGGATGATCACCACGTCTTCTTACGGGTATCACCTCGACATGGTTTACGGAGATGTGGCCAGGGAGGCAAGTTATCTCCGAGGTTCAACGGACCTTTCTAGGTCCTCAGCAGGGTAGGCGAGGTGGTTTACTACTTGACCCATCCACCTCAGTTGCACTAGGTTCACGACGTTTTCCAGGTATCTCAACTGAGGAGATACATGCTCGACCCTTCGCATATCATCGACCATGAGGAGCATGACAATGGCAATGGGGTTACTTCCACGGAGGTTCTAGTGAGGATCATGGATCGACAGGAGTGGATCCTACGGGGACGATCGATTCCTCTGGTGCACTTTCTTTGGCAGCACGGGAACCTCCAGGTGAGCACATGGTAGCGGAAGGATCAGATGTGTGCTCAGTACTGCCTTTGTATCTCTATGTTTGTGGTGAAGCTTTACGATGACGTAAAGCCCTGTGGTGGGAGTAATGTAAAGACCCGTAAATTCCAAGGAAATTTTTTTCTTAATTTTCATTGGAATTTTATAGGAACACGGTTTCTGACGGCACCTGATTCCGAGGCCCGGTGTGCCCGGAATGATTTACCGAAGTTTGGCTCGGGTACGTTCAGTGAACGGATGAGTGGGTTTTTCTAACTATTAAACCAATGCTCGGAATCGAATTCTGAGGGCACCGATGGAATCGCAGTGCTGGTAATTGCTTAGAAACGCCTCTTCCGGAGTTGCGTTTGCTCGAGTGTGGTTTTTAATTTTTGGGCTTATAGTTAAGAAATAAAATAAATTGTACGACAAACATTATTTTATTTCACTTAAGCCGCATGGAAGCCACTTGAAGCCACATAAATCCGCTTAAGCTGAGTTGTTGCGGATATGGTGCTATCTAGAAATATCCTACCCTCTTGGTAGGATATTTGTGGGGTGGGGCCAGCATGAGCCCCATCGTTTCTTTCCGCTAAGTAACGCACCCGCGAAAACCCGTCATTATGAAAGTCAACTGACGCGTTTTCTAAATTTCTGAACGCACCAATT
Organism: Viscum album; assembly: GCA_963277665.1. Classification (NCBI taxonomy): domain Eukaryota; kingdom Viridiplantae; phylum Streptophyta; class Magnoliopsida; order Santalales; family Viscaceae; genus Viscum; species Viscum album. The sequence goes on along the minus strand of OY728143.1, from coordinate 1,981,999,631 downwards.
AATTGGGCAGTTTTCTTCATTGAATTAATTGGGCGGTTTATTTCGTTGAATTAATTCTACGAATTAATGGGTTATTACTTATCTCTTTATTCGTTTCTTAACCGGTTTGAAATCTGTTGGCATAGTAATAAAATAAGTCCAACGCCTCATCTTGAGGATTACACGTTGGGAGGCCTTTTACAGAATTCTTGTGTCGTCACCATTCTTCGTGAAGAACGCGAAGAACACGAAGAACGCGAAAAATGCCGGCCTCTGATGAAGAACGCTAAAACCGCGGAAATCGACGATGCGACGCCGTGTGCCGCGACGCAGACGTTTCCTCTTCTGCGACGTTCCTTCCTCTTCAACGAAATCTTCAATCATCTGTTGGAGGTAAGAGATTTCGGGTTCCTCTGAGAACTCCTTTGTGGTTTTTATCAACGCACAGATTTAATTATTATTAATTAAATCTTTTTGTTCTTAAACCTCGGAGTTCGATGACGCGACTCCCTTCCGCGACGACGCGACGCCCTTCGGCGACGATGCGACGCCCTTCCGCGACGACGCGACGCCTTCCGCGATGCGACGGTCGCCTCCTTCTGCGGTGATCAAATCCACGAAGTACCCGTGTGCGATGACTTGACGAGGTAGGGATTTTATTTTGGAATACCTTTATGTTCCCGTGAACGTTTCTTTAAAATTAAAGAACCAGTTTCATATGAACAATTTTAATTTATTAAAATTGTTGTTTCATTTGTTGAATAATTCTCCCGTTGATATTATCTAACGCAGAGGGTGTGGGCCAAACGAACATGGCCCGACAACCCTCCGCAGATTTTTTATTGATGTGTGGATCGACGGGCGACGACAAACGAGGCCGCAAGGTGATTTTGAGGCCTCCGCAGTGAAGGTCGGGTCCCGGGAGGACTATAGGCGAAGACAGCAGGAGAAACGGAGCACCGGAGCGCGTCCGGTGGTCCGCGGAAGGCGGCGGCGGCGCGCCACCGGAAGGGAGGCGGCCGGTGGTTCGCCGTCGGCCTCAATCAGCGGCAAAGGGCGGGGGAGCCGCGCGCCCCGCCCGCGGTGTCCGCTCGACCGCGCTGGCCGAGCCGCTACCGGCCGGTCGGGCCGGACCGAACCGGACCGCGCCGGGCCGGGCCGGGTCGGGCCCGGACGGGTCGGACCTGGGTCGGGTCGACCCAGTTCGGGCTGACCCAGGGGGGGTCGGGCCGGGTCGGCCCGTGCCCAGACCCCCATTTTCGGACCACTTTCGGTCAAATGCCCGTAACATGAGCTACGGTCCTCCAAACGACTCGCCGTGAACGGCAACGCGATCCTTGGATCGAGACGGTCGTTTCGGTATATCGCACTCAAGGTTTCGGATTACTTTGGGTTCAGACGGGTTGGTTCATCCATGAAACTAACCGGGCTCTCGGAGCGGAAACACTTATATCTTGAGTTCCGGACGTCCGATGGACGTGCCATCGACTTTGATGGATTCCTCTATGTGAGACGGATCTTTTGGCTTACTCCTCTTGAGGTTTGGACGCAGTTGGAGTACGATCGGGTTGGTTTTAACTTAAAAAACAACCGGGCCCCGGGACGAAAAAGCCAATAACTTCCAGACCGGGCGTCCGATTGACACGCCGTCTATTGTGTTGTATTCCTACTGACGATACAGAACTTTTGGAATCATTCGCCCAAATTTTGGATGCAGTTGGATAGTAGCCGGGTTGGATTGTACCCAAAATCCAACTGGGCCCCTGGGATGGAAAAGCTGATATCATTCAGACCAGACGTCCGTTTGACGAACCGTCAGCGGCGTTGGTGATCACGTTGAGAAACGGTCCCTATGAGTATACCCTATGAGTGTTCGGGGTATATTTGAGTTACGGCCGGATTGGTTCGCACACGAAACCAACCGGGCCCCTGGGACAAAAAGGCTAACAACTCACAGACCGGGCATCCAATTGACGTGTCGTCTGTTGCATTGAGACCCCTATGATGAGGCGGTCCTTTGAGATACTTCTTTGTGGGACTTTGTAATACTTAGAGTATCGACCAGTAGCTCGTGGAGCGGACCCTCCCAGAGACGGGCGTACGGAGTACGGAGACCGTGTAGCCGGCTGAGACCTGACGACTGCTTGACCGACTCGACTTGGAGTGAGTCCACTATCCCAGTGGAAGGAGCGCCCGGTATTTGGCAACAGACCCACGGCGGACGGAGCGCCCGGTAGTTGGCCGCAGACCCGTGGTACTCGACAGGTGGAGTACCTCTGTAGGCTATTGGGGGGAGCGACCGGCATTTGGCGACAGACCCACAGCGAACGGAGCGCCCGGTAGTTGACCGCAGACCCGCGGTACTCGACAGGAAGACTACCTCAGTAGTCTTAGGTTAGTGAGCAGTACCTCAGAGTCATGACAGGACCACTGTACACTCTAGAGACGGAGCTCTTCAGCAGTTACCATTTTGATAATGAAAATCATGGTTTGAGCTGAATCTTTTGACTTTTGTGTTTACCTCATGATTGAGATGGGTCGCTTGATAACTTAGGTATATGTATGGGCATATACCTGGGTAGTGGTTATCCGTTGATTTCACAATCCTTGTGTTTCCTCCTAATTGATATGGGTTACTTGATAACTTAGGTATATGTATGGGCATATATCTAAGTGGAGGTTATCTGTTGAGATCTTCTTGTGGTTATCCTTGTTGGTTTAGTGAGACCATGAGGGTCTCAGGGTCCCTACTAAGTATCATTATACTCACCCCTGGACGAGCTATGCCCGCACCTCGTTGTGTTGGTTGCAGACGACGGGCAGTGCTGACAGAGGCCGAGTGTTCGAGGACTGGTCGGTACCCGGAGGTGGACTACACGACGAGACAGTACCCGGAGGTGGACTACACAATGAGACGACACACAGAGGAGGTTGACGGATGAGAGCATGGAGGAGGTTATCTGTACCTACCCTTCAGGTAGGATCCGTGGTGGACGACCAGGAGCTGCGCTATCTGTACCTACCCTTCAGGTAGGATCCGAGGAGGACGACCCAGGAGCTGCTTCCTTCTTCCAGCTGTTTTTCTTTTGCTGATGTAACTTCTTCAGTTGTAGTTGTACTATCTTTTGGGTTTGTATTCTGGCCCATTTTCTTTTCAGATTTTCTTTTGTACTTAGTGTTTTGCTTCTGCTTGTACTCTGTGGTGCTTGTTTTCTTTTATAAAGGCAATGCCTTCCTAGTTATCGAGATTTACGCCTTTGGTACTAGTCCCCAGCCCCTGGCCTATGGAAGGCGGGCTTGGGGTAGTAACGGCACGGGCCCCGAGGATGGGTCGTGACAAATTGGTATCATAGGAGTTTGGTTCTACCACAGAACTTATAAATATGATGTTTCTTTCTGTGAAGCAATAGTGTTAAGAGTACCGAGTGTGGTTTTCAGTTCAGGGAGTCCTGTGTTGGTGCGGGAGGCCGACGTATCCATACACCAGGACCCTGACAACTGATTTCCGACTTTGTGCACGAAAACACTGATTGCATGTGTGTTTTTTAGAAGTTTTATTTAAATGTCAGCTCAAACCAGGTCAGCTCACCAGTGATAATCTTTCGAACATGTCACGATGTTTCTTCTAGGATGCCTTTTCACGGACGACCAGCTAGAGCCCGGAGGGATGTGCGTGCTGACAACCTGTCATGGGACGAGGCTTCGGTACATGGCCCTCTTACAGTTGAGGAACCAGTGGAGGCACCAGCGGTACTACCATACGTTGGGCCACCGATGCCACCAGCCCCAGCAGTACGCAATGCACGCTACTTGAGTGTGCTGCACGAGTTCCAGCGCCAGAGGCCACTCAGGTTCCAGGGAGAGACAGACCCGCAGGCCGCTGAGGATTGGCTGGAGGCTGTGGTGAGTGTTTTAAGGCTTGTGGGGACGCCGACAGACTTCATGGTGATCCTTGCTGCCAACCTCTTTCAGGCAGCAGCAGGCAGGTGGTGGAGCCACTTGCTCCAGTTTTGCGACGGGATGACCTTTGCATGGGAAGACTTTGAGACCTTCTTCAGGGTGGAGTTTGTGCCAGTAGCTCTAAACCCCGAGCATGTACTGGAGCTTCTTCCTTTTCCGCAGGGTTTTCGATCAGTAGCCGAGTCATCTATGGGCAGTAGATAGATGATGCAGAGGTCCAGGAGGACCAGACCAGTAGTTGGACGATCTCGGGTTTTAGGATCAGTGGTGCAAGGCACCCGGGGTGGGGTCAGAGCCAAGCGTGCCAGAAATGGACAGTGTTTCTCCGGTGGCAGGAAGGGTCACCTGGCACGTGACTATACAACCCCCCGCACATTTGATCAGCGGGTGTTGGAGGAGCCACCGAGACAGAAGCAGTGGTTGGTGCTTGAGCAACAGCCGATCAGTGGACAAGGTAATAGAGCTCTGAGAGCAGGTGGATAGGAAAGGAACTAGTGGATACGTCTTTTGTACCTCTAGTTCCATATTGCTTTTGTATTCGTGTCTTTATACTATGAGCTGAAATAATAAAAAGACACTTGTCTTTGTTTGCTTTCCAGTCCTTTTGTTTGGTTGATACTGAGTGGTCCCGGTTAAACTGTTGACTTGACCCTCACTTTCGAGATTTCTACTGGAGGAGACCCAGTGATCTCACACTGATGCCGACAGTGTGACTCGACCTTGGAGGCGAGAGTGACAGTTGGATATCATGGTAGTTACGTGGAGGCCTTACGACGTCATCCATGTCATGAATGCATCATTCATGTTAGGATTGACTGTATTAGGAAATGAATGTGGTTCATCCAGGGGATGAGACCGGATTTCTCTTATCGTCAAAGAAGAAATCATAGCACCTCTTCTGAGACTAAAGAAGGTCTAGGTCGTCCAATAGCGGATGAAGACTGCACAGTGTAGTAAGAAACAGGAAACCGGTTCCAGTCTTAGAGACTCGGCCGTGTTAATTGTTTCAATAAGTGGAAGCTTTAAGGATAGATGAGTCTGCGAAGAAGCAGACGTGGAGGCAAAGTTAGGAGAATAGTATGATGTGGTGTACATCTTAACATGCTACAACCACCCGCCTTAGTTATCCCCGCCAGGAACAGGGAGATGGAGGGCGGTGGAAGAGTGCGGCTGCGTGTGGTCAAGGAATGTGACCCAATGGCTCTAGAAATGATTCAAGGGACAGTCTATGTCCACTACTAGCTGCTATAGTAACAGACGTCGATATGAATCATTCCTTGCTTTCACAAATCTTGTTCCAGACCGAGAGTTTCCGGTAAGCCGTGGACTTGACCCTCACGTCTGGAGATACCTTGGGAGGAGACTCTATCATCACACTTACGCCGATGGTGTGGTCGGACTCTCGAGGTGAGAGTTTCGGTTATAATCTCTTGGTTGTAGCGTCGAGGCCTTACGACGTTAGTTTAAGTATGGAATGGGAAATAACTGTTCATACTCAAATTGACGGTTTTAGGAAAACGTCGGGATGGTTTTTCCTTGGTCAGTGAAAAGGAAACCCCAGGCAGCATGGGATAAACTCTTTCACAGGAGGGTGCGACTGATCACTCTTGAGTCAGTCAACCATACCCTTGTGGCAGCAGTCTTTTGAGATTCAGTTCTAATAGAAAAATGGAGACCTCTGGAGTTCGAGGATGATGACCACGTCTTCTTACCGGTCTCACCTCAACGAGGTTTACGGAGATGTGGCCAGGGAGGCAAGTTATCTCCGAGGTTCAACGGACCTTTCTAGGTCCTCAGCCGGGTAGGCGAGGTGGTTTACCGCTTGACCCATCCACCTCAGTTGCACAAGGTGCACGACGTTTTCCAGGTATCTCAACTGAGGAGATACATGCTCGACCCTTCGCATATCATCAACCATGAAGATCAGGACAATGGCGATGGGGTTACTTTCACGGAGGTTCTAGTGAGGATCAAGGATCAACAGGAGCGGATCCTACGGGGACGATCGATTCCTCAGGTGCACATTCTTTGGATGGACGGGAACCTCCAGGTGAGCACATGGGAGCGGAAGGCTCAGATGCGTGCTCAGTACCGCCTTTGTATCTCTATGTTTGCGGAGAAGCTTTACGGGGATGTAAAGCCCTATGGTGGGAGTAATGTAAAGACCCTTAAATTCCAAGGAAATTTTTTTCTTAATTTTATTTGGAATTTTACAAGAACGCAGTTTCTGATGGCACCTAATTCTGAGGCCCGGTGTGCCCGGAATCATTTTCCGTAGTTTGGCTCAGGTACGTTCAGTGAACGGATGAGTGGGTTTTTCTATCTTTTGAACCGGTGCTCGGAATCGAATTCTGAGGACACCGATGGAATCGCAGCGCCGGTAATTGCTTAGAAATGCCTCTTCCGGAATTGCGTTTGCTCGGGTGTGGTTTTTAATTTTTGCGTTTAAAGTTAAGAAATTAAATAAATTGTACGACAAACTATATTTTATTTCACTTAAGCCAGTTGGAAGCCACTTGAAGCCACATAAAGCAGCTTAAGTTGAGTTGTTGCGGATAGGGTGCTATCCAGAAATATCCTACCCTCTTGGTAGGATATTTGTGGGGTGGGGCCCGCACGAGCCCCACCATTTCCTTCCGCTAAGTAACACACCCAGGAAAACCCGTCATTATGAATGTCAACTGACGCGTTTTCTAAATTTCTTAACGCACCAATTAATTGGGCGGTTTTCTTCATTGAATTAATTGGGCTGTTTATTTCGTTGAATTGATTCTATGAATTAATGGTTCGTTACTTATCTCATTATTCATTTCTTAACCGGTTTGAAATCTGTTGGCGTAGTAATAAAATAATACCAACGCCTCATCTTGAGGATTACACGTTGGGAGGCCTTTGATATAATTCTTGTACCTTCGCCCTTCTTCGCGAAGAACATGATGAACGCGAAGAACGCGAAGAACGCCGGCCTCCGACGAAGAACACTGAAACCGCGGAAATCGACGACGCGACGTCGTGTGCCGTGACGCCGACGTTTCCTCTTCTGCGACGTTCCTTCCTCCGCAACGAAATCTTCAATCATCTGTTGGAGGTAAGAGATTTTGGGTTCCTCTTATAACTCCTTTGTGGTTTTTATCAACGCACGGATTTAATTATTATTAATTAAATCTTCTTGTTCTTGAACCTCAGAGTTCGATGACGCGACGCCCTTCCGCGACGACGCGACGCCCTTCCGAGACAACGCGACGCCTTCCGCCACACGACGATTGCCTCCTTCCGCGGCGATCAAATCCGCGAAGAACCCGCGTGCGACGACTTGATGAGGTATGGATTTTATTTTGGAATACCATTATGTTTCCGTGAATGTTTCTTTAAAATTAAAGAACCAGTTTGATATGACCAATTTTAATTTATTAAAATTGTTGTTTCATGTGTTGAACAATTCTCCCGTTGATATTATCTAACGTGGAGGGTGCGGGCCAAACGAACACGACCCGACAACCCTCCGCAGATTGTTTATTGATGTGTGGATCGACGGGCGATGACAAACAAGGCCGCAAGGTGATTTTGAGGCCTCCGCAGTGAAGGTCGGGTCCCGGGAGGACTATAGGCGAAGACGGCAGGAGAAACGGACCACTGGAGCGCGTCCGGTGGTCCGCGGAAGGCGGCGGTGGCGCGCTGCCGGAAGGGAGGCGGCCGACGGTTCGCCGCCGGCCTCAATCAGCGGCGAAGGGCGGGGGAGCCGTGCACCCCGCCCGCGGTGTCCGCTCGGCCGCGCGGGCCGAGCCGCGGCCGGCCGGTCGGGCCGGACCGAACCGGACCGCGCCGGGCAGGGTCGGGCCGGGCCCAGCCGGGTCGGACTCGGGTCGGGTCGGCCCGAGCCCAGACCCCCGTTTTCGGACCACTTTCGGTCAAATGCCCGTAACTTGAGCTACGAGCATCCAAATGACTCTCCGTCAGCGGCAACGCGATCCTTGGATCGAGACGGTCGTTTCAGTATATTGCACTCAAGGTTTAGGATTATTTGGGTTCGGCCGGGTTGGTTCATCCACGAAACCAACCGGTCCCTCGAAGCGGAAACGCTTATATCTTGAGTTCCGGAGGTCCGATTGGCGTGTCGTGGACTTTGATGGATTCCTCTAAGTGAGACGGATCTTTTGGCTTACTCCGCTCGAGGTTTGGAAGCAGTTGGAGTACGGTCGGCTTGGTTTTCACTTAAAAACCAACCGGGCCCCCGGGACAAAAAAGCCAATAACTTCCAGACCGGGCGTCTGATTGATGTGCCGTATGTTGTGTTGCGTTCATATTGACGATACCGAACTTTTGGCATCCTTCGCCCAAGTTTTGGATGCAGTTGGATAATAGCTGGGTTGGATTGTACCCAAAATCCAACCGGGCCCCTGGGACAGAAAAGCTGATATCATTCAGACCAGACGTCCGTTTGACGAATTGTCAGCGGCGTTGGTGATCATGTTGACAAACGGTCCCTATGAGTATACCCTATGAGTGTTCGGGGTATAATTGAGTTATGGTCGTATTGGTTCGCACACGAAAACAACAGGACCCCTAGGACAAAAAGGCAAACAACTCATAGAAAGGGCATCCAATTGACGCGTCGTCTGTTGCGTTGAGACCCCTATGATGTGGCGGTCCTTTGAGATACTTCTTTGTGGGACTTTGTGATACTTAGAGTATCGACCAGTAGCTCGTGGAGCGGACCCTCCCGGAAACGAGCGTGCGGAGTACAGAGACTGTGTAGCCGGCAGAGACCTGACGACTTCTTGACCGACTCGACTTGGAGTGAGTCGACTCACCCAGTGGACGGAGCGCTCGGTATTTGGCATCAGACCCATGACAGACGAAGCGCCCGGCAGTTGGCCGCAGCCCCGCGGTACTCGACAGGAGGAGTACCTCTGTAGGCTATTGGGGGGAGCGCCCGGTATTTGGCGACAGACCCACAACGGACGGAGCGCCCGGTAGTTGGCCGCAGACCCGCGGTACTCGACAGGAGGAGTACCTCAGCAGTCTTAGGTTAGTGAGCTGTACCTCAGAGTCATGATAGGACCACTGTACACTCCAGAGACGGAGCTCTTCAACAGTTACGATTTCGAAAATGAAAATCCTATTTTGAGCTAAATCTTTTGACCTTTGTGTCTACCTCATGATTGAGATGGGTCGTTTGATAACTTAGGTATATGTATTGGAATATACCTGGGTAGTGGTTATCCGTTGATTTCACAATCCTTGTGTTTCCTCATGATTGAGATGGGTTACTTGATAACATAGGTATATGTATGGGAAAATATCTAAGTAGAGGTTATCTGTTGAGATATTCCTGTGGTTATCCTTGTTGTTTTAGTGAGTCCTTGAGGGTCTCGGGGTCCCTACTGAGTATTGTTATACTCACCCCAGCACGGGCTATGCCTGCACCTCGTTGTGTTGGTTGCAGACAACGGGCAGTGCTGACGGAGGCCGAGTGTTCGAGAACTGGTCGGTACCCGGAGGTGGACTACACGACGAGTCAGTACCCGGAGGTGGACTACACGACGAGACGACACACAGAGGAGGTTGACAGACAAGAGCGTAGAGGAGGATATCTTTACCTACCCTTCAAGTAGGTTCCGTGGTAGAAGACAAGGAGTTGCGCTATCTGTACCTGCCCTTCTGGTAGGATCCGAGGAGGATTACCCAGGAGCAGCTTCCTTCTTCCAGCTGTTTGTATTTTACTGTTGTACCTTGTTCAGTTGTAGTTGTACTATCTTTTGGGTTTGTATTCTGGCCCATTTTCTTTTCAGCTTTTCTTTTGTACTTAGTGTTTTGCTTCTGCTTGTACTCTGTGGTGCTTGTTTTCTTTTATAAAGGCAATGCCTTCCCAGTTATCGGGATTTACGCCTTTGGTTCTAGTCGCCAGCCCCAGGCCTATGGAAGGCGGGCTTGGGGTAGTCATGGCACGGGCCCCGAGGACGGGTCGTGACAGTTGGCCTCCATTCCCTTTAACATTATTCCTCCTTGATGTGATCAAGATGCTTATGTGCTAAGACCAATACTAAATTGGATTGCCAATACTATTTACCTAAAACTATTATGATCTTTGTTTGAGATCTTTAATAACTAATACAAATACATGTATGTGTTTTCTTATCATATTGTCTTCATAACATTGTATAAGCATTGTGAGACAACCAATTGAATGATATTCTTACTTGTACAAGAACATATTATCTCATTGGAATTTTTTATCATGTTTTGTTTAGAGACATCCCAATACTGGTTGAATATTTTATTGGTATACCTTATTTATTTAGTTGATCACTCAAGGTCGTGACCTTATTTCTAATTATTATGGTTTCTCTTATTTGGAAATATCACTCCAAGTATGAACCTATATGTTTTATATTTTTTTAGTTTTACCCTTTTTGGTGGATAATAAATTATAATAACACCCAATTTGTTTTCCCCAATATATAAAAAATCCTATATTTCATGATCTAGGTTAGTGAAATGGTCATAATGTTGGTGATGTTTGAGTTGTCGGATATGGTTGAATCTGGGAGGTATGAACATGTGAGAATCAGTTTTGGTTCAGGTTGACTCTACTTTACCATTTAGTTTTAGACCATGTTATATATAAAAACCCCATGGGAGGTACTAGTCATATATATATATATATATTCATTTTGTTACATTAAATTATATCATTTTCTCTTACCATGTTAGTAGTTATTCATGTATAATAGTATTTATCTTTGATTTCCACATTTAATCTTGTTTTATAATTTATTAACTTTTTACATATTTCCTTTACATTTATTTCATGTATTTTATACTAGAGAAGGGAATCTATCCACATGATATCCATCATCCTTATTCATTTTTTGACAACAATTTTCATATGTTTTGATTTAATGTGGTTTGTTGAATGTGGTTCAATCTCAGTGGATGTGAACTTTGTTGGAGAGTCTATATAATGGAAGTTAATTTAACCAATCCAAAACAATACTATTTATTTAAAATGTATATTTGACTACCCTAATTATAAAATCCAGCAGCCTATTGTTTGTAAAGGTATAAATTTTTTAAAAAATTAAAAATTATGATCATGTGTATGTTTATAATTCTGTTCAATAAAAAACCCAATGTTTTAGTTAATTTATAGAGTTTTTTATTTCAGTTTAAGGATATTATATTATAATGGAGGACATTCTATTTTATAAATTGAACGATAAATCAACTAAATTTTATTTTTTTCTCATCTTATATAATTTGGACATCATCAACTTGTTAAAATATTTCATTCTCATTCATATCCAGTACATATCTCTTGACCACTGTTGACTCTTGGTATCTAAGTAAGTATCTCCCATTATCTTTGTCATAATCTTGATATTCAGATTATCTAGTATTCATTTTTCATTTTATTGGTTTTCTATTCGTGTAGTGGGACCTATGAGAGAAAAAACATGAATAAAAACATTTTCTTAAAAAGGAATAAAAATAAAAAACAGAATATGTTAGAGAAAACATTGGTTAATAAGAGTAATTTTCAATTTTTTATTCCTTAACTTATCCATAACCTTGGAAAAATTCCAAAAACATTTCATACTTCATGGAATAATTACATCCCATGTGAGAATATAAATGTTTTAAAAATCTGTTTCATTTCCCCAAAAAATTTAATAATAAATAGAAAAACATCTTCGAATTAGTTTGATATAATGTGATAATGTAATATCCGGAAAGCCAAAAATGTAGTACATAACTAAATAAAATCTCACCAGTTTTATAATTTAAATATGGAGTAAAAACATCTCAATAATTTATTTTCATGAAAAATTTAGTATAAAAAATTATTTTTAAGGTTAATTTTTCCAAAAAAAATTATCTCATTTAACTAAAAATATATTTGAGTTGATAATTTTCAACATTCTGATGTAATTGAAATAGATTGATTAAACATTAATAATAATTATCTAAAACCATTTAGTTATTTATGATTAGTTTATCAGAACCAAACCTGAATTATTTTTAAGGGAATATTAAAAGGAATGGTTGTATCACCTACAATTTCCTATCAAAAATCACACTATATTATATTGTATTTCCTCCCTATTTCATTGCTTATATAAATATATATATATAGAAAAAGAGGAAAAATTAATCCCAATACAATATTAAAATAATTATTCACAACACAAATCATTCATCTATAATTATCTATCCTCATACTCTTAATTCATCGTCACTTAATAAAACTACTAATTCATGATTGGAAAAAAATCAATCATCTCTGATGATTTTATCTCAAAAAATCTAAAAACATTAATGAAAGAAAAATATTTAAAAAATATTACAAATGATTCTTTTAAAAATTTAAATGAAAAAAATATCAATCTCAGTATTTAATGACCATGTTATAAACATTCTACCTCCTTATAGAATATAGAAAGTTTCAAAATTCCTTCATTACCCTCCATTTTTTTATGAATATTTACACAAATTAATAAATCATTGAATTTTTTTTCCCATTTCATTATAATATGTGAATCTACTTAGTTCAAAATATCATTTCCCTATATTATTTTCTTTATATTCTCATTTACATTTCTTGGCTTCCCATGATATAGTATTACTTGTAAATTTTTCTCTAGATTCATAATATATATATATCTAAATATGTTAACCCGTATTAAAATTCCTCAAATATTGATGTAATCCTATATTGTTTATAATTATCATAATAATTATATATCTTTGTATATTCATCATTACATCATGGATACTTCAAAATTAAAACATAAAATTATTATTATATCACTATCGATTCTTCCTTCTTGGTTGTAGTATGATCGGGTTCATCGTATTTTTCACTTATAATAGTACATGAAATTGACATTTCAATTATTCATCATCATCATGAAATTTTTAATTCATAAAATATTCTAAAATCTCAAGTATCCAAGACAATTATAGCATAGTGTCCGTGTATTAAACTAGAATTATTTCTATATTTCTATAATGGATTAATCAATAAATTTATACACATATTCTAATAAATTGACATGTGAATTTGCTTCAAAAATTATAACATTATTAATCATATCACAATTATTCCATACTATCCATTATCACAATAAAACATCAAATATAACAATTCTGTAGTGTTTAGTCAAATAATAATTACGATTATGATAAAAAATAAAAATAGACTGGAGTTATAATTTTTATTAAATTTTTGGGAAATTTGAAGTTTTATTTTAGTTTATTCCATATGTACTCAAGATTATGAGGTACATCAAACTAATTGAACTAGTTGATTTAAATATTAACAAATAATTATCTATGTGTCAAATTACTCTATCCTTTTCACATAGTTTAATAAGTTTAATTATTTATTCTAAGATGATTAATTTTCAATAAATATTTCCATATATCGGACTTATGGTTCTCTATGTTGATAAGGTTATGAAAAAATCATATCTTCAAATATTTTGTTGAATAAGAAATAGTTAAGGTAGTGGAGGACAATTGAAAGAATTATTCTAAAGGTACTTTGGTAGAATCCTATTAAGAACCCAAATATTATATGATAGATAATGAAAAGGATGTTTGTTCATAAGATGTGGAAAGAAAAGAAATGAAAAAGGGGTTAAAATTAAGAATAAATTAAGAAAGAGGATGCTTTTACAACATGATTATTCATCAGTGCATGTAATATTTAATTTTCTATATATTGGGTATTAAAAAAATTATTTATCATATATTTTCATTAAAAATAATAAATAATATGTTGTGAAATAATAATGATAGAGTGGATCATTGAGTTTATAAGAGAAAAATATATGTTACATTTCCTATAATTAATTATCATCTTATATTGATCAACAAAATCATCCATATAGTGGATTACTATTATTTTGTGTATGAAATTAATACAGTATTATTCTATCATGTTTTGAAATCAATGGATTTAGATTATAGAATGAAATATCAAAATAACTTGTTTTGTTAAAAATCAAACCAATGAATCGTATATTGGTAATAAATTTTGAATTCTAGAATATGTGTCTCGTATTATACCCTATAGTGGCTTTATTGATTTCATCCTCTAAACTATAAACACTTAAAAAATTATATATCATGAAGGGTATTTATACTCTTTTGAATTAAATACTTCAAAATTATTTCATTATTCTCTTGAAATGATAAAAAAACCAAGGATCCTATTACTAATAAAAAATCCACAAGGATTTGATAATTTGTTTACATTTTAGTACATGACATATTTAAAAAAATTTCTACGAGTTATTCCTATGATTATTAAATTTTTAGGATGAAATCAATATTTATATATATATATGAATAAATATATTGATTAGTTATACATTAGTTTCCTTTAATAAACATGACTATAAAATTATAGTATAAAATAAATATGAAAAAAATGAATCATTTATTTGATTTTGGTAGAGAATATATCAATGTATAGTTCATTGATTATATGAAAGGGTACATAATATTATCTTAAATCACACCCCATTATAATCCTTAATGGATTAATGTTATGAAATATGGAATTGCATAATGTTAGACACGGTGAAATCTATAGGGTCCCCAATCATGGAGAGGTTCACTATGGGGGGGGTTAATTAATGAATATGAATATATTTATGTCATTTTAGGATTTTGAATGAAATTTAACTCTCTTACAAGTTAGAGTAATAAATATATCTTATTAACTTGTAGAGATTGAGGAAATAAGAAAAGGACACTAGATTTAAAAGGTTCAATACTCAAAGTATTATTTTAATAATTGGAATGATCATGAATCACCCGAAACCATAATATCCACTATAATTTTATATGTTTGATACAATTAGAGGGTTTTATCCATTTAATTTTATAAAACTTTAATCAAAAAATTACCCAGGAATAAGAATATATTTTGTATCCATGATCAATATTTTCCCACTACTATCATGTATTTTCTTAACCAATGATTTTCCTTCTTCTTCTGATGATGGTATCCCAAAGGTTTATTTCCTCTATCATACTTAATAATAGATAAAAAAACATTGATTTCATTCCACTTCACCACATGTTACAGAATTAATGATTACACAATAACCATTATGGCTTTTATCTTCTTATATATACTTGAACTACTGTAAGTTTTCACTTTCACTTCTATATTCTTCATGTGTGTGTTATATTTCACACAATCTTATTTTGAATTACACTATCATTTCATTATACCCCACACATATCTCTACACTTCACTTACATAAAATAACCTACACTTCTTTATCTTGTATACTTTCTAAACTCTTCACATTTAAATTTAAATTTCTGATTATAATTCTTACAACTATTGTCCTTATACTATTCTTAATATCCTCTCAATATCACACACTTATTTATTTATCCTTCATAATTTTATATGTCACCGTAATATGCTCTCATTCACCACATCATTGGAAATATTATCTTATAGCTACTTAAATCTTTTATGAAATGACATAATTCTTCACAAACCAACCTTGTCTTCTATTTAGTTGGGTTTGCATGTCTTGGAATGAATTTTTTTCAATTTCAAGAAATTATTTCACCAATAAATTTTATCTATTATAAGTTTGACACATGAGTCATTTTCTAACACCATGGTATATTCCATGACATATAAATCATTTCTTCTTTTCAACATCATATTATCTATAGTTCCACCACAAAGTTAGACATGGTCAATCCATCTATATCAACACGACATGAAATTATTTTTCATGGGGTGTACATTATTCTACAATATTATTATTATCTTGAATTCACTATAAGATATTTAATATATAAATGAATATCTCGTTATCATAAAATTTAATTCTTTTAAATTGCCTTAAATTTTTTAAAATAGTTACTCTAAACAACATCTTTAAATATTGAAAAAATACTTATAAACTTTATTTAGACTAAAATAAATTATCCTATTAATAATTGGAAACTATAATATTTTGTCCTAGACAAATGTCACTACCACTATACAAAATACTTATCCTTCTTTTATAAAAAAAATATATGCATCCTATATTCTTCTCTATCAACTATGTATTCAAAGACATTTCAAATTTTTCAGAATTCATCCCAAATAAAAAAATATTTCATATGAATATATAATACAATCATATAATTAAAAACATCATGAATATCATGGAGGCTTAATAATTGTAGATATTTATTCTCTTAGAAAATATTATAAATTGAATATAAAATCATACATATAATGGTCATTTCTCTCATTTTCCAATTCATCAACTCATTTTCATACAAAAACATTACATGTTTCGGTAAGTTATTTAATTTCCAGTTTTACAAGTCTTATGTGTAAATAAAATATAAATCATATTAATTAAAACCACACACATAGAGGAATTAGATTAACTTCCTTCATTTTTATTCAGATATAATCTGACATATCAAGGGACTTTTTGAAATTTTATATACAATCTACACAAAGAGAAAAAACCTCTAGATTGGATAAAAAACTAAAAATTTCTTATAAGTACAACCAATATACTATAATTAATTTACAAATAATAATAAACATTATTTTATTTTATTTTGAATATGATTTATTTTATTAAAATAATATAAAATAAAATAACCACAACAACTTCTTCTTATCTACATCCCACCAACTTGTTTCTGGAATCAACAATCTCTCTATGACATTTGATCATGTGAAATAATATCCCCATTTTAAATTTTTTTAGAACTTAAGAAACATAAATCCCTTTAAAACTCATTAAACATATCAATGAATTTCCAATCAATAATTATAGTCCAACATGATCAAACTTAGTATTGGACAAAATAATATTGTATAAGAATATCATTTGTTCAAAACAACGACTTAAAATCACTTCTTCTCTTGATACCTCATGATTCCAAATTAAAATAATTATTGATCCACCTTCCAAAATAGTATATTGACCCTATGTATAAGAATATTATGAAATAAATTTTCACTAAACATATTATAATACTTTAAATTCTATCTTCTAAACTCACCCATTTTAAAAACTATATCTAAATACTCGAACCACAAAATTAATATATTTATCCCCTATAATATCAGACACATTTCAATTGATTATCCACCTATATTGGTGTTATACACCTTTATAATTATATTAATCAAAAATAATAAATATATATTTCTGTTTCATTTCACCATCGTTGAAAAGAAATCCAATGAATAGGTGATAGAGGGAACAAGTTCATAATATCATAGCTTTTAAAAAATGAAGGATGAACGATCGTCATAAAGATCCATGGATTTTTATTCAAATATAATTTTATTGAATTTTTATGATAAATCTTGTTCTTCAACTCCCATTTCAGATTGAGAGAACTCAACTCCTTCATTTTATAACTATAACATGAAAATTACTCTTTCTATTTTTAGGTAGTTACTTATTCATTTTCATTACATTGAAATTGATTTCATTAAATAATATCACCTTATTCATCAACCATCCAGTTATCTCAAATTATTAAGATAACTCTCTCATAATTTTTCTTGAGTATACATGTTTTCCCACCCTTTTGGGGAGTCAACAATTTCCAAAGGCTTATTTCTTCTTTGTTGTTCTTGTGAGGACTCTTATTCTAAACTAATTTCATTATAATTTATCTGATTTAATATATTTTATGCTATTTTTTAATTATTTAATTGAACGTATGTGGATAAAAACGTAATTTATATGACCCTATTAATCAAATATCACACACACTTTAATCAAATCATCAAAATAATTCTTAACAATTGAACTTTTTTGTTGACAAAAAATCATTGAATTTGATTATTTCAAGGGTTTTATCCCCCTAGATATATTATTTACATATATATTCATGATTTTTATCATCTAATAAAAATATTATATCCCCTATAAAACCAAAAATCACAACAAGGGATAAATATTTTTTAGAAAATTCTTTTCTATCTGGTAAAAATACTTATATGACATTCATGATTTTGAAATTGTAAATACCCTGAAACTAGAAGACCACATTCGGGAGTTACTTTATTAAATTTGATATAGACACAAGGAATCAGATAAAAACTAATGGAATTGTTTATTAGACTTGGATTACTTGATAGAAAAATGAATCTCATATTACATTTGAAGACTTAATATACAATATAGAATTTTACTTGGGAAAACTATTATTCCATTTTCATATCCCTGTATATCAATCATAATACAATACTTTAAATCCTAGGGAATATAATGATAATAAAATTATAAACATAGTTACTCTATAATGGTATTCTTAAAGTAGAATATATTATGAATAAATAAGGCTTAATCAATATAGGATGGTAAAGAACTGAAAAATGTTTCATTTAATCAATACATTGAACATAAAGAATAATATGTATGAAATAAATGGCAATAAAATATTTCTATATAACTAATAACATAATATTTAAACATATCCGTGTACATTATATCTGATTAATTAATCACTTGTATGTGAAAAAAAATATTCTCATAAGGATGGAATGCCTAATTCTATACATAACAACCATACTGCCGCGACCTTATTCCAAGACATTTTACATAATTGGGTAAGGTGTCTGCCAAAAAACTATTCCAGTTTGTCTCATGTTACCTAATGAACCATCAAGGATCTATAGTAGTCCCTCTTCATCACTTACTAATTCAAATTCATTCTTTATCTAAAATAGAGAAACATAACCATGTACACATTTTTATTGGTAGACTGTTATATGAAACATTAATAATTTCACCAACCAATAACCATAATCAAAAACCATCCAAGGTAATATGGAAAATGGCATCATAATAGTAAATCTATAATAAAAATAATCATAAAACATCTACATAAATAATAATGATTGATCATTACAACATAACCCAATTAGAGAATAAGTAAAATAAGGGTTTTTTCGTTCGTGAATATAAGTACCATAAAATAACATTAAAAACATTCTTGAGGGAAGTATACTTTTCACATTGAGAAGAACATTTAAAAAAATAAAAAATACCAAAATATTAGGAAAAATATTTCTATTTAAAAGTACAATGAAATTATTAAATTAAAATAAAAAAAGGATGTGTTCGGGATGGTGGAAAATTCCATTCATTCTAGGTATATTAAAACTAATATTCCTTTTACATTTTTGGTAAAAATTCAAAAAGCTACTATTTGCATAAATGAAAGGAATATTTATTTTTAAACCATTTTTTAATGAAGGAAAAATTTGTATAATTAATAATTTAAGGGATTTTGAAAAAATATGTGAAGATATTTTTAGAAAAACTGGATATGGAAGAAAAGGTATTTTTACTGAAGAAATATATAAGGTCAACATTTTGTAAAAACATTTTATTAATAATTTTTAGTACCTAACTGATTTAAAATATCATAAATCACCATAAGAGAATAAATTATATTCTGTTTAACATAGAAACTTCAAAAAAAATTCTTCAATGGAGACTTAAACATAAACAATCCTGAATTAGGGAGAAGATTGTGAAATCAACCAATACTACTTTGGTAACTTTTGAATAATAAGCCCCATGAAATAATTAAGTCTAAATTAAACATTAAAATAAAATTAATATAGATATATTAATGATATAATATATAAAATGGAAAATATAAATACCTTAAAAAATAAATAAGTGGTGAATATGGCATATGTCCAACGAAAGTAAAAGTAAGATGAGAGACCTTTACCTAAAGTCTGAATTCATTATATATGTTAGAACATCATTTACAGTACATATATAATTATTATAAATATACTATATATCCCTAATCATATATATCATACCATATATGATTTATGTATAGTATTTTTTTAGTCGTTTATTAATAATTCATTGTAAAAATCATTATTTAAAGTAATAACTACATTATTTTTCAATTATGTTTTTGTTTGGTAGTTTTGATCCTTACACATTTTCATATTTACATAATATTAATAATGATATAAATTATATAAACAGAAAATATATTCACTATATAAGTATTTATA
This sequence comes from Viscum album, assembly GCA_963277665.1. Classification (NCBI taxonomy): domain Eukaryota; kingdom Viridiplantae; phylum Streptophyta; class Magnoliopsida; order Santalales; family Viscaceae; genus Viscum; species Viscum album. The sequence continues at coordinate 1,981,979,635 of OY728143.1, read as the reverse complement.
ATATTCTATAAAATTCAGAGGATGAAAAAATGCGTTAGAGTATTCATGGAGATGGTAGGTTGTACGTAAAGATGAAAATTATTTTCATTTTTTTGACGGATGGAATGAATGATTGATAGAAATTATTTTTTCATTAATGAATAATTATTTTAACATATATATTCATCCAATATATCATTATTACCATAATTATAAAAAAATCTTTAACATCGCTTCGTGGTGGTGGTAGATAACACGAAAACACAAGCAACGTTTTGGTTTTTCAACAGATTGAAAGTAAGAATGTAGATGTGATATTATAGTTATAGAATTTTAATTATGTCAACAACATATATATATATATATGTACATTAAATTAATCATTATATCCATCCTTGAGAGGTGGTGATAGAAAATGAATTACATCGGTTCTTGAGGTGGTAGACCACCGTACACATGATTGAAAGTTCCTTTTCCCATTTGATAGAAGAGGATATTTTTATATGTTATTTTATTAACATAATAACATATAATTATATGGTATTTATTTTTTTAATAATTTTATCATTTTTATGGATATTTCTAATTGTTAATGGATGAAATAAAATCAAAACACAAAGTTACGAATTATACCTCTTCTTTAGACAACCTCCCTAGGTTAATGCCTTAGGCCAAAGAATATTTATTTTATAGTATAAAATAAATATATTTCATGGGGTTGTATTTTGGGAAATTATTTTTTGAGGGACCTGATTTACCAAATAATTTTGTAAGTGTAAAGGGGAGAGGAGATTCAGTGCCCTTTTATAAGTGTAGGGAAGTACACAATAGGAATTTTTGAAAGGAATAAATTGTAACCTGGTTTTTCACATCCCAAAAGGCACAAAAATGGTTCATTCTAGAACCAAGTATGATATTAGGTCTAAATATGGTCATAAATTCTGAATTTGGACAATTTATTAGGACATTTCAACCAATATCTTCTTAAATTAACCTCACGGTAAACATGTTTTAACCATAACCGAGGAAATTAATTATTATTTTTTTAGTATAAAATATAGAAAAAATTATGTTGAACTTATAATATAATAAGAATTATTATAATTAAAAATATATAATTAATTTTTTAAAAATAAATCAAATAGAATTGGCCTAATTTAATTTAAAATTAAACTTGAATATGTGATGAAAAATAGTTTTCAAGTGGAAAAGATTTCCAAAGTATATAATAAAAATTATATCAAAATAGAACATATAATATATTAAAATTAACTAAATTTCATTTAATATAATCAAAATTTATTTTATTTTAAAAAAAAATTAATATAAAATGGAACCTATAAACACTATAATTGGAAAGGTATTTTTCAACAAAAACCATCATTTTACACTATTCATCAAAACATTAATCTTTTCAGAAAATTAAAAAAAATTATAAGATAATTTTATCATAATGATTTTAAAAATAAAGATAAATTTTTAATTAAATTTTCAAAAAATGGTAACACTTAGTTTTAAAATAATTTCAAAGGATGCAATGAAAAACTTTTAATAAAATTTCAGTTTTTCTATAAAAACAGATTTATTCTAATCTAGCCTAAAAAATATTAAATGAATGATAAAAAATGAATTAATATATATTATAAACAATTCATCAAAATAATTCCCAAATAATTTGAAATTTAATTTATAAATACTTAAAGAAAAGGAAAACAAAAAATTATTTATTAGAAGAATATTTTATTCGCTTTCAGTTGATTTATATTTTAATTTCAAATCCATTGATAACTAATGAATATAATTTATACATTTTTAAACCATATAATTTTCATAATATATTTAGTCCTATTTATATCCTTCAACATTACAACTAATTTTTAATGTTTATTTTTAAATAATATATTCCATGGGATGTTTAATATTAGAGTTGTGTATCGAATAAACAATTAAACATAATGCAATTCATCTAAAATATTAGGGTGTAAAATTCTCTCCACCTTTAATTAATTATTTTATCTCTATTTGAACTTTCCCTTGTGAATAAAGGGCTTGATATTTTTAAAACTTATTTTTTGGAAAGACCACATCTTAAAGGTCTTAATAAAAGTTTAGATTCATATATTGGAAAGAGTGGTCAAAAATTCATCTAGAATAACACATAACTAGGATTCAAGTAGGAAAAAATAAAGGGTTAGTGAAACTATAGAAAACAAAAAAAAATAATTATGAAAATTTATAGAGTTAAATGATTAGAATAAATTAAATTATCAAGAGATTATTAATAACCACAAATCCATAAATCATTTACAGGTGAAAAGACCATCAGTTCATCAAAAATTAAGGTTCAATGGTAACACTTATCTTTCAAGATCCTTTTCCTAGAGTTGATTAATTAATTTACCATCCAAAAAATGAAATTAAATAAATATACATAAATGAAATGTTTAATTTCATCCTCTAATAAATTTCTTCTACAATTTGAAATTTGTGTTCAAATGATGAGTATTTAAGATGTATTTTTCATTATTGAAGTACTAAAATTTACTTTTCACATAACATAAGATCCATAAAGAAATGAAATTTCATTCCTTTTTTTTATGATATTTTCAAAACCCAAAATGGTTTTCATAAGTAATCTAATAATTCATTAATTTCTTAAACCTAAACAGTACACCCAAGTTTATATATAATCCATTTCATAAATAGTTAAACTCAAGACTCCTCTAGAAAATGGTTTACCAAATTCAAAGTCTAAAAATTTAGATGTAAAGTTGTTAAATATAAAAACTAAACCTAATATTATATTCCTAAAACAACATAAAGTGGCTCTAAATGTCACATTCCAAATTTGTGTGTAATTAAATAACCATAAAAGATTAATTAACACTTTCATGCTTTATAAAATAAAATCTAAAATTATTGAATATATTTAATAAATATATGAATATAGTAAACTTCATCAAAGAGAATATAAACCATCCAATCAATAACCAATTTCAATATCACCAATACTATCCCATAAAAATATCATTATTATCTCAATAATGGGAAAATATAAAGGATTATCTTCTGAAAATCTTATGTTTTCCAAAAATATCAAACTTCCACTGAATCACTTTTCTTAATCATTTGTAACTTTCAAAATAAGTTTTCAAATCCTTAGAGAAACAATATTGTAGTATAGTGATTATAAATTTACATATTATTATAATCAGAACATAGTTAATAACTCATTCTAAAACATAATTCATTAATCTATGTACATATACATTTTAATCATTCCACATCAGTTGTATTAATAGCATAATCTTGACCATGATCCCTTAGATAAATCTAAGTTATACTCCCTTAAATATTGGTGGATTATCTCTTCTATTGACTCATCTCCTTATAGTATAAATACTATACAATATAGTTTTCTATCTTACCCTTGCATTCACATTTTTTATTGACTCATTCTCTACGCATGAAGAAATGTGTCAATCCCTTCTAGAATGTACCAAGGTGTTTCATTCCGAAATTATAACTTTTGGATAATTAATTATTTCCCTTATTTCCCTTATCAATTATTTTATCTGAAATCATATTCTTCTCTCTATTTACTTTGAATCCTTATGAATGGGATAATTGTTTCTCTCTCTTGATAGCTCATGATATTATATCCTCATATAACGAGGAGGTTTGGGAGACTAGTATCCTTAAAAGGACCATCCTAAGACAACAAAATAAATGTTTAATTTTTCTTTTTGTATTACATATGCAGTCTACAACATAAATTTCTAGCCTTGTAAAGTTGAATACAACATTTCAACATTTCCATCATCCATTTTTCATAGACTCATAAATTTCTATTCCATATCTACTCATTTCAGGTGAGAATGTTTCCCCAAAAATAGTACCTTAAAATGCATCCACTCAATGTTTTCTATTTCTTCTTTATCCTTAGTGTTTTCAATTAATCTCCACTTTTGATCTACGTCGTTTGATAGAAAATAAACATCTATGACTTCTATACCCCTTTCATTACTTCCCAAAGAGAGAAATATCTTCTCTAAGGAACATATTAAATTCTCAATTAAAAATAAATTTTTAGTTAAATTATATGATGGAGGTTGTTGATGTATAAAGATGTTTAAAATTTCATAACATATTTTGGTTAAGTGTTATGCTATATCTGGGAAATGTTATTAAACATAATGTAAGAAATCATCCCCAATACGGTTACAATTCTATTAGCTCTACTTATGGCTCTATAAATATCTTCATTATATAGAAGTGTAGGGAAATCCCTACATTGTTTTTGTGAATTGATATGGTTTTCATTCCTTTTACTATATTCCATTTATAAAAATTGAAATATATTACATTATATAATAACATTATGAATAATAATACATAATTTCAGAACTACTTACACAATTTACATGAATGAAAAAATTTATAAATAACTATTCCAATATTCATAAATAGGGTTCCATTGAGAATTATCAATTCATAACAATATTTTCATAATAATCATAATGGTTTGTAATGAATTTGTTAATTAGCTTAATAATATCCTCTGGGAGTGTCAATCCAAATTTTTAAAAAATCCCATTTTCATCCACCATGTTTGGATCATGTTATAGAAAAAAATTTCTGCTTTGGAGTTATTTTCCTTAGGTACATCGATTCCAGATCCAGATCCACTTATAGAATCTTGATAAGGATGTATTGATAATAAATCCATATAACATCCAACATAAGAAATTATTAACATGATATCATATACTTTGACATATCTTTAAAATAAGTCATTGGGTTATGTTCTCTAATCTATGTTTTCTTATATCAAGTTCCCATGGTTTCTATTAAACATATTCTACTATCAACTATAAATACCCCAACACTAATATACCCGATTTACTGGTTATATTATTACATTGGTACTACATTCTATGAATCACATTACAATAGACCAAATAGCTTATTAGTCATGGAAAACAAGATAAATACTTGAATATCATATTATAAATGATGACTTATCATACAACTTATAATTTTATTTTTGAAAACCATTGTTCCCATTAGCATATCCATGCATATAAATCATAATAATCTTCCTCATATCCATGTGAATAGAATAAATAGAAAATAGTGATCTTATATGATTCTTAATGGTATTTATACAGTGGAACTAATCATGAATAAATAATACATAGTCAATATGTAAATTTAAATAATTGAAACAAATTCCATTTAATCAATAACTTCAAAATAAAGAACAATATGTCCAGAAGAAATGATGATCAAATAAATATTTATAAATAATCACATGATCTTAAAATTTATCCACAAATATTCTAACAAATCAAAAAATAACATGGACCTCAATTACATATCTCATAATGATGGAATTAATAATTAGATACATCATTACCATACCTTTAAATCCTTATTCTAAGATATCTTACATAAATGGGTAAGGGCTCGCCAAATCCCCAAGCTAGTTCTTCTCAAGAAGCCAACCGATGTATAGAGGGGTTATGTTGAGCCATTTACATAACCTATTAAATCTAATGCATTCCTTATATGATATTTAAGAAACATAATCATATAAACACTTGTATTTTAAAATACCCATATAAAATTTTAATAATTTCCCAAATAAATAAACATAATAAAAAACTATCCGGAGTAATATAGATAATTGTATCAAAGTTCTATATCCCCAATAAAATTGATCATAACCCATCAATATAAATAATAAGGATGTTTTTATTTCAACATATCAATATATTCAAATAAGTAAAATAATAGGTTTTTAGTTAGCTAATAGAAATAAAATAATAATCTCACAAAAAGATTCTAAGGGAAATATCCTTTTCACTTTGAAAATCAGTTTTAAAAAATTAAAATTAAACAAATATTAGTAAAACAGTTTCTTTAAAATTTTATTTATATTAATAAATATAGATTAAAATAAATGATTTTTCCTGATGGAGTGAAATTATTTTCATTTCAAGTACATTAAAACAAAAATTACTTTTAAATATTTTTTTAAAACTTCTAAAAGTACCTCATTTGGAAAATGATCCGAATATTTCTTGTCACAACCCCAATATTTCTTGGTACGTCACTTTTTAAATTTAATCACTTTTATATCTTGTGTAACACATAACTCAAAGGATAAACGAACAATGATATATAATTAAATATCTTTATTTGAACATGACTGTTATAACCTAGCCGTTAAATTGGAGGAAATGAATATTATTAAGAAAATTATGGAATTTATATAATATATATTTAATAAAAAAACTACATTCATCCAAATTATATTATATGAATAAGATAGTAATATTTCCAATTTTATGTGTTAAAATGATATATTTTTCTAATGTTATTTTCACCGATGTTTTATGGGACACTTGTATTAAATTTAGTTATTGACACTTTTACAAATTAATTTATTAAAAAAACTTTTTATTTGAAAGTGGAGCATAAAAATTTACATTGGTTGAATTTTTTGTATTTTTATAATGACTTTCATGTTTTGATGAATAGTAAACAAAATAAGGCATTATAATAGAAAACTACTTTTTCAACAAATTTATTTATAATATTTAACTATATATTTGTATTTTTTTAAAGATTAATTAGCTAATTTTTTTTATTTAATCTAATTTAGGTCCTTGAAATCACTTTGATAATGAAAATGGTTATAAAAAATTATGAGCTTTTGAACATTTTTAAATTAAAAATTCATTTTACAGTTTCACCAATGAGATTTGTTTCAATTAATTTAATACAGTTCTTATTTTTGAATTAATTAAATGAGTACATATTTTTAATAATAATGTCATTTCTTTTGAATATATCCCCTTTATTTAAAAACAATATGAATATTATCTTTATTAATTTGTTTTATTAACACCGTTATGGTTAAATTGTGCAATAATTATAAAAAATATATTTTAAATATTATAAAATTGACACAAAACGTTTTCTAATTTCATTGTATATGTGTTTTCCATCTCAAATTTTTTTCAGAAATTATAAACGTTTTAATCAAATTGGATGATATTATTACATTAATTGTATTTTATTTCAAGAGAAATCAAGGATTTCATACTCATAATTCTAATAAATATATCATTTTAATATAGCGTTATATGGAAGACGAATTCGAATATAAAGATTTGATTAAAATTGAAAATGTTTATATTTATCTTAAGTATTTGTTTTATATTTTTTGTAAATAAATAATTACCTTTAATGATAATACAATGATTATCTAGTAATTGTTTAATTAATGTAAATATCAAATAAATAATATTAAAATTTTCAAAATAAATACAATTTTTCATAATTAATGTCATCCAAGAATTTTATTGATACATTTGACATGTTAGTGCTATATTATAAGTGTTGTTTCGAATATATCTTGTTCAATGTATTTTTTAAAAATTCAAATAATGAATAGTACCCAAATTAACATTAATGATATTTTAAAATAAATAATATTTTATTAAATGATATAAAAATCATAAAAATTTAAAATTACACTAAAAATTAGAATAAAGTAAAAAAGTGAAATTAATGAACATTTTATGGTTCTTTTTTCATTGTATAGTGACTATATTAAACCGTAAATAGATAAAAAACAAGTTCTAGTGGTAATAGTTAAAAGGTTTAACAAAAGGTTCGAGCCAAATGATAAAGGATTGATAGCAAACTAAACTTGTATAAAAAATATTGGTTCAGAGGATATTTACCCATAATTATCTAATTTATAAACAAATCACTTTGAAGCCCTTTTAATTGAAAAACAAGTTATATTATTTTAATATTATTTTAATTTCCAAAAGAGACCCTCACTTCAATTATAAAAGAGAATATCCTCCCTCACTTCATTACACCATCTTTAGCCTTATAGATTAACCAAAATATTCATACGTATCCTCAAACCATAATTATCCATGTTCTCCAAGTATTATAATTCTAAAAATACTAACTATTGATCCCTAGAACAGAGATCAAAATGAATTCAACCTAAAAAGTGCTAATTCTTTTACCAACTCATTCATGTTCATTTGATCTTCAACATACTCTTCACATGTTGTTAACATGATAAAGTAATAAACAGATAATAATTCAAGTTATGATATTTTATTAGGATTATGGTACAACCATATTCTACATTTCATTCATCCTAAGAAAAAATTGGTGTGCGTGCGTACGTACGACTTACTGTCTACACGTCGGGGGGTAATATTTTTTTTCGTCACCACTTTGATTGGATATGTATAATGATGGTTATAATGGATATAATTAAATAATATAACATTATAGTGATTATTTATAATTAAAATATATTCCATTTCCATACCCTTTAACTATTAATGGAATGATATCATCGCTTTTTCGTATATAGGGCATACCGTCTCCACAATGCAATGATATTAATTTTAAAAATTAATCATTCAGTAATGATTAAAAAAATGTATATAATGTGTAAATATAATATATATGAACTTGATTTCCTTATTTATATGGAATATATATATCTTATGCATAATAAACAATACTAACATGATAATAAATCAGAGGAAAATAAAGTAGTTAACACCTAAAAAAAGAGTAACAATGAAATTTTATTAAAAAAATAATAAAAAGACCATATACTGCATCATATATATGGATAATTTTTTGGTAAAATTAATAAAATTATTTAAACCAAAATAAATTATTTTAAATCACATTAAACTATATAAAAGTGCAAGGTAATGGATTTGTGTATTACATTTATTTCAGTGGGACACATTCCTTACACCCTACTTATGACATGTGTATGGGGTATATAATGCCCATGAAGGTATTTTATGACTATTATTCTGAATATTATAGTATTTAAATAAAAATATAATTTTCCTTAATTCTTTGGACATAAGACTCTTTTGATTATAAAGTGGTAAGTGTTAATTTTCCAATATCATTATTATTATGGATTGTTTATATATAAGTATCCACTATGGAATATTAATCATAAATGTACATGTTTCATTAAAAAAATAATAATTTTTTTTATTATTATCATATAAATTATTAAATAATTTTTACCCAAGGTCAAATTTTTATTACACAGTTCAAAAGGAATATTTTTTTCATTTTCCAAATAGGTATATTATAGATTTTTCGACAAAAATATGAAAGGAATGCTTTTTAACTTATACGGAATGAGAATATTTTTCCACTATCATGAAATAGAAATGTCTCGAAGCTTAATTTTTTTGTCTAAAAACTCTCCTCTCAAAAAATAATTTACAAAAAAACATGGTCATTTAAATAAATGATTTCAAATTAAAAAATGGTTATTTCTCATATTAAATTGTTGAAAAAAATATTTGAGAATTTTCATCTATGTCAACATCATTTTTTGTATATTATTATTAGTTTAGTTTGATCTATTATGATACCTTATAACATATTTTATTGAAGGTTTTATGATCATTTTGACTATCAATGTGATATTTTCATACCATTCACGATTTATAGTTGAAGTATTCACATTTCGTGTCCGAGTTTTTCAATATTAATGTATATGTTGTTTATGTTTCAAACATTTTAAATGAGGAATGAATTTGACGTATTTTGGGGTAGGAGGGGACTACTATAGCACCTTGATGCATCATTATCTCCCATAAGACAAAATCAGTTTGCATGAATCCTTTCTTAGCCATTTAAAAGTAGTTTTAAATTATCAATAGGATAGATATTGACATGAATCAGATGGGTTTCTTCCCAAAGACATAATCTATCACAAGGATACATCATGATAGTAACTATCTTGAGGATATATATTGATACTGCATATATCCAATATTATACATTCATTCGTTGTTATTTTTCCATGTAATTATTTGAATAGTTAGAATGTCAATTGTTATGTTTCCTACCTCATGTGATTATTTAAATGTAATATCGATCAGTAATTTAACTTTATATATTTTTTTATTCCATATTTAATCATAGATTTTGATGTATAATTACCCTTTTGAGCATTTGATCTCACTCACATCATATTTTCATTTTTCCTTAGAATTTTGAGAAGTGTGTTATGACTGAAATGCATGGATACACAAAGGGGGAATAATGGAAGACTCAATGAAATTAATTTTTGTTTTTTTAAAAAATACTACATGGATTAACAGTATATATCATGTTTACTAAGAATATTAAACAATTAGATTCTATGGGATTTGATTAATTATATCTTATTACAATGTGTTAATGTATGTCACTGACTTCGTGTTAATTGGTTTGTAGACATTATATTTTGTATCTGAGAAAGTTTAGTAGAATCACGGGAAACTTTTTTTAGAAAAAACAATATTAGGGAACATAACACTAAGATATACTTTGAGGTTAACCATAGAATAAACCTAAATTTTTTTAAAGTAGATATCATGTGGGTCTTCTAAGAAATACATCCATTTATAGATAATAAAAGTGGATGGAGTTCTAGAATAGATGGACTTAAGGGTAATAACTCTGACAAGGTGTGTTGTGCCTGACTCAGCCTAACCTAGTACAAAACAATGGTCTATAGTATGAACCTTATTTGACACTACTAGGGGATATTCTTAGGATAATTCATATTTTCTTAGTAAATCATTAATAAGGATTTGAAAGTAAATACGTCCCAACGTAAACAATGTATATGATTATGAGAATGTCTTTGAATAAATTTTCATCTTTTGATAAGTGTTTTACTAGTTGGAAATTATGCATTTTAATTCATGGCCTGATATAGTGTATTCCATTATTTATAAATGGCTCCTAGCAGAAGTAAAGGAAACTGTATCAATACACGCATTCCATTTAGGGATTTCCCTCTTGTGAGATATAGTGATGTTGGAGCTTGAGATGCAACTAGTGTCTATCAACTTATAACTATACTGAGATAGTTGACTTAGTTTGTGAAAAATATCCTTACATGAATGTAGAATCCTGATCTAAAACATGGAGGACCAATGTTAGTAAAATTCATGAGATAGAAACCACTAATATTCAATAGGACTACAAATCAATTTGTATCTAAACAATGGATAAAATAATTAGAGATGATATTTCGTGCATTAGGAAGAAATGAATGGGAGAATACTTTCATCTTAGTTTATTTACTCTCAAAATATACAGATGAATGGTCTTAATTGATTCAAAATATGAAGGAGGGGAATAAATATAAAACATAGAATTTTAGGAATTCCATGTACTCTTTATGTAAAAATATTTCCCTTGTGAACTACGAGTGAATATGGGGAGTAAATTTCTATTTCTCATGAAAAAAGAAGGATGAGAAGGTTTCTATCTATGAAGCCAACTTTACAAGGATATCATTTCAATTTAAAAACTAAATACATAATCCCAGGAGTAATATTTTTCATTTCGTTGAATGGTTAAAGACATCCTTTAAAGGGAACTAGTATCCAAAAACATCTCATCATATGAAGATATATTCGCATTTTCTATTAAGAAATTAAATTAATTTTCCATCTTTTATGACTTTAAAATAATGTATTATGATAATATAATTGCACAGAAAAATATTGATAAAGGGAAGATAGAAAAGAATTACTTTACCGCATGTGATAATTGTGTATAGAATTACTCTAGGAATTTATTTAAAGTATTGGGTGTTTGTTATAAGTGCGGATAAAATGGTTACCATGAAAATGAATGAAAAGGGACGAAAAAAATACTGGTATTTAGTGTTTCAATAGTAGTGAAATGGGTCACTATGTAAATAAATTTACAATGTGTCAAGGAAATATACCACAGAATAAACCAATGGACCAAGGTTAAGCATATGTGTTCCCATAGTCTAAGTGGAATAATTAACGTATTTTTGTTCTTAGATTCATGATTTTTTTGTAAAAGTATTATATCAATGATATTATAGTTATAAGAATCTGGATATATATAAGGATTGTACAGTAGTATGTCTTCATTAAGTATTTGGAATCATGCAAGGAGATCAAGGTATTAATATATTTGGCATGTGATATTATGGGTAACATTACTATATTTATGCATTCTAATTTTAAAATTTACAGATATTTTTACTTAATGTTTTGGCATTGAATTTGTACAGATGTATTTTGAATAAGTATTTAGGTAATTTCCTTTGTAATGGATTAAATTTAACATTGGATATTATTTTTTGAGGTTAAAGTATGATTTAATGGATACCTTATGCTAAACTTATTAGTTTTCATAAACATTTAATAGGATGATGTAAATACTTTTAAACATTATGATTCATCATAAGTTCTTCACACACAAAAATATGTATTTAATATCCATCTCCAGGTGTACTCAATGAAGTGAATATAGATTGAATCACAACCAAAGGATGACATTTTTATATGGAAAGAAATAAAGTGAGTTTTTGTGAGTGATTTATCAATATATTAAAATAATATCTATAAATTAGTAAAATTATTTTTGAACAAAAATTATAGTTGTTTAATTTTATATTTGAAAAATTAATGGTTATTTAGCCCATCATATATTTAAGGTTTTGTTATTGTAGAATTCATAATGACCATGTTCTCTATCCCTATCCATCAGAACATGATCGTTATCTTCCTCTCTCATTTACTGGTTTTCACTTCACAAAAAAGTTACCTTATTTAAAAATCATAATTTTTTTGACCTTCACATTTCTTTTTCCCTCTTATTTACAAGAATTTGTATTAATCCTATTTCTAAAGTGGGTCACCAGTAAAATACTTTACAAGTATTACCCTTTGATTTTTGATGTGAAATTTCCAATTAATAGGGACATTATATTTATTGCGGGGAGAATTTAACAGCCTAAAATTTTATGGTATTCCTCTTGTTAAATTTAATCTCTTTGGTAGCTTACGTTTCACACAACACCAAGCTGAAATGAACAGTGATATACAATTAAATATCATTATTTTAACATGATCGTTATAAACTATTAGTTTTATTGATGATAATGAAAAGTATAAAGAAAATTATTACATTTATATATTATATATTTAATAAAAAATTTATTATTCATCCAAATTATTTTATTGTCATAAGATAATAATAAATTCAAATTTATGCACTAAAAGGCTATTTTTTCCGAATTTTTCTTTACAGACTTGTGATGGTGCACTTGCATTAAATTTAGTTTTTGTCACTTTATTAAATTGTATTAGAAAAAATAAACTTCTTATTTAAATTTTAGTATCTAATTAAATTTGGTTGAATTTTTATATTTTTATATTTTTTTTAATGTTTGGATGAATAGTGAAAATAATAAGGAATTCAAATTGAAAAAAAACTGTTTCATCAAATTTATTTATAGTAATTAGTTATATAATTTAATTATTTTAATGTATAATTATATCATGTTTTTATTATTTAATAAAATTTAGGTCATTGGAATCAATTTCACATTGAAATTTTATATAAAAACATTGTGAACTATGGGACACTTTTAATTTAAATACATGTTTTCTTATTCCACCAAGGGGGTTAAATTTCAATAAATTTCGTCCCGTTGTAGTTTTTTTAATTTCTAAAAATTGATTCCATGTTTTGAAGCATAAGGTATAAATTATTTAACTTGTTCCCTTTTATTGTTGGACAATATGAATAGTAATTTAGTAATATAATTTATTACCATAGTTAAGGGTAAATCAGGCAAGTAAACGTAAATATTATATTATAAAAATTATAAAGTTACCCTAAGATATGTAATAATTTATTCTAGGAGTTTTTTTAGACAGAAATATTTTTTGGGACTAAATTACAACCTTTCTAATCCACTTGGATGATAGAATGACATTTCTTATATTTTAATCATAGAGAAGTTAAAGATGTCCTAATCATATTTCTAATAACTATTTTATTTTTAATATAGGGTTATATAGAAGATAAATTAGATAATGAATAGTAAATTAAAATATAATATTTATGTTTTTCAGAATAATTTATTTTATTTTTTTAGGAAATAAATAATTACCTTAAAGTATTATACAACGATGATGCAGTAATTGTTTAATAAGATGAAATATCAAATAAATTATATTAAAAATATTAAAAATTATAATTTGGAATAATTAATATCATAAAAAAAATTATTGGTAACATTAACATGTTCGTTATATATTAGAGTTATTGGTATGAATATATCTTATTCTACTTATTTTTTTGTAAATGTAAAATAATGAATTGTATCTAGATGGACATTAATGATATTATTAAATAAATAATATTTTAGTAAAAGATATAAAATTAATAAAAATATATAAATAGGCCAATTAATTTTTATACTGTTTAATATGTCATAAATTATCTATTTAAGGTTTTATTGGAGTTTTTGAGAAACTATATTAACCCATAAATAGTTAAAAATCCAAGTTTTCATAGTAAGAGTAAAATGGTTTAACTAAGGGTTAAATCCAATTAATAAGGGTAATAATGTAACCTAGACATGTCTAAAAACATTTGTTGGGAAGATTTAGACACATAATCATATTATCCTCTAAATAAGTTACATTGTAACCATTTGGAAATGAAAATTAAAAAATATAAATTTAATATTTTAATAATTTCTAAAAGTGGCCCTCTCTTCAATATTAAAAGGGAACCTCCACCCTCACTTTATCACACCACGTTGATCCATCTATATTGACCAAATTCTGCCCATTTATTCTCAAGACATCCTTATACATGTTATTTAGGTATTATTATTCTAAAAACACCAACTCTAGACCCATTATGAAGAGATCTAATGGAATTCAACAGAAAAAGAGGTAATTGTTTTACCAACTCATTCAAGTTAATTCCTTATTCTACTTACTCATCATATGTTGTTTCCATGATAAAGTAATAACTACAATATAATATGTATGATGAGATATTATTATGATTATTGTATAACCATATTCAATCATATATATATCCTATTAAAAACAAAAGCACTACACATGTATACGTATGGCTTAAGATCTCCATGTCATGGAGTAATTTTTTTCATCACCATATTGTTTGAATTTGTATAATTATGGATATAATGTATATAGATAATAAATATTACATGATATTGATTTGATATAGTTAAAATACCATTCAATTCCATTCCTTTTCACTATTAAGGTAATTATATGATCGATCCGGCGTGCATACAACCAACCATCTCTATGATGTGATAACATTCATTTTCCACAATAATAATTAAAGAATGATAATAAAAATTTATATAATGAGTAAATATAATATCTATGAACATAATATATTTCATTAAATGAAATATATATATCCTATTCATTTGAAACCTGACTCACATAACAAAACATGCATAGGGAAATGAAGCAGATAACACCCCATACAAGAGTAATAATGAAATATTATTAATAAAATGAAATAAGAAGATCATATATAAGATCAAAAATAACTTTAAGGTTTTATTATGAATTAATAACATTATTTAAACCATAATACAGGATTTAAAATCACATTCATCTAAAATATATTAAAATATAAGGGATTTTTGTCTCACTTTTTTTTCGGAGGGACTCAAGCCTTATACAATACTTATTTTTTGTGGTGTATATAAGTCCTATTAATGTCTTTTATGACTAATATTTTGGATATTATAGTATTATAATATCCATAAAATTTTATTTCATTCATGGGGAATAGTATTCAACTAATTATAATACGTTACTGGTTAATTTCGCAATCTCCTTTTTATTCTGGATTGTTTATATATAAGTATATGCTAGGAAATATTATCATATATGTCGATGTTTCTTAAAAATGTTTTCAAAGACATTTTTACTATTATCCTACAAATGGTTAAATAATTTATATCCATTTTCAAATTTTTATAAAAGAATTGGAAAGGAATTTTTTTTTTTCATTTTCTAAATTGAGGTACTTGACGAATTTTTCAACAAAAGTATGGAGGTAATGTTTTTTTAACATATATAGAGTGAATAGATTTTTCCTCCACCATGATTCCATAATATATGAGGCTTTACTACATATTTTCAAGATTATTTTCAATGAAAATATTTTAATTTAACATTTCATGTCATTTGAAATAAATAGTTTCAATGTAAAAAAGGGGTATTTCTCTTATGATTTTGTAATGATTTTATTACGGTATTTTCATATATGTAGAAATGTTATGTTGGATATTATTACTTATTGAGGTTGATCTCTTATGATATCTACAAATATATTTTATTTAAGTTTTTATGATCAATTTGACTATAGAAGATCTATTTTGATTAAATTAATGGTTTATTGTCGAATTATTCAAAGTTAATCTACGAGTTTTTCAATAAGAATATTTTTGTTGTTTATGTTTCCCCGTTTTTATATGAGTAATTAATTAGAATTATGAATTGATTGGTGGGGAATTATATAGCCCCAATATGCATAAATAAGTCTCATGATATAAAATCAGTTCAGGACAAACACATCGTGTTTGTTTCAAAGAAGTTTCAAATTGTTAGGAGGATAGATATTGACAAAAATTAGACCGGTTTCCACCCACAGAATTAAATTTTCATAATTATAAATTGTGATTATAAATATATTTTGGATATATCTTGATACTTTATATGTCTAAAATTATTCACTTCTTCATTATTATTATTTCATGTGATTATTATATTTGTTATAATAGACATGTTTAGGTTTCCAAGCTCATGTGACTATTTAAATGGGTTGTGTATCAGTCATTAACCTTTTCTATATTTTTTTATGCCATATTTACTCATAGATTTTGTTTTATGATTACCCATACTGGGAAATTTAGCTCACCACTTTCATATGTTCCAGTTTTACTCATTATTTTGAGAAGTATGTTATGATAGATTTGTAGGGTTACAAAATGGGGGAATAATGGAAGAATCAATGAAATTATTTGTGTATTTTATGTTACAAAATTTAATGTTGATTAAAAGTTTCTACCTATTCTACAATGAAAACTAAACTAATAAGCCCCTTAGGATGTAATTCCTTATTTATTATGTCAATTTATTAAATTAATGCACTAACACTGAGTTAGTGGGGTCATGTTCAATACATTACTATTAAGTTGTTTTGAAAAAATGGGAAAAAATAAATTTTGTAAATCATTTTGAAAAGGTTTACAAAAAATTGAATATATTTTTCAAACAAAAGTGATATGGAAAATAATGATTTTTAACCAAAGGGAGAAATAAGGTCAACATTTCATAAAAACATTTTATCAATAATTTTAACGGCCAAACTGAAGAAAATGGTGATATTACATGAAGATTTCAGGAATATCCAAATTAAAAGAAAATATATTCGTTTTAAGATGGATGTATCATACTATTCGACCAAGTTATACTTAAACATTATCAATATTCAATTATTGATGAACTTTTGAAACCAACCTTACCAATTTGGTATGTTTGATTGTAAGTCCCATGGAAAAAATAGCTTCAAATTAAACGTTCAAATAACATGAAAATATTTTTATTTATGAAATAAAATATAAAAGGTTAAGCATATATACCATGCAAAAGAAATAAGTTTTGAATATGGATTATGTCTCACAAAAATAAAAGTGAGATGAGAATCCCTTACCTCAGGTATAACTTTATTTTTATGAGTTTTAACATCCTATATAATAATTATATATTTATTATAAATATATTGAAGAACCATAACCATATATTTCATACCAGATATTATATACATAAATTTTTTTATCACATGTTTATTAATAATTATTTTTTAAAATCATTCTTTTCGATAATAATTGATTCATTATTCATGTAAGTTCTATTTTTGTCGTTCGAATGCTAAAAATTTGATTGTGGATCAATATTATCCATAATTTTAGACATGATTTAAATATAATATTAATAAATTACAAAATTATTTTTAATATTCTCTAAAATATAGAGGTAGAAAAAAAGTTACACCATTCATATAGGAGGCATGCCATACATACTCATGAATGTTGTTTTTTTAGGAATGGAATGAATAAATGAAACAAAATATTTTAACTTTATTTAATTATTATAAAATCAATATTATAATATATATTCATTAAATATATCCTTATTATCATCCATGTAAAAAAAATGAAAAATGTTTCACATTAGTTCGTAGAGGCGGCTGTCCACACCTACATAAGGGTGATGTTATAGTTTTCTAATTGATTCAATGTTAAGAAGGAATATGTGATATTATAATAAAATTAATGTAATTATTTAATAAATATAATATATATATGTTTAATCTATAATTATTTTCATCCATGAGAGGTGGTGGTACAAAACAAGTTATATTAGTCTTCAGGGTAGTTGCCCACCGTACACATGATCAACAGTTTTCTTTACCATTTCATAGAAGAGGAGATAAAATATCATTATATGTAATATACTATATTTAGTATTTTACCATATTTTATGGTTATTTTAAGGATTAATAAAATACATAAAATTAAAATCCAGGGTTAAGAAATACTCGTCTTCTTCAGATAACCTATATAGGTTTACACATAAATCCTTAATAGATTTATTTTTTGATAAAACTAAGGACATTTAAAAATGTATAGGTATTTATGTAATTTATTTTGATGGTTATATTCTGAAATAATAGTTTTTTAATTGTGAATGGGATAGGAGAGTGGGTTCCCTTTTATATGTTGGAGGAACCACACACATTGATGTTTTGAAAATAATTAATTGTACCCAAATTTTTCACCTTACAAAAGGATAAAATATGAAATATTATCACAAATTAGAAGACATAAGGTCTAAATGTGTCTATAAAATTTTAAATTAAAATTTTATTAAGTCATTTTATCCCTTATCATCTTTGTTTTACCCCTCGGTAAACATGTATTACCTATAACTCTGGTAATTAATTTTTATTGATTTTACAACTCATTATAAATAAAATTGAACTTATAATATAATATTAATTATTATAATTCAACATATAGAATAAATTTAACTTAATTAAATTCATATAGTTAGAAGAATTTAATTTAAAATTAATCTCGTAGTAGCAATGAAAAATCGGTTTCCCAAAGGAAATGTTTTCAAAAGTATAAAAAATTTTCATATCAAAATTAAACATATATTTTATTGAAATAACTATAACTATATTATATATATTTTATAAAATATTAATTTAAAAAATTTATATTTAAATGGTTCTTGTAAATTATTTAAATAAAAAAACATCATTCAATAAAAATCTGCATTTTTTACTATTCATAAAAAAATTAATCATCTCTTAAAATTATAAAAAATAAATTCTAATATATTTTATACATGATGATTTCAAAACTAAATTCAAAATTTTCAAATACATTTTATTAAAAAAAATTCAATTTACATTTAAAATATTTGCGCAGAATGTGATAAAACCTTTTTTAGTAAAATACAGTTCTTAAGAATAAAACTGGATTTATTCTTATCAATTTCATAAAAATGTTTTAGATGAATAATAAAATATCTTTGTCAATATATAGTATATCAATTTCATCAAAAAATATTCCCAAATAGTGACTAATTTAAATTATTATAGAAAAAACATGTGTTAATAGAAATAGATTATCAAAAAAAATTATTCACTTTCAAATGATTTTTCTTTTAATTTCAAATCAATTTATAAAAAATTAATTTATTTCATAAATTCTTTAATAATATATTTTTTATAATTTATTAATACATTAAATAGTAAACAATTTAACATCTTTGATATTATTTTTATTTTTAAATTACATATTTCATAGGATGTCTACGCATGGTGTTGCATGTTGTATACGCTATCGAACATTATATTATTATTATAAAATATTGGGGTATTGCAGAAAACCTTATTGATTGTTTTTTTATGATAATGAATACTAAAATACAATACACATTTCCACCTAAATTTTATATATTTTCCTATATTTTTTCTCTTCACATGTAATAGTATATTTTTCTTTAAAGTTATATTTATATAATAAATAATATTCTCAATAATATTCCATTATGTGTTTTTCTTCTATTGCGCCAATTTGTTTTTAGGAATAAACCAATAATATAGTCATTAAATTTACTTTATGAATAATTTTTTATACCCTTTTTTTGAATAAATTTATACTCCCATATTTTCCACAAAGATCGTCCCTTACTCTGAGTAATATCTCACTATTTGAATGGATTAAAAACATAATTTATAAAATTATTGATATGAATTTCCTTCATTAGAAAGTATAGTTTAATAAATAAAAGTCAATTATATTATTAAACACTCTTTTATTTCAAAAAATACAAATTATTCTTCACCTTGGTGAGTATTTATGTTACATTATATATATTCAAAAGCCACTAAACTTCATACTTTTAGAATTTACACTTATCCAACTCAACCATGTTAGATAAATTATCCACAGTTCTATTTTCCTTCTCAAACTCAACAATATTTTAAATTTTATTGTTAATATTCTAATTCAACATATAATTTATTTTATATTCTTGTAACTCTTCATCACAGATTGAAGAAACCACTTCTTCTTCTTTCTTCATGTTAAATTCACTCTTTTATTCATTAACATTAATTTTTTAATTGAATTTCTTCTCACATAATGTTATTGGTGAAAAAAACACTATAATTTAAATCACTTCTATTTTAATACCTATAAATATTTATTTATATTTGTAAAATATGTAACACCCTAAGAGTTGTTTTAAATAATTACCTCCAAATAAATGATTTTCGATAGGTGACAACACACACAACCTTGAGTCCTATAAAAACTTCATATATTATATTGGTATAACTATGTAATTAAATTTCTGGGTAATAATTGGATTATCTACTTCACAAAAAAATTATGGTTTACACATGTTTATTATATGTTTATTTTTTAATAATTGATTTGAAATAAAAAAATTAAATTTTTTGAAAGTAAAAGATATATTTTCTAGAAAAATGTTTTTTTCATGTAATGTAATTTTATCATAATAAATAAAATTAATGGAAATATTTATGACATTAAATAAATTTATGTTTTTAATATCAATAAAATGTATTACCATTCATATAAAGTTTTTACTATGCATGGGATAAAAATATATATAGTATTATAATTAAAACTATATTTTTATAAAACTTGTTTTCATAATGTTTTGTGCACATATTTCAAAAATATTTTATAAAACTTATAAGAATTTAATTTGAAAAAAAATATTAAATATTTATAATTGTAAGTGCAAAATTTGTTAAATATGTTTTATTTACTTTTTGGCATTGTGAATAGTAACAATGATAAAATTTATCACTGCGGTAAAGAGTAAATCGTGTTAATCTTGGATAAAACTATGTTTTAAGGTATCATTTTCCACTAACTTCCTATAGAGTGATGGGAATTATACTCTTATCACAGTGGGACTAAAAAAAATATTTAAGAGGCACTTCTACATGAAAATTACCTATATAATATTTAATCAAATTACAAAAGATCGATCTCATTATTCTATATATCTTTTATATGTTCACATTGGGAAAAAAGAATGTTATTGGTGAACCTAAATCTCTATTTTGAAAATTATTAAATTATATTCCTGATGTAAATTAATTTTTATTTTTTATTTTTATATAATTACCTTATATGTTTTTGTAATGCCGACATAATATTTCTTCAATTAATAAAATAATATAATAAATGATTTTAAAAATATTAAAATTAATATAATTTGATTTATTTATAGTGTTATGTGTTTTTTATATTTATATAACATAATAGTTTTTTCTAAATGGATTATATTTTAATTTAAACTATGTCATGAGGTCTTTAAATAAAAATTAAATAAAAAGATCAAAAAATGACATTAATGATATTTTATAATAATTAATCTTTTATTAAATTGGATAAAATTAATTAAAATATTATCTTCACCAATTTGGATATAATATTATTCAAAATCATCCATGATCCATTTATGATTCATTTATCCAATTATGATAACATTATTAACCCTTTATGCATAATGTAGTTGTTACCACGGTTGAGGTCAAAAACATTTAACAAAGGGATTAATAAAAAAGATAATATTTATAATGGAAAGAAAACATATATAATTTTTTTATGATTTTATTTAAACTCTATAAACTTTATATTCAAATTAATGTCCATTGATGACTTTATTATATTTTGATCTTTTATGAAATACAACGTCTTTCCCCTCACTCCCATATAAAATAACAATCATCCTTTCTCTTATTTACACCACTTTCCAGGATCTTGATTGACTATTCCCGAATGAAATACCTTATAAACATCCTTATACATATTATATAGGTGACAGTATTCCCAAAATACCAACCCAAAGGTCATTCAAATGATATCTAAATGATTTCTTTCATAGAAGAGGTAATCACATGAACCATTCACTTTCTTTTTACTTATTGTTTTCCCCCTCAAAATATATTGTATTTATCATGAAATAATATATTAGTCAACCTAAAAATACTAAAATGTTATTATGATAATTAAATAACTATTATCCAACCACTTTTCCATCAAAATGGTTTTGAAGGTATTCCTCATGCGTAGATGTGGATTATCGTCTCCACATAGTGATACAATTCATTTCCCACCACCATATTTCATGAAAGATTATTACAATGGGTTTTAATTATTTATATTTTTATTATGATATAATTAAATATTTTGAATTATAATATCATTTCTACCTTCTTATTGTACAATCTATTTAAAAATAAAAATGTCTCTTGTGTGTGTGTGTTCACTACCACCTCCACAATGTGATGCGATTCGTTTTTCATTTTGGCTTTACTAGGATGGTAATAAAGATATATTTAATTAATATAAATTATTTATATTATATAATTATTATATTGGAAAGGTTAATTACTATTTACCATTATTTTTATCAATCTATAAAAAATTGAAAACAACGTCCATCTGTATATACGGCCTATCATCCTCATCAACAATGTAATTCATTTTTCCATCACTAAATTTTATGGATGATAATATATAAATATATAAATATATATTTAATGAAAATATATTATTTTTATGTCCTTATTAAATTTAGGGATATTATGTAACCATGATCAATGTAAAAGGATTGGAACTATTGAAATGAAATACACATGATAAATGAAACCAATATCGCCTGGAATCAATGATTTTAATTATAGGTTCTTGATAATATGGAGTTGAAATGATATAAAGGGAACATATATTATATTATAAGTATTTAATATATATATTTATTGAATTATGATAAATTTTTATATATTATACAAGAAGTTAGAGTGCTTCCGAAGAAAGTAGAACACGGTGTATGGGTTTATCATCTCAAATTATCTTCTTTTGGACACATGTTTTACAATTAGGTGATATAATTTAACGAGGTATATATAAATCCCTTAGAAATTTTATTTCAAGATAATCCTTAAGTTAGTGAAATATAACATTTCATTTTATTTTTTTCTTTCATCTGGATTACAATACAAATTTTACCAACTAAGTAAGGGTTTTTTGTAACAATAAATTTTTTTATCAGGGTTGTTTATAATTTTGTTTCTAACGATGAAATATTATGATATATCTCTCAAAAAACTAAGTAATTTTCTTATTCTCTAGTAGTTTATATAAATTACTTTTTTTATTTTATTTTCATCTCTTTAAGTACTGAAGACAGAAAAATTAATTTTTTAAGGATAACTGAATTCATTTTTCTATTCTGTTGAAAATCTTTTATCATCCATTTCCATGTTCTCTACAAATAATTTTCACATTTTTTAGTATTATCCAATGATTTATTAAATATATTTATTCATGAGATTCATTTTTGATAAAATGGTTTTATAAGGAATCTTTTTTCATTTTTTGAATGATGTACTTTTTATGATTATTACAACAATCTCACTAGAATTTTTTACTTTAACTTATATGGAGTGAATAAAATTTCCTACCATCATGATAGGTAAATAAAAAAAATACATTATTAGTAACATAAAATATTTTCAAAAAAATGATTTTCAGAATATTTTTTGGATTTTTTTGTTTTACAAAAGATATTTTCATGCTGGAAAGTATATTTTCCTCCAAACTTTTTAAATGATATTATAATGGTATTTTTATTCATAAATGACAATATCATTTGATGTTAATAATGAATTAGTATGGATATAATCCAACGATTATATCATTATTCTTTCAATGGATGGTTTATGATCATCTTGATAGTATTTTTATGAAACCCATTCTATTTTCTGTGGTTTATATTATAATTAATTAAGGTTATGATTATTAAACCAATTTATTTTCCATGAGTTATTCGATGATGAAATTTTTATGAAACCAATTTAAATTTCATTGGTTATGAAATGATGAAAATTTTAAAATCTTTTACAATATATATATGTATGATTTTTAGTATGTGATGTGTGGGAATGGGATTATATATTACTTTAATACATTGAGAAATGTTAGATATCTCATGAGATAAAGAGAACTATATTGGGGAGTGAACTAGATTAAGTAAGAGAATCAATCCACTATGATAGTCTAGGGAGTTAAGCTAGACTACTATTATGGTTTGAGGGCTGAACGCAATCAAATTTGATATTCCTTCAAGTAATCCTTAACTACTTTTGAAATGATTATCTACACTTATTATTATACCATAAAATCATCTCTCCTACTTATTTTATGCCCTCATGAGTCTTGTTTTTTTATTTATATATAATTTATGTCTTATTAATTTCCAAGAAATATTTTATGACACATGATTATTATATATGATATAAAAGAGATGATTTGTAAATGTAACACTCATGTTCTCATACACTTATGATCATGTTATGCTCAAGTGATCATTGATATCTCCCTCGTTTACCCTTACTATGTATTTGAGATCACCCTTTTCATATGTTTAAATTCCCCATGATATAAATAATTATTCGAGGTATGATATTTCTAAGAAGGTTTTATTAATGATTATTTTAGTAGGATATGATATAAAATACTTATTAATTGTCTAGTTATGTACAAAATATTTCAAAGGCACTAGTCCTATTTCATTATGGTTAGGATAATTATGTTATGTGATGACTATTAATATAATAAGTGTAATATATATTTATGAAATGTATGGTTCAGTGTAGTTGGAATCAAAAAAAAGTTATATTCTCCTTTGAAAACATGTCTAATAAATCATTAGTAAGAACCCTGGGGAATGTTTAAATATATGATAAAATCCTAGAGTTTTGGTAAAGATCATTTATGACCATAGTTAAACATAAGTCATCATAGATAAAAAATATGGTGGCTTGGTTTATACACCTAATAAATTATTTTTCTTGATTTGGCAGTTTTCCACTATGACTATTGTTTCTCACAATGATTTTTTTAGTCGATGGATTGAACATTAAGGAGCCAGGTTAAAGATGGTTGTGATGGAAAATGAAATTATTGTGCCCCTATGAAATCAAATTTATAAGAGATGGAATTCAAAATCACGTTGTTAGGATCACACAACACTATCATGATATGAATCTGGTATTATATCCAGATGAGAAAATAATGTAACAAAATTCTATTGAGTCCTTCATTAGGCAACTCCCACCATATTTGTTTTGTCCAGTAATTAACTAGTTGTTTAGAAATGGATCTGGACCACTGAAATGATATTTTCCATTATCTAGTTTTTGTAGCATGGAAATTTAATTTTGGAAATATATTATTCAGAATTAAAACCATATTAGTTGTAGACTCATTTCAATAATATGAGTTAATATGAAAAAATTGAATTCATGGAGTGGGATGAGTATAAGTTCTTATATTTCAATAATTATATTCCTTGTGATCTTCAAATGGAAAGGGAGAAGTAATTCCTGGAGAAATATTATAAGGTAGATAAAACTTTTGGTACCTATAATGAAAATTTGATGAGACTTATAATGTAATCTTTTGGTATTATAATTCAACATACAATTTATGTTGATCAATCCTTCAGTTTCATAAAACCAATTTTTTTAAGAGTGTTGTTAATAAAATACTTCAAAAGTTATGAATAAATAATTCAATTTGATACCAAGGTGTGAAGGGAGATTAGAGTTACCTATCCTCTGAAAAATATGATAAGAATGTAAAGTTTAAATTCAATGGAAATTCTAAAAAACATGGATAGAAGAATATGATCTCTCATTCCTTCTTGAATTGTAAAAGTAAACATGGAAGAAATTGTTTTAAGGGGACCTGGGTAAAATCACGGCCCAAACCTCCAGGTATAAACTGAAGAGTTACATGACATCATGTGTGACTCCCCATACATAATAGACTATCAAGTAATTGTATGGGTCTAAGTACATCAATGGGGAGACTATACCCTCAGTATAATGTCATCAAAAAAATTAAATTAAAATAAAAATAACAAATCAATATCATTGTTGTCATGCCGAACTGAATAGATTGACTACATAATATAAATAAAAGTAGATCACAATGTATTAAACCTATATATAGAATAATCAGAATAAAAATGATAAATAAATAAATAGTGGTGGGGTGAAATAGAGAATGTCCCAGTCTTCTCTATCTTTGTGCTCCACTACTCAATTTTTCTCCATATAGATCTTTCTATTCGCATGATATATAATCATGAAATCTAAAAGTGCATCAAAATTCTTGATTAGGGTACCGATACAAGACTCATTATGATCCCACCAATTCATCTTCAATCTAGTGTACTCAAGTAATATATTTTTTTCCTTAATAATAACAATTACATAAAAGGTATAATGAAATCTAAAATCAAGTGGTTGTTTACAAACCAAGTCGTTAAAACCCTCAATTTTACCTTCTTTAGCTCTACGCTGGAAGTATAAACATGGTTGCAAAAGTATCAATGACTATCTGTGATGAAAATTAATCATTCTAATCATCATTATGCGATCATGAAACTTGGTAGACACTAGGAATAAACAATTTCGTGTTCTCAAAACTATTTATTAATCAAGACCTCCTTGTAATTCAATATGATTCATGTAACATACCCCCTAGAATCCACTAGTAATTTATTGCATCACACGGATTCCATAATACCTCATCGTATCCATAATTTTTTTGGTCCCCAATCTCCATTATCTCATGTCGTGAAAACACTCCCACTAAGATAGAATCATGTCTAGATGGTCTATCTGCCATAGGATCCCAGATGAATACCAAAAAACAAAACATTACACATTTGGATAAATGATCAATCATAGCATATAATCATAATTAAATTATACCACATAATAAATGTGATCAAATGCAGACATTAATAATGAGCTATGATGTACTCAAGGAAATAATTGTTGGAAAATGTTGTTAGGGCTACTCACACACCTAGACGATATAATAATCTAGAATGGTCATCAAATAGGAATACATGTAAATCATATTAAAGAATCATGTGCATAAAAATCCCATCAAGGTGATTAAATTCCTACATTAGAGTTTTCCATACCAACAGAAGGGATAAACCACCATGTGTGGTTTGAAAGCTGTAGTGGAAACCACAAAGTCAATAACACTTCCCTATGGTCCTTATTATCATATTTGTCAATGTGTAAACACACATGGTTCAAAAAATGATCCTAGAACCAATAAATAAATCTTATTTTATGAATAAATAAAATATTACAACAGATAATACTTTCCCACCCCTATATAATTCAATACTATCATTTATGACCAATGCATGAGTTAGAAATTTCCCTTTAAGATTAATTACCTTTTAATAATTTCATATAAATTATCCTTTTTTAATTATATTTTGTTATTTTATAAATTTCAATTTTATAAGTATCCTTGTAAATTTATTATAAATTGACCTATTATTATTATACCTTTTAAATGTAGAAATAATTATTCTTTCGAAAATCCCATAAAATTATTATTTTAAAATTTTGATAATTTAGTGATTGATAATTTGGAATAATTATTGAGTGGTAAAACATCAAAATTTTCTTTTTATGATTTACACCAAATTTTACATTGACAATGTTTTATGAATTTTCTTTTGAAAATAACGCAGATTTTAGATTTCTAAAACTTGGTTGTATTGTTTTATATTAAATAATATTTAATTTCTCTATTTTTAGAATAATATAATAAGGGGGAAAGATAAATAAGATAAATAAAACAAACATGTTCACTATAGTCATCACACACATCAAAGGGAAGAATAGTCACATGCCTGGTTTTGAATTGATCTATAGAGACTATACTGATTTTGTGCATGGGTTATATGGGGTCTCTAAGTATTTATAAAATAATTAACATAGAAGAAATAATTGGTTTGCGTATTTTGAAAAACCAAAAATGTATAAAAATATTATCAATATATATATATATATGATACATTACATCCTTCGAAAATAAAATTAATTATTAAATTCATCTTCTCGAAGTGAATCCAACAACACTAACGACACGCCAATTGGATCAATATCTTTAATGATATTTGAGAGAAATGATTGGAATAAAATGAAAACAAAAAACAATATATATATATATATATATATATTAAATAGGGAGAATGATGGGAGATAGGCATGAGAGGGAGTATAATTTCCTCTTCCGTGTTGTGCCATCGCTCCTCCCTATATCCTCATTTTATATTTTTTCCATTTAATTATCATTAAATTATTACAATTAATTATTATTATCATTTACAATTTTTCCCTTCTCCCTCTTTTAACAATCCATATTTCTCACCCTAATTAATTCTAATGCATTTTTTAAATTTCATTTTAAACATATTTAATCCAACTTATTAAATATGTATATTAATATTTATCAAATTTTTTTATATACACCCCATATATATATATATATAAACACCCACACACATATATAATCATATTTAATCCATATATAAACTATATATACATATACACATTAGTATATACTCCAACACATTCATATATTTAAATATATATTTAACCCATATATATATATATATATATATTTTAATTTTCCATAAAAAATTTATAGTTTCCAAATTCCATAATAATAATATTAAAAAAATTATTATTATTATTAAATATCTCTCATCATTGTCACTATTAAAAATTAAAATAAAAAATCCATTAAATGTTGTTAATAGTCAATAAACATTTATTAATAATACATTGACACTAATTTAAAACATGTAATAATATCACTAATAATATTAAGATGGAAATTATTATTATCCATACATGTGATGTAATTAAACATCTGACACCCACAAATGTCATGTCGTGCTTGTGGTGAAACCCATATTACAGACCTAATGGTGGTATATTATTTCCCATATGATATTCCACTCAGAAGATCCATATATTTTAAAAAATATATAATAATAAAATTAAAAACAACATCACATGTGATATAACCAAAAACCCAATACACCCAAATACTATGTCACCCCAAGGCTAAATATCGCATATCATACCTAATTTGGGTCCCATATGTTCCATCTGGGACACCATTTGGGTGATATTTTATTATTTTATAAAAAAATAGGCACACATGATAATAAATAATTAATATTTTTTTCATTCATCATTGAGGCTCTATGGGATTTTAATCTCTTATTATAGATGGCGTAACCCCAAAAATACTTCATAGAATGATATAAGGGGATAAATAGGATTTTACCCTTATGTGACTCCTTTAAATCATTTATTAAGTTTTTTTATTAAAAATTAGATTTACACATAAAAATAATCAAACAATATTATCAAAGACTATTTTTGTTATCATTAAAAATTTAGAATATTACAAATCTCCTCCTCTATTGAATTTTCATTCATAAAGAGTAACTCTACCATTATTTCTTAAATAACACATGAAAGTGAGCTCAAAAATGAAACCCATGCTCCCATGTCTCATCCTAGATTTGTCCATCCTAACACTGAGGCCGGATAAGTCTTACCGTCTTCCCTCATGGGACATTATTGGTCCTACGAATTAATTGCATTGGACACTCCTCATAAGTGGTATTATTATCCAGCTCAATATCCTCATAATCAATGACATGCATAGGATCAAGTACGTACCTCCAGAGCTGAGACACATGAAACGTATCATGAATTCCTCAATGATGTGGTGGATGTTCCAAATGGTACACCATTATCTATATATATTCAATGATCACTAAACAACCAACAAAATGTGATGTGAGCTTTATTTTCCTCCTCATATGTTATTTTATTAACTGAGTAGTTGCACTCAAGAAAACTATATCACCCAAATTGAACATGAAAGGTCCCCTCATATGGTTAACATATGATCTATTCTTAATCTAAGAGGTGATAAATCTATTCAAAATCAGATGAACTCTCTCAAAGTCCTAATAAACCAAACTAGTCCCACATATGTTTCATTACCTACCTTATTCCATCAAATCGTTGATCAGAGTATTCACTCAAAAAGAATCTCATAGGGTTCTATTTAAATAGATTTTTGGTAACT
Source organism: Viscum album (assembly GCA_963277665.1). Classification (NCBI taxonomy): domain Eukaryota; kingdom Viridiplantae; phylum Streptophyta; class Magnoliopsida; order Santalales; family Viscaceae; genus Viscum; species Viscum album. The sequence goes on along the minus strand of OY728143.1, from coordinate 1,981,949,115 downwards.
TTTATTGTATGTGAAATAATCTAAGTCTAGATGATCATTCCATGATCCACAAAAGTCAAGAACAAAAGATCAAAGTATGTCCTCTTATATGTATATTGTTTTCTCAGACATTCCTTTTTTCTAGGTGTGGTACGCTGTTTTCAACCACAATAGAGTCCCAAGGTCCTTCTACAATCCCAACCAAAATCATGATGTAAATCAAGAGTCTAAATGAAAAACAATGCTCATGGAAATTCTATATAAGAATATGATTTCATGAATATAGATCTCTCCAAAATCATCCACTGAGTGAGTCTTATATCATCAAAAAAGTGGGAAATTTTCTTCAACTGATCAAAAATACCCAAAAAAGTGTCATAAACTCTCAAGGTATTAGGTAAATTCTTAATAAATTCGGATATGATTTCCTACCACTTCCAAATAGATATTTTATTTGGTTGGAGAAAACCACCCGGACAGTGATGCTTATCCATTACCCTTTGGTAGGTAAGCCATTAGGAAACAAACCATGATATGTTCATGTTTATTCCTAGCCACCAAAAAATTCTCTTGAATTCATGTTACATTTTATTCATACCAGGATATACCACAAATTTAAATGTATGAAATTCTCTCATCTTTTCTTCTATTATGGATGTACTTCTACTACTCGCACATCTACCCTAATAAAGTCACCATCTAATTAACTTCTGGGTATCAATTCACCTATGGATTTCTATTCTATTATCATAGCACACTCTAGGTATGGATCTTAAAAACATTTCATCTGGTCCAACAGAGAATATATATAATCACTAAAGGGGAACAAGTAAGTGATCCTTGATCCTCCAAATCATCCAACCATCAATTATCCAATATGCACAACAAGTTCCACTGATCCTCTAAATATCACTTTCCAATATCTTTCTCATCATGTGTGTTATGGCTAAGATAATATGTAACAACATTTCCTTTAATGGGTTCTTAATCCATGTAAAATTCCAACTTTTATAGATACTCAACAATGTTCCTCTGTCTCAAATATAGATCCCACTATGTGGGGATATACTAAATGCTCTTATGTTTTGTGTAAAAAAATATATCTCTCTAAGGAGATATTATCCCATATACAACATAGCATGGAACATATCTTTAGGATTTAGATTAAGAGTAGATAATTTCTTCTCATGTGGTCATAGTTGATGAGAACCATAGGATACAACTTTCTCTCTCGTCATTTGTACCACTAATTATAGATGCATAACAGTACATTTAATAATTATTCCTAGGATTATGGAGTGTCATAACCAGAAATATTATCAATATTATCATAAATAAAGTAAATATTCTTCACACTGGTCTGTCCATTGGAACTTCACCCCCTCTATTGTCAGTGTTTTCATGGGTTCTAAGAGTTGGGAGAAATCCAAGAAAAAATGTCAATAATATACTGCTAGAGCCAAGAATATCATGATCATGTTCACATTATGGGGACAAGTTCAAGACATGACTATTTTAATTCTCTCTTTTTCAATGAATACAGAAATCATAGATACCACATTTCCTAGAAACTTCACCTCCGAAATCCATAATCACAATTCTACATTTTAGGATAAAGCTGATTCACTGAAATCGTACTTTGTACTATCTAATGGTTTCTACTAAGTTTCTCTAATTTCAATGAGTAGATAAGGATATCATCAATGAATAACAAGAGGAAAGAGTCCATGTGTGTGTGTAATATCTTCTTCCTGAGATCCATGAATCATTTCTGATTCATTTTATAGTATGAATGACATCACTATGTACTATTAATGCCGATAACATCAATGAAATGTAATCATTATAATATTCTCCTTTTTACATGAAACTGGAAAGTTAAATCTTTCATAACCACTAGTATCCTTGTAGGTGATCAAAATGAACATCTATCCTAGGAAATGGGTATCTATTTCTTTAACATATCCTATTTTATCTTATGATAATCAACATGAAGTTGTAGGCAACTAGCCTTATTATTTAATAACAACATAGGTGCAACCAACGGTGAAGTATTCATTATGGTGAATCCCTTACACTAAAATTCATCCAACAACACCTTGAGCTACCTCATATCGGTTGGAACCAGATGACACAGGGGTATCAAAATGGACTAAAAACTTGGAATCGTCTTATTCTCATCTTAACATTCTAATCCAACATAGTATCTACCAGTTCAATGACTCCCACAAATATTTAAACCAATTCTTCATCATCCTCAGGGTTTTTGGTTCCTTGGAAGGATAAATAATGATATATTTAACGTTGGGAAATATTTGATTTTAGTTTTGAACTCATTTGCCTTGGAATTACACAAACAAAAATACATCTGTTTTTTGAATCCTTTATACATAAACCACATAGTAGTTCCTGGAACAAAATCAACTGACTCTATCAACATTTATAATGGTAATCAAAAAACATCCTTACATGAGGGAGTATTCCATCTGAGTTCCCAATAAGTACCATAAGACTATGTCTTGGTGAAATATCTCTTAATGAAAAGTAAATACTTCAAACAAATCATATTCAAGAGGAAAACCCCAAATTATTCTATGTAATCACACACGGTTTCTACAAGGAGTCTACCATTAACCAATGTTATACCGCCCATAGAACTAACCTTTTTATATGTTCTTATATGTTAGTCATATTCATAATATAAATAAAATAACACGGCAACATACTCGGTTCAACTAATTAATGACATAAATGATATATTATGAAAACATAGAAACAATAAATATATCTCACAAGGAGAAATGATCCCAAACATGTAGCTCTAATAATATAATTTAATTAAGTAAATACTATACAGAACAACAATAAGTGTGTGTGTGTGTGTCTATATATATGGAATGTGAACCTATGTTCCTAGTCATGATTCACGAATGCACCCAAAATATCATAAATCAGATGTCAAAAATATGTGAATAACCCAAGGTGAGTTTAATTAATTATAATACCATAATATAATTTGAAGAATTTATCACTACAAGGAGGTCCATAATACAATGTTGGATAGGCACTATCATTGTTCCCCTACTTGAGTCAAAACTATCTTATCCCTTATCTACCCTATCATAAAATCAAGGTACATAGAAGAAACAATTTTTTGAATCTGTATGATCTTATTCCTTTTTATAACATCCCTTATAAAACAATTGGTGCCAAATAGAAGATCCAAATAACCACATGCATCCATCCCCATACACAAGTGGCTATCAACAAGCCATGAGGGTCTAACTCAATCAAGGGGGAGACTATACCCTTATTATCATGTCATTGATCAGATGATAATAAATAAATGACTATAGTAGTAACAAATAAATATTGGATTAATCATGAAGAACTTATAGGATGAAATACATATCATAAATAAAATTAGCCACCAATGTGGTGAGCATGTCGAGAGTATAAGAAACAACCATATAATTTCTAAAATAAACATTTTTTGTTCCTCTATGTAATTTCATAGTCTTATTTAACTCCTTTCACCACCGTTTAGTCATTTTCTATAGGTTATGTTCACTACTACAGATCTTTATCCATGAAATCAATATGTGCTTTGAAATTTCCTTTTAGGGTTTCAGTTCAAGAATCAGTAGGAAACATACAATGGGACCTCAACCTATTTTTCTCAAGTAAAATAATTACATTCCATAATAATGATAAATTCATAAGAAACACAATAAATAATCCCAAACCATACATTCATGCACTATATAAGTTTCCACAACACCTACAAATACCTTCTTTGTCTCCATTATAGAAGGATAAAAAAGGTGTTGAATGTATCAAGGACTATCCACGATGGTAATAAATCATTCTTCCAAGAATCATGTTATCATGAAACATGGCATTCACAAGGCATAAAAGATATTCCTTTTCTAATAATTATCTTGGAATAAAGAGCTAATTAGAATAAAAAAGGAATTGATTATCATACCCCTTGACATCCAATAGGATTTGATTACCTCACACGACATTCATGAGGTATCATCATATCCTTATCTTGAGCACAAGTCCCTCATCACCATCATCAAAAGTCGTACACACTCCCCATATATGTGATAAACATATCGTGATAGTCCACCTGCCTTGGTTTCCTATAAGAACACTAAAAATGAACACATAACATGGTAGGAAATGTGATCTAGCCAAGAACATCATAATAAGTACAGTATCACACATAATACATGTGATCAACATCAAACATGAATAATAGCATAATAATTACTTATAGAAAAAATTTTAGCATAAGGTTATTAGAGAAACACAAACACCCACATGTGATCAAAATCTATAATGGTTATAAATTAGTCTAACACATAAATTATATTAAGGAAACAAGTGTAAAAAAATCTCACGATGTACAAGAACATCTTACCTTAAAGTCATCAATGTTAAGGGAAATAATAAACCACCCAATGTGGTTCCAAAAATGGAGTAGAGACCTTAAGAGAAAAAACACTTCCTCATGGGGATTATAATCATAATTTTCGATATAAAAATGATAACAGTTTGAAAAAGGCTCACAGAAAATATGATCTATTTTACCTCAAGAAGAAAATAATGTTACATGTGATGTTAAATTCTATATATTGGACAGTTCCAAATTATCATTTTTGTCCAACACATGCATTATAAAGTTTCACCTCATGAATAATTATCATTTTATCATTTCTAATAAATTATTCTTTTATAATTATCTCTTTATAATTTACAATAAATTATCTATTCATAATCATGTTGATTATATTTTGATAAGAATATGTTTTATTGTTTTATATTATATTTAATTCCTTCTCTTATTTCCGAGAATATTAAAATTAGCGGAAGAATATAAATAAATAAATATAAAAAACAACTACACTCGGTATCACATAGATGAAAGGGAAGAAAATCCGTTTACCATGTTTAGAATTGATCAATTTAAACTCCACCGATTGTGTGCAAGGGACATATTGGGTTTTTTGACTCGACCAAATAATTAACATAGAAGAATTGATTGTTTAAAGTATTTAAAAACACAAAAACTTATAAAAATTAAAGAAATTAAATCTAGATAGGATACATTTGTGTGTTCAAAAATAAACTTCCAGATTGAATTCTTCTCATTCCAACGAACACAACGTCACTGATTCACGAAAATACAATAAGTATCAGTAATAATAGTGAAAGAAAATGGATAAAATATGATATGAAAATAAAATAATATAAAAATTTATAATTGGGGAGAGAGATAAGTGATCAGTGTGAGGATAGGAGAATTGTCTCTTGTGCACTGCACCTTAGTGCCTCCCCATATCCCCATTTTATAATTTTTCCCATTTCTTCTCTTTAAATGATTCTATTTAATTGATTCCTTCTTCTATTTTCTTCATCTATCTATAAAAATTCATGTGCCACACCCCAATGAATAATTATTCCTTTTTAAACAACTTTTAAACACATTTAATCAACCCTTATTAAATATGCTTAATAAAAGTAATATTTATGTTTACATATACACCTCCCATATATATATATATATATATAAACAATGACCCACTGAGAAATATATATATATATAATCCACATATACATGATATATATATATATATATTCATATATAATCCATATCATATACGTATATACCTATATATTTATCTTATATATATACACACACATTTTAATTATCCACACATATTGATTATTTTCCCAAATTAATAATAGTAACAACAATTATTATTATTATTATTAAATATCTCTTACAAATGTCACCATTAACATTTAAAATATAAATTCTATCAAATTATAACAGTATTTAAAATATTTTTATTAATCACACAATTTCCTTAATATATTATAGGTAAAAATATCACTATCAAAATTCAGATACCAATTATTATTACCTATACATGTGATGTAACTAACCTCCAGACATTCATAAGTCTCATGTCGCACCTAAGGTAAAAACCCATTTTTCATACCTATGGATGATAATAGAATTCCCATAGAAGATTCTATTTGTGAAATTTATAATTTTTTTAAAAATAAAAATATTAAATAAATTACCGTTATGTGAGATATAACAAAAAAAGATAAAAAAAATGTTAAGTTTCTCCTAGGGTAAATACCACATCCCATACCTAATGGGGGTTTTATATTTCTCATCCAGAACACTATTTTTGTGGAATTCAATTATTTTGGAAAACATATGTGTGTGAAACCTAATATATTTTGTATTTTTATGCTATCATCATCAAGGATCCATGGTCCCTAGAATACAATGAAATATCACTTCCTAACTCCATGATTATTTAATAGAATATTCTAAAGTGATAATTGTGATTTCTAACTTATGAAAGGAAATTACGTAATATATTAGGAGATTTTTTTAAAAAATTAATTTTCTCATAAAAATACACATAATTTGATATCGAAGAGGGTTCTATTGTCATTAAGAATTGAGGATGTTATAGCCGATGAAGTTTTTTAGAGTGGATAGGAAGGTCATCAGGATGTTGAATGTCGAAGTGATTGGTAGAAGTTAGATAATTATATTAATGGAGATAGAGAAATATAGAATAAACCACCAACACTCTAGGGTTTCAAATTCAAGGAGTATGTGAATTATGCTAAGAAGTGATCAAACTCAAGGGTCAATGACAATTATCGATGTCAGACTCCAATTTAGCCCATAGAAAAGGGTATGTCTCATGTGATCACTATTGTAAATGTGTATTCTGCTAATGAAGTGTTGAAAGGTAAACTTACCATCAACTCTAGAAATACTAATATATTATTTGAAATTGTTTCATCCCACTATTTTGTATTTTCATAATTTCCTAATGGTATCAAAATTCCACCCACAATAATTAGATATTAAATTACCTATTAAACCCTCTATTGGTATGATGATGTATTTTCAAGTATATTAATAATCACCGGTTGACATTTATTATAATGTACATCATTAAAATGTCTTTATTCTCCATATATTTTATATTTGATATTATTTTGGATATGGATTAACTATCATTGAATAAATCCTAGATCATGTTTTGAAAAAGGGGAGTCATGTTTGAAATTATGAATCAATATATGACTCTATATCATTGTGATGATAAATAAAAACATCCTATGGAAATTGCATCCATTATTTGGGTCTTGATTCCTATTCAAAACGATTGGTAATATTTCATGGATGGGGGGAAATTAAACATAAAATATATGCCTATTTATAGAATAATAGTGATGTATTTCTAGAAGAATTCCTTGGTCATCCACTGAATATTGAAATTTATTTCCCAACAGAACTCATACCTTATTCTAAACCTATTTAAAATATTCCAGATAGAACAACATTATTTGAGTTGCATGAATTAAAAAAATACTCCATGGGAATAATGATAATGGATTAATTTTACATTGTGTGTCTCATTGGGTTGCACCTATCCTTTTTATTAATAAAAAATAGGGATCAATGATACATTGTATTGATTATCAAGAACTCAACAAAATCAAAATCAAGAACAATTATCCTCTAACCCATATTGATGACTTGTTTGGTCAAATTCATGGAGATTAGTACTTATCTATTATTATCTATTATATTTTATATCATCAATTGAGGGTCATGGACAAGGATATACCCAATAAAACCAATCATAAATGGAATGGGCACTATTCATTTATAGTGATTCTATTTGGTCTTACTAATACCCCAATTATTTTCATGTATTTAATAAATAGTGTATTTAGAGATTACCATTATCATTTTTTGGTAGTCATTATAGATGATATTCTTATAAATTCAATGATCAAGGAAAAGGATTTAGATAATTTGAAAATTTTGATAAATACCCTATGGAAAGAAAATATTTATGTCAAATTTAGCAAGTTTTACGTTTTTCATTGAAAATATTCATTAATAGGTTATAAAATCTCATGTGAGGGTATATGAAATGATAATTTAATGAAAAAATTTATTGATCATTGGCTTAGAAAAACAACTTTTTCTGAGATCCATAGATTTTACGGATGAATGTAAAAAAATCACATAATAGAGTATGTGGTTATTCAATTTAAGTGGTATTACTCTATCCTATAGTGGAAAATGGCTTGTAACATATAGTGATACTTCATGGAAGGAACCAGTATGCCTTCTCCTGAAGAACGATATGTTGATAGCTTATGCCACATATTAATTGAAGGTTCATGATAAAAATTATACAACCCATTATTTTTGAGTTGATTGTGGTAATATTTCATTAAAATGTGGAGACGTTGACATTAAAGAGAATTCTTAGAATTTTGTAATGATCATAAAAGTTTAATGTATATTTTTATAAAGATAGAGTTAAATATGTTCCGGAGAATATAGTTCGAGCTAATTAATTATTATGACTGCTCAATACAATACCACCATGGGAATGTGACTGATGTGGTATATGATATGTGTTGAAAGTATCATGCTCTCTTATCTATGATGAGGATCGTAAATGATCCAATATTTTTTTCTCAAAGCATGGGTATTGAAATCATGAAGGAAGGGATGAAATTTAAAATTTATTAAATGAGTGTTCAACCATCAATCTATATAAATATTAAAGAGGTGTAAAAGGTATATATAGAGCTATAGAAAAATTTGAGAAATGTTCTTAAGTTTAATATTGATTATGATGGAGTGATAATGTCTTGAAACTCTGTATGTGTTTTTTCCATAATATATTTGAAAAACGATCAATTAGATGAGGATCATACTTTATCATTATATATAAATCTGGAAATTATGAAGATGTATACTTATATGAAAGATTATTTCAAGAAGGAAATAATGAAGGTAGATAATATTTAGTATATATCCTATTTCTTACTATTTTAGAAAGTTAAGGATGGGATATATAAGTCTAAGGGGAGGTTACAACCATTTCCCATACAAATATTTAAAATGGAAAACATCACCATGTATTTTTTCGCCAATCTCCCAAAAACATCAAAAATACATAGTGTTATAGTCATTGTAGTCGATCACCTTATGAAGTTAGGACACTTCATTACAATCATTTATGACTTATCTCTTGATCGTTTTTATAGAGTAAACATTAATTTAGTGGTAATTTTTAATGGACTACCACAATCGAATGTACCTGATCTAGATGAGAGGTTTTCCTAGATGTTTTGGAAAATTCATTTTGTATGATCTAGATACAGAGTTTTATTTCATCACTAATAACTAAACTGAGGTGGATGGTTATTATTAGATAACCATTCAAACCCAAGAGGAAATTTTGAAATCTTATTCAATTGACATCAATTGTTGTTGGGATCAACAAATTTCTCAGGTCGAGTTTTCTTAGGATGACAACATTCAGTGAGCATTCAAATGGATCCTTATAGAGACATGTATGATAAGAAGAATATAATCCAACATGAATAAATTATAATAGATAAATGAAGCTATTGGTTCATAATATATTTTTGGAATTTTAGAGTAATTCAGACCATTAATCATCACATCAAGTTATCTTATAGTCAAAATAAAAGTTATAATGAAAATCATCCATCTGATATTGAATATGAAGTTAATCCGAAGTTTTTTCAACTTATTTCTCTATGCAAGAAGGTTATGAGATATGAAAAGAATGAAAATTTTATTCTTTGTTATATTTTCCCATTTTAGATTCTTGATCGAGTAGTAATGGAAGATAATCTCTTAGTGCTTCCCCCAAACATATCTCAAGTTCACTATGTGATCAATGTATCTCTACTAATGAATTACATAACTATTCTATCACCAGTAATAAATTCAGATGTTTCTACATTGGAAAACGATCATTCTAATGTGGAATAAATTTTTTAAATCTTGGATCATTGGGATAAAACAATATGAAATAAGACTACTAACCTTGTAAAAGTTCTCTGGAGAAAACAGCATTTGGATGGAGCTACATGGGTACCTGAGGCTGTGATGAAAGCGAGCTATACTCATTTTTTGTAATATAGCAATGTAATTTCAAGGGATAAATTCATTTTAATGGGGTGTAGAATGTAACGGCTTGATATTTTATAAAATATTTCTCTTCAAATTAATATTTTTGATAGCATGCAATACAAAAAACCATAAGTCTAAATTGATTAAAATATAGCATAACCTTATAAACTAGCAGTAAAATTTTTGGGTATTAATAGGATTAACAAATTTTTGAAACTTTTATGCTTTAAACATGTGTAATATAAATTCTTTTTTTATCACATTATTATAAATAAAAAATGAAAACATTTGAATTTAATATTAAAATTAAAAAAATTATTTTTATACATGAAATGTATGTTTATCAAACTAAATTGTAATAATCATAATTAATGAAGTATTTTAAAAAACATTTATATCCTATATCAAAAAAAATGTTTTTAAAAATCATATAATATTTTTATTATGCATTGGATAAGAATAAACCAACTTTTATTCTTAAAAGTGTATTTTTCTATAAGCAGGATTCATCACATTTCTTGAACATATTTTAAAATGTATTTTGACAACTTACTATTATTGAATTTGATAAAATAATTCCATATTTTAAATTTTAAGAATAAATTTTTTTAAATAGATCCCTTTTATTTTTAAGCATTATGAATAGTGACCGTGGTAAAAATTATCAATGCGATAAATCATAAATCGGTGTAATTTAGGTAAACAAAAGTTTTAAGGTCCCTTTTTTATATATGTTCTTATTATTAGAATATAATTATTATTTTTATCCTTAGACACAATATTTAATTGTTCAATAGACACTTTTCCATTAAAATAAACTTTATAATATTTTATGTAATGAAAGTTACAAAATGTCAGTATCTTTGATTTAAATATATCATATGTGTTCATATAGTTATAAATAATGATGTTGATGAATAAAAATTCATATTTTGAAAATAATAAAATTATTTTAATGATACAAATTAATTTATAATTTTTAAAAATTATTCAATTACCCAAATTTCTTATGTAACATTGAAACAATATTTATTTCTTAAATAAAAAAATATAATAAATGATTTTAAAAATATTAAAACTAATATAATTTGGTTGCTTTGTAGTATTAGATGAATTTATAGGATAAATATGAAATATTAGTGATATCTAAAGGGATTATATTAAAATTTCATATTTTAATTGTTGTATTTAAGGTCATGTTAAATTAATAGTTCCTATATTGGCATTAATGATATTTTGTAATAAATCATATTTTATTAAATGATGAAAAAATCATAAAACAAATATATGTCCATTTGATTTGAATTTTGTTTCAATAATAATCCATTTTTTATTTATGATTAACCTTTACATTTATGATAAATTTCATAACCCTTTATTTTAAAAATAGTTGTTACGGCGGTTAAGGACAAAAATAATTAACAAATGGATTGATAAAAATTATAAGGTCCAAAATGACACAGAAACCTGTCTAAATTTCCTTGGATGATTTTATTTTAACCCTATAAAATTTTTATTCAAATTAATGTCCATTTTAAATCATTTTAATTTTTAATGAATTTATTATATTTTAATCATTTCATAAATTCCAGGTGTGATCCCTCCCTCCCTTATAAAAGAACACACATCCTTTCTCTTCTTTACAACACTTTGATCCATATATCTCGAAAGTATACAACCAAAATCCCTTATCAACTTCTTAAAAAAATATATGGGTATTTTTATTCCCAAAATAGAAACCCTATTATCCTTTATAGTATCTATAATATTGTTTTTTCAAAGAAGATGTAATTTCCTGATCTGATGAAATTATTTTTTTACTTATTCATTACCCAATTAAATAAATTATATTTATCATAAAATAATAACTAAGGTATAATTAATATAATTAATTTTTATTTTGATTGTTAAATCATTATTATCCACCCTCTTTCAATCAAATGGGAATTGAAATTATTTCCCATGTGTATGTATGGCTTCCCATAACCACATAGCAATATAATTCATTTCCGACCGCCATATTTCTTAGATTTTTATTGTGATTGATTTAGTGGTTATTTATGATAATCATTATATATTTATTCCTTTTTTACAATATATCATCGATCTTATTACCTTCTAATATATTGGAAAACCATAGTGTCGCTCGTGTATACATGTGGACTACCACCTCCCTGAAGCAATGTGATTTTTTTTTCATTTATGTTTTACTTGGATGGTAATTAATATGTATTTAATTAATATAAATGATTTATATGATATAATTATTATTATTTTAATGGTAATTTTTTATATAGACTTATATAATTCCATCCTTAGAAATGTTAAAGCATATTTTATACGAACTTACGTTCAATCATCTCCATGAATAGAGTAATTCATTTTTATATATATGACATTTTTGGATGACTCTACATATATTTATGTGATTTATGTATATGATTTTTACATAATTATTTAAATTATTTAGATTATGAATCCATAATCAAAGAACAAGTACCAAAACTAAAGAAGTAAAATAATCATGATAATGGAAACTGTAAACACCCAAAATGATGATTTAAATAAGGAAATATTAATAAATAGTTTTTGAGAAATATTATAAATGGATTATATGTGGTATTAATGGTATGTAAATTATTATGTTATAGAATTATAATAAGTTAAAAAAATATGCAGGAGGTTATATTATTTTTTAAGTAAGTTGAACTTGAGGTAAGGGTTTATAGTATCAATTTATCTTCGTTGGAACATATGTTACTTCATGCACATATATTTTATTATGTGGTATATATACTACCCTTTGGAATGCTATATTATGATGAAATGTCATTTCATTATATTTAATGTTTCATTTTATATTATTTTTTGATGTGAATTCTTATTCAAATTTCACCAAAGTGGTAAAGTTTTTATGTTACAATCTCACTGTTTATCGACATTGTTTATGATTATGTGTTTGATGAAGAAATATTATAATATACCTCTCAATAAACTCATTAATTTTATTCTCCTTGGGATATTAATAAAAATTACATGGTTTCCTTCATTTTTCTCTCTTTAAGTACTTAAGAGACACAAAGAATGTTTTATGTAATTCTAAAATTATGTCACACTTTAGTCAAAAATCCTTTCCCTTCCATGTACATGTTTTATACAAATGTTTTCGAGAACATTTTTAATATTATATAATTATTGTTTAATGTAAAATTTATCAATGGTCATATTTTTAAAATATGTAATAAAAATGAAAAATAATTTTTTTTAAATAGGTACTTATATTTTTTTCAATAACAATTTGAAAAGAATGTTTTCACTTAACTTATACGACATACGAATTACTTTCCCACCATCATAACCACTCAATAAAACATATAATAATTTTTAATTATCCAATGATATTTTAAAATAAAATTATTTTCATAATATTTTTTTTATATAGTTTTTGAAAATGTATTTTAAAATTATAATAATATATTGTTAAAAATTTATTCATGATCTTGTAATGGTACCATTATTCCTCAAAGACAATAACCATTGATGTTAGTGTTTATTTTATAGGGATTTGATCCAATTATTTCAACTTTATTCTTTATCAATATGGTTTATGATTACAATGAAATGATAATTATTAAACATGTTCATTTTCCAATGGTTTACGTTATGGTTAATTGATGTAATGATTACGAACCCCATTTCTTTTCTAAGACAACTTCCATGATGAAATTTTTATAAAACCCATTTATTTTACATGGATTATGAAATGGGGAATATTTTATGATTGAGTTAAAAAATTATGAATGATTTTTATTTTGTGAAGTGTGGTCCTATAATTATATACCCCTCTAATGCATTGGGTTAAGATAGATATATCATATGATAAACTAGACCTGAACTAGGAGTTAACTAAGTTTAGTACGGGACGTTTCCAACTATAATATACTTAGTAAGAAACCTTGTATACTATTATTTTTTGTGTAGTGAAACCATTCCAAAAGTATAGTCATGGAAATAATACTTTTCTAGTAAAGAAATTATTTTTTATGCTTATGTGTATGCCAAAAAATCATCTCTTAAGGAAATGTTATGATCTCAGTAGTCGTGTTCTTTGATTCGTATATGTTTCATGTCTTATGAGCTGTTGTGATTTTTGACATGACTCAAGATTATGATCCATGATATACAGGGTATTATTTTGAAATACTATTTTCAAGTTATAATGCCTTTATTCTCATGTCATTCTCAATTAATCGTTGATATCTCCCTTTCTTACCCTTACTGAGCATTTAACCTCACTCTTTTCATATGTTTTCTTTCACTAGGTTATAAATAATTGTATTATGTAAGATATGAAAAATAATGGTGATAGTTATGAACATATTAGTGTAATATTAGATAGTGAACATAAAAACTATTTCTTTAAATAAAAAATTCTCTAAGGCAGTAGACCTATATGATTCTCACATGGATCATTATGTTATGTAATTAATATTCATATAATAAGATTTATTATCCATAATTTAAAACTATGGATCGATATAAAAGAAGTGTTATTTATTTAATATATTGAAAAAAAATTACCTATTCTAAAAATCATCAAATTATTAAATGAAAATTCATGATAGGACTTGTATGTACCTTCTCTTTAATTTTTTCTATATTTGGGTAATTTTAAGAAAACATTCCAATACTCACACATATAAAACACTTCAAAGGTTACATACCATGACATTTACCTTTCCAACTTTAGAAACATCTTATGGTATGTGATATAAGATTACTAAACTTCAAATAAAAATCTCTATATGAATTTGAAAATCCATCTTCATTTTCAAATTCTTCAACTTCATCAAGTTTCCTTGAGGTCCCTTTATTCTTTGAAAGATTAAATAATAATTTTTTTTATTTGAACAATTCTTCTTATAGGTGCATTCTATAATAACTCTACTCATACTTTCACACTTAAACATGATATATTTCATAAATTTCACTTGATAAAACAAAGAAGAACGAGATTTATAGTGTCATTGGGTGTTAGGATCATTACCTAACAACTTCAAACATGAAATACAACATATTTATTAAAAACTTCTTTTACCTGACAACTACATTCCCTCGTGCTTAGCATTTCATGGGATAACCTGAGGAGATGCGTAAGAAAAGGGTGAGGTATAAAGACCCGTAAGGTAATAAACAGGGAATTACATGTGGAATAAAATACAAGTTTGACAATATCAATATAAATGTATAAAAAGATATATATGAACATAAAATCTTGATAAAGAATTCTAATCATAACATGGGGATGTGGCAATGACACTTAACATGAGATTATCATGAGCCAAGGCTCATTACACATGGAGCACGAGTAAACCCTCATTTCACATTATGCAGGAGTAAAACCTCATTGCACTTGAATTGGCATGATTCAACACTCATCGAACATGAAGTATCATGAGACTATACTTTACCCAATTCATTGGAGCGCTATATGGGCGCACCCTTCTTAAACATTTCATTTAATGCATAAGAGTGCCACATAGATCATACAACATGGAATCAATCATCATAAATTATTCCAATATAAAGTTATTTGGAATAAATATTTGAAGCTTTATAATAAATAATTAAATGTGCATAAATGGTAATAGCCTTGATAGAGAAATGGGCATTGTATTCACTACACAACAACATTGGCTTGGAAAATCGGTGCAATTTCAGCAGAGTAATGGTGTGACGTAAGAATTCATAAAAATGGTTGATGAGAGAGAAAGGGGTGTCTCATCATATTTAAATGAAATGGAAAGTAATGGGGTCATATAGATACGTTTCTCAACAAATTTCATAGAATTTAGATACGTAATACCAAAAATTTCATGAATGTAAATGAGGAGAGAGACGTTCCTTATGGAATTTCGGCATAGTAACGGGTGTGTATAGAAGGAATTAATGATCGAAAAGGGGTATCCCATAATTAAAAAATTAATAAGGATTTATGGTGGAGTTAATAAATCATACCACAACATTTATAATTGAAAATATATGGTCATAACAATATAAGGAAACTTGGACATAAATAAGGAAAGTGGGAATCCCCTATTTAGAAGTGTGATCCCAAAGGATTGGAAGAGGCTTGAGAGAGGATTATTGGGAGCTTGGGGAGCCTTGGGAGGATTATAGAGAGAGTATGGTAGATTTTGGATGAACTTTAAAGGTTTTTAGTGAGGAGGAAGTGGGATCTTGGGTGGGTTTATATAGGAAAAGAGAGGGAATAATTTGTTATTTAGGTTTGGGACACCACGCAATAAACTAATCAAAACCACAAACTAGCCTATTGGTTTTTCCCATGTTTTTCTTCAAAGGGGAGTTTAAAAAAATATTTTATAATGCCAATTTCCGAACATCTTAAAATAATAGGGTTTATTATGTGGAGGTGAGTCACACTCTCAAGGAAAACAATTTGAAAAGTCAAAATGTTTTATAATCCTTGAAGGGTCCACTAATGCTTTGTAAAATAAATCCAACAAATATAAAATCATATTATTTTAAACATGAAACATATATTTTCCTAACATATCATCTATATTATTTTATTATATCACTATTGGTTCATTATGATGTCATAAAACACATGATATATTTAAACGGTATTGAATTTTTACCCAAAAATCCAACTATCATAGAAAATTATGAAAAATTCACCATTGAATAATTTCAACATCCTGATTCAAAAAATAATATCCATTTTATCTAAATAATTTTCTAAATATTTGAATTTTCACTTTTAAAATAAAAACCATCATTTATCGAAAATTCATTGGTTTTGACAAAAACAGCTTTCAAACCTTAATAAAAATTATAATTGCATTCATAAAATTATACAATAATTTATATTTAAAAAAAATTAAATTGTTAATAATAATAATATTTTATCCAAATGTTATTTAATTCATAAATCTATTAATTCATTATAATAGATTTCTTAGTTTAATATTAACTAAAAATAATATTACTGCTTTAAAAAAATTACAATGTAACAATAATAAAATAAAAGTATATTATTTATTATATACAAAAATAATTTATATAATAATAGTACTAGGGTATTTTTATATAACACCTTATAACACCCACATATGACCGAAGGGTAAGGTGTGTGATGGTGACAAACTCTTGGGGTGGCTCTGTTAACATCGCTCGGGTGGTAATCTCTATCAACTTCTCCTTCTCCTGTAGTAAGTTCCTCTCAAGCTTAACATGTTCAATCACGGCTTGGTCAGGGTCATGAGCGAATACCAATGTTTCTACCTCCTTTCTACAATCCTATAAATGGGTTTCATACGGGCCCAGTATATTTGATGAGGTGATCGATTCCTTTTTTTGAGTAAATTGGATTCGTTAAAGGCATATATTTATACTAATCATGTGATCACGGTTCAACGGCTATATTAGAAATGGCCACATCTCATAACGGTATTTTAAAATAAAAAACCATAAAACCAAGGAAGTTTTTACTTTTTACATAACCATTTAATAGGACACTTATACAAAAAGACCATGAGAACTTTTCATTAATGAAAGTTTGGGTCGTTACAATCTTCCCCCCTTAAGAAATTTCTCCCTAGAATTTTCTTTTTCCCTCACTATAAAAGATAATGGTAACTCTTCTTAATCACTCCCTCCCATTCCCATGTTGCTTCTTCCAACTTCTGGTTTTTTCATAACACCTTCACGAGGGAATTTTCTTATTTTTTTAGGACCTTATCCCTATGATCTAAGATCTTCGCTGGTTTATCCTCATAAGAAAGATCATCCTCTAGCTGTACTACCTTTGAAGAGAGTACGTGTGAAGGGTCCAGTATGTACTTACTTTAGAAGGATACATGAAAGACATCATGTACTTTGGCCATGGTAGGTGGAAGTTCTAGTCGATAGGTCATAACCCCAACATGACCAAGAATCTAAAAGGGGCTGATGTACATTGGACTTAACTTCTCATTCCTTCTAAAACTAATGAAATTATTCCACAGAGATATGAATAGAATTATCATGTATCCAAATTTAGACTAAAGGTATCATCGGTGGTTATCTTCATAACCTTTTTGTCAACTCTGGGCTGCCTTGATATGATTCTGAATGGTTTTCACCTTCTCTACCATTTCTTCAACTATTTCTGGTCCTAGAAGCTTACACTCACTGACTTCATCCAGACATGCATGTGTTCTCCACCTCTTCCTATACAGTGATTCATATGTAATCCATGCTTAAGACACATCCAAAACATAGATGTGAATCTTATATCATGACAGGATACAATAGATAGTGGTACTCCTTGCAGCCTTACCACTTTCTTGATATATATGTGTGCTACTTGATCCATTGAGAAGTCCTTCTTGAATTGAAATGATGTGGGAAAACATTCTAAGACAATCCACAACAAACCATATTGAATTGTTGCCTTTGGATGTATTTGGAGATCCATTGAAATAGTCTATAGTGATTTCTCCCATTTCCATGCTGGTATGGGCAATGGTTTCATCATCCCCTTAGACTTATTCATCTCTTCCTTCACTTACTGACACTCTAGGCACATTTATGTATACTCAGTGATATTATTATTCATATTATCCCACCAATAATTCTCTATGATATCTCAATACATCTTTCTGTTTCCGGGGTGAATAGAGAAATTTGAAATATGTGCATCATCCAAAAGTTCCTTCTTCAGCTTCAGACTTGATAGAACACATAGTCTTTTCCCAAATCTCACAATTCCTTATTCATTAACATTAAACTCCAAAGATTTCACTTTTCTGCTAGCTTCATCTTTCTTCTAAATTCCAACATCATCCTTTTGAGCATCCTTTGACCTTTCAAAATGAGATGGTCGAGCAATAATTTGTAAAAGTATTGATGGTGTTCCCTTATTTATGATTCCCTTGTCCATCTTCATCAAATCTAAGAAGATTGGATCCTGCTCGATTCTCATCAATGATAGAATCACTGGATCCTTTCTACTTACAGAATCTGAACACTTTTTTGCTTTCCCTAGGTGGTAATGGAAAGAGAAGTCATAGTCTTTGATCAGCTCTAACCATCTCCGTTGGCGCATGTTCAACACTTTTTGTGTGAATATATACCTAAGGATTTTGTGGTCCGTATATATTTAACACTTCTCCACAAAGAGATAATGCCACCAAATTTTTAAATCGAATATCACCGCATCCAACTCTAGCTCATGTGTTGGATAATTCTACTCATGAACATTCAATTTTCTTGATTGTAGGCAATAAATTTGTCAGTTTGAATCAACACATAGCATGGGCCCTTCATCAAAGAAATACTAAATACCACAAAAAGCTATCTACTTGTGGGTAAAGTGAGCACGGGTACAGTGATAAGCCTCCTTTTTAACTCCTTGAAGCTTTCTTCACATTAATCACTCGAATAAAACTTTACTTCCTTTCTATTTATCAGAGTAAGAGGATAGGAAAATTGTGAGAAATTTCTCACAAATCGTCGATAATATCTAGCTAACCCCAAGAAGCGACGAATATTCGTTACCGAGGTTGGCCTCGGGAATTCCTCTATTGTAACTATCTTAAAGGGATCCACAGATATCCCATTGATTGTGATGATATGGCCCAAGATTGAGACCTCCTTCAACTACAACTCACACTTGTTGTACTTTTCATAGAGCTTCTCCTTTCGAAAGGTCTCTAGTACAGTTATTAAATTCTCCTCATGATCCTCCTTGGTTTTGGAGTATATTATAATATCATCTATAAAGAATACGGAAAATTGGTCGAGATAACCTCTAAAGACTCTATTCATCAATTCCATGAAGATTTTTGGAGAATTAGTGAGTCTGAAAAGCATTACTATGAATTCATAGTGCCCGTATCTTGTACGAAAAGCAGTCTTCGGGGTATCTTCCTTCTTCAACCTTACTTGATAATATCCTAAACGAAAATCCACCTTGGAGAAGTATTGTGCTCTATGCAGCTGATCAAACAAGTAATTAATTCTTGGGAGAGGATAGTTTTCTTTGTTGTATCTTTTTAAGATTTTGATAATCGATGCAAAGGGGAATTGACCCATACTTCTTCTTGATGAAGAAGACTGGTTCACCCCATGGTGAAGCACTTGCGCATATAAACCCTTTATCCAGGTTCTCCTGTAGTAGTTTGTTCAGGTCCTCAAGCTCCACAATAGCCATTTGACACTGTGTCTTGGATATTGGAAATGCCCTAGGTATATGATCAGTTTATAATTCAACATCTCTTCTAGAAGGAAGACCAAGAAATTCCTTGGGAAACACTTAAAATAATTCCCTCGTAATAGGCACGTCTTCAATGAGGGTTTCATCCTTGGACTCAATCATCTGAGCCAGATGCACATGCTCATAGGGCAGTAATATCCACACTTGAGATGATGAATCTATATAAGATTCATCTTCTTCCTTGCACTTGTACATAATCGTTGGTCGATTCTCCACATGGAGAGTGATTTTCCTATCACGGCAATTTATGTTGGCTCTATATAGGGAATTCCAATCCATGCAATTAATTGAATCAAATTACACCATAGAGGGTATGACGAAGTTCACTAGGAATTTCAATCCATTGATTATAACAGAGGAGGAGATATATTATTGGGATGTAATGATTTCCCAATTTTCAGTAGTCACCGACATATTTAATTCAATGATTTGTGGTGGTGTTGAGATTTTTCTACTAAACTTACAAGATATAAAATAATGCGTAGAACCTGAATCCAAAATTATGTTCACTATTCTTGAATGAATAAATAGTGTACATGTCACCACTTCGTTGTCACCATTCACTTTGGTGGTAGTGATGGGAAAAGAACGCCCTTCCTGCCTTGGAGGTTGTTGGTTGCCTCTAAAACCCCTTGGATTAGGGAACTGATTTGCAAGATGACCTAGTTAACTGGATTTGAAGAAATAAAAAATGTGTTAAGATTTGAACGGAGTGTTCCTATCCTATTTAAAATATGGGGGTTTCTCTTGTCGGTAGTTAACAACTACGTTTCTTTCTCTTCCAAACCTAAATCATTTCATAGTCAACTTCAGACAATTTCCAGGGTGCTTCTTTCCACCCCATTGGCCAGTGGGGAGCTGGAGTGTCTTAACACCATTGGATTTATCCATCGGACTACCAGAATTGAAGTCCGCCTTATGCTTCTTCTCTCCATGATACCCCTGAGGTTTTCAGACCTCCATTTTGACATTGAGGGAACATCATAAAATTTCCTCATAGTTGTCGATGTCATGGATTCCTAGGGATTTCATTAGGCTAGGTTTCATCCTACCAAAGAAGTGGTGAACCTTTCATTCAGGGATAACAACAAATCTAGAAGCGTATAGAGCATGTCTTGTGAAGTTTTCCTCATACGCTCCGGTAGATAAACCATATTTTTTCTTGAGGGAAAAGAATTCCCTTTCCATCTTTTGTCGGAGGGTGTGTGGAAAATATTTATCAAAATACATTTTCTGGAAATCCGTAAATTCTAATGCCTCGATCTCCTCCTCAGGCTTCGTATTTTTTAGGAATGTCCACCATTGATCTGCTTCACCCTCCATATAATAAGAAGTCAGAAGAACCTTCTCTTTTTCCGAACATTGAAAGATGGAGAATCTCTTTTCAATGGAGTTGATTCATTATTCGGCGATTGAGGGATCAGATGATCCATTAAAAGTAGGAGGCCTTTGTCTCATCAAATATTTGATAGAGACTTGTTATTTCATACAGGGGGGGTGGTTAACATCCTTCATGACCCATGTTTATATTCAAATCATGAGTTAACTGAGAGAGTATCGTGTCAAAGTTCGCAATTGCCGCTCCCTTCTGATTGGGGATCTTATTATAATAGTATTCGCATTGATCTTCACATTGGTTGTTAGCCTAAGTCCTCCTATTACCATCCATTGTCTGGAATAAAAGGAAATTTATAGGTTACACATAAAGGGTAATTCAAGGACAAAAACATATGACTTATAAATTACTTTTTTTCCTCATATTATGGATCTATAGGCTTCAATCTATGCTATTCAAGATCTACTTTCTAACCTATATTCCTAGGGTCATTTTTTTAATTCCCTTAATAATGGTTCATAACATGATTTTGAATTTACCTATGAATATCCCCCAAGAGTGTCATAACCATGATTTTAGTAAGGCACATTTTCATGCACTAGGATACCCTAGGTCAGCCCAAAACTCCTTGTCGGGGTTTTCACCCCAAGGTACATTTGTGCTAGAGTTGCCTCTACCTTCTCGTATCCAGACAGATATGTATTTTCTTGATAAACCACTTACTCAATAGTCACCAAAACATAGGGATGTTTTTATTATACTTAGTCTTGTCTCTGAGTATTTAATAGGTCTTACTAATCCAAATCCCAAAAATAACTAAACCTATCCTATGATACCAACTATAACAACCCTACTCTTTATTGCACACTTAAACAATATTTATTACACAAAAATCACTTGATAAAACATAGATGATAGATAATTATAGTGTATTTGGGGCTTAGGATCATTACCTACCAACTTAAAACATGAATTACAACATATTAATTGAAAAATTCATTTACATGACCACTAAATTTTTTCGTACTTAGCATTGCATTGAATAACCTGAGGAGGTGCATAAGAAAAGGGTGAGTTATAAAGCCCAGTAAGGGAATAAACGTGGAATAACATGAGGAATACAATACATGTTATACAATAGTAATATCAATGGAGCACAAGAGAGACATGAACATAAAGGCATGATAAATCATGGTAATCATAACAATGAGATGTGGCAACAACACATAACATGGAATTAGCATGAGACAAGGTTCATTGAATAATGAGCATGAGTAAACCCTCATTACAATTTAATCACGAGTAAATCCTCATTGCATATTTATTATCATGAGTCAACACACTTTTCATAGAACGTATCATGATACTATACCTTACCTAATGCATTGGAGCGTTATCTGGGCACACCCTTCTTCAGCATTTCATTTCATGCATAAGTGTGCCACATGGACCATAAAACATGGAATCAATCATAATCATTTATTCAAAAATAAAGGGATGTTCAATACATACATGAATCTTTATAATCAATTAGTAAATTTTCATAAATTTTAATACCCTTGATAGAGAAATGGGCATGGTATTCACTGCACAGTGACATTGGCCTGGAAAATCGGTGCAATATCGACAGCGTAACAGTGTGACGTAAGAATTCATAAAAACATTTGATGAGAGATAAAGGGGTGTCTTTGAATATGTACCTGAAATGGAAAGTAAAGGGGGGTAATATAGATACATGTCCCAAAAAAAGTAATGGAATTTAAATACGTACTACAAGAAAGCTCATTAATGTAAATGAGGAGATAGAAGTTCCTTACGGACTTTCAGCATTGTAACGAGTGTACATAGAAGGAATTAATGAGTGCTAAAGGGGTATCCTATAATTCAAAAATAAATAGTTCAGTATGGGGGAGGTGATAAATCATACCCCAACATTTATCATTGAAAATAAAAGGGCATAACAATATAAGGAAACTTGGACAAAAAAAAGGAAAGTGAGGATCCCTTACTTGGAAGTGTGATCCTAAAGGCTTGGGAGAGTCTTGAGAGAGGCTTATTGGGAGCTTGGGGCGCCTTGGGAGGATTCTAGAGAGAGGATGGTTGATTTTGGACAGATTGAAAAGGTTCTGAGTGAGGAGGAACTGGTATATTGGGTGGGTTTATACAGGAAAGGAGAGAAAATTATTTATTGTTTAGGTTTGGAACACCACACATTAAACAAACCGAAAACAAAAACCAGACCATTGTTTTTTCCAATGGTTTTTTCAAAATGTGAGTGGAAAAAATATTTTATAATTCCAATGGCCGAACTTCTTATAATAATAGGGTAGCATATGGGGAGGCGAGTCACACTCTAAAGGAAAACAATTTAAAGAGACAAAATGTTTTATAAGTCTTGAAGGGTCCACTAATGCTTTGTAAAATAAATAAAAAATATCTAAAATCAAATTATTTTAAGGGTGAAACATATATTGGCCGAAAATATAATTTATCATATTTTATTACAACACTATTGGGAAATTATGATATCATAAAACACATTGTATTTTTAAATGGTAATCAATTTTTTCCCAAAAAACCAACTGTCTCAGAAAATTATGAAAAATTTACCATTGGATAATTTCGAAATCCTGATTCCAAAAATAATATTCATTTTATATAAATAATTTTATAAATATTTCAATTTTGAATTTTAAAATAAATATAGACATTTATCAAAAATTCCTGGGTATGACAAAAATAGCTTCCAAACCATAATAAAAATTTCAATTGCATTCATTAAATTATACGATAATTTATATTTAATAATATGTAATTTAATAATAATATTAATATTTTATTAAAATATTATTTAATTCAAAAATCCATTAATTCATAAAAATATATTTCTTAGTTGAATATAATCTAAAAATACTATTAGTGATTTTAAAAGAATTAACAAAGTAACAATAATAAAATGAAAGTATATTCTTTATTATATACAAAAATAATGTACATATTCATAGTACTAGGGTCTTGTTATATAACCCCATATTACACCTTCCTAAGACCAAAGGGTAAGGTGTGTGATGGTAATAGACTCTTGGGGTGGCTTGGATAACATCGATCGGGTGGTAATCTCTATTAACATCCAGTTATACCATAGTCAGTTCCTCTCAAGAATAAAGTGTTCAAGCTCGGATTGTAGTTGGTCCTGAGAAAAGCCAAATGACCCCACCTCCTTTCATAGCTATGATAAATGGTTTTCATACGGGGAAAATCTTCTGGATGAGGCCATCCGTTCCTTTTTCTAAGTAAATTTTATTCGTTAAAGGCCAATATTTATACTAAACATGTGATCATGGTTCAATGACTATATTATAAATAGTCACAATTTTAAACGGTATTTTAAAATCCAAAAACATAAAACCAAGTAAGTGCGTACATTTTACATAACCATACAATAGGACATTTAAAAAATACAAAGAGGAATTTTCATTAAAACATTTTGGGTTGTTACACAGTCATTTATCATGTAATATATAACAAATATGGTGTGTATATAATACAATGGAAGTTTTCCAATATCATTAACTTTTAGATCGAAAACATTTTTAATAAATCAATCTAGTAAGCTATAATGTATTTTCATGACCACTAAAGAATCATTAAGAGCCTCCATACATCTAATAATAGTACTTACCACCTTACTGGCCCTTATAAATAATTAATCATTATATTCACCTTCAATAATACATATATCTTAATACATTAATCTTAATAATTAATAACATAATCTTTTTTTCAATTAAAATTCCTTTATTAATAATTTATAGTTTGTTCCAAATTCACTTATTTGTCTTGATCCCCATAAAATTTAAAAATTACTTCATTGAATGTGACGCCATTATAGAATTTCTTTTATTCCCATCAAACACAGAATTCTTACTATCATCCCATGTTAAAGAATCTCGATTTTAAATAGGTTTGAAACCATAATTCATAATAACTAGAACATCAATATCCAAAGAAAGTGAATAGGTTAACATTCATCCCTTAAAAATATGTTATTTGTCCAATTTAATGTGGGAATATCTGTGTTGTTCAAAGATTTAATATTATCAACAGTAGATAAAAACTATGGATAACAATAAATTAATTTGAGAAACAATGCTACAGATAAAATTATATACAATCATGATTCTAAAAAGTCAAATAAAAACTAAAATACTAAATTTGATGAAAAAACATTATAGATGAAAACATTAAATTTCATGACTTTATAACCAAACCTAGTAATGATTGAATTTGTGGTGTCCCTAAGAAATATTAGGTTCAATAATATTTGGGTGAATTAGTTAATAATAGTCAATATATTTTTAGTTATGATTTATTATGGAATCATTCTTAGTGACTTGCCAGAGTGTGTGATATCACTACATAACTCACACACACTGTGGAACAAAACAATGGGCACTTGATATACATGGTCTAGTACTCTAAAAATGTAGTTAATGATTTTTTTGAACTATAATCACTTGGGATCATACAATAAATTTGAATTAACATTGTGTATATCACTTTAATGGTTTATCATTTGACTCTTATTGCATGATAAGCCATAAAAATGTATCTCAAAAAAAGAAGATTGGTTTCCTCCTTGATTAAAAATGTTTTAATATAATCTTGTATTTATTGGTAAAAGGATTATAATTTTACCCAAATGATAATATCCTAACATTATAATAGTAATTCCATGCTATTTCATTTATATGAACTAGTGTGACTACCTTCTTCTTCACCACACAATAAAATTGTAATGATTGCACACAAAATAGTGTGTTCTAACTCTTTTATTCCTCTAATTTCACTATTCTAGGTATTATATTCCACTTAAATATTTTTTTATGAACTTCATTACACAAAATCCACATCAATTTTTCACTTTCATTACCTTTTTCAACAAATAGTTCTCTACACTAAAGTGTCATTCAATATCGTATTAATTTTTAATATACATACTAGTAGAAATCATCATTGTTGAAATATAATTTCACATTTAAATGAAAAAAATAAGTTACTTACTTCACTATTTCTTAACATCCCCTTAACATTTCTTGCATATTTATTCAGCCATCAAAAATATAAAGTTCATCATAGTAAATTTGGATTCTCCAAACTCTGAAAAACTATTTCTAAAAACTTCTTATAACATTAATGAAATGAAATTATTCATTATATCATGAGATACTCTATTATCTTTCAAGGTCTTTGTGTAGTGAAATAATTGTGTTCAACATGTAAATATATTTTTTCATATTGATGTATTCACCTATCTTCATTCTAGAGATGAGTTTTTTTCTCACACTGTGATATGTGCCCCAATGGGAAATAACACATTTCCTTCCTATACCATGTCGATCAATTATCAACTGTATAGTTAGACATTACCAACCCATATCTTATTCTCTACTAAGAATTCAAGAAAAATCAATAAATTAATATTCATGGAATATCAATTATTATCTATTTATAGCATCAATAATACCTTATATGATATTAATATATGTATTACTACTACAATATTAACAGTTTTATTTCTCTTAAATTCCACTTGTATTTTGAAAATAATTATTCTAAAAACTATGTTTTTATTTCCAAAAAAACCATGTTCACTTCATTCATGCCTTAAAAAATTATCTTGTTAACCTCTAGAGACTCTCATATTATGGAACTGCCTAATATATTTTTTATTATGGAAAATCCTAAATCATTATGTATTCAAAAATTATGTAACTTGGAATCTTAAATATCTTACATTTCTAGAAATAATTTGATAATTTTCAATTATTTCTCCCAAAAATAAAATCTAATTTATGAATATATAATCCGTATATACTAAACAAAACATTAAATATTTAAAAAATATTACATACTAAATGTAATATCTTATGTTTTATAGTGTGTTCTAACATTTTTTATTCTTAAACTCCTCTGCATTCAAAACCATTACACATTTTAGTACATTATTTTCGTCAAATGTTTCTGATTTATTCTTAATAAATACCATATTAATTGTATTAGGTAAAACCATAAAATTTTAGTAATTATCTAAATTTTCACAATGTATATTTAGATTTTCTTTATGCATTCAGGAAATTTTCTAAATGTATGAAAAAAAATATTTGTATACCAAAAACCACTAGATTACATCAAAAAAATCCAAAACATATCCAAATCCAAATAAATTTTAAAACAACATTCACCTCACACAATTAACATAATTTAATGTGAGGTTTAATTTGAATTAATTATTTACAATATCATGCAACACAATAACTACGTCAGCTTCATATTTATCACCCCATACCTTCTTCTTCATGGGATTAAAAATATCTACAAAAAAAACATTTTGGTTTCAACATGATCAATGATGATTAATGAAAAATATTCATTATCCTTTTAGGAATAAGGATTACATATAGAAGCATACACACTTAGTCCTACATGATCTAAGGTGGAAATAGATTTCCATATAATTTATAGTGAAAATATAAACCCTTCTTATCACATATTGATTTATATATATGAGTGTATTTTTTTATGTTTAATTACGATATCAAACTAGTAATAAGCAACATGATTTACAACTCTATATGGTAAAGGTAACAAAAGGATATTATTTTGTAAAACCCTTTATATAGAAAAGTTATAATCGAGATGTAAATAACATTTTTTTAAATGGATGAAATCCTTATAATAGAATGTGGTTGAAAGATAGAATTATATCATGTCGATTCTAATGTTAATCAATATTCAAATCATTTGGAATAGAATTTTTTTTACAATTACCTATGAAAATATATTTTCAAGACATTAGTAAATAATAGCATACCATGATTATGAAATTTTTTAGATAGATGTAAAAACAATTTTCCTAAATGGAAATAATATGAATATGTCTATATGAAGAACCTATAAGGTATTGTTGCAGAAAATGAAGCCAATAAAGTATGAAATCTATTGATATCCACTTACAGATTTTATATGGTATTTAATTAAAAAATTTTAATTTTGATAACACCATAATATATTTTTATCTTTATAAATTCAAGTTAGCCTTTCATGTATATAATGTTAGTGGTGGATCCATAGTTTTACTAATAATATATAGAGTGTAATAATAATTCCTAAAGAACTGTTGGTTAGATGAATGTTTCTCCATAATATATCTAAATATTTTTTCATGGTTCATACAAGATTATTTTGAATTATAAACTATTAATAAAATATTAAAATCATTGTAGATTCATAATAATTAATTATATAAATAAGAATTTTTAATCACCCACATCAACTCCATACTAAACAAAAAATTAATAATACTCATATCATCAACACCAATCCCGATATTCTATTATGCGTCTTCCCAATATTCAAATTTTTAACAACACACTAACAAAGATAGGTTTTTCTATTTGTAGAATATAGAGAACATCAATATTCTCATGACGGTAAAAACTTATTTCCTATAACAACCAAATATTTCAAAATATATTATCCTTAAATGAATTTATTTTTTATAGAATGTTTCACATGAAAACCCAAACAAAACTGAAAAAATAACATAATATATTTTTAATATTATATATGATCATTAAAACTTACTCGTTAATTCACTTATATATATTTAAGCAACTATATCACAAAACAAATAAATAAATTCACAATAAATGGATTCTAAAAATATATGAATTTCATTTGAATCCCATTTATCAAAACTCATAAGGGGTGTATCTTCACTAGGGATTTAAAATGACCAATTCCAAGTTGAAATCAAGCTATTATGGTTTGAGAAAAACCATATACATGAGAATTTCTAGTTTTAGGATATTTCTACAAGATCCATTCTGGCTGAACAACCTCATAAAACTGCATCTACATCTTATCTGATTATTAAGTATTATGTGGAGATCATAAGGGGTTATATAAGTGAAAATTAGGATGAAATGAAAATGTAATAAACTATTTATATTTATATATATCATGAATTTATAACGTTTTCAAAAATAAATTTTTTAAAATTCAATTTTTACATAAAAATGTTATTTTATTGTAATTGGATATTTATTTCAAGATATTTTGTTTAGTTTTATTAAAAAATAGAATGATATTATTACAATGGAATTATTAATAAATTATAAAAAAAATATTTCATATACCAAAAAAAATTCCCCGTAAGAAAATCTTTTGATGGATTTTGTGTTTTAAATTAAAAATAAAATTATTACCCTTTAAGATGTGAATTAGAAAAAAAACATTTTTTTATTTTAAATAGCTGTGTTAACATAAAAATAATTTTTGTTAAATTTAAAAGAATGTTTTATTTTTAGTCAAAAAATGTGGGATTTATAAAAAAATATAATTTCCATGATTTTATCACTTTTCAGTTATTACCTATAAGATTTCATAATAATTAGAGAAATAAACTATCAGAAAAAACAATATGAATTTCGAAACATTTTTTGTGCATAGAAAACCTACGGTATAAATAAAAAAATTGTTTGTGTCTTCCCTTTAAATAAATTATTTCTAGGGTGATGTTTAGTTTTGGATTTACAAGGAAGCTTAATGCCTTATATTAAATTCAAAAACAAATAATTTAATGTCTCTAAAATTAGTTACTGTAACAACTGTATCATATATAAATTTCAAATCGTAATTGTGTTACTACTAAAATGGTTTATGAATTTAATGATATGTTACTTTAAAATTTACTTTCCATACCAATAGAAATTTTATTTGATAAAATTATATTCAAATAATAAATCATAATGTTAAAATTATTTAATCATTTTAATTTTAAATTTTGTAATTAAAATTTGTTAATAATTTTAATAATTAATTACATGATAAAATTGAAAATAGTGAAATGTTTTTTACAATGGGAGATAGGAAAAAAACATGTTTGAATACTAATTTCATAGGTATATTATAGAAAATTTAGTCTTTTACACATATCATTACTTGATTTTAATCAGAATTCAACATCAAATTATAACCCGGGGATTATAAAGTCTAGTTTATTGGAAGACTAGATACATAAAATTGAAAAAATAGAACTAAATAAAATATTTCATTATATTCTGTTGATTATGACCACATTAAATTAATTAAGTCCTTACATCTACAATGGATAACTCGGGGATAACATGAACAAAGGAATGAGCTAAAAATCTTTGTAGCGGAATCATCATTAAAATAAATCATAACACATAATTTAGAAGGCATAACCTAATGATATAATAAGTCATGGAACATGAATAAACATAAAAAATCCAAACATGGGATCATATAATCATGGATTCATTATAATGTTGCAGAAATATAAAACATGACTTTAGTATGAGTCGATTCTTATTTCACATAGGGGATCACGAGTCAAGGCTAGTTGCACATAGAGGGGAATTTGTCAAGGATAACCAGCAAGACCATTCCACAAAATGTTAAATGAGCCTTAAAATTACCCAATTAATTGGAGAACTATCTAGGAAAACCCATCATAACATGTTGATGATAATTCATTCTATATCAATAATCATACAGAAGTAATCAAACATAGACAAAAAGGTTACCCATGGAAAGAATTGGGTATCATAATTATGTCAAAAGGAATATCCAAAGAGAATATCATAGAGGATTCCATATAGGGATGGATTTAAATTATACATGTATATTCATAAATGAATATCTGTATATATCATGATAATTTGCATCAAGATTATTTGTAAAGATGAATTAAGAAACTTTAGAAATAAAACATTTAGTACGATTTAAGGGAAAACCTTCAAGATTATTTAAAATGGAAAAAGAAATAACTGTTTATATAAAAAAATAATTTAACCAAGTTGGTTTTTCATGAAAAAAATGACTGATTTTAGAGAAATATTGGCTTCTTAAAAAGACAATGGAAAACATTTGAAAATTGGTAAAGAAATCTAGAAATTTTCTTAAACTGGGCTAGCTTATCGAGAAAATTTGAGTAGGGAACCATTTAAAACAATTTATATCACAAATAATAAGGATCAATAGATCTTGATAAATCATTTTAAAAAATATAAACATCATTTATATGATATAAATACTTAAAAAATATAATTTAACTTTGTTAAAAAGAGAGAAACGGTATCCTAAAAAAATAATTGTGCTCTAGGTAGAGTCCCTTTCCTCATGTCTGAAATGATTCTTTACTTGATCTTAATGTATTTAATAATATAATTAAATTCATTAATTAATAATTTTAGACCCATTTATACATGTAATTGATCTAGTATAACTTTATTAAGTTCGTTTATGGACTTTTTTATTGGTTAAAAGATTCAATTTCATAATTTGGGAGAGTTGATTTCCTTGGTTTTCAAGATCAATTTACTTGTATATATGTATGGAAAATAATAAAGAATCAGTATAAATGTAATGAACTGAACTTATATGTTATTAATGATCTTATAGAATTTTGAAATACCATTTTGTTTTCAGAATTTATGATGATTCATTTGATACATAATTAATGATAATTATTTAGATTAATTTAGCGTTTTTATCATAATGAAATTATTTTGTTTTATAAATTAATATCATGTATACAAAATGATTCAAGAATATTACATAAGATATAATAAATATATTATTATATGTTTCAACCATAAAAATGGATTCATGAATAGCCTTAAATATGAAATTGAAATATGAAATCACATCATCCCAGAAGGTGGTAAATTGACCCCTCACAGACGATGTTTTCATTCTTAAATTAAAAGATATATGAGAAGAGATTTTGTATATAAGGCCCCATCCTTAAACATTACTTAATATTTCATTAAATGAATAATTCCCATTGTGTATCTTTTTAGGTTTAGAGTTTTAGAGAATTAGATCATAACTATTACATCTCAAAGGATTACAATGTAGACACTTCTACTATGTTTCCATAAAATCAAAACTCTTAAAAAGAAACATTTCTAGTACCATGTTTTAGATATCATGACTTTCCCTTTATCCCATCCTTGACCCTATTACACATTAATTCCTGTGAAAAACATTTCAAAAAAACATGGGGTGAGCATAAAAAGCTCAGTAAGGGATACACAAAGAATGAAAACTGTTAGTTTTTCAAACAACAAGTAAACCATGTATACTTTATCAAAGTAATAACTTCACATTTATGAAGTAGTAAAAACTCTTCACTGAATAAAATATCATTACTTACCCTTTTTTAACCAAAATATTACCATGAAACCCATATAAATAACACATAACTTATAAAAGTAACTTGGGACATTAACATACTTAAGTGGAATAACCATACGGTCGACTTCCACACATATCACTTAATGGAATAGAAATTCGGCCGACTTCCATACCCAATTAATTGGAGGTTGTAACGTAACCACCCATCCTAGTATTCACGGCACCACCTGTCATATGGTTTATCTCGTAACCACCTGTCAAATTTCCAAGTACCATTATAAAATCATAAGACATAAAACAAAGATAATCGAAAGAAAACATTTCCACACTTTGATCACAATATATCACTTAAATATATTGACATAACAAATAAATTATAAAAACCATTTTCAATACCAAAATAAATAAAAGAGTATATGGTATTTATTTCATTTTAAAAATATTACAGCTTGTTCAGGAAGCCAAACACCAAATAATACTCGTGGCAGAGGAAAAGTTCATTGTCACCGCGTACGTTAAAAGAAACATTCCTTTTTTCGTTTTGTAAAACGCTTCGTAGAAAAAGATTCCTTTTGTATAAAATTAATATTCAAAGGTGTTTATACACCGTATAAAATAAAGTTTTTTATAAAACTAAAATATGCCTCAATGAAAGGAGATTGAGACGAACTCCCTTACCTCGGGTCCGACTTGACTCGATCGTTCTTTAACATCCTGAATAATAAACTTGAGTTAATTTGTACTTTCTTAAGAACCTTCATCAAGTTCATTATTAATTTTATATCACTTATTACCATGTTATAAACATTATGTAATCATTTAAGTTAATAATGTTTATTTCGTTGATATTTGGTTCTTAAGTCGAAATTGGACTACTTACAATTACATGTTGTTCGTGTGGTCAAAGGTTCATTATATCCAGAATGATATTCATGATTTTGATATCATATATATCATATATATCCAGCATATATATGTATTTATAATATTACATAATCATTTAGAGGTAAGAAATGAAATGCACCGTTCATGGAGACGGTAAGTCGTGCGTACGCATGAATGCTACTTTCATTTCTATGTCATATTAATGGAATTAAAACTAAATGAGAGGTATGTATATTTTAATTTCATAATTATATTAATCATTTAGATGTAACATATATCATATATAATAACTTTAAATACATCCTTTATATGTACCACAAATGGAATTAACGAATCAAATCACTTTGAGGGGGCGGTAGTCTGCACTTCCTAAAATGAAGATATCGCGTATACCCGTAATGGAAGCCATAAAGGACTGCCAAGAATGAAAAATACATAATTTTAAGGAAGAAATAAACATATTATATATCATATATAAATATAGTTACATCTTAATGTCCACCTTTGAAGGTGTCGGAAGAATATATAACAATCATCGTTTCGTGAGGCAGAAATTCACCATCCACAGAAACAATATGTTCTTTAACCATTAGATGTAGGTGAGTGTAATTGTAACTCGAATTATTCTTATAACAACGTCCTAGTATATTGAAGATACTGGAGTGGTTACAAAATAAATAAATAAAAAGAGTTTAGTGGGTTTGAGAAGCAAAATAAAACCAAAGAACACAAGAGAAAACACTACCTTTAAATCGGGTAACTCTTTTTGATTTGAGCTCAAAGGATTCCTTGGGAAACCATCTGACCAAAGTGAGGCTTATTGGAGTACGAGAAGGATGTGGAAAGACGAAATAGGTAGGGTTTTTCCAAGCCAATGGCTTTGGAAGTGTTGGTATGGTATTAGAGGTGGGGGCCTTTTATAAGAGGAGAGGAGGGGCACTCTTGGAAAGTAAAGAAATGTTACTATATTTTAAAATGAGTTTCGGATTTAAAAGGTCCCACATTGATATAATTCGTGGATAAGGTGATAAGGGTTCTATATAGACCCATAAAATAGGTTTTTACAGGTTTAGTTCTTAGATTTTACTTTATCTTTTCATTTTATTTAAATCGTTAAGTAATGAGGTAATCGCTGCATCATCATGGTGTCATAAATAATTTAATTTATATAATTTCTAAAAATTATAAAAAAAATATCATGATGTTGTAAATCTTTTTATCTTTATAATTAATAATTATAGTTAAAAATTGTACTTTTATAACCCCATTTAAAATTTGTTTTCGTAAAACAAATCATGATTGAGACATTTTTACTTTAACATTAAATAAAAAGATATTAATGTCATTTTCCTTCCAATGTGGCTCCATGGGGTCCCCAAGTTGACCCATGGATTGTCTTGGTCGTCCATGACACATCCAATAAGGGTAGGACATGTGTCAAGTTCATTTCATATTATGAAAACATTATTCTTATCTTAAATTACACTGATTAACTCTAATTGCGATTAAAAACTTAAAAGTTACTATTCACCAAAAAATTATTTTAATCCCATTGAACCAAATTTTACTTCTTAATGACAATAATGTATGTAGGATTTTTCAAATTCAAAACACAGAGGTGGTAAAATTTCATTTAAACGAAAAATCAGTTTTTTTAAGTACCACATAGTGGTTTCACTATTCATCAAAAATTAAAGTTTTTCAGAAAAATACCAAAACATCACCCTAAGCTATATTTGATATTCTGAATTCAAAAATGATGTCTATTTTAAAAAATTAAAAACATATAAGTTGTATTAATTAATTTTATAATTAATTCCCACTATCAGAGCAAATAGCGTGTTTTTATGAAACAATAAGTATCAAAAGATTGACACTAGTTTTAGTCAAATTTCAAAGTGAAATTAATTCCAACGACCACTATTGGATTAAATGGTAAAAATATATATTCTAATTCAACTCTAAAACCAATTCAAAAGATAATTTAATCATATAAATAAATTAGATTAAAATGAGGTTTTGATTTAAAATACAACATTTTACACTATTCATTAAAAAATAAACTTTATCGGAAAAATACCAAAACTTTACACCAAGTAAATTTTGATGTCCTGATTCTAAAGAAGAATTTTATTTGGTCCAATAGAATGTATAAGAGTGAAAAAAACTATATTTAATGACGGTTCTCCATCAAAAGGCGATAAGTGAACCTTTAGTGAAAATTAGGGTATATATGCCTAAAATTGAATTCTTTTCGTATTTTAAGCCTTTATCTTTTATTGGATAAATGTAAAAACATTTAACAAACATATATAATCATAATTTAGTGATTCCTATTCATTCCCGCCAATACAACGGCTACGTGTTAACTACCATTTAAAATAAAATTATTATATTATTAATGTGCAATGTAAGATTTCAAAGAAACTCATTATTGCGTATCGGGTGCGCTATCGAACATAGAAACCCCTTTAAAGTAAAATTAATTTTTTATTCGTAAATATTAATAAATATGAAAATACTTTATTCTTTATTTACATGGGATGTTACATCCTTCCCCCCTTTTGGGAATTGCGTCCTCGCAATTTTATTCACTTATCAAAATAAGCGGGGGTATTTATCCCTCATAGCATTTTCAGATTCCCACGTTGCCTCTTCAACCATATGTTTTTTCCACAAAACCTTTACCTGGTGAATTAACTTATTTCGCAACACCTGCTCTCTTCGGTCAAGAATCTAGACTGGTTGTTCTTCATAAGAGATATTCTCTTCCAACTGAACTACCTCTGGGCTCAAAACATGAGATGGATCTGGCATATACTTTCTCAACATAGAAACACGAAAAACATTGTGTACCAGAGATAAACTCAGAGGTAATGCCACTCTGTATGTAACTGATCCAACTCTCTCTAGAATTTCATATGGTCCAATGAACCTCGGAATCATCTTTCCTTTCTTACCAAATCACATCACACTTTTCCACGGAGAAACCTTGAGAAAAACATGATCACCTACCTCGAAAGATAGATCCTTCCTCCTATTGTCTGTATAACTTTTCTGTCTTCTCTAAGTTGTTCTCATGTGTTTCTGAATCAACTGAACTTTTTCTGCCATCTATTCTACCAATTCTGGTCCCATAAACTTCCTTTCACCTAATTCATCCCAAAAAGATGGAGTTCGACATCGTTTTCCATATAAGGCTTCAAATGGAGCCATCTGTATACTGGATTGAAAATTGTTATTATATGAAAACTCAACCAAAGAAAGATGTTGGTCCCAAATTCCCTGATAATCCATAGAACAAGCACATAGAATATCCTCCAAAGTCTGAATTTTTCATTCTTACTTCCCATCTGACTGAGGATGAAAAGCTGTACTAAAATTAAATTTAGTACCCAACGACTTCTAAAGGCCTTTCTGAATGTTAGAAGTATACCTGGGATCACGATAAGATACAATAGAGAGGGGAACTCCATGCAACTTGACTATCTCTTTAATATAAAACCGATCAAGTTGATCTAGAGACAATGTATCTCGAATAGGAAGGAAATGAGCCGATTTAGTCAACCGGTCAACAATAACCCAGATTTCATTATTACCTCGAGATGTCTTCAGTAATCCAACAACAAAGTCCATGGATATGTTTTCCCATTTCCACTCTGGCACTGGTAAATGTTGAATCATCCCATTCGGTAACTACCGCTTTTCTTTAAACCACTGAAAAGTCAAACAATTCACAGTAATATCAACAATACCTCTTTTCATTCCATCCCACCAGTAATACTCCCACAGATCTCTGTACATCTTAGTACTTCCAGGATGAACTGAAAACGGGGAACTATGAGCCTCACATAACAACTTGTTCTTCAACTGTGAATCTCCAGGCACACATAATCTCTTCCCAAACCTCAAAACACAATCATTATCAATGTTCAATTCAGGAAACTTACCCTTCTGAACCAGCTCTACCTTTTTCTACAACTCACTATCTTCCCTCTGTGCTTTCAAAATTCTGTCTGATAGGGATGATCTCACTGATACCTGAATCAAAAAAGAAGAACTTCCTGTACCAACAACTTCTATTCCAAAGTTCATCAAATCAAAAACCAAAGGATCTCGTTCCAAACATAGCATGGTTAATGAAGCATTACTTTTTTGACTCAAAGCATCAGCCACTTTATTTTCATTTCTTGGATGGTAAAGAATTGTACAATCATAATCCTTGATTAATTCCATCCATATCCTCTGTTTCATGTTCAATTCTTTCTGGGTGAATATAAACTTTAAACTTTTTTGATCAGTATATATTTCACACTTTAATCCATACAAATGATGCCTCCAAATTTTTTGAGAAAAAACAACAGCAGCTAATTCCAAATCATGTGTAGGGTAATTTACCTCATGAGTTTTCAATTGACGTGAAGCATATGCAATTACCTGATCATTCTGCATAAGGACACAACCATGTCCCTTTAACTAAGCATCACTGTAGATAACAAACTCACCATTCCTGGAAGGAAGTGACAAAACTGGAGCTTTCACCAATCTTCTTTTCAACTCCTAAGTCAACTGAGCCATCACTACAACAAACGGTTTAGTTCTGATTCTGACCATCTCAGGATACTAATTTTGAAAGTTCATTTCCTATTGTATGCCTTCCCAAAAAATCCGTTCTATTTCCTCTATGAAAAACCATTCTTAACCCAGAAATATCATAGGTGAAGAAACATGGTAATCTTTAAATGCTATATCATTTCAATCATACCATAAATTAATTCATAATTTAACAATTTTCTAACTCCTAAAGTTGTCTAAACCGACCTCTGATACCAACTATAAGGCCCCGTCCTTAAACATTACTTAATATTGAATTAAATGAATAATTCCCATTGAGGATATTTTTTGGTTTATAGTTTTAGAGAATTAGATCATAACTATTACATCTCAAAATATTACAATGTAGACACTTATACTAATTTTCCATAAAATAAAAACTCTTAAAAAGAAACATGTCTAGTCCCATGTTTTAGATAGCATGACTTTCCCTTGTTCCCATACTTGACCCAATTCCACATTATGTCCTGTGAAAAGCATTTCAAAAAAACTTGGGGTGAGCATAAAAACTCAGTAAGGGATACACAAAGAATGAAAACTGTTAGTTTTTCAAACAACAAGTAAACCATGTATACTTTATCAAAGTAATACCTTCACCTTTATGAAGTAGTAAAAACTATTCACTAAATAAAAGATCATTACTTACTCTTTTGTAACCAAAATATTACCATAAAACCCATATAAAGAACACATATCATATAAAGTTAACTTGAGACATAAACATACTTAAGTGGAATAACCATACGGTCGACTTCCACACATATCACTTAATGGAATAGCCATACGGCCGACTTCCATACCCAATGCATTGGAGGTTATAGAATAACCACCCGTCCTGGTATTCACGGCACCACCCGTCATATGGTTTATCATGCAACCACCCGTCAAATGTCCAAGTACCATTATAAAATCATAAGACATAAAACAAATATAATGGAAAGAAAACATTTCCACACTTTTATCATAAAATATCACTTAAATATATTGACCTAACAAATCCATTATAAAACCCATTTTCAATACCAAAATACATAAAATGGTATACAGTATTTATTTCATTTTAAAAACATTACAGCTTGTTCAGGAATCCAAAGACCAAATAATACTCGCGGCGGCGGAAAAGGTTGTTGTCACCGTGTACGTTAAAAGAAAGTTTCCGTTTTTTCGTTTTGTAAAACGCTTCATAGAAAAAGATTACTTTTATATAAAATTAAAATTCAAAGGGTTTTATACACCGTATAAACGAATGTTGTGTATAAAACTAAAATACGCCTCAATGAAAGGAGATTGAGACGAAGTCCCTTACCTCAGGTCTGACTTGACTCGAACGTTCTTTAACGTCCTGAAAAATAAACATGAGTTAATTTATACTTTCTTAAGAACCTTATTCAAGTTCATTTTTACTTTTATATCACTTATTAACATTTTATAAACATTATTTAATAATTTATTTTAATAATGTTTGTTTTGTTGATATTTGTTTCTTAAGCCGAAAGTGGACTCCTTACAATTACATGTTGCTCGTGTGGTCAAAGGTTCATTATATCCAGAATGATATTCATGATTTGGATATCATATATATCATATATATCCAGCATATATATGTATTTATAATATTACATAATCATTTAGAGGTAATAAATGAAATGCACCGTTCATGGAGACGGTAAGCCGTACGTACGCATGAACGCTACTTTCATTTCTATGTCATATTAATGGAATTAAAACTAAATGAGAGGTATGTATATTTTAATTCCAGATTTGTATTCATCATTTAGATGTAACATAAATCATATATTATAACTTTAAATCCATCCTTTATACGTCCCACATATGGCATTAACGAATCAAGTCACTTTGAGGGGGCGGTAGTCCGCACTTCCTAAAATGAAGATATCGCGTATACCCATAATGGAAGCCATAAAGGAGTTATATAAATGAAAAATACAGAAGCTTAAGGAAGACATAAACATATTATATATCATATATAAATATAGTGACATCTTAATGGCCACCTTTGAAGGTGTTGGAAGAATATTGAACAATCATCGTTTCGTGAGACAGAAATTCGCCATCCATAGAAATAATATGTTCTTTAACCATTAGATGTAGGTGTGTGTAAGTTTATTTCGAATTCATTTTATAAGAACATCCTAGTATATTTAAGATATTGGAGTTGTTACAAAATAAATGAATAAAAAGAGTTTAGGGGGTTTGAGAAGGAAAATAAATCAAAAGAACACAAGGGAAAACAATACCTTTGAATCGGGTAAGTCTTTTTGATTTGAGCTCAAAGGCTTCCTTGGGAAGACTTCTGACCAAATTGAGGCTTCTAGGAGTAATAGAGGTATTTTGAGATACAAAATGGGCAGGGGTTTTCCGAGCTAAAGGCTTTGGAAGTGTGGGTAAGGTAGTAGAGGTGGGGGCCTTTTATAAGAGGAGGGGAGGGGCACTCTTGGAAAGTAAAGAAATGTTACTTTATTTTAAAATGCGTTTCAAATTTCAAAGGTCCCACATTGATATAATTACAGGATAAGGTGATAAGGTTTAGAAATATACCCATCCAATATAGTTTTGACAAGTTTAGGTCTTAGATTTTACATTATCATTTCATTTTATTTAAATCGTTAAATTATGAGGTAATCGATGCATCATCATGGTGTCATTAATAATTTAATTTATTTAATGTCTAAAAATTATAAAAAAAATATCATGATGTAGGAAATATATTTATCTTTCTAATGAATATTTATAGACAAAAATATTACTTGTATAACCCCTATTAAAAATTGTTTTAGTAAAACAAATCATGTCTGTGACATTTTTACTTTAACATTAAATAAAAAGATATTAATGTCATTTTCTTTCCAATGTGCCTCCATGGGGTCCCCAAGTTTACCCATGGATTTTCTTGGTCTTCCATGACACATCCAATAAGGGTAGGACATGTTTCAAGTTCATATCATTTTATTAAAACATTATTCTTACCTAAAATTATACTAATTATCTCTAATCACGATTAAAAACTTAAAAGTTACTATTCACCAAAAAATTATTTTAATCCCATTGAACCACATTTTACTTCTTAATGACAACCATGTATGTCGGATTTTTAAAATTCAAAACACAGAGGTGGTAAAATTTCATTTAAACAAAAAATTAGTTCTTTTAAGCACCACTTAGTGGTTTCACTATTCATCAAAACTTGAAGTTTTTCAGAAAAATACCAAAACTTCACCCTAAGCTATATATGATATTCCGAATTCAAAAATGATGTCTATTTTAAAAAATTCAAAACATATATTTTTAATTAATTAATTTAATAATCAATTCCCACTATCAGAGCAAATAGCGTGTTTTTATGAAACAAT
The DNA here is from genome assembly GCA_963277665.1 of Viscum album. NCBI lineage: Eukaryota > Viridiplantae > Streptophyta > Magnoliopsida > Santalales > Viscaceae > Viscum > Viscum album. Next base: position 1,981,907,398 of record OY728143.1, on the reverse strand, counting down.
ACGTATCAAAAGATTGACACTAGTTGAAGTCCAATTTCAAAGTGAAATTAATTCCAACGACCAATATTGGATTAAATGGTAAAAATATATTCTAATTAAACTCTAAAATCAATTCAAACAATAATATAATCATATAAATAAATTATATTAAAAATAGGTTTTGAATTAAAATACAACATTTATCACTATTCATTAAAAAATGAACTTTATCGGAAAAATACCAAAAATTTACACAAAGTAAATTTTAATGTCCCGATTCTAAAGAATATTTTTATTTTTTCCAATAGAATGTATAATAGTGACTAAAACTATATTTAATGATGGTTCGCCATCAAAAGGTGATAAGTGAACATTTAGTGAAAATTAGGGTATATATGACTAAAATTGAATTCTTTTTGTATTTTAAGCCTTTATCATTTATTAGATAAATGTAAAAACATTTAACAAACCCATATAATCATAATTTAGTTATTCCTATTCATTCCCGCCAATAAAACAACTACGTGTTAACTACCATTTAAAATAATATTATTATATTACTAGTGTGCAACAAAAGATTTCAAGGAAACTCATTGTTGCGTATCGGGTACGCTATCAAACATAGAAACCCCTTTAAAGTAAAATAAATTTTGAATTCATAAATATTATTAAATATGAATATGATTTATTCTTTATTTACTTGGGATGTTACATTGTAACACCCCATGATTCTGAAAATATATTTAATATTGAAAGCATAAAACACTAAGACACTACAAAGCACCACTGTGTTATAACCTGGCTAGTAAACATAATTTTTCAACCTATGTGACTTGAATTCCAAAAAATTGATATACATGGTTGCGTTCAGTAGGATATTTAGAGTCTGATAAGACAAACATAATTTTTGGGGAATATTAAAGTACCATTATGAATAGTGACATACCCTTAGAAATAGTAATGAATAGTAGTACATAAAAAGTAGAAACTTCACCCATTAAAGTATATATATAATTTAGAGATCTTATAAGTGAATAAATGATCATAGTATAAGTATTGGTATTTTTGTTTGTCATAAATATTTTAATCACAATTTTATTATTAATTAAATAATTTAAAATGGTAATTTATTTTCATTAAATGTATTTATAAATTCTTATTTTATTATCCTATGGCTATAAAATTATATTATAGGACCTTGATTGATTTTTCAAGGTGTTCTAAAATGAGTTATAGTTTTAATGTTGTTTTTTTGAAATAAATTTTCATTTTATATAAAAATTAAATAAAAAATAATTTGAAATTCATTTTCAAAAAATGGAGTTCATTTTTGAATTATACACATCAAAAAATGGATAGGTTTAATTTTTGGTATTTTTTTGAAATACATGAATTTTTGTGAGTAGTGAAATTCGATAATTTACAGAATATGCTAAAGAAGTGAATTTTTGCGTCATGTTTAGGTCATGGATGTTGTAAATTGCCATTAGTTTGAACTCACATGCACATATTACTATTAATTGTAACAATAATCAATACTATTGTCTTTCTTTGAAAAATAATAATAATATAATGAGTAAAATAATTGGAAAACCCTCCCCTCCTCCACTATAACCCCCCCCTCCCTCTTCTATTCCTTCCACTAAGCCTTTAAGATCATCCATTTTAATCAAAAATACCCTTCCCTATTCACCATCCACATCCAAGAGATCTTGGTCTTATAGAAATAACCAAACCCCTTCCCTTAAGGAGTTTCTCATGGAGGATACTTCAAGAGGTAAAGCATCTTTCATTTTCATTTAGTTTCATTTCAATTTATCTTCTTTTGTCATCATATCCTAACCTTCTCCGTCCAATTTATCCTTATTACTCTAGTATCATATATATACCTTAATTATACCATTTTCACGTAATAACCATTATCAATATTCTCAGGCTCTCTATCTCTCTTATAAATGAAATCATCATCCAAGAAGTTGCAATTTACAACCTACATGGACAATGAAGTTTCATTATTCGATTTATCCTTCATTAATGGTCATGAAACCATTTTTATGGTTGAAAATACTAGTATAGATGTATTCTAACCTACTTAATATTCAATAATTATTATATGTACATATTATTAATTTATATGACATTCTTAGTTCATAATAATCCAAATACCGCCAAATAATCTAAGTGATTGTCATTAATATTTCATCCAATGATTCATCCTCATACCATGTAGAAAAATTATATATATTACCATAAACACATCTGTATGTTCATAAATAATATATAATTTAAATTATTGAGAATTAAATCCTTTCCACATGAACATCCATAATCATATACAAATATATCGATAATGAAAACCAAGGAAACGAACACTCTGGAACGAGGGAATTCAATATTATAACTTATAAAAATATAAATAATGAGATTAATAAAATTGTGATAAGAAAAATACATTTATAATAGGTTCTGAATAAATTTATTAAAAAGTCTAATTTTATATTCTAGGACCTTAGGTTTAGGAGTGGAACACATTCGGACTTATGGTAAGGGTTTTCTACCCAAACCTCCATTTTTATTCAGGTTACTCTTATTTTCTACTTAACTCAATTAAATTAATTTATTTGTATTTACTACACTACTAATATCTGATAATTTTCATTATATATGTACCAAACATAATCTTACTTTCACTTATTTAAAAGGATCTTTTAAAAAATTCTTCTAGTAATACAAGCCTTATTCAATGGATCTTCTCATACACTTACCTATTTTCAATGGAACTCAATGATCATTTTTACTAAACCATTATCTTTAAAAAACACCAATTTTATTATGAAAATACTACCTTAATTCACTTTGGGTTTTATACAACATCTTTTCCAAAATAACTCTTCCTTTCAAAATAAAATCGTATTTATTTGAAGAATTACACGCTGATTTTATAAGAGTATCTTCATCTGTTTCAAAAATATTATTGATTATTATGTATCATTGGGAGTAATATTTTATGATATCATATATCATATTTAATTGAATGGATTAATATTATTTTGATTTTGGATGTGCTATCTTAAAACCATTCACCAATTTACTCTAAATGGTTAGTATATATGTTTAACGTTCGGGGAATGTGATTTACATTTCATATGTCAGTTTCAATATGATTGTATATGTTTTTTCTGTTTATCCCCATTCATATTTAGAATTAATTGGACTTATTATATGATGTTTGGGGCCCGATATATCCCCTCAATGCATTAGTAGGTCTAATGAGACAAATAGATATGGACTAGACTAGGGAATTTCCCATTTTTAGAAACGGTTTTTGTCGAGGACTTAATCATTTTTAGATGTCCAGGAAGAGGCCTCGATGGTATATTTTTGAATGTCCAACATATGAATTTTCATCATCATGATTCTATAAATTCATAGTTAATTTTTTTATTTGACTAGTAGAATACCAATGATTATGTTTTATTGTGGTAATATTTACTCACCTAGTATTCTATCCATAATGTGTTCAAGTCTATTACTTTCAAAGGCATGTGTTTTCAAGTATTCATCATGCCTAATTTTTATGTTTACGTTATTTTCCTCTGTATTTCAAACTCTTACTAAGAGTTGGAGATGACCCCTTTATTATGTTTCATTTTCTCAGGATGTGAATAATTTTATTATAAATGACCTGTAGGGATAAACATATAGTTGTGGATGTTCTGATTAATAATTATATATTCTATTTCATTTCAAGTTGTAATGTTGACCTTATGTTTGTGTCTGGTTTTACAAATCTAATGAACTATTCATTCATTTGGGATATAAATTTCTTGTAATCATGCCAATGTAATTTAATAAAGCACCGACTCTACGAAACTAGGGTCGGGTCTTTACAGCTTTGATGAAGAATTATTCATTAAAAATGATAACAATCCAGTATATGAATGATACTATATGTTTCATTATAATTGGATGAGGGGATGGGATGAGAGAAAATTTAAAGAAAGGAACTTGAAAAGAAATTAAAAGAAATGGAAGAGGGTATTACCTCTTGATTCCTTCTTCATGAGAACCCCCTTAGGGAGTTGGTTTTGGTCTATTTTTATGACTATAATATCATGGATGTGGGGGATATTTTGATAGATTATTCTCCATAATATATAAAAGGATCAAGGCTTCAGATGTGTGAGGATAAGAGGTGGTAAGGGTGGTATTTATAGTGGATGAGGGGATGTTTTTTTGAATTTCTAATCATTATTTTATTGTTTTACTCATGAAAAGAACTAGTGTTGATTCTTGAGATGAAATATAGTAAATAGATATTCTGAGTTTGATAAAATGGTATTAAGTCATCACTACATCATCTATGACTCCATAATTCATGTATTGAGCATTTATTAGAAATTATAGTACTTTACTATACACCCAAAATTCATGTATTTTAGAAAAATATAAAAAATTCACCCTAACCATTTTAAGACATGTAAAATTAAAAAATGAACTCTATTTTATAAAAATAATTTTCTAAATATGATAAATTTTAATTTTTATTAAAATCATCATTTATATGGAAAATTAATTTTTTAAAAATATAGATGATTTTATAACTCATTGAAAAATTAAATAAGGTCTCATAAAATGATATTATAATCATAAGACATAAAATTAAAAATTTATTCAACCAATTTATAAAAATAAATTTTCTTTTAAATTATTAAATTAGTCATAAAATTGAAATTTAATATTTGTGACTTATAAAAACACCAACACTTAATTAATAATTTTTAAAAGGATTATTTTGTTATACTATGATATAATTTTATCGCATTCTCACATATAAGATGGATAAATTATATTTATATTTTCAATGGTGTTATTACTATTCAATTGGCTGGAGTACTATTTATATGGGTCACAATACAATTCCAAAGGTCAAGTTACTATTTCATCAGTATAGGTTCTTAACTTCATGAAATACTTATTATTTTTTCATTATTCATTTAAAATGTTTATATTATGATCTTTATATGATTTGATTATATGACATAATTATAGTAAGGTAATTTTCATCTATAAAACTTTTTTTCGATATATTATTTTCCCCTTATGAAATTTTTCCCTCAAAATTTCATTTAACATTCATATGTTGGAAATAGGTGTGTGTACTTTTCCTTCAATGCTTCCTCCAGTTACCATGTTTCCTCTTCGAACGTATGGTTCCACTATAGTACATTTACCTGGTGAGTAGTCTTGATGCGTAAAACATTATCGCTATGATCCAAGACCTTCCTTGGATGCTCCTAATAAGAATGTTTATTCTCCTACTCTACACCCTCTGAAGTTAATACATGTGAAGGATCTGGTATGTACTTCATTAAAAGGGATACATGGAATACATCATGTACTTGAGATATGGTTTGTGTAAGTACTAGTCAATATGACATAGCTCTCACATGATCAAGGATATAAAAGTGGCCGATGTACCTAAGACTTATCTTCCCTATCTACCAAAATCACATGATTCTTTTCCAGGGTGATATTCAGAGGAATACCATATCTCTAACCTTAAACTCTACATCCCATCAATTATTTTATGAATAGATTTTTTGTTAAAAGTGGATACCTTGATGTGATTCTAAATTGTTTTCTTCTTATCCACTTTTTTATCAACCATTTTAGGTCCTCGCATCTTATGTTCACTAACTTCATCCTAGCATGTCGGTGTTCTCCCCATTTTCCATTAAATGGATTCATATGGAGACATTAAGATGTTCGAGTAGAAACAATTGTTGTAGGATAATTTGAACAGAGGAATATATTGGTCCCATCCTTCTTTGAAGTATATATATCAATATCTCAACATGTCTTTGAGTTTTGGAATGGTAAGATCATATGGGCCATCAGTTTGAGGATGATTGATCATACTGAAGCTTAGCTCAGTGCTTAGATAATGTTGGTGACTTTTCGAGAACAATAAGGTAAATCTTGAATCTTAATCAGATACAAAAGATAATGGTACTCCATGAATACTTCATACTTCTTTTGATGTATATCCATGAAATTTGATACCGTGAGAAGTTCTCTCGAATTGTGATAAAGTGATCTATCTTTGTAAGAAGATCCACAATTACACATAGAGCATTGTTTCTTCTATATGTCTATGAAATTATCGTGACAAATTCCATGGTGATGTTTTATAATTTATTTGATGGTATGGTTAATGGATATATCATACCTTTAAAAAATATTCCTTCCATCCATCACTTGTTGACATACTAGGCACTTAGATTTATATTCAGTGATATCGTTTTTTATATTGTCCTCCCGAAATTTAACCCAGAGATCTCGATACAACTTGGCGCTTCCTGTGTTAATAAAGAAGGTTGATCTATGTGCATAATTCATAATATTTTTATTTATCTATGGTTTAGAAATTACACAGTGACCCAAATATTATGACTCCATCCCCACCGATAGTGAACTCGGGGGACTTCCACTATTGGAAAGCTTCCACCCTTTTTTGAATTTCCACATAATTTCTTTGAGTGTTCATTATTTTCTCCATAGGGTATGGTCGAGAAATCATTTGAGAATAAATTGAAGTTGTTCCTCCCTTAATTATTCCCATTTTTATCACGTGTAATTCTATGATTATTTGATCCTTCTCTAATCTCATCATCGATAAAGATACATGATCCTTTCTACTTAGATAATTTTCCTCCTTATTTGACTTACTAGGATGGTAGTGGATTGAGACGTAGTAATCTATGATGATCCCTAACCATATTTATTGGAACATATTAAGCTCCTTCTTTATGAATAAATATTTTAAACTCATATAATATGTATATATTTCACACTTATCCTCATATAGATAATTCCACCATATTTTCAATGAAAAGATCATAACTTCCAACTCTAGATCATGCGTATGAGAGTTTTACTCATGTATTTTTCACTACCTTGAGGAGTGGGCTATCTATTTATCATGTTTCATTAGTACACATCCTAATCCTTTCATTGAAGAATTGTTTACACCACAAAGAGTTCTCCACTTTTTGGGAGTTTGAGTATTGGCGATGTCATAGGACACTTTTTGAGATACATAAAGCTTTCCTCGAATTCTTGAGTCTAGAAAAACTTCACGCCATTCCATATCATCTTATTTAATGGGTTTTGAAGTCATGATAATTTGTTCAAAAATATCTGATAATTCTGAACTAGACCAAGAAAGCTGCGAATCTCCATTACAAATGTGAGCATCGGCCACTCTTGGATTTCCTTTAACTTGGATGGGTCCACATATATTCCTTTGCAGGGGATAACATGGCCCCAAAATTATACATCCTATAACTGGTCTGAAAGTTATTTTTTATTATTATTTTAAAGGATAACAATAGGCGCCAAAGAAAGCCCTTTAAGGGGGGAAAAAGTGCTGCAGGCCAAGGGCATCCCCTTGAACCACACATAAACACTCCAGGGGAAGAGAATGAAGACTATCATAAACCAAAAGATTGTCATCCTGCCTGCCCAAACGAGCAATCGAGTCAGCTGCAATGTTGGATTACCTCCAGCTATGATGAATTAACCTTCCTTGACTTGTTTCTATCTTGTACCTTCTAATAATATAAGTCAAGTCCGAAGGAATCCCATAACTTCCCTATACAACCCTAACCAGGACCTCTGAATCCGATTTAACCTCTGTCACCATCAAGCCCCTCCTCTTGCAAACCATAAAGCTAGAAAGGAGATCTCGAGCCTCCAACCCCAAGGAGTTACCAGGACCATAAAATGCCCTAAAGGAAACGTACATCGAGCCCTAACAGTCTCGCAGTAAACCTCCTCCCCCCATCACTCCCTCCATGCAAGACCCGTCGATATTCAGTTTCAACCCGTGGCTAGGAGGCTGCCACGTTACCAAAAAACCAACCGCCTTTTGAAGCATGCATGGTCTCTTAAGGAAGTTACAGAGCAAAACCGAATCACTCCCCCCTTTAACCAAGGATTCCAGTTCCACAATGAGAGATTTAAGCCTAACCAGAAGTGACAAAGGAGATATTTTGGAGACCATCCTAACCTGGTTACGCGCCTCCCAAATGACCCAGTAGAATACAGTCAAGATGATGGTCCAGATCGTTCTTTCCATGGCCCTGTTCTGTGTCCCTGAGAACCAAGCTGAAACAAAGTCCCGACAGGTCCAGGGTTCACCATATTCATGAGGAGAGTGAGTAAAGGAAGACCAAATAAGTGACGTCTATTTCCCTCGGAAGAAAAGATGAACCGATGTCTCGATATTGGGGTCCTCACAGCAATAACACCGAGACGCCATGCAGATCCCTTTTTTCTAGATTTTCTCTTCCGTCGGTAGAGCTCTGTTATTGACTCTCCACATCAAGAAGCATATCCTCATCGGAATTTCATTGCACCAAGTAACATGTCCCCCTTCCACCATGGGTCTCTCGCTCCGAAGTATTCTCATGTAGTCGCGGATGCTGAACCTACCGAAAGTAGCCTCTATGAAGCAGCATACATCTGGTTCCTTGTTCATCACAATCTCTTCAGAAAGGCTCATCTGGGTGTGGTTTAACGCTGCATGGATGACATCATACCAGTTACAAGCTTCCCTGAATGAAATTTTAGGAGACGAGCACCCTTCGAAGGCTAGCTTTCCACCCGCCCAATTTTCATTCCAGAAGCTAATATTCCCATTGCCGATAATCCATCTAGAGTAACCATGAAATTCCTCCATATGATCAAACATACACTTGGACTGCCTCTTCGCTCCATTCTTGTTGATCTCCTCACTCTATCCGTAGTGCCCTCTGAATAATTTCTCTCACAGGGTCTCCCCGGCGATAATCTCCCAAGAAAGACGAGCCTGTAAACCAAGGATGGTCTCATGAATGTCATACAGGCTGACGCCTCCTTTTGAAATTGGTCGCGCCATCTGCTTCCAAGAGGCCCAATGACTCCGCCCTTCTGCCTTGGCATCCTAAATAAATGATGTAAGGATGCTTTCCATCTTAGGAATCGTACCCTTCGTAGGTTTAATAACTGAGAACACATGCATGGTAATAGACAGAAGCATGTTGTTAATGAGCATGACTCGTCCCCAAAACGAAAGGATCTTGTTCTTCCAGTTGAGAATCCTCCCAAGCAGACGATCCACGATTCCATTAAAATGTTGTTTCTTGACCCGGCCAGAAGATATTGCTACTCTAAGATACAAAATGGGAAGATGTTTCTGATTGAAACCAATAGCCCTCTGTATATCTCTACACCTCCTTCCCTAACATTTATCAGATATAAAAACATGACTCTTCGAGTAGTTGATGGATTTTCCACTGATCTTATTGTAACTGGACATGATTTCTCTGAAATGGTTTAAAGATCTGCACCAGCCATTCAGGAAAAATAGAACATCGTTTGCAAACATTAGGTGGGTGATGTTCCCCGTGTTCCTTTTCCCAATATATGGTTTTAGCTTTCCCTCTAACAAACCTTTCTTCAAGTTCCTTGATAGAGTGTCTTGTGCCAAAACAAACAAGGTTGGAGACAGGGGATCACCTTGTCTCACACCGTGAATAGTCATGAAAAAACAAAAACACTTTCCCATCATAGCCACTGAAAGCCACACCGAGGAATAACACCTGAAACACAAATCACAAAACCGTTCCGGGAACCCAAACCCCCTCATAACATTGATGATGAAGCTCCATTACATTTGATCATAATACTTGTTCATATCGACTTGAAGAATGACATTTGACCCCACCGTGCGCTTGTTGATGTCCTGAACCAACACACCAGTGATGCCAACCGCCCCCTGTATATTCCGACCCTGTATGAACCCATGTTGTTCTATTGAGACCACTTTGGGGATATGTCTTGAAATCCTCCTCCCAATCACCGTGGCCAAGATCTTATAAGATACATTACAATGACATATGGGCTGGAATTGGCTGATGAGAATGGGATCTTTGACTTTTAGAACCAGAACCACCCTTGATTCAGATACACATTTGTTCAAGTACCCCCCTCTGAAGAAGTCATGGATAGCATGCAAAACACCTGTCCCAACAACGCCCCAGGAAAAACAGTAGAACGAAGTAGGGAAACCATCTAGATGGGGTTCACTTCCCTTGGTCATGCTCATCAGGGCCCCCCGGATCTCCTCCTCCCGTGGCAAAGACGAGAGACTCTCATTATCACCATAATTCACCAAAAGAGGAAGACGACTTAAGAAACTAGTGTTATCCATATCATCCCTCACAAAACTCGACATTGACTCCCCGGCCAGGAGACCCTCGAAATGTTTCAACGCCTTATTTCCAGCAATATTCACATATATAGTGATAGAACCTTCCTCCATCTTGATATTAATGTTTGTGATTCTCTTTTCCTTAATGAAATCTTGAAAGAAGGCATTATTACGGTCTCCTTTTCTATGCCATTTAACCCGAGACAGCTCCTTGAAGACTCTTTTCATCTCTAAGAGTTTTTCAGCAAGAGCGACCATCTTATCACAAAGAACAATTAAAGTTCTCTCATCCCAGGCCAACTAAAGATCACCCTCCAGACTCTCAATCTCATCCTACAAGCTAACTACCCCGTTAGAGGAGTTAGATTGATTGATCAGCCAATCCATGATGTCCTGCTTAAGTCGTTTGAGGCGATTCACCTGCCTTGTCCAAGAGCGTTCTCTCTCTTTCTTAACCCAAGAAGTTTTCAACAAGTTAAAAAACACTGGATCGCGGTGCCACTCCCCCGAGTAGTGGAACGACCTACCCATCACCGCTTCATGTCTGATCTCTATTAAAAGAGGTGCATGATATGAAAGAATACAAGTTAGATGAGTAACTGATGTTTTTGAAAAGAGATCGAGACCCTGCATGTTGGTGAGGCATTTGTCCAGCCGACTCCAGATGCGACACGAACCTTTACGATTGTTGCACCATGTAAATTTCGATCCCATTAAACCCAAATCCATAAGCCTAGCATGTAACATGCACCCCTGAAACTCTAAGATACTCTCCTGACTAAACCTCGAACCGCCTTTCCTTTCTGACGGGTCTGCAACAATGTTAAAATATCCTCCCACGAACCAAGGGAGAGGGATAGCTTGTATTGTTTTCAAATGATTCCAAAGTTACCTTCTTCTTCGAACCATATTGTTCACATAGACAAACGAGAATAATAAATGAACTCCACCAATATCAATCCTAGTATCAATACACTGGGGAAGATATTCACCACCTTCACTGATATGTTATTTTTCTAGCCAATCCATATCTAAGTGTTAACCTCACCTCTATGAAAGGCATTCGGGAACCCGATCCTCTTAGAAACCCATGAAAACTTTCTTGGATCGAGCTTTGGTTCCAACATGTCCACCAAAGAAACTTTAGCTTTCCTACCTTCTGTAGCCAAAAATGAACTCTTGGCTTGAGCAACAAAGCCGAGTGCATTCCAAATGATAAGAGAAAACAATACAGGGCGCCCTGACAGACTATTGGGTATGAAAAGAGGTTTACCATGGATAGAGGGGGGGTAAGAATAGCTTTCCCCTTGGTCATAGAACGAGTAAGAGGCCCCGACATACTCCCTTCAACCAAGATCTTCTTCGAAGACAACATCACTTTATTAAAAGCATCATCATCATCCTCCAAGATAGACTCCCTTCCAGAAGGCCGATATCCCATAGAGTCTAACCCCAAGTCCCCTTGGACTAGAGATACCAGAAATATTAGTTGTGGAGAATGACGGGAAATCACCAGTTCCTTTTCCACTCCAGATGTCACGCCACCCGAATCCCCCTCTTCCACTGAATGCTTAGAAAGTTTACTCACCAGGGACTTCTGAAGCATTTCTAGCGATAGTTGAGAAGAGACCAAGAGATGAGACGGAGGGGGAGACAGAGCCTGCAACGCACCCCTCTAGAAGAAAGCCAGACAGACCTCTGAATCCGTCTAGGAAACGAACTTCTCTTCACAAAATGGAACCTCAACCGGAACATCCAAAACTGGCGACCAGGAGATAAGATCACTATAATCCGAAAGGGGGAGCCGACCATAAGGAGACCGTGTCAGCAGTTGTCTCACCACACACCAAATTCTCTGTACCATGGTCCCCTGAAAAATTTTAATTTGAAAAGGATTGCAGGGCACCAGAAACTTCATCCTTTCTATTTCCAAACAAGGCGGGCGGTTCGAGACCCGAAACCACCATCGGGCCCCGTCGGGAGGGTTCAGATACCTCCCTATGTCGTCGACATGTTTCCTCCAGGTGACCATGCAAGCCACAGAAGGTGAAAAATCACGAAACCTGATGAAAAAATAACCTTTGTTTCCAGGAGAAGCCATAGCATGCTTCTATCAAGACCGAAGATGGACGTTGCAAAGCCAGATCTAACTCCACACATATTCTAGGGTTCTCCACTGCCTGAAGGGATCTAGTTTTTTCGTCAGCACCGAGAAAGGACCCAAACATGTTACCAACTTCCCTAATAATCGTTGGGTTATGAAGAGGGATAGGTAACCCTGGGAGCGACAACCACACCACATCCAAAGATGTCTCACGACCAAAGTGGAAGTCCCATGACCACCTAGAAATATAAAAGCACAAAGAGCCACATCTTCTGACCTCTCTAGACCACACCTTGATAAAATCTTCCCTGGACGCAAGATGAATTCAGAAATCCACCCAAGACAGCTCAGAAACTACCGCCGGACGAGATAGGCCCTAGAAATCCACAAAGCTGTGGAAAAATGACCAAGAAGGTTTTTTGCAGCTGAAACGGGCCACCGGTGTCAGGTCATGGAAAGACGCAGCCTTCTTAAGCTCCTGAGCTGAGAGACTCACAACAGGAACCCCCTCAACCTTCTTAGTCGGTCTACTCTCCACTAAAACGGGAGGAATATTCGGATGAGATTCATATGTGGAAGTCGAAATCCTCATGCAGCCTCTGGAAGCAGCACCACATAGTACCTCCTTAAAAGAGGCCTTCGAAGTCGCCCCACCCCCAGCTTCAGGAACACCACTGAAAGCTACCAGAGAATGTGATGATGACGTTGGAGCAGAAGAAGAACCTCCGGGAACACTCATATCTCCTATTTCTCTAGGTCAATATTCGTGAACCTCATCCTATAAATAGAACTCCCAATTACTATACTATTGATATAGTATCCCCCTTAACATCATTTTTAGTATAGTATTCAAATTCTACTCAATTTCCTCCTTTCTCTTATAGTATATTGTAATATCATCGACAAAGACTACCCAAGATTTATCGAGGAAATATCTAAAGACTCTATTAATTAAATACCTGAAAATTATTGTATTATAATTGAGTACATTGGGCATCACCATGAACCCATAGTTTCTATACCTCAATCTAAATAAATTCTTGGGAATATCCACCTTCCTCACCTTTAATTAGTGATATGCAGACTATAGATCTACCTTAGAAAAAATTGGTCGCACATAGCTGATTGAAAATGTTATCTATCTGAGGAATGGGATACCTATTCATTATCATGATTTTATGGAACTCGGGATAATTAATTGAGATGCACATTGATCCATTCTTCTTCATAAAAAAGAGGAATCGTTCACCCCATGGTGAAGCACTCTGGAATAAAAACCCTTTTCTAAATTCACCTTTAACTACTTCCTCATCTCTTTTAGCTCAACAGTGGGTTTTCTATATGGTGTATTTGAAATAGGAAGTGATATATGAATAGGTTAAATTGGGAAATCAAATACTCGATCTGGATGAAGACCAAATAATTTTTCAGGGCATACATTAGTGTAATCCCTCGCAATGGTCATGTATTTGAATATGATCATCTCTTTTGTCTCAATCATTTGAGGGAGATATACTTGCTCCTTAGGCAGTAATATCCACACTTTAGATGGTGATTTTGAAAGAGATTCAACTTCCTCCATTCACTTGTGAAGAATTGGAGGATGCTTCAGGATGTGAAGATGGATATCCCTTTCCCAAAAATTGATGTAGGATTTGAATAAGATAGCAAATACATTCCCAAAATAGCATCAAACTCCACCAAATGAAGTAAGAAAATATTTTTTTTGTATGTTTAGTCCATAAAAATTTACTAGGGATGAGTCATGTACTTTGTATGAAAAAAATTATCTCATTATTTATTCTCATAAAAAACACAGACTTCAAATTATGAGGTGGTGTTTGATAAATTCTTCTATGATTGAATGATATGAAAGATTGCATAAAACCATAATAAAATAGTACTTTCACAATTCTTAAATGAATAACCATTGTACTTGTCACCACAACATTTTCCATTTCCACATCAGTAGTTGTGATGGAATAATCCCTTACGTGTTTCCTTGTAGGTTTTAGTTTTTTTCCTCCAATAACCCTCGTCTTAGGGCATTGGTTCACAAAACACCCATGTTCCTTGTAGTTGAAACACTGCACTACTGGAAGAGCATTGATTTGAACCATCCTTTCATCTTCCACATTAGTGGGATTCTTCATATCCCATCAGTAGATCTTTTCCATATTATTAATTCTTCCAAATTTGAATCATTTCCCATTTCCCTTTAGATATTCATCAGGATTCTTCTTCCCAGAATTTTGACACCTAGGATATTCATTCTTTTTTTCATTAGGGTATTTATTTTCTTCTCCACTCATATTATGCTATATTTCCACTTTTTTCCATTGGGCCCATTAGACCATTGAGATTGTCTGGTCTCCATTTCAACCTCAAGGAACAAAGAACAATCTCTTAATAATACTTCATGTCCCAAATCTCAAATTATACCCATAAACTCAAATTTAGTCTGCTAAAAAATAGATCCAACTTGGTTTCATTATTCATGACAAATTCTGAGGTGTATATTGAATTCCCTATGATTTTTTCTTGATACGATATGATAGACTCATATTCCCTCTGCTTCAGTCCAAGGAAATATCATTCTCTCTTGAGATAGAGGGCACAGGTAAAATATTTATTGAAAAACATTTTATTGAATTCCTCCCAATCCGTGGAATCAATTTCCCCCTTAGACTTGTAATTTTTTATCAGTTTCCACCATTGATCCACTTCCCAATAAAAATGATAGATAGCCAGCACAACATTACCTTCTTTCTGAGCACTAGAGGATAGATAATATCTTTTCAATGATGTGAATCCACTATTCCATGAGGAGGGGATCAAAATATCCACTAAAAAGGGGAGGCCTTTTCCTCACTAATTATTAAATGGAAACATTAACTTTCCTTAAATAAAGAGTGTGTTCCACATGATTCAAGTTATTATTCATAACTTGATCCAGTTGAGCAAGTACTACCATGAAGTTTTAATATCCCGTTTTCATCATATATGGCATATTAATAGTTAAATCATCACATTTCCTATCATTTTTATTATTGGGAAATGTTATTCTATTTCCCTCCATTAACAATGTAAAATAATTTCAAATTAGGGGTCTTGAATAATTATCTAATAATCTTAAAGAGTAAACATTAAACATATAAGGATATACATCTAAAGGAAAGGTATATCCTAACTTGTGATTCCCTAGTTTTCAATCATGGTTATCCATGATCTTTTTTCAGACATATATTCTTATGATATTTTTCTTTGTTCCCTTAAAAATGGTTTTTAAAGAGTTTTAGAATTTACCAAAGAATATCGTCTGGGAGTGTCGAACTAGGTGAAAATTAATGTCTATTGCCATGTACCAGGTTACACCATGTCCGGACTAGAACACCTTGTTATAATTTTTAATCCAAGGTAAATTTGTTCCAAAACCACATCCACTTATAGTATCTAGATAAGGATATATTTTCTTGATAAACCACTTACTCTATACTTACAAAAATTTAGAGAGTTTTTCTTAGAATTAGTCCTATCCTTAGGGTTCTTACTAAAGTTATTTATTTCTAGTCTTCAAAACAAACTTGAATTTTCCTTTTATTCCTACTATAGAATCCCTAGTCTTTTACATAAATTGTTACATGATTTTAAGAATAATTAAATATCAAATTTTAATCCAAGGATTGGAAATTCTATTGTCTTGTAATACTAGCTACATAAAAATGAAAACATGGGACTAATTAAAATTTTTCATTATTAATCATCCATTATGAGCTCATAACTTTTTTTTGCCCTTACAACAACATAGGATAACCTAGGGATAACATGAACAAATAGATGAGCTAAAAATCCATGCAAATTAATAAACATTAAAATAACGCTTAGAAGATGGGTTTGAAGTCATAACATAATGCTATAATAAGGCATGGAACATTATTAAACATGACTAACCCTAAAATGGGATCATATAATCATGGATTAATCATAATTTGGAAGAAATATAAAATATATGTTTATCTTGAATGAAGTCTCGTTGCATATAGTGGAGTATGAGTCAAGGCTCGTTGCACATAGAGGAGCACGATTCAGGGATAACAATCAAGGTCATTGTGCATAACATCTCAAGAGACAAAACATTATCCAACACATTGGGGTTATATCTAGGATCAAAAAATCATAAATTGTTCCTGAATTTTCATTCCTCATAAAGAATCAGGTTTATGTAATCAAACATAAACATAAGGGTTAACCATGGAAATAATGGGGTATCATAATTAGGTCAAAAGGAATATCAGAATAGAATATCATAGTGTTATCCAAGAAATGATGGATTTAAATAAAACAAGGACATTCATAAGGTAATATGGGAATATATCCAGATAATTTATGTCAAACATAAGTGAAAATAATTTTTAAGAAACTTTAGAAATAAAATATAGTAGTATGGTTTATGGGAAAACCTTCAATATTCTTTTAAATGGTAAATGAAAAATAGTTTTGATGTAATAAGAATTTAACCAAGGAAAATTTTACTGATAAAATGAGTGATTTTATTAAAATAATGGTGGCTTAAAAAATATTATTGATCAGACATGAAAATGGGTAAGAATTCAGGAAGTTCCCCTTAAATCAGGCTTGCTTATCGAGGAGAATTGAATAAGGAACCATTAAAAACATGTATATCCCTGAAAAAGAATGAAGAGTGGATATTGATCCATGAGTTTGGAAAATATAACAATAAATTAGAATATTTAAATAAATATAAAATATAATTAAATTTGAGTAAAAAGAGAGAGAAGAAGTAACCTGGAGAATAATGAATGTTCGGGTAGAATCCCTTACATTATGTCAGAAACGATTTTGCACTTGATATCAATGTCCAGAATGATAAAATTAGATTAAAAAATTAGTAAGTATATAACCATTTATAAATTTATTTTATCTATTATAACTTTATTATGTGTATTTATTTCCTTTTTTATTTCTCAATAGATTCAATTTCATCGTTTGGGGGATTTGATTTCCTTGGTTTTCATGATTCGTTTACTTGTATATGTGTATGGAAAATCTTGTAAAATCTGGATAGTTTTCCATAACTAAACATGTATGTTAGTAATGAACTCATATAATTTTAAATTTTCATTTTTTCCATAACATAGGATGATTCATTAGATAAATCATTAATGATAAACATTTTGATTGATTAATAATTTTTTGATCACAACAAACTCATGTTGTTTTATAAATTAATATCATGTATAAAAATAATTATATAACATCACATAATATATAATAAATATATTGTAATCTCATTCAACTATAAAAATATTTTCATGACCATCCTTGAGATATAATTGAAAGATGAAATCACAACATCCAAGAAGGTGGTAAATCAGAACCTCACGAACGTTGTTTTCATTCTAAAAGTAAAAGAGAGAAGAGAAGGGTTTTGATGAATAAATATTAAATAAACAGAATAAAATTAAAGTATATGAAATATAATGGAGTTTTCATGATCTTTGGATGAGGGTAGATGAGGATAGAAAAAGATAATAAAGGAACTTCAAAAGAAATTAAAATAAATGGAAGAGGGTTTTACCTCTTGATTCCTTCTTCTTGAGAACCTCCTTTGGAAATTGGTTTTGGTCATTATTTAAGGCCAAAAGCTACTAGAAGTTTGTGTTTTGGGAAGATTATTGTTCATAATATGTAAAAGGATCAAGGCTTGAGTGCGGGGGAGAAGAGGTGGTGAAGGGTGGTATTTATAAACAAGGAGAGGGTGTTTTTTGAATATTTTAATCATTATTCTTTTTCATAGGACAAGAAATAGTATTTCTTATTGATAATAAATACATCAACTATATCATTTTATTTATATATAATGGTATTAAATCAACACTACATCACCTATGACTCCTTAATTCATGTATTTATCATTTATCAAAAATTATTGCATTTTACTATTCACTACAAATTCAAGTATTTTAGCAAAATCCCAAAAATATCCCTAACTATTTTTTGATGTGTAGAATTAATAAATCAACTCCAATTTATGAAAATAATTTTCTATGTATGAGAAATTTCAATTTTAATTAAACTCATCATTTACTTGGGAAATAATTTTTTTAAAATTATATACGATTTAATAACATGTTGAAAATTTAACAAAGGTCTCATAAACTTATATAAGAATCATAATACATCAAAATACTAATTTAAGAGTAAATTTTAGGAAAATATAATTTCTATTAAACTATTAATTTAATAATAAAATTTAATATTTAATATTTCTTAATTACAAAAAATCTAAAAACTAATTAATAATTTTTAAAACACCTATTTATTTATACAATGATATAATTATATCATATTTTCACTGATAATATGGATAAATGTTATATATAATTCCAATGGTGACATTACTATTCAATTTGTTAGTTAAATAAGGTTTATATTACAATTCCAAAGGTCAATTTAATATTTTATTGATATAGGCCACTTATCATTTTAAATACCTCTTATCTCATTCATTCATCATTTATAAGGCATATATAATGTTATTTATGGGATTAATGTGATATATACTTTATGTAATAATTATAAAAAGGAAATTTTCATTGATAAAAATTTGGGTTGTTTTATTTATCTTGACCACAACTAACCCTCTTTCCCCATTGTTCACATTATGAAACCATTGACTCATTAATTGTGAAATTAAATTAGTGAAATTCATTGGGTATTTCCACAACTACTTCTATCTTCACTTATAGAAAGGTAACATTTATACCACTTAATGTCTCACCAAATATTCTAATTTTTTATTGAAACTCTACCATTTTAGTCTCCATATAAACATATACCATGACAAAAATCCCATGTTCACTCATATTTATCCTCAACCCATCAGTTTTAAGGCAACATCCAATGAATGATTTAGTCTCCAACGTAAGTACTATCTCTTTCTTAAGTTATTATTATTAATATTACCCTTAGAAATATCTTATGACTATAATAATGTATTTAATTTAGTGTCAATATATTAATATGACTGTGTTATATTAATCGTGAACCCCTTAGTTATTCATTTCCATCCACTTATAAAATCATAGGAATCTCAATCGTGTGTTTGTGAGGACTACTACTTCCATGAAGAATCATTTATCTTCATTTTTCTTCTAGTTTCTCATCATTTATCCAAAAAAATTAAAATATGGTTCACCATTAAAAAATAATATATGTAGTATAATTATAGTTATATCATAATGATATTATTTCAAAATTAACACCCTGTTAATTATACTCACCAATTGAGTTAATGTGTGTTCATGTTTCGGTCAGTTTAAATGCCCACATGAACGATGTTATGAAACTCTATTATGAATAAATATGAAAAATGAAAAAAATATATTATAATATAGTAATATATTAATTACTCAAATATTTTTATATAAATATTATATTAAGTATAAAACAAATTATTAAAGTATAATTTTGGTTCGTTAACATCACTAAAATAACCCAACACAAATTCCATTTTCATGCAACATAACTAATACACTTATGGAATCTTATGAAAGAACTAAAAGTTAATATATGTTTTATATTATATTATAATTAAAAATATATTAATTATGAACTAAAAATTAACTAGTGGATAATTATATCATCATTTTTGAATGTGCACAAATGATTAATTTTATTAACATGTCATGCATGAAAATAAGTTATAAATAACTAATATATCCATAAAAAATTATTATAAATATGGGATATAAATTGTAAAATATATGAATATGTTATAAAATATATTATTATGGTATATATTTTTTATTGTATGCTATATTTTCAATAAATAATAAAGGAAAGAAAGTGAGCATTTTTCATCTCAACTTGTCCCCATTGAAGCATATTTTAATTTTATGCACCTGTTTCTAATTTATATGGTTTATAAAAACCCAAAAATTTATTTTAGAATAATATTTTATTTGATTAATTCTATTTAAAATATCATAAGATTTTAATTCTTCAAATTACTTTTTATTTGAGAATTACTAAATTAATAAGGTGTTTTCATTACTCATTTCTCTTTCTTGGGTCATAATAACTCTTCTTTGACTATTATCTTTCAGGATTAATATATTATAACATATAATGATTTTAGTGCATAATTAAGTCATATTTTCTGGGGGAATCATTTTTCAAATCAAATTTTACTTCCTTGATGATTCTAAAGTTACATTAAAATACAATTTTATTTAAAATCACTCCAATTTCAATTAATGGATTTTTACAACATATCGATGTTCTACATACCACCAACATTCTATTTTATCTATTTTAAATTAAAACTATTATTCTATAAAATGACCATTTTCCGATTTAATTCATTTAAAAAAATATCTCATCCTTATATAAAAAATTTCCTATATTCTCTTTAAATCCAATAGTTTCAAGGTGAGGTACATTTTTGGCTTTCCTTGGATGCCTCAAACATTCAATTAAATAAATATTAAATACATATCAAATTAATTTATCACTATAAAATTATTAATCATGAAAAATATATCATATATATTTTTAAAATATTAATAATGTTATTTCTCAAACAAATTATTTTATGTGTGTATGTTATTTCATTATAAAATTAACATTTCATGCCTGATAAAATTTATTTTTTAAAATGGTTTTAAAATTTGAAATTTTAAGAACATTTTTTTAATTAGGTAAATTTCATTTTTGATCATCAAAATTAATTTCTAATGTTAAAAAATAGTAACCCGGGTAAAAAGTAAAAAATATGAAATTTGATTTTACTTAGGGGGGAGGCCAAAACAACATAAAACATGTATCCAAAGTGATACGTAAGTTATTAAACAACCATAACTCAACCAATTACCTAATTTTTCCCATTTTAATACCTTCAATTATTAATAGATAAATTAAATTATTAAAATTCAATGGGTATTTCTATGACTACACATCTCTTCACTTATAAAAAGGTAACACTTTTACCACTTAAAGAATCTCATTTTCTGATAATAACTCTTTAAAACTCAAAAAATTTAATCAAAATATAACCCATTCACATGATCATAATTACTTATAAACTTATAGTAATAATAATCCCCTCAATTTTAAGTTGACTTCAAAATAAATATCAAGTCTCTAAGGTAAGTAATATATAATTCTTATATTTTTCTTCAAAAATATTATTTTTTAAAGTATACTAACATCATGTTAATATGATGAATTTGTTATAATTATTATATTGAGTTTTTTTTCAATTTTAACACCCTTTTTTATTCATTTCCATGAACACATAAATATAATGAAATTTAAATCATGTATGAGTAAAAAGTACCACCTTAATAAAGAATAATTTTTTCTTTTTTCTTTTCATTTTTAATTATTTAAAAATAAGTGATAAAATTTATTTAAAATTCATAATAAAATAAAAAAATTATTTTTATTATATTATAATTATATTTTTTTCCAAATAGACACCTCCTTAACTATACCCACCAATCGATTTAAAGTGTGTTCAACTTTGGGTATGTTTAACCACAAACATGAATGATGCTATAAAATACTATTATAAATTAATATGAGAAGATGAAAACTAATATTGTTATAATATAATAAGAAACAAAATATTTTAATAATTTTTTACAAATAAAATATTCATTATTCAAAATATTTTTGGAGCATCATTTTCATTTTCAAAGATCAAATAAATAATCCAAAAATGATTCCATTTCCATTTATTGTAAGTAGAACATTAATGGAATTATATGAGAGGATTTAAAATAAATATAATTTATATAATATATTTTATTAAAATATATATTAATTATTAACTTGTTATCAAATAATATGTAATGATTTAAATATTATAAAACATGTAAAAATGGTGAAAGTTATTTACACCAAATGATTGAAAATAAGATATAACTGACCAATATATCCATAATAAAAAATTATAAATTAGTGATTTAAAAGTTAAAATATTGGAATAAGTATTTCCAATGGATGATTAAGGTAGCTATTATTGTTTTACCAGATGTTATAGTTCCAGTAACTAATTGAGGAAATAAGTTGAGGGTTTTTCATCACAATTTCTTCTCATTGAGACATGTTTTAATGTTAGACATCATTTTATTATTTATATGGTGTATATACATCATTATAATATATTTTTTGGAAAATGCATGATTGAATTATTATTTTTAAAAGAATCAGATGATTTTCAATATTCAATTGACTTTTCATTAGGAAATTACAAAACGTGTATGGGGTTTTCATGACACAATTTTCTTCCTTAGGTCATAAATGATACTCTTTGTCTATTATATTTTAGTATTTACCTAATATATCATATTAGGATTTTAGGAAATAATTCAACCTTATTTTCTAGATGAATCATGCTTCACACTAAATTATACTTCCTTGATGATACTAATTTTTCATTAAAATGCATTTTTGTTAACAATAATTACCATTGCTTTTATTATATTTTTCCCTCCATATCAACGTATTTAATTCCCACCACATTATCCTTTCACCATTGGAAACTCAATGTATTTTTATCTCCATTGATCATTCAACCCGCTTTATTAAGTTTAAAATTACGGTTTCATCATCCTTTTAATGAATTTAGTTTTAAATAAGGTTATTTAAAAATGATCCCAATGTTTTTCAATACTTTGAAAATAAATTTTTTAGCATCCATTGTACATTTTCATTTGATGACATTTATGTATTTTTCACTGTTCAATTATTACATATTATATTTAAAATAAAATAGTTCAATGTATTTTTTTTATTCTTATCTTTTTATAATTTTATGTATATTTTGGGATCTTTTATTTTTCACACATTATATTAAGGTTTAAAAAACTATTCTCGTTCCCTACCCAAAAATGATTCAAAAAATTAATATATAATTCAATGTTATAATTGGTTTTGGGAAACTTCTTTATTTTATCTTATATTTAAACATTACAGGTTTTCATTAATGAATTTTTGGTTTTATCACCCTTCATACGATTTTGTGATATTATTCCTTTGGGAAAATTATATTTTTGATATCTTATGATATTTTTAGTTTATGTTAGGTTAAGATTTTTTAAGCTTATAAACTCCCCCTTTTTATATGGGTTCTTCAAGATATGTTTGTGATTTATTCCAAGTGACACATATATGTTTGGATGATGTTGGGTGTAATCCTATATTACCCTCCAATTCCATGGTTTGATCTTATATCCAATGAAATAGTTAGTCAAGTGAATAATGAGTTTTTCCACTCATGAATGGGAATAATGGGTTTGATATCATTTTCAAGTGTGGGTTTAATGTGTTTTCTCACATATATATTAATAAATTTTCTTATTGTTATAGTTGTTCAACATTTACCAACTGTCCTACCAGTTAAAAAAAAGATTTATAATGCATTTAATTTCCAAAAAATGCCTTGTCTTCAGTATTATTGATTATTTAAAAATTGTATAGGACTTTGATGTAATGCTCAGATGTTATATTATTTTTAGATGTATTTTGAGATATTACAAATCCTTTATACTTCCTCAAATATATGTTTATAATATTATATTTATCTGTCATGTTTTATTATTATCATCTATGGTTTTATGATCTTTTATTATGGTATTTATGTCTCTATAATTTTACCCTTCATTATATGATTGGTTTTTTCCTTACTGAGTGTCTAAAGATACCCCTTTCTTATGTTTCAAATTACAATGATATAATTATAAAAATCATGTGAGATATGCAGGAAAGGATATATAATAGAATTATTGTTGACAAATATTTGAAATTTTAGTGAAATAATATGTTTATTTCTCTAATATCCAAGACATAAAACCCTTTGGTAATTGGGGTTTGAGACTATTTATAGTATTTATTATTTAAATTATGATATTAATGTATTATTTATCTCATTTTTAGGATGGGTTTCTTTAATTTATGAGAACATTTCTCATAATTTTCTAATTAATTACATTCCATTATGTCCACTGACATTCCCATTCTCATTATCGTTAAGTGTTCCATTTAAATCCAAAAATTAATAACATTGACTAGATATTCTATAAATTATCAAAATATACTAATTCTACATGAAATATTTTTTTAGATATTATGTACAAAACCATTGACCAAAACATGTAGAAATTTATCGTGTCTAGGTTTATGTCTTATTATGGTTCATTGTACAACATCAGGGTCCTCATATAGAGTGATATATGGTATCGTTTGTCGATTCAACCATGTTGATTACAATAGTGATTTTAATTGTTAACATATCATATGATAATGTTTAGAAATATATTTATTATTAAAGGAGATAAAATTAAAATAATTAATTAGTATGATGTAGTAAGATTTAATACATTGAATACCAATTGTAATCCATTTAACAACATTTGAAATTGTGTGACTCAATTTTATTCACAAACGAGGTTATAGAACACCATTTTGGAGAATAGGTACAACAGAATAATTTATTGATTCTAGGGGATAGTAAGTACCAGTAGAGTTATGAATATATTAATCTTTTTCCATATATATTATTTAGAATCAATTTTAATGAAGATCAAAATCATGGACAATGAGGTAAGCTTGGTTTATGTTTTTACCATTTTATCTTGTTGATTTCACTCAAGGAAGATATTTTGGGTGGGTTTTTTGTTTTCTAAAGCTACATATGTATATAGTGATGGCCTAAAAAACCATTTAGTGGTATAAAAACAATTATTAATGATTACTTGATTAGATGATTATTTTACTTTAAAATATTTTTTTTTTCATTAGAACCACATTCATGGTTCAAAAATCACGACATGGCCTATCATAGTTTTCATTAAAATGAAATTCTTGATAAAAATAAATTCATATATTGTAATAACATTCATGTAAAATGTAATGTATTTATGAAAACACCAAAATTTTATAATTATAAAATAGAGAATATTTTTTCTAAAATAACCACATCCTAGTTTATTAATCACAATGTCATGTTTATTGAAATGTGATTTCCACCAAAATGACAGACCATATTTGTGGTTATGATTTATAGTGAATCATAATATCATAAATCCTTTTTTATAATTTATTTAATTGGGGTATAAAGAGGTTATTTTGAGAAATTCATTATATCAAATTATTTAGGTAGTTGAACCACAATTTGGTGTCTGGTCAATTTCTTTTGAAATATAATAAAAATCAGGTTTGTGAAAAAAAAATTATCAATGTAAGGCCAAAAGGATTGTACTGAATTTGTGTGAATTTAAACCATATAAAAGGTGTATTTGATTATAATAATTACCTAATGAAATTATTTCCTATATTAAATAATTAAAATTTTCAATTATTTTATAAATATATATTTAAATAATCATGTATAAAATTATTGATATTTTGAATATAAAATGATTTAGTTTCAATTTATTAAATGATTTCTTATAAATTGACATGTCAATAATATAAATGTTACATATAAGGTATGACAAAATATAATTTGTTTTTCTTCAAAAAAGACTATACATTTTTTATATTATTTATGAGTCTAATAAAAAGGTTTGGGTAATATTTATTAAAAGTATGTATTTATGTTGTATAATATTTTCAGTATCCTTTTTGTATAGATCCATGGGTATTTAGGACATTTTTTCAAACTCCTCAATGTCATGGGGGGTTAAGTGTTGTATAAGAAATTAATCGGATAACAACCAATCATGTCATGTTTCATCATATGAGGATCTCAGTTTTTCTTAATTTAAGTCATTATAAGAAAAAAAATTCATATATATTATTTGTAGGATGCATCAGGATATATATTGATATAATTATACTTTATTGGTTGGTTAGTAACACAAATACTATGTTATATAAGGTATTATAAATTAATATGTTTGGAATATAATAATTTGGATTGAGGAATATTATTCCAAAAATAAATATCTAGAAACATGTATACATATAGAGATTAAATGAGAAATAATGATTTCTTGGGATATAACAATTATGTGTGATATACAAAGGATGCATATAAAAATGGTGTTACAAAGTGACCTCCCAAGAGGTGTTGTTCATTCCCATGGGTAATATAAGTTATATTATAAAAAACTCAAACAATTAACAAAAAAATATTTATCTAAAAAGGTATAGTATAAAGTAAGTCCATGGGAAAACCCATAAGGATGGATTATAAACTCTTATAATTGTTAAAAATTAATGAAAATAACATATATTTTGGTTAAAAAATTGATAATTATTCAATTAGAGATGTCGTGAGAATTTAGTCTATGTAAACCCTCAACTGGGACATCACTCTATACCTTAAGATACACCTTTTATCCTCTCAGGTGTGTCAGTTAATCATAAAATGGGTAAACAAAAACCTATTTAATCATAGCTACACAACCCATGCAATGGTCATAAAATGAGATTAAGAATCTATTGATTTCACTATAAAGAATACATACATCAAACTATATTGTCCAAGATTGAGAGAATATGAATAACATATTGAAATATTTATAAATATAAAAAATCATTATATATTGATCTTAAAATAGTCATTTAACTATGAGAATTTGTCTATTATTTCATGATTATAACAAGGAAATTATACCTCCATATGATATTTATAAGGCCCCAACCTTAAACATTACTTAATCTTGATATAAGTCAATAATTTTACATTAATTCAAATCCAGGCTCTTTTCAGGTTTAGATATTTAAATAATTTGGTCATAACTCATACATAACTACTTAAATATTACATATATACCCTTCTACTCACTATCTATTTTTTCATAGAACAAAAACTCTTTAAAAATAAACATGGTATCATTTTATGTTTTAATAGCATAAATTTTCCTCAATCCCATCCTTGACTCTATTCTTCTTTAATTATAATGAAAAACATTTCAAAACCTGGGATGAGCATAAAAATATTAGTAAGGGATATATAAAGAACTAAAACTGTTAATATTTCCAAAACATGTAAACAATGACTGCTTTATAATAATGTAATACTTTTCCCCATTAAGAAGTAGTAAATATACTTCCCTCAATATAAGATCATTTATTATCCTTTTTGTAACCAAAATATAACCATAAATTCCATATAAAGAAATATATATTATATAAAAGGTAACTTAGGACATAATCATAATTAAATGGAATAACCATACGATCGACATCGACAAATCCTTCATACAAATGGAATAGATATACGGCCAAATTCTATACCCAATGCATTAAAGGATAGAACGTAACCACCAATACATGGTTTATCATGGAACCACCCATATTTGTTTTATCACGTAACCACCCATAATTATTTTTTCACATAACCACCGGTATATAATCATAACACATAAAACAATCATAATGAAAAAAATATTTTCACATTTCACTCATAAGAGATCATTTCAATATATTGACATAATAAATCCTATATCAAAACCATTTTCAACAACAAAATACCTAAAAATGAATATGGTATTTAATTTGGTTTTTTTGACACATTATTTCTTGTCGAGGAATCCAAATACCAAATAATGGTCATGGCGGTGGAAAGGTCGTTGTCACTACGTTTGTTAAAAAACATTCATTTTTTCATTTAGTAAAAAGCTTCGTAAAAAAAGACTCATTTTGAAAACTGTTTAATTAAATTAAAATTCAAAGTGCTTTATTATAAAACTTTTATGATAAGGTGGTGTATATTATCTAAACATGACTCAATGAAAAGAGATTAAGATGAAGTCCCTTCTCTTGAGTCTGACTCGTCATTTACAGTCGTAATGTTCCTAAATAATAAACATCGGTTAATGTATAATTTCTTGAGGAACTTTTTTTTATTATTCCGTTAATATAACTTATTACCATGTTATAAAAATTACATCATTATTCAATTTCTTATAGGACATTTTGTCAGTATTTGGTACTTGAGTTGAAAATGAACTTGTTTTGATGTAAATTGACCATGTAGTAAAAATTACATCATCTATAGAATATTATTAATGATTTAAATTTCATATATATCCAATATATATGTAAATATAATATTCATAATATTTGTAGATAATAAATGAAATGAACTTTTCAAGGAGATGGTAGGTCGTGCTTACGCATGAACACTACTTTCATTTATTTGTTGTACTAAAGGAATAATTATAAAATGATATAAATTTACGATATAATAATAGTGTCATGTTAATTTTATTTATGTCTCATAGGTTTAATAAAACCATCCTTTATACTTTCCATGTATATTAGGAACAAGTCCCATCGCTTTGAGGGGGTGGTGGACCACACTCCCTCAAACAAAATTATCGTATTTAAACAACATAGAAAGCATTAAAGTATGTTCTAAATAAAACTTTAATAAGAATAGAGACAATATAAATATAATATATATCATATATAAATAAATATTCTTCATAATGGACACCATGAAATATGGTGGAATAAAATTGATCGATCATCATTTCGTGAGGCAGTAGTTCACCCTACATAGAAGCAATATGTTCTATATCCATTAGTTGGAGGTTTTTCTATGTACAGGTAAAACAAAAAGAATAACTAAATCCTATTATATTTAGTATATTGGTGTTGTTATAAAATAATGTAATAATGAGTGGTTATGTGGGTTGGAGAAGGAAAATTAATGAAAGGAATTTGTGAGAAGATGTTACTTCTAAATTGTGTAACTCCTTTTAATTTGACCCAAAAGGCAATTTTGAGTTGTCTTATGCCCAAGATAAGTCTTCTATGAGAAAATTAGGGATATTGGGAACGTATTTTACCATAATTTGGATAGTAAAATGGGTATTATAGGTGTGATTAAGTGGGTATAGGTGGTGCCATTTTATAAGAGGGAGGATGGGCAATTTAAGAATTTGTTGAAATATTACATTATTAAAAATTGATTTTCAAATTATAAAAGTTTAAAAGTGATTTAGTTATAGTATAAGATGATTATGGGTCTAAAGCCTCCCAACCAATATGTTTTATGCATGTTTAGTGAAAAAATATAACCCTATATTTCAACTTTAACCCTAACTTATATAAAATAACTGTTACCATGTCTTCTGGTATTTTTACACTATATGGTTAATATGATTGCTATAAAATGCAAAGAGAACCAAAAGTGGATATTTAACGACATTTTTAAAATTATATAAGTCATTTGGTTGAATATAATATTTTTTTCTTACAATGTTATCATTTAATAGAATAGTATTTTTTTAAACTCATTTATGACAATTTTGACAATATTTAGTAATTGATTTTTGTTAAATTTATAAAAACAAGATTCATTAGAAAAAAACTACATTAAATACAATATAACAAGTCATAATCATCCATAAAATTTTGTTATGTCAAAAAAAATTTCAAATTAAATTTACTTTAACATTTATAATATCGTTTATTTGAATAAATTATAAATAATGTAATCACTGCATCATCATAATTTCATAAATAAATTTATTTATTTAAGGTATAAAATTAATAAATAAAATTCCATGATGTATGTAATATTTTTATCTTTCTAATGAATAAATATTTTCAAATATATCAGTTTTATAACCCCACCATAAAATACTATTAGTAAAAATATACATTTTTATGTTATGTTTCTCTTTACTTTAAATTCATTATTATAACATGTCATTATCATTAAAAAGTGGCTCAATGGGGTCCTAAAATCTACCAAACGATGATCATGGTCTTCTATATCTCATTTAATATTATTATAAAATGTGTTAGGTTAGTTTTATATTATTAAAGTTGTATTTTTTACCCTTATTTACCTGATTTACAATTTAACCATGATAAATAAAAATAATTACTAAAGTTAATATTCATAATGTCCAAAAATAAAAGTGACCAATTTATATAATTTAGACCATATAATTACCAATATATTATCTAATTTTACAAATACATAATCCATTTTTCCAAATTCAAAACACATACTAGGAAAAAATTAATTTAAAATTAATTCTGGTTGTTAAAATGAGAAAATTGGATTTTTAAAAGTAAAAAAGCGCAAAAATATTGACATGTGTTTATATCAAATTTCAATTTAAATTAATTATAGTGGAAAAAATTGGATTAAATGATAAAAACATAATATTATTACATTTTAAAATCAATTAAAATTACAATCTAACTTTTTAAATAAATTAGATTAAAATATACCTTCGAGTTAAAATTCAGTATTTCTTACTATTTATTAAAATAAGAACTTTATTGGAAAATTACCAAAATTTTAACAAAAGTAACTTTTAATGTTCCGTTTTCAAATAAGAAGTTTTTTTGCCAAATAAAACATTTAATAGAGACAAAAACTACATTGAAAAAATAGTTCGCATTAAAAAGGTGGTAAAATGAAATTTTAAAAATATTAGAGTATTTAATGCATCAAATTGGATTCATTCTAATTTTCAGCCTCTAAAACTTATTGGATAAATATAAAAACATTCTACAAACATGTTTAATCATATTTGTTTTAGTTATTTTTATTCCTTTTAATACAAAAACTAGGAATTTATTTCCATTAAAAATAATAATAATATTGTTATATTATTTTTCCGTATAACTCAATGTTATGTGCAACATAAGATTTCAGAGAAACTAATTGTTGTGTGTTGAGTACACTATCAGACAAAGTGTCCCATTTAATGTAAAATTAGTATCTTATTTAAAAATATTAATAGATATGAAAATCTTTTATTCTATAAATACTTGAGATGTTACCTCATTCCCTCATTTTGGAAATTAAGTCCCGGTAATTTTATTTTCTTATCAAATAACTGGGTATTTTATCCCTAATAGATTTTTTTGATTCCCATGTTACCTCTTCAACAATATGGTGTTTACAAAAAACCATAACTTGATGAATCACCTTATTCTGCAATACTTTCTCTATGCGACCAAGAATTTAAACCATTTGTTCCTCGTTAGAAAAATTCACATCCAACTAAACTACCTCTGGATTCAAAACATGATATGGATCCTGTATATACATTATCGACATTGAAACATGAAAATCATTCTGTACTTTGGAAAGAAATGGAGATAAATCCAACTAGTGGGAAACTGATCCATCCTTTCCAAGATTTTATAGGGTCCAATGAACCGCATACTCATCTTTACCTTATTACCAAAACTCATCACACATATCCATGGTGAAACATTGAGAAAGACATAATAACCTACCTTGAAAGAAAGATCCTCCCTCTAGTAATCCATATAAACATTCTTACAGGTTTGAGTTGTTCTCATGTTCTTGTGAAACAACTGAATCTTTTCTTCCATCTCTTCAACCAATTCTAGTCCCATCAACTTCATTTCACCTACTTCATCCAAAAATGCTAGAATTCAGCACTACTTTCCATATAATTCATCAAATGTTGTCATCCGTATACTGGAATGAAAACTGTTATTATTAGAAAACTCAGCCCTAGAAAGATGGGCATCCCAACATCCCTGTTAATCTTTTGAAAATAACATAACATATCCTCCAAGGTCTGAATTGATCATTCTAGCATCCAATTTTATTGAAGATGAAAATATGTATTGAAATTTAATTCAGTTCCCAATGACTTTTGAATGCCTTTCAAAAATTTATAAGTGAACCTAGGATCACGATCAGATATAATGGAAAGGGGAACTCCATGTAACCTGACTATCTCTTTAATATACAATCGATAACGTTGATCTAGAGACAGACTATATCGAATAGGAATAAAATGAGAAGATTTAGTCAATCAATCAACAATAACCCAGATTTCATTGTCACCTCAAAAAGTCCTTTGTAATCCCACTATGAAATCCATGGACACATTTTTCCCATTTCCACTCTAGCTCTAGTGTAGGCTAAAGCATCCCTTTTAGTAATTTTCAATCTTTATTAACATATTGACAATTCAAATATCATAGGGTAAATTCAACAATATCTCAATTCAATCGATCCCACTAGTAATACTCTTGAAGATCTCTGTACATCTTAGTAATACCAGGATGAAATGAAAACAGAGAACTATGATCTTCACATAACAAATATTTAATCAACTATGAACCACAAGGTACACATAATATCCTTCCAAACCACAAAACACTGTCTTTATAAATGTTAAATTTAGTTAACTTACCCTTATGAACCAACTCTACCTTTTTCTAAAACTCACTCTCTTCCTTCTATACTTTCATACTTTTTTCTGATTGATATTATTTAACTTCCACCAAAAAAACAGTGTAATTCCTTACTCCACCAACTTTCGATCCAAAATTCATCAAATCAATAACCAAAGGATCTCGCTCCAAACGTATTAGGGTTAATGTAGCATTATATTTTTGACTCAATGTGTCATCCACTTTATTTTCCTTTATTGGATAGTAATGAATCGTGAAATAAAGATATTTGATTAATTCAAACCATATACACTGTATCATGTTTATTTATTTTTGACTAAATATATACTTCAAACTTTTGTGATTAGTATATATTTTACCCAATACTCTATAGAAATGATTCCTATAGATTATTAAATCCAAAACAATAAAAGATAATTCCAAATAATGAGTAATGTATTTTAACTCACTAGGTTTCAACTATCATGAAAGATCATCAATTACCTGATCATTTTTAATTATTTCTCAACTATGTCCTCTCAATGATGGATCATTGTAGATAACAAGTTCACTATTCTTCGAAGGGAGGTCCAAAACATGATCATTTGCCAATCCTGTTTTCAATTCAGGAATAAAATCATCACTTTATTTTAAACAAACAAACTTAACTCCATTATATTTTATATTAGTTAGTGATCTAGATAAATGAGAAATGTTTTTAAAAAACCTTTTTTAAGAACCCACTAAAACAAGAAAACTAAAAATCTCTATTATATTGGTAGGTATTGGGCACTCTTCAAAAACTTTTGTTTTTAAAGGCTCAATAGTTATGTCACTTCAGAAATAATATGAACATGGAAATAGTTTTTTTTTGCAACCAAAATTCACACTTACTAAACATTCCACAAAATTTTTTCTTTTTGGGTTTTTAAAACAATTTTTAAGTGACTTTCATGTTCCTTACATTTTTAATAATATACCAAAATATCATCTATAAAAAGAACCACTAACCGATCCAAAAACTAATGAAATACTCCATTCATTAAATTCATTAATACAATAGGTGAATTAGTAATCCCAAATGGAATAACTACAGACACATAATTCCCACATCTCTTTTGGTATTTTGCCTTTGGAATGTCAACCTCCTTCACCTTCAGCTGATGGTACCTGAACCTCAAATCATTGTTTGAAAAATATTGAACTTCCTAGAGCTAATCAAACAAATCATGGATATGGGGAAATGGATACTTGTTCTTAATAGTGATGTTATTTAAGGCATTGTAATCAATACATATTCTCATAAACCCATATTTATTTTTCAAAATTAAAACTGAAGCACCCCATGGTGAAGTGCTAGGTCAAATGAAACCTGTATTATGTAATTCTTGTAACTATTTTTTTTAATTCCACCATTTCTACATGATCCATTCTATAGGGGGGTTTAGAAGTAGTCTTTTAATCAAGCACTAAATAAATATTAAATTCAGCATCATGATTGGGAACAATACCAGGCAATTCATCTAGAAAAACATCCATAAATTCTTTCACTACAGGAATGTCACTAATAAAAATTGTTTCTTTATTTTCAACAACTTGATACATATAACATTCAATTACATATTTAATCAATCTTTTATCTTCTTAGTATGTTATAAAAGGTATAAAATCATTTAATAGAACTTTCTTTTCTTTACAATCTATTTTATAAAAATAAACTGATAGAAAATCCATACCAAAAATGATATCGAATTCCACTATGGAAAGTTCAATATGATTTTTAGTAAATACCATCCTGTTAATGATAATAGAAATATTTCTATAAATCATGGTTTATTTAATAATTCCACTTGGAGTCTTTACCATAAGTTTTATATCAAA
Organism: Viscum album; assembly: GCA_963277665.1. Lineage (NCBI taxonomy): Eukaryota > Viridiplantae > Streptophyta > Magnoliopsida > Santalales > Viscaceae > Viscum > Viscum album. The sequence continues at coordinate 1,981,873,010 of OY728143.1, read as the reverse complement.
TTCATGAGGTTATATTTCCAATTTACTTGCAAAGCTCTCAGAAATGAAATAATGTGATGACCCATAGTCAAATAGAGTATTGGAATATTTTGAAAAAATATATAACATACCAATCACCACTTCATTTTGTGTCCCCTCGTGAACCATAGGAGTAGTAAATTATTTTTCAATGCCCTTTTGCTTTAGTTCTTGCTGGTTTCCTCTGTGGGTATTCCACTTTGGACACACATTATCATAATTTCTTATCTCTTTACAACTAAAACATCTTACTCTGGTTTTTTATTGCATTCATGATTATCTTCCTTGTAATTATGAGCAATATGAATAGTCATACCACATTGGAAGAACTTCCCAAACATTGAGAGGCATTCTCCTGGATGATTTTTACCACACTTCTCAAAATTTGGAAATTTGGTTTTCTTACCTCCAGGTAGCTTTGATGAATTATTTCCCATTTCTTTCCATCCATATTTCTTTTTTTGTTTAATCTCATGGAACACATGCTCATCAAAAAACACCATTTCTACCTTCTCAGCACATCAGAAAACTTTCTCATAGCTTTTGAACTCACGATAATCTAATTCCTTTCTATATTTCCACTTGATTCCTGAGTAACACTAATTTATCTCACTATCAATATCCTGGATAAAATTTTGGGTGTACCTCGAAAAATAGTTGAATATTTCTTCATATGCAGCCACAAAATCTTCCACCTTTTTTCTTAATTCCAAATATTTATATTACATCCTAATTCTAATAGCCTTAGGAAAATATTTCACAAGGATGATATTCTAAAATTCATCCCATTCCATGGCGTCAATCATTATACATCCTCTGATATTTCTAATCATTGAACCCCACTGATAAAAATCACCTTCAAAAGGATAAAATAGAAGACTAACCTTTTTATTGTATGAACACCCCATTACATCAAAAATATTTTCTCGTTCTTTAATCCACCCTTCATGTTGAACAGGTTCAGACGATCCTCTAAATGATGGGGGACGTTTCCTCATGAAATGCTCCATGATCAACATATTCTTCTATTATTGGTATGGTTGATCTCATGCGTGGAAATCACAGCCATTTATTTCTAGATTCAACTAATCTATCATTATAACAAACTCTTTAGATTTTATTCCGACCAACATAGGATGTTTATTTGAAATGTTATTTCGCTATTTATTCTTTCCCATTATAGTTTCTAGGTTTCCTCAACAGAAAACGATTCCAAACAGACACATCATAGAATAATCCACATGGTAATATTAAAATTCTATATCATTTCAATTTTACCATAAAGGAAAAATATATTATAGATATTATATTAACAATATTATAACTTCTAAAGTTATCTAAACCAACCACTGATACAAACTATAAGGCCCCAACCTTAAACATTACTTAATCTTTAGATAAGTCAATAATTTGACTTTAATTCACATTGCCTATATTTTTAGTTTTATATATTTATATAATCATTTCATAACTCAAACATAAAAACCTAAATATTACAATTAGACACTTCAATTCACTATCCATTTTTTTCATAAAACAAAAACTCTTTAAAAAGGAACATGGCATCGGTTAATGTTTTAATGGAATAACTATTATTCGATCCCAACCTTGAAATTATTCTTCTTTAGGTCCTACGAAAAACATTTCAAAACATAGGATGAGCATAAAAGTCTCATTAATGGATAAATAAATAATTAAAACATTTAGTATTTATAAATAACATAAACCATGAATACTTTATCATAAAATGATACTTTTCAATTTGAAGAAGTAGTAAATATACTTCTTTAAATATAAGTTCATTTCTTACCTTTTTGTAACAAAAATATTACAATGAATCTCATATAAATCATAATATAATATATAAAAGGTTACTTAGGTCATAATGATACATAAATGGAATACCCATACGGTCTAATTCCACAAATCATTCCTACAAATGGAATAGCCATATAGTCGAATTCCATATCCAATGCATTGGAGGTTATAACATATCCACTAATCCTTGGTCTATCATAGAAACACCCATCTATAGTTTATAACATAACCCCCCATATTTTTTTATCATGTAATAACCCTTGAAATTTCCAAGTAAGATTATACAATCATAACACATAAAACAAACATAACTAAAAAGGAACATTTCAACACTAAAATCAAAAGAGATCATTTCAAGATATTGGCATAATAAATCCTTTATCAAAACCATTTTCAATACCATAATATCTAAAAATTCATATGATATTTAAATTTATTTTTGAAAAACATTACATCTTGTATGGGATGCCAAATAAAAAATAATGGTCATGACGGTGGAAAGGTAATTCTCATCGTGTACGTTAAAAACATTCCATTTCATCATTTAGTAAAAAATTCATATAAAAATATTCCTTTTGAAAACTTTTGAATGAAGTTAAATGTAAAAGTGGTTTATTATAAAACTTTTAAAATAATGTGGTGTATATTATCCAGATATGCCTCAATGAAAGGAGATTGAGATGAAGTCTCTTACCTTGAGTCTAACTCGTCATGTACCATCGTTATGTTCCTGAATAAAAAACGTAGGTTAATTTCAAATTTCATTAGAACCATTTTCATGATTTTTATTCCTTTTATATCACATATTACCATGTTATAAAAAATACATAATTATTTAAGTTCATATCAGACGTTTTGTTGATATTCGGTGCTTGAGTTGAAAATGAACTTGTTTTGATAGAAATTGTCCATGTGGTCAAAATTCCATCATCTAAAGAATATAATTTATTATTTAAATATAATATATATCTAGTATATATTTATTTATAATATCTATCATATTATGATATAATAAATTAAATTCATCCTTTATAGAGACGGTAGGCTGTACGTATGCATGAAAGCTACTATCATTTCATTATCATATTAAAAGAATGATAATAAAATGATATAAATGTATATTTTGATACCAATATTAAATTAATTTCTTTTATGTCTCATATGTTTAATAAAAAAATCCTTTATACGTTCCATGTAAAATGAAAATGAGTCACATCGCTTTGAGGTTGTGGTATTCCACACTTCCTCAAACGAAATTATCAAATTTACACAACATGGAAAGCATAATAGTATGATCTAAAAGAAAATTATAATAGAATAGAAAAAATATACATATAATATATGAAATATATAAATATATTTCCATCATAATGGCCACTATAATAGATGGTATGATAAAATTGAACAATCATCATTTCGTGAGGTAGTAGTTCGCCGTACACAGAAACAATATGTTCTCTATCCATTAGATGGAGTTGTGTGTAAGTGTAGGTAGAAAAAATTTCTTAAAATCATCCTAGTATATTGAGTATACTGTTATTATAAAAAATAATGGAATATAGAGAGGTTAGGATTTGGATAAGAAATGTAAATGAAATGATCTTGAGAGAATATGTTACCTATAAATCGGGAAATTCTTTTTATTTTGAGCAAAAAGGATTCCTTGAGTTGCCTTCTCCCCAAGTTAAGGCTTATAAGAGTCAAGTAGGTATGTTGGGAGATTATTTTACCTCAATTTGGATGATCCAAGGGGCTTTAGAGGTGCGAGTAAGTGGGTAGATTTGGTGGCCATTTATAAGAGTGATGAGGGGGGCTTTAGGAAAGTCTTGAAATATTATATTACTATAAATTGATTTAAGAATTATAATAGTTCCAATGTGATATATTTATAGGATAATATAATGATGGGTAAAAACCTCTCAACCAATAGGATTTAGAAAAGTTTAAGTAACAAATTTAACCTTATCTTTTGGTATTAACCCTTAGTTAAATAAATTAACTCTTACCATGTTTTTTTGTGTTTTTACACTATATAGTTAATATAGAAACTATAAAATCTCAATCAACAATAAAATAAATCATTAATGAATTTTTTAGAATTATTTAATTCATTTTTATGAATCTAATATTTTTATTACTATTATGTCATTTAGTAAATTATTATTTGTTTTAAAAACTCATTCGTGTTAATATTGACACTATTTAGTAATTGATTTTTCAGAAAGTCATAAAAACTTGGTTAATTAGAAAAAACTTCATTAACACAAATTTAAAATTTCATAGTCATCTATAAAATTATCTTATGGAATAAAAATATTTAAATTACATTTATTTTATTATTTATAATATCATTTATTTGAATCATTCATTTTATTAGGTAATCAATGCATCATCATTGTGTCATAATTTTTTTTAATTTAATGTCTAAATATTATAAATAAAATACCATGATGTAATAAATATTTATATATTTATAATTAATTATTATAGTCAAATTAATCAGTTATATAAACCCACCTTAAAATGTTTTTAGAGAAAAGATACATGTTTATGTTATATTTCTCTTTACATAAAATTCATTGTTATAACATGTCATTTTAACACCAATGTGGCTCTATGGGGTCCTGAAAGAGATCGATGGAAGATTATGGTCTGAAATATCACATTAAATATGATTATGACACACGTTAGGGTAGTTTTATATTATTATAATATTATTTGTTAACCTTATTTACCTGATTTACCCTTTAACTGTGGTAAATAAAAATAATTACCGAAGATGCTATTCATATTTTCCAAAAAAAAAGGGACCTATTTACATAATTTAGACCTTATTGTTACGAATTTAGAATCTATTTTTCCAAATTCATAACATTTAATTAGCATAAATTAATTTAAAATAAATTCTCATTGTCAAAATGAGAAAAGGAGTTTTTTATAAGTAAAAAACTATCAAAATATTGACATGTATTTTTATCAACTTTCAAAATTAAATTGCTTCCAATGAAAAAAATTATGTTAAATGATAAAACTTAAATCTAATTACCCTATAAAACCAATTAAAATGATAATTTTACTATATAAATAAATCATATGAAAAGGAATCTTTGAATAAAAATGCAGTATTTTTCACTATTTATTCAAATTAAATTTTATCAGAAAAAACCAAACTTTTTAACCAAAGTAAATTTTGAATTTCCTCTTCTAAATAAGAATTTTATTTTCTAAAATAATACATATAAAAGTGAAAAAATATATTTAAAAATATTTCTCCATCGAAAGGTAGTAAAATGAGATTTTAAAAATATTAGTGTATTTTACACTTAAAATTGCAATCATTCTCATTTTAAGCTGCTAAATATTATTACATAATGTAAAAACATTTAAAGAACATGTGTAATCACATTTTCGTTAGTTCTGTTCATTCTCACCAATACAATGGTTAGGCGTTAACAACCATTTAAAATAATAATATGATTGTTGTATTATTTTTCAGTATAATTCAATGTTGTGTGAAACGTAAGATTTTGAAGAAACCCATTATTGTTTGTCGAGTAGGATATCGGAAAAATTTCCTCATTTATGTAAAATTGACACATTATTCATAAATATTAAGAGATATGAATATGTATCATTTTATAAATACCTATGATGTTACACTAGTAATGAGGGACTATGAAAAATAAAAGAATGGAATCTTGTAGTAGTGCTCACCCATAAGTAGTTATCCTCCAACTTTCGATCCTTTAAGAATAAGGTTTGTGTCTAGACTATCTAGTATTTAACTTTATACACAATCCCATCAAAATAAAACTACAATATTAAAATCATATGTTTTGTATCTTTCCTCTTATATATAATATATCTTTCTCCATATCTATTGCATCTTGAGTCCACCTGATATAATAAAATTTTAAACACCATGTTCATGTTCTTATTTTATTTTTAAAAATACCTTTTATGTCATGTATATAATGAATTCAACCAAGTTTTATATATTTGTAAATATATTTTTTTCTGTATGGGTAGTGGCATGGGGCGTAGACTTCTTCCTGTGTATCTAGGATGCAATGTAGAGGTGGTACTATTACATAAGCCTTCATTATCATCCAAACTAAAGTCTTTTGAAAATGATATATCACCAAAGTGAAAGCAAAACTATTTTATACAAACCCTAAATAAAATTAATATATTATTTCTCTTTAATGTCTTCTATGTTGCAATAGGATTTTGCATCGCATATGAAATTGAACATCCAATCTTGGAACTTTTCACCCACCCAATATCAGCAATTCATCTTTATTGGCCTTTGAAGGTGTTGGAGATCTAGAACACCATCGCACTCACGGCATGTCCCAATGTGGTTTGATGATCGGCCCTTGAGATCAATAGGAGGCAACCTACATAAGGTTTTATATACATACTCTTATAGGTTCATCCGATATTTGTTAAAGTAGAAATTTAGAAAGATTTGTTTTATGATGGGAATACCTTCATCAACAATTCCTTTAATAGTTAAGCTTCATGCTAAGGAAGATGATAATTATTGTCCTAAAATGGTATGAAAACATGAAATGATATGTTTATGAGTTCATATCCATATGGAAAGGTTTAACATACTCACTCAACATCCCTCTCTAACATGAGAAATTTTTGGAACATTGTGCTGAAAATCTCTAAAATAATTTGTATAAACCTTTGATCCCAATGAATTATCATGGAAGAATACATGAGTTTACAAAAATAGAACAATGAATAGAATATTCCATTAAGTGAACCCAATATAAACGTTTTCTCACACCCTCATTGTAGGGGAGAAGGATAAAAAAGACAGAAACTATTATTGTTACCCAAAAAATAGTAGCAGTAACCATTAAATAACAATGGGTGGTCTACAACTGCCCAATATCTTATATAAAGTGTAATCAATAAAAAAAAATTCCCTTGCCCATAAGAAAAAAGTGATAATGGTCACCCAGGATTTGATGAATGGATGAGTATGGAATACTCATTCCAAAATGAGAATGGCATTGATTATTTCATTGTAGCTATGAAAAATAACCTACTCATGTTTCCAATGCTCAGGAAATCCAATGATGTCAACATCACTAATCCTCTTGGGTATTTTATTCTCAATCGAACGATTGATCACAGAATCAAGGATTGGTTTATCTCTAAAGACTTCATCCAAAGAATGGTCGATTCTTGACTGACGAAATTCAAGAATTCTCATGAACATGTGACCTTCATTACTATTTCCAAGTTATAAGAAGAAGGTTATTAAAAAAAATTTCTGAACATGCAAGGTTAGATGTTCGATAATTGGATGAATCAAATAAATGACCATGTTCACACCACATTTAGTTCATAGCTTCACAAGTCCACAAATATTCCTTCATCTCGTAATGTGAAAAAATATATGCATTCTAGGGTGGAAATAATCCTCAGTCATGGGAATATACAGAAGGGGAAGAGTCTTATATATCTCTAACACATGATTCGACACTTGCATGTTACATTCCTAAAACATCCAAAGAACGAGCACTATCCCACCAAACGGAACCCCCATTTGGATGAAGAAGCCACTTTGGATATTTTAATGTAATAAACTTTTCATGTCTCCTATCTAATATGTAATATTCTACTGAGTATGAGTTCCGCATACCTCATCGGGGAGTCGAAGATTTCAGGTGTTGGAGTAGAGGGTATAGGAGAAACACGGGCTTCATTAGACATAATATATTGTTCACATCCATAAAAAGAACATTTATGAAGATGAGACACATGGGAAAGTGCTCCAGTAATACCCAAAAGCACATGGAGGTCTCCCAGAACCATCCCGTGATTGTCTGTTCCTTGTCATCTTAGGGGACCATCAGGAAAGGGTGTGATTCTTTAATCATCCCAAAAAAAGGGGATGACCAGTGCGTCTCATCCCACTAGAATAAAATGCCCCCATGAGCTCTTCACAATAACAAGGCTCTTCCCCCTTACATTCCATATCTCTTATGTTTCATAATAAGGAGAAACTCTATCTTGAACATCATTGACCTACATCTCAAATGTACTACATTCTAAAATATGTAGTGATTATCCCATCCAACTTCTCAATCCTAGTTTCTATTCGTCTTCAAAAAGAACTCAAAGAGGAATTTTTCAGAGCGCTCTAAATCCCACTAGAGTTTGATGAATAAGTCTATTGAGTCTACAATTATTGAATAGAGATTATTCCATCATAATGCAATGTTTCCTTGTCATTCACAGAGAATTTTCAGGAAGAGGTTATTCAAGGACACATCAGGCCTATATATTTTATATGTTGACACAATAATGTCAACATCTGAAATGATCTGATAGAAAAAGGATCCAGTATCATCCTTATCCTAATTTAGACCCATCAATATTTTGGATATAGATAATGGTACTTATGTGTTATGAAGCTTACCATTCAAGGGCATGATAAGAGTGAGAGAAAACCACTCAGGAAGATCAATCCTGATGCTCAGTTTAGGGATCTCGCATCTAAAGTTGATTTCTTGGTTATCCATCAAGGAATTTAATATAATGTCCTCATCTGAAGACCTTGCTTTCATTTCCAAGTGGTGGTTCCTTGAAAATTTTATTAATGATTGAAATATTCTATCAATGGGAATGTTTGTATAATTTATGGTGAATTCTCTCCCTTTGAGTCTTGTAAAGCCACATATATTGAGGTTGGTATCTATAAAATAGAGGAAAACAACAAATGGTGGATGAAACATTATAGGGTTCATCTCCTATGTCTTGGGGACAACCATGATAAATTCATCGAGGATGATCAATAGTGATTATGTGTTACTAATAAATTTGATCAACGTAGTAGACTCAATCCCATCATTCCAGTGTCCTTTTGTCATTAGTGATAGCCGGGAATAAAATCACCTTCGAAATATCTCTGCAATGACTCTATTTGGGAGGGGTGTCAATGTCTCTTACCATGGCCCCTCTTATCCTAAATATGATAGATATTCCCTAATATTATCTACCATTCCTAAAAATTCCTCTACAGGCTCAAAGATGGAATAAGAATAGTTTGACCTCAAGAACACCCCATACAAATTTGGGGAAGACATCACCACCACTATTGATGATCTTATGTAGGTAAATATGGGAACGTAAGAATACTCAGGGCCTAAATTTATTAGTGCCATCATGACTTTTGAGGATGATGATTTGTAAATTTCATTTATAAATAAAAATAGAAATGTGTTTTCAAGGAATTAAACAAAAAAACATAGACTAAACCCAGATGTGGATACAAATAATCTAAACTTACCTAATGACCATATAGGTTTCAAGAAAGCATCCAAGAGAATTCACCCCTCTTATTCTACTAAAGCAGAGTCAAAAGTGGAAAATATGATCAAATCCAAATTTTTTAGATTGTTGAAATACCAAATGTGGATTTTTAAATTCATCCATATAATGAAAGTGAATGGGAAGATTATGATCTTCATTAATTATAGAGGCCATAATAAACATTTCCTGAATGATGACTTCCCATTTCTAATCATAGAAATTGTGATCAATGAAATTTATGGCTTCCAAGACCTTTCCTACATGGATGGGTATTCAGGGTATAATAAAATAAAAATGGCCCCTGAAGATGAGAAATCCATAGTCTACAGAGGAAACCCAGTGGATATCTTTCTACCAATTTATTCCCTTTGGCCTTAAGAATGATATAACTACTTAACAATGTTCCATGGATCATAACTTTAGACCATTATTATGATTAATAACATAATTTTATATAGATTACTTGGTTGGAAAATATTTATAGTGATTTGATCACTTTACATACCTTCAAACAGTCTTGGACAAGTCATGGAATTATAGTTTGAAGATGAACTTATAGAAATGTGATTTTGGGGTAACATTAGGGATATTACTCATCTTTTTGATACGCCACCATGGCATCAAGGTTGACCCCAAAAAATCCTAGTGCAATGCTGGTAAGGTCACACTCACATAATCTTAAATAACATAGGTGATCCAAGGTCACATCACTTACATTTGGCATTAAATATCCAAGTCGGCCAAAAAAATGTCTCCCCATCACCAAAATAATGATAAAGGGGGTCTCCTAACGATGAGATTAAGACAGCCAATAATCCTTGGAGAGTCTCATGATTTACCTACCACACCCATCAGTTCTAATGTCACTAGTGGTAAAAATAAACATAACATATATGTGTCTTCCATGGAATGATCACATAGAAAATTCCCTGAACAAAAAAATGATACAGGAACAGGAATAGTCACTACTACAAATTGGGGAATTAACAATGCTAGTTAATGGATTTTATCTGCATATAAAAAGAGATATTTTTAGGGTGATGTTTAGAGGGGGGGTTTAACAGCATTAAAAATGTATTCTAAAAGGGTGCATTTAACATATATCTTTTAGCATTACTAAATTGTGATTTTAACAGAGAATTTTTTGTGCTTTTAAAGGTAATATTTTAATATCTCTAAAAAATACCTGTTAAAAAATATAGATGAAATTAATTTTTCATGCATACCTCCTAGCATTATCAGCGCTTTCATCCCCATTTATCTGTTCTTTTCACTACCCATCCACCATTACGCACACCAACTCCCTTACTCACCACTATAAGGCTACCTCAAATTCTTGTGCACACCTAGATTTGATCCCTAGACCTCCCTTAGGTGATTAAATATCTTTACCAATATTTTATGCGTGATTTTTGGTATATTTAATGAATTTTATTTTTATTTGTATATATTTTGAAATGTGTGGTATAAATATATATATATATATATACAAAATTATATTTATTTAAATGTATTATATAATAATGTTCATTTATATATTTTAAAATATGAATATATATATGTATGAATATTAATTTATATATATATAAATATATATTAATACACAAACATATGCCTATATAAAAATTATTTATACATTCTATTACATTTTCTTAAGGAAGAAAAAATAGATAATTTTTCACTTTAAATAAAATGAATAAGAAATATTTATTTTATATATTTAAAAATAAATATTCATGTAAAAAAAATTATATATGTATTTATACAAGTGATTTATAGTATGTAAATGTTAGAAAATATGCATCTATTTAATTATAAATAAATATTCTTTGTGAAAAATGATAATATTTCAAAACCATAACAAAAATATGAATGTATTATGTGGAAATAAATTTAGTCCTCACTGAAAAAAGGCAATATTAACCCCTAAAATGGGGCTAAAAATCCATCAAATGCTACAAAATTGGTGTACCCTGACTAAAAAATTATATTTGGAGCACTTCTTGGATTTTTTGGATTAAAAAAATAGTGATTGGGGTCCCCATTGGTCAACACAATGTATATCTCATCGCAATAATTGATTTGATATGATATAGAGCCCAAATAGACACTCTGATAAAATATTATGGTCATTTGATGTTTGAGTTAAGTTTTAAACTTATTTTAGATATTTTATTAATTTCATCTTTTTTTTCAAATTGATATTAAGTGATTATTAAAATATAATAATTTACAAATTATTAAATAGATCTATTTTTTAAATTATGTAGTAATCCATTTTCACAAATTAAATTATATACTAAGTGTAAATTTTTATTATGCCTGATCTAAAACATATTTCAAAATATATATAAAGTTTATATCAATATAAATATATTTATATATTTATATATTTATATATTTTTTAATGGTTTTTTTAAATGTACCATTTATCAATGGTAGAAAAAAAGTGATGATAAAGGGTGTTCTTTTTTAGTGCTTCTAAAAAAGAACTTATAAAGACCCCCCCCCCATATTGGCATTTTTTTAGAATTGATGATGAAGGCCCTCGTTTATCAGCGCTTTTTTACTAGTGCTGATTAATGGAGGTATTTATCAATACTCTTTTAGAAGTGCTGACAAAGGGGTGCCTTTATCTGTGATATTTATAGCACTGATAAGGGGGGGCTTTAACAGAGCTTTTTGTTAGCGCTATTAAATCTATAGCATAAGATAAACCTAGTTTTGTAGTACTAAGTCATGGTTGTGTCATATGGATGATGCTAAGAATAGAGACCTGATATTATAATGCCGAGAATAACTACCTCACACCCATATTTTCTGTCAAAAAGTATTTGTACTACATAAAGAACCATTAATTCTTCTTAGTATCTCATATTTACCCACATAAGTATATCCTTGGTAATCCTATTTTTATCGGGTGATTGGCCTAATAAAAGGTTATGCTACCACAATATGACATCAATTTTGTATCATAGATGTTAGTGAAATGACATGCCCTAGCTGATTTCATTATGGCACACCCCACTCCAGAATGTACATTGATAGACACAAAACGTCCATATGATGAGGTTTTCTATGCCCATGACACTCCCCAGACATTAAAAATGTATTTTTTTGGTACCTCCCAACGACCTATCGGAAATAGACTAGAAAATCCAAAACTCAATCAGGTTGGTTTAGGGATTTTATTTTATTCTTTGGATAATGAAATTTTTACTACTCCTTCCCATTGTCCAAAGTCTGCATCAATAATTAGGCAGAATACCAAGCCTTTATCATTTCCTTGGAACTATCCCTACAATTACAGATAACCGAACTTATTATCAAAATGTATTTGGAGATAGTTATAATATAGATTAATGAAGAAATTTTAATTAAAAAAATAATTGGACCATCTCATCGGCAAGAAAAGATGACTAATGTCAAAATTTTCTTTTGAACCCACATTGCACCATTTTCCCTGATCATAGAATGCTTTTGACGACGTATTGGCCAATAAAGCCAATGTTCTGCCAGGATTTTTTCAAGACAAGGTTGGATTCTGCATCATGTATTGAAGGACAGTCTCATCTGTCATTATCGATGTCTTGGAAGAAATAAATTCGGTCAACATCTCCCTAGAGTGTGATGAACCAATATACATCCTTATATGGATGGATCCCAAAGTTGGTTATCTCCAAAAAATGACTCTCCCAATGAACCGATCTGAAAAGGAATAGATTCGTAGTTGAGAAGAAAGTTATAACCATGGGGATGGGATAAATGAGAAAAAAACTATAAAAATGTGTCTTTGACAAAATCAAATTCAGATGTACATAATAAGGAGAGATTCTCATCTTAATGGAAGAAGTCTATGAAGGCTCATGCGGTGCTCATAAATCTGGGACTAGGATAACCCATAAATCTAGTGGTGTGGTAACTATGGAAAAAATGATATAAGATTTTATTGATTTCACTAGGAATTTCTATGCATGTAATACCCACAAAAAATTTATCCATCAACCCTTTGATTTGTTACATATAGCTAAATATTCCTAGTGGTTTTCCACTTAGGGAATGGATGTCTTGGGTCCATATCCCCTAGTCATATCCATGTAGTATAAGTAAATCTTTAGTGCTATAGAATTTTTTTTAAATGGGTTGAGGAAATACCTCTCAATGAATTTGGGATAAAGAATATCATCAACTTCATGAAGTCTAACATCCCCACCCAGTTTGGAGTCCCTCACATATGATTCTAATGGAAAACAACAACAATTTTTATGCTATTAAGTTAAAGAAATTATACCATGAGAACCAAATAAATTCCAATCATTCGTCCCGCTATCATGTAGTAGAAAATGGAAAAATAGATTCTTTAATAAGACTATATGAAATAAAATCCATAAAATTGAGAATAAGTATGATAATTACATGATATACAATATTTTACATGATTTATGGTCTTATCATACAACCATGAATAATGTTACACAAGAAACTCCTTATTCATTGGTGTACAGTACTGTGGTAGTATTTCCCATGGAATTATAGTTTTCATCACTTGGAATACACATCTATGGGAAACTGTCAGATGAATATTAGTTATAAAAGTAGTTGGATGAATTGAAAGGTTTTATGAGAACATTTTCTCTACATTGTAAAACCATAATTTCCATCAAAATCAGATCGCATGGGCCTTCAATAAAAATGTATTCCTCCATTCCTTACTTCAAAAGAACCATTATTGGATCTTAGAACCCCAACGATGCTGAGTAAGAATCCTAAAAAATAGATCCCAAATTGGAATTTCCATATACCATACATAATTTATAACATAATAGAGTTTACTCATTAGCCACTGTGAATGGAGAATTAATTAAACCCACCACAATTATGAGGTTTTTAAGAAATAATTTTCATAACTAAAATCAAGAATTATCTTCTTCTTAGTCACATGATGTTAAAATTCATAATTTCATCCATGTCACATGAAGTTAAACAACACAAGTTTTTCCTAACCATGTTATGTTAAACTATAAGGAAAATGTCTTGGTATCAAGAAGTTAAAATATACAGCGTCCCAAGTTGTTACTACATGATTTAAACTTTAATGGAACATTTTATCTCCTCATTAAATTAAACAACATGGGATACATCCTTAGTGAATGACATTAAACTACATGGGAATCATTCTCTCACCAACGACTCATCGTACATAGTCCAGATCTATGAAAAGCATAAATATAGTACCCATGTCCCTATTTGTGAGTCAAATACACAAAGGGAATTACCCATCCAAGAACAATGTGTGGATTTATTCCAACCATCACAAGATACATAGTGTCACCCAATTCACAAATCCTTGGTATAGTCAAACTATATTCATCCCAGTCACAAGACATCATATTGTGCGACACTATTCAACCCTTCTTTCCCATGTCAATTGACCTTTGTCCTTACCGTAGGATGCTAAATTTCATGAATTTTGACTATTAAAGAACTATATTCAGCTTGATTCATGTTATTATAGAATATCTAGAGACACCTAGATCCCCATTATTGGGTCCTTCTATGATATTTCTTCACATTAAGTCACTTTCATCTTTATCGTAGTGTGTTAAACTGCATGCCAGATTTCCTCACCTCATGACCCAAAAATACATGGTTTTCTATAAAAATATATGAATTTATTCTCATTACAATGATATGTGTATAGATTCCTAGATCTTATTTCATGGCCCATCCACCACATGATAAAAATTTCGCATATCTTTAATTGACTCTATGTGGTGAGAGAAACTGTTTCAATTCTTTGTTTCTCATAATGATCATAACCCATGTGATCTTAGGAATCTTGGAATGGTTTTCCCCACATGGTAATGAAATATCAGTTCATGATAGGGTTAACATGGTCCTGGATAAAAGTCATTAAAAGGAACACTAAGTTTCTTTTATGTGTGACATTAAACTTCTTGGTTGTTGTCTCTTACATGTCATAAAACTACGTGTTACCAAGAACCTCTCTCAAGAGAACCATTATCCATGGAGTTATTCTCCCACCACATCTCCATTTAAGAAATACATATTCCATGATTCCTCTCATCACGATATACTTCTTGAAACCCAGAACACTTGTCCTCGGTGTAGATGTAATGTTTAATTTTCACATTGTTCAGCATACGCCCTCTCCATATGATGCTAAACTACATTGTTTATCATGAACTATGTGTGGATTGATTATGGTTATAATAGGATACATAGTAACATAATGATCATTAAAATCGAGCCCAGCTACCAGAAAAATGGATACAATATCCACCACTACGTATGGGATAGAACTGTGTAGAGAGTTTCATGTTCAATAACTATATGTGTCTTGATTCATATTGTCAATGGATATATAGTTACGCCCAGATCTCAAATCCTTGTTCCATTTATAATAATCAATTTGAAATATTCCCCATATACATATGCTTCATACCAGCATGGATACATTCCCATTGAAAAACTTAGTGTCGATTGGTTCATATTATAACAAGATGCAGAGTGACTCCCGAATATCCAATCCTAGTTTCAGCTACATTAATCAATGTGAATAATTCCCCACTGTACATATGGGTCAGACCTATGTCAAAAGTTTCCCATTAAATAACTATGTGTGGATTGATTCTTATTGAGGTAAGATATGTATTTTTTCCCAAATAACTGATTCTTTGGTCTAGTCGTAATCAAAAATGTTTCCCCCTTCCCTATGTAGGAGTCATACATGTACATGGAACATCCCTGCATGAACTATATATGGCTTCATTACTTTCATCATGGGGTAAGTAGGGACCCCAAATTCTCTAATAATAGTTTCATTTAAAACATTTAAAATTATAAAAATTCATCCCTAACTACATAATTTCTAAACCTTTGCAGAAACCCTTCTAAGATTCACTCTCACAGACGTCAGCCGATTTCTCCTATATCTGTTGTTTCTTTCACCAAGAATAGATCATGTGAGTTTGGGAAACCTAGAAAGCCTTTATAGTCGAAGTGACCATAAAATATCTAATATCAGGGTCCATGTCCAAATATCAAGGCTTCAAACTATATAACACATTCATGTCCTTTACAAATGATTTTAAACTTCAAGGAAAGGAAAATGACCTCACTGCAGGATGTTAAACTATAAAGAAAACATCCAAATTGCATGACATTAAAACTGAAGAAAAAATATGTCCCTACTACATACCATTAAAATGTGAATACCATCACCCACCATTATCTCTTATCAAAAGACCACATGATCATGACCTCCGTCAACTAGAGTATGGGGGGATCTATAAATCTATCTTCATGTATTGAGTATATTAAGTATCTATACACTATTCATGGTCCATGGAAAGAAACATTGATCTCTATGATTGACCATGATATCGATGCATAAGGTCATAGACCTACCATTTAGGTACATCCTGGTCATATATGAATTTATTTCTTATCCTTTTGAACATAACGTCACTTTGGAATATCTCAGCACATGAGGGTGTCCTAGTCCATCCCTGATATGATTTCCCTATATCATTACTCATGATCTGTGAACCTTGGAACATGATTTAGGAAAAAATTACATCATAAATAAACATGGTATAAATATCATAAATTCTACTTCTTAGACCTAGTAATATTCAATCCATGCTCTTTGGACCCCCTAGTCCAAGACAATGAATTATTAAGTATATGATAAATCTCCTCACCATAATAATGTGTTCATTAGGTGATGACACAACTTTTAGGGTTCTCAAACCCTTCTAGAATAGTATGTAAACTTAAATCACACGTCATGATTTCAGTACCTATCCTCACCATAAACAATCTATAGACCTTGGAAAAGTATACCTAGCTTCAAGAGACACGTTTTATAAACTATCCAAGTATTCATATCGATATTGCATATGTTTTCCCAACTATCAACCAAATCCATCATTACCTTGTCAAAAGGGATTTTTGATCCTTAGGATCCCGACGTCATTGGGGGGAAACTCAATAACTTTGGGTGTTCTAGGACATTCCTATCATGATTGTCTCATATCCTAACTCGTGATTTAGAAACTTTGGACAACGATTTACAATCCCCATAACCTGACTATTCAAAAAGATTCGACATTCTCAATGTTATGTCACCATGTTTTGTACACATTATTAGTGAATGAATGCAACACTCCATTCTCAAACCTTTTGATAGCCCATACACTATTACTCGAAACCACATAGTATACAACCCAAGATTCCCAATTAAGAACAAAACTATACTATGGTTCTAGAACCCTTCTTAGATAGCTTTCACTCCATATCCATGTCAACCTTCTGGTAGTTTTAGTCTTCACAAATATTTCATGGACCTCGGAATGGATTGGGGACACCTTTATTTTACCATTATTTTAACGCAAAAGGGATTTAAGATACCAACCATAGGAGTATCCGGCTAGCAAGAAATAAACTCTGATCCTTGTGAGTCTATGTAACATTTTGACTGAACCTTGTACCTCATGGTTTTTGTGCCAGCCCAGAAATGTATTCTCTATTCCATATTCCTTGAATTGGACTTTTGGGTTTTGAATTACTCAACCCATATTTGAACTATCCAGATGGACTCACCTTACATATAGTTTCTCCATACACACATACCATCTACAGAATATTTAATTTTCCTTCTAAATGAGTAGAGATACTACTATTTGACCATTCTAGGGACACATAATGTCTTTGACCTACAAACTAGAGGAATTTCCTCTTTTTTGGAAAGTAATTCCAATCCTCATGAACCCTAGAAACACCATGAAAACCCCTATAACTAAAGGGAGTGTTGGGTCATTCCCAGTATCTATGCTCCATTCCAGATTCATTAATAAAGTTCAGGCATCAAGACATTAAACTGTACACTATTTGATCCCCTAGTAGCAACACATTAAACTATATAGTATATTTACATCCTTACCATATGATGTTAAACTGTATGGAAGATGTTTATACCATATGATGCTAAACTTCCTGGTATATATCATTACCATATGATTTAAAACTGTATGGAATATTTCCATACCAAAATACATTAAACTACAAGACAAACATCATCAATGCATGATTTCAAAAAAATGGAACATAAGATTCCCTTACCGCATGACATTAAGAGACATGAATAATTCCACTTCCCAAATTTTATAGTTCCAAAAATAGAATGTTTGATATAGAAGAACCTGATCTATAGAAAAACAATGGTCTAGTATGAATTCGTGAAAAAATTCACAAAACATGTTTGGCTAAAAACTCGTAAGAGGCTGGCCTGAGAAAAATCAGTGTTCATGCCAGCTAAGCTTTTCCCTCTACGATGCCTAATAAATAATTAGGGCAACGTGAACAAATAGATAAAAAGATTGTTGGCCCCACCATATAGCCACAAAAAATATCAAGTTATTCTTGATAATATCACTAACTCCTGCTAAGGATAGAGTATTCTCCCTCAGAGATATATATTTTACCCAAAATATCCTTTTTCATGAATCAGGTGATCTCAAGACAACTGGATTTGTTATATTTAAAAATAATCTTATGTTGGTGGGGATTTATGAGCATTTCTCAAGAAAAAAAATTTCGAGTTTAAACACTCAAATCTTGGTGATTATCATTACAAGATATTATATAATGGATGGGTATCATTGATAATCTATGTAGCATCAGATCAATGAAATATGATGCATGTCATGAATAAAGGAAGTCGAGACAGTGACATAGAATGTTCAGGGAATTTATTAATTTATAAGTTTCAGAAAAATGGGTAATCTCCACATTTGGGAACCTCTTTTAGGGTTCATATCAAAAACCATTGATGATCATGCTATAGTACAAACTCATCAGCTGAATTTTCTATGTTGGAAGGAGTTTGAAAAGAATCATCAATTGAACACTCAAGTTCCTCCAGCCCCGCTTCTTGTACAACTACTAGGGGAAAAGAGTATCGATAATATTATATTGATCTTCAAATATTCTATGAGTAGTTTATAATGAGTATGATTATTATAAAATATCATACATTGAGAGATATATCATCTAATCGTATATTTCTATCTATGAGGTTAAGGCATCTATTTGGGTGTGTGCTTGGATATTATCTGATGACTCTATTCCAATGCCTCCAAATATTCCATCATTAGTTTTTCCTATGGATTCAATCCATAGAAATTATTATATCCCCTCAATATAGTTGGAAAATATTTCTTAGTGAATAAAATTTTTCACATAATGTTATACAGTAGATACCGATCAAATATTACCTCCCTCAAGTTGTGATTGAGTTGATTAAGATATTATTCTTGGTGAAAAAAATTTACTGGGTGTCTCAGTGATCATGCTATTAAAATGCTTCTTTATTAACTTATGTCATTTCTGATCCTCTTCAACTAGTTGATTAAGTTTACCAGAATGGTATACGATTGTTTGGGATGATAGAGAAGTAAGAGAGGAATCTGCATGTTCTCTTATCTCAATGGATTCATTTTTCATTGCTCATATCTATGGACTATCTTCCAAAAAAATTATGAACCACTAAGGGGGTGGTCTTCACTATATTTGGGATGCTTTTTCAAAGTCTATAAAAGATCATGAATCATCTCCATTGTTTCTATAGAAAATGGGTTTGGTGAATGACATTGTTTTTTCACATGAAAAAATATTCTATTTAGCATACCTCCTATTTAAGATTCCACCCAAGCCATAGAATAATCATAACATAGGAAATTATTTTCACTAACAGGTGGAAGGATAATCTTAGTGTTGGTGTTATTTTTCTTCAATATCATCCAAAATTAGTTGATTAACCTAGGACGACGCCCTCCCTGCACACCAGCTAAGGGGATAAGATAAACCCTTTCAATGCATTAAAAATAGAAAGTCAGCGAGTAAAGGGTATACGAATCACAAATAATCAACTCATCTAAATGATTCGTGAGGACCCCATCCTGAGGAGAGATCTTATATGACTATTTATCAAGATATCCACCACTGTTATCAATAAATGTTCGGGTCAGTATAAGATAAGGCATAAAGATGAAATTTTTAGACTGGATTAGCATGATAGTGACCTCATCCGGGCCCAACAGCATTGTATCATTCCTGTAAGTGTTCATCAGCCTAGGTGGTAATGTGGAATTAGTGATCCTAGTGGTTTCTGTTGTTATATTGTTAGAAGTTGAAATTCTCCCATATTCAACCAAATTAGAACTGTAAAGGACCTAAAATCCTATAAGGTATGTTTTCTTGTTGGATATAACCCAATATCTAGTATAGGTGAGAAATATTCAATGTTAATATATTAAAATATTTTCCCTTGGTTAATAGAGTTATTAATACTTGAATTCCAACTTAAATTCCCTAGCACGCATCCCCTATCGAAAACATCCACGAGTTCAAGAACATGGAAAAAAAACTTTCCATTATAAGTTATGAGTATGTCTCTGGTCTCACTCAGTAACCCCATGTGGTGTTCTTATCTTCATCATGGATTTCCCAATATGATCTATCTCTATCCCAAACATTCCAGAGGGGCACCAGGGAGGGTGTATAGTTATCACTCGAGCTATATTATGATAGATGAATTATTGGATCCATTCATTAGAGGATATGAGTGAGTGTATATTTAGATAATTCTTTAACATCTCTCAAAATTATTATCACTTATCATCCCCAAAATGGAGTTTGTGTGGGGTCATCCCCAGCGTCTTTGGAATGAAGAAACATTTCATACATCTCTCCAAGGAGAGGAATATTGCCCTCTCGGTTGAAATCCAAAAGGTGGATTCATAATTTATATGAGACATATGAATAGAATTAGTTTGAGGGCACCAATTACTAAGGAGTTATTTAAGAAGATCTGACTGATGGTAGATGATGAACTAAGAAACTCATACATACTAATAAATGTGGATTGTGTGCATCAGATCAGAAAATTCTATAAATCTTTTCCTATCCCAAAATGACCAAGACCACTAATCATATAAATTGACACTATGTTGTAGGTCCCATTTCTTACTCCATCCACCTCTTGAATTATTCAGGGAGGAGAAATATATTCTTGAATAACTCTTAGTTATGGGATGGTCAGTGAAATCATAATTTTGGACCCTGAGGGGAGTTCACCTACATAAAGGAAAATCATTAGGACCATGCTACAATGAGTTGGGTATATTCTGAAATCACCATACAAATATAATTTATGGATGATAACAATCATAAATTTTTAAGATTGTAGTTAGGGGAGAGAATAACCACTTCATCCAGCATGCCAATTCTATAAAGGGGAAGCTATTGTGATAAAGGGAAACATTAAAGATCGGAAAAGGGGAGCCTCTTTAAAAACTCATTTTCAGATCATAAAATATATAGAGGGTTAGTGTTACGATCCAAATAAATCATGGACCTTTGGATAGATACACTTATATACATAAAATAATTAGAATTCATATTTATAAAATAAAAAATTATATATTAGACAGATGAAAAAATCTCGTCAATAGAGATGCATAATCATGGCAGCATCATGGGAATCACAAGAACCGTGAAGGGATTCATGATCATAAGACCTGATATGGGTCTCATGACCCACACAACCTACATAGACTCATGAATCACATGAACCGCATGGAATCTCTCCATCGAGTGTACAATCATAGGACTCGCTATCATGTGACATTGAGATGATCATGCGAACCTCTTGATAGTCAAGAAATAATGTGAGCATACTAGTGGATCATGTAAAACCTTCAAGATATCCATACCACCAAGGACCTAGGTCAAGGATCAAAAAATTACCAAGTATTGACTTATGATTGGTTCGATTAATTTCTGGGACAAATTAATCTAATAAATAACGAAAGATAACATTTCTCATGAAATAGTATTGTGAAACTGATCTTACGATCGGTTATCATAGAGAGGTTTTGCAAACTGGATCACTTGATGGGATCTTTCAAAGGGATCATGTGATGAGAGAAATAAAAAGTGGTCTGGAGAATTGATGTTGGGGAACTACTTAAATGAGACACTCCTCTCCCAACTTTTTATACTAAACACTTTGGTATACCAAAGGTCGTCAGAAGGCCAAATGTCACACAACGAATCAATTAGAAGCAACCCCACAGACTCAGGTGGGAACTAACCTTCCTCATAATTGATTCCATGTCCCTGCAGATGATTCTCCAAAGGGGGGTCATTTATATATACCCACCAATTGAGAAATATCAAATTTATAATGAAGAAATCCCTAATCAGGGAAATTATTTTCTCTACAAATCAACAAAAGAGAGGGCGGCTGATTCTCAAGAATCGTGTAAACTATAGAGGTACATGAAGTCAAATAACCCTCATGAGGACATGTGATTGAATTATGCATAGTGAATGATCTTTTCTATATCATGTGAGGCCCATGTGAAATACCCCCTATTCTTGTGATGGGACCCATAAATTTGATGATGATCTTACAAAGGCTATTAGATAATATTTTCCAATCACGTGACTTTTCATCCAGTGGACACCTAAAAATCATCCAAACCCCTTTTTAAAACAAAGGAGGTGACATTCGGAATCCCCATGTGTTGGATAGTAATATTGATCTTTATGATACATGCTTATATGATCTGAAAGACCTCATGAATCCTATGGAAACATGTACACAATTTCACGCAAGAGTATGTTAGTGTGCCATCTTCATCAAGAAAATGGTCTCAGACACATCCATTCAATTTTTCAATTCCCCTTCAAGTTGATGGTAATGAAGAGTTTTCTTCTAGGACAATTATCACACATCACAAAAAGATCCAATAATGGTCAAGTGATGCATCATCATGACTCATCCTAGTGGGGCCCATTCCATGACTCCCCAAGCCTACCTCCAATAGGCCATGGGATGAAGACTATTGCCGAGAAAGTATATCACTCACATGGGAGGAATTAGCCTATGTACCTATACACATGCACACATCTCCAATTCTATAAGATATTGAAATATAGAAAAATTTAACCACCAATAATGTAAATATCAAAATACAACAACCAAAGTACCATAAGAAGTAATGTAAAGTAAACATAGCCAAAATACAAGCACACCACAAAGAGTATGAAACACAATTCCAACATTTAAAGAATAATAGAGAGTGCTTTCAAGAAGCTGAAGTAACACACCTTGGTCTGTCATGTCTAACTAAGCACCATTTGGACCTCGTCCATCTAGGAATCTATCAATTGGTCGACCGTCTTCGAAAGAAATGATACATGCAGGAAAAGACCATGTAGGGGTGAGTATAACAATACTCAGTAAGACACCCTGAAAACCACAATGCAAATAACAAAGGAAATAAAGTCTTATCTACACAGGTATATTTCTATAACATGTATAATAATAATATACATATATACTCAATAAAGACTCATATTTTAATGGTATATCAAACCTATAGTATTTCATCCTAAGATCTCAGCTCAAAGAGTCCAAAAAGCACATGTATAAGAGACCACACTCTTGGTTCTGATCACACATATGGCATCCGTTTGAGATTTACTGCTCATCGAGTCTCATCATTAGAAGTATACACAGACAGTTCGAGGAGATATGATACATCGATGGGGATCACACCCAAGGCCATGGGGTGATACCAATAACTCAACCTGGAATAACCTGCTAAGTAGAGGATCGGCGCCTGTAAACTGTTTTTCATGATGATACCAAGAACTCTACTTAAATAATTAAGATGAATAGAGGTATCGGTTCATACCTCATATAGGGATTCCAATGAATCTTTCTAAGAAGATCTGTTGAAGGCATCATTCTCCTATGTGTAGGAGATGATTCCATAAAAACCATTAGGGAAATGGATATAGGGAATACACCTTAACAAAAAATTTCCAAGATACATAAGGCAAGGTCTCCAAGCCTTGGATAATAATGTACATGGTGTGTATTAGGGGTCACATGTTGTGTCCCTTGACCCCAGGACCTTCCCGTGTAAACGACCCACGTCTCAAGTTGTGTCTGTGTAGAAGTACATGGTTTTTTGGTTGCCCATGTACTCCAATAATGTTCCAGTACACAACTTTAGCCCATGTATTTACGCCCATGTACTAGTACCTGGTTTATCCCCTATACTTTGGCACAGGTTTTGCCCACATAGGGGAGTACATGGTGTGCTCCAAGCAATGTACTCTAACCTATGTCCATATATACTCTAAGGTACATGCTAAGTCTCTAGGGAGAACATATTCCATGAGAAATGAGTTACATTCTATGTGATGTGTAAGTATCTCCCAAAACCCTAGTTGCTTCATGGGGGTCCCACACAACATGTAGATCGAGTTTACAAGCCGTGTAACTTGAAAATTTCTAGAAACCCAGATCTGGTTTCCATATTGTTTTTCAATCATATGATCATTGACTAAGTGACTTCCATGTTGTAAAATCACAAATCAAGGCCTGGTGAACCCTTCCATCATGGAAATACAAGATCCAAACCTTCAATTTGTTCAAAAAAGGATTTATACGTCGTTCTTCATTGAATACCGAAGAACGTGAAATCAGGAATCAATGTCGTTTAATCAATTTATGTTACCACAATCACATCTCTTTCATGTCGTGTCAATCCTAGATCTACAATATCAAATTTTTTGGATAAGAAATAGGTGCCCAGTAATCGATTTATCATGATATGTTTAACTGTGGACCAAATGAAGAGCACCTGCAATGAATAAAGAATCGGGGGATAAAAACACAAGAACAATCAAGAGAAACAGACCTTGATTGATTTCGTGTTAATATTGGTTCATTTCCATTATAATGTAAATCAAGTAATGAATAATTTAAATCACTAATAAATTCTCACAAATCCATATTAAACTAAACCATCTTGAAAAATGCACGATGTGCAGATCTATCCGTTAGTAGATTGATTCATGTTCATCAAAGAAATCATGAACTGGGAAGAAATACAATTAAACAAATTCCCTAAATCAATATGGATGATTTTTTTATGAATAATGATGTCACATCACAATTCTCAGTGATATCCTTTGATTCTGTTATGCGTCGATCATCAATCAATAATCTACAAGTTGTTTTCCTGAGAAAAATCCTCCAACGCTCTCTCTAATGGCTCTCCAATGATTTCAGGGTTATGTGGCTAACCCTAGAATTCCAAAATAACATTACATTTAGATACATTCCAATAACCGAATTAACAAAAATAATTAAAATAATTTTATTAATTTTATTATTCATTTCCAAGCCTCGGGATAACTTTTCAACCTATGACATGCACCGGCAAAAGTTAAGCTTCACCTAGGATAAAACCCATGTTCTTAACTCAACGGTGACCTCAGATTTATGATCAGTGTATTTATTCAAAATTCATTTCACTTTTTTAATAAAATTCACATGTGTTCCATTAAATATGTTTAATATATTTCAAACATTTATTCTAGGCACACTATGCCTCGGAATCTCACGCCTTCTAAGGGATTGGTCTCTAAAATATTCTATAAAGTATCAAAAAATATTTCAAATAAGATCCAATTAATTACATTCTCCACAAAATGGGACTTTAGATCCCCAGAAATCCAAAACAAGGACTATATAAGACGATGTGGGTACTAGGCATAAATTTGATCCTCCTACTCCCATGTGTTCTCTTGGAGATTCTTGTGCTACCACCTGACACACACAAAAGGAATTTCTCATGAATGAAGAAATCTATCCAGTAGGTCCTTAATATCTACTAGGTACTTAGTAAAGGTCACCCTATACAAGATGTTCAGCTCAACCCAGTTGTTAACCTATGAGGGTTAATGCTTGTACCTCATCTATAAAGACATGTGGAAGATGTCGTGCATCTAGTCTAACTATGGAGGTGGAGCTAAGAAGTATTCCATCTCTCTAACACTACATAGTATGTATAAAGGGACAATGAATCTCCGAGATAGACTTTTTCTCTGAAAAAAATATCTATAATCCACATCAAGGTGAAACCCATAGGAACACATGGAATCCTTCCACAAACTCCATATTCCATTGTTGTGTGTCTTCATAAGACATCTGATTCTCAATGATCTTAACCCTCTTAGTAGTTTCTCATAGCAACTCTGGTCCCATGAGTGCTGACTCTCCTGTGTCAGTCCAATAATGTGTTGACCTATAGGGTCAAACTAAAAAAAACTTGAATTGTGCCATACCATTGTAGGAATGGTGGTTGTTAATGTATGTAAACTCCAAAAGTGGTAGGTGGTCCTCCCAGTTATGTCCAAATTCTAACATTAAATCTCATTTAATGTCCTCCATAACCTAAATTCTCCACTCATTCTGGCCCTTAGTTTAGGGTGGAAGATTGTGCTCCAGCATAATTAAGTCCAAAAATGCTCCAAGATTCTCTTTTATGATAAATATTTGAAGTGAGATTCATGGAAAAAATGATCACCTAGGAACTCCATGGAGTCAGACTATCTCATGAATGTAGTGGCATCTCTTAATCTCTATTTAACTCAAGTACCAAATAGTAATGAACTGGGCTGACATGGTGGGTTGGACAATGATTATCCATATGGAATCAATTCCCATGGATGTATGTGGTGATATCATCATGATTTTTATGGATATCTCATCCCACATACAGTCTAGAACCTCAAGGTGTTGAGCTAAACCCACTATAACTAGGTTTCTAGACATCACTTGCTAACAATTGTTGCTTCAAGAGAAAAACTCTTCAAATAACTTCTTCATCTCTAGCCACCAAATCTAACATCATAGGTCTTGTTACCTCATTTTGACACCTTGATGTACCACCAAAAATACATATGGAACTCTCTCTAAATCTCCTCCCACAATGACACAAGTATCATCATGCGTCGTATTAAAAGAACAACATTCTCCACACATTTTGAATACCCATAAGGATCCTATCTAGTGGATATATGAGTGAATAGGGTCTTGTAGTCAATATATCTAATTTGTGCCTCCCTGACATGCTGAATGAGAATAGTGGTGAAAACTATCAAATGTTGGCAATTTGTTCCATCTCCACCCACAAAGGATAACTATAATGAGGCAAATCACTCTAATTCCTCACTCAACAACTATGAACAATATATCCTACTGAGATAATCTTTTACTACATTCCCCTTCCTAAGATTATAGTCAATTTCAAAGTCATAATCCTAGAGGAACTCATTCCATCACCTTTGTCTCAAGTTATGATTTTTTGAGAGAATATATACTTGATACTCTTGTGATTGGATTAAATGATAAAATACTCTCTCATTGGGTAGTGTCTCCACATATTTAGTGTGAAGACTACCAAAATTAAATCAATATCATGGTCCAAATTATTTTTTCATGTGGTATCAACTGACAAGAACCATAGGAAATCATCACATGCCTCTACATCCAAACATGAATAAGCCCAATTCACGGTGCATCAAACAATACTACATACACAACACCCTCATCTAAGAATATAAATATGGTAGTGCTCGTAAAAATATCTCACAACTGCTAAAAATACTATTGTAACCTATCAATCCACATTAAAGCATTACCCTTTTGAGTCAAAGTTTCCATGGGTAGTGATATCCGGGAGATATCATGTATGAATCTCTAGTAATAGCCTTTCATCCCAGGTAATCTTCACAACTCTTTCTCGAACTTGGGTGGATGCCAAGCTAACACTGCCTTGACCATGGCTGGTTCCACTACCACTTCGTCTACTAAGATAACATGTCCTAGAAAGTGGACCACCTGAATCTAGAACTGACACTTTGAGAGCTTTCCATAAGTATGGTTGTCTTAGAATATGTGAAGAACTATCCTCAAGTGCCTCATGTGATCCACCATAGAAACCAAGTACATAAGGATAACGTCGATGAATACTACCATGAACTGTTCTAATAATGGCAAAAATATTTTTTCCTGAGTCCCATGAACATAGTTGGGGTTTTATTCATTATAAAGGGAATCACCAATCAATCATAGTGATTGTATAAACATCTAAATGTCGTCTTCAGTATATGCTCATCCCGTACTCACAACTAGTGATATCCTAAACTAAGTTCAATATTTTTGAACTATTGATCACCACCCAACTGGTAAAAGAGGACATCAATCCATCGTAGTTGATAATTTTTCTTTACAGTCACCTGGTTCAATACTTGATACTACACACACAACCTCAAGCTCCCATATGCCTTCTTGAAAAACTGAATTGGGGTTTCCCTGGGTGAAACATTGGGTCTAACAAACACCTTATTCTATAATTCCTCTAATTTCACCCACATATCAGGAAGATCTATGGGAGCCATCTGATATGCTAGTGTATGTATCGATGTCGTCCCAGGGTATAGATCAATGCATAAGTATATCTCTTGGTAGGGTGGTAATCCTAGAACATTCTTAGGGAAGAGGTTCTCATACTCCACCACCACTTTTAAAAAAATTAAACTTATAACATACACTAAACCAAAAGGTTATTCTAGCCAACAGATGAGTAATCGGCTGCACCCTCCTCTTTTTGATTCAATCCTATACATCATGGGTTCCCTTTTAACTGAAAATGGAGAAACAAGTTCTGTCATTGTGGGCACAACACATCCTCCACCAAAAACACTCAATCTGGGTATGAATTATAGATAACCATTTCATAACTATGACAAAGTCAAAAGGCCTCATTTATACAAAAAATATATCCCAAAAGAAACTCTCACCCGCATGATCTAGGTCACACTGTCAGAAAAAGTGTGTGATCACTAAGTCTTCTCCAGTAGAAGTCTCCTGGATTATAGGTCAATCCAAGGACTCAACATAAATCTCAAAGACTCAAACCATATATGAATAAAGAAATTAATTACTATGACCTGTATATCATAGTATTATAGATGAGGTATAAATGAAAAAAATAATACCTCGAATCATTCATAAATTCTTTGGGTTATAAGCTTTATCTTCCTGTTTTTTTCTAAGTCCATGTCCTCTAGCTCCCATAGCCTATTGTGGAGCACCTGGGAGTGGTGGTGGTAACAAGTCAAACTCTCTACCACCTATTGACACATTCCATCTCCTCTTCTACATTTTCCACCTTATGAACCTATGTTCTCCTCCCTCTTCCTCTACCTTGGAATCTTGTCTATGGTCACTTTGTCAACTGTATAGCAGTCATAAAATATCCTGTAATATTTACCATTCCATCATAAGAGCTTCACCCCCTCTCTCTAGGTTGGAGAGACTGACACTATGATCCCTAAACCGTACACTCTCTTTCCTAAGACCACTTCCAAAAACATCTTGCATGTCTAGGTCCCTAATAATGACATCAGTTTCTTACTGTCAGGCTCTATGCTCCTGTATGACGGCTACCGACAACCGTTGGTTGTAACTGTTCATCTAAGAAACTCTCAACCACTAAATCTATTTCATTCACCCCATCATAGATATGAATGAATGTGTGGTTAAAACGAGCAAAGCATGTCTCTAAGAAGACAATTCATGGAGTTCTAATCCTTGAATAACTAGTCATTAACCATGTCCATCAAATAACTAGAGAGCTTGGTAAACATTGATGAATAATTGGATTCTATCATGTTGCACTATTGGAGCTATAGAACCAGGATATGTACAGGCCTCAATAAAGTTGGAGAGAAATCCTCTCTAAAAATGAACTCAAACTATATCCATGATAGAGTCATCTCCCGATAATACCTATTCATTAAACCAAACCATTACCCTACTAAGCCATGATGAAGTCTCACTAACACAACTACCATATGAATTTTTGGTGTCCTAATCAGATGGAATATTGGGTCACCATCTAAATATAGTCTTCAGAAACCTGTGTATCGGTCCTTCCAGATAACCTTATGGGTCTCTATCACTGAAACTCAAGAAGTGTGCTAATTCTACACACTACATCTATAGGTATTTCTAGTTCCATCAACTTCTCAATAAGTAGTGGTACAGATTGTTCACCATTTGGAGATAGAACCTCTGAAACTAGTGCCTATATCAACGCATCATCACTAAGGGGATCGTCCTCATGATAATGATGTTAAACCCTAGAAATAATACAATACATAGGCATCCAGAAAGTAACCAATATTTACCATAGTCGATGAGTATATCTAGATAGCTAACTCAAGAAGGACATGGAAGATACAACCCATTACTATATTATTAATGTACCATTTTTCTTGTAACTAATGTTCTCATGTACCGATTCGAACTCCATGTGATCAGAGTCCTGGTGTATGGATATGTCGGCCATCACACCAAAACCAGAGCCCTTATCCTGAAATATGAACTCAAAACACTAAACATTGCTTCCCCAAACCAATATCAAATACTCTCAATTATAATTTAGAACTTCGTGATATGATACTAATTTTCCATGACCCATACCAGTGGGGATTTTTCCATCACTAACAAGGATGGAATTAACGTAAGTACCCTTACACATGCACAAATATCCAAGACTAAAAAAATTCTGAAATGTAAAAACAAATGAACAACCATATACACGTACCTCTAAATCTCACGACAAGAATATGAAAGGAAGTAAAAAAGAAAGTAAACAGGGACAAAATACAATCCCACCTCATAGAGTCTGAAACAAAATTCCAACCTATAAAGAAAGACAGGGACTGCTATAATGATGTTGCAAGAACACGGCTTGTTATTTCTGGTCACACTGAGAACTTTATCATCCTGGTATGTTTAGGACTCTATCAAAATTCGGATCATCTACACAAGACACAACTTCTACGGGGAAATACTGTATAGGGGTGAGTATAACAATACTCTGTAATACCCCTTTGAAAACCACAAAACATATAACAATGGAAATATAGTCATATCTATATAGTTATATGTATATAAACATATAAAAAATAATATCCATATATAATCAATAATGAAAACAATCTAAAGGTAAGTCACACCTATTGTGTGCCATTCTAGGATCTTATTTCAAAGGTTCCACACAACACTCATCTGGGAGAACACACTTCGACGTCTGATTGAAATGATGACATCTGTAGGTGAGGTACTTCTCTCTAGGTCTCATTATTAAAATTACACACTGATATAATAACGTGATACGATAGACAGATGAGGATCACACAAAATTCCATGGGCAAATACCTAAAAATAAATATGGATTAACCCAATATGAATAGTATCAATGCCCAAGTGTATTTTTCATGATTATACCAAGAACTCTATTTAGGGTATTGAGATAAATTTAAAATATCACTATAGGCCTCATTGAGGGATTCCAATAACTATATTTAAGAAGTCCTGATGAAGGTATTGTTTTCCAATGTGTAAGAAATGATTCCATACTAACCCTTAGGGAAAAGGATATAAGGATCTCACTCAAATGAAACAATTATAATATACATAGGACACATGATACAATCCATGTATGATAATGTACACTACATGTAGTAGCGGTTACACGCTTTGTTACATGAAGTTGGGTCCTACCTGGGTAAATTTCATGTATCTCAAGTTGTGTCCACATATAATTACATGGAATTTTGTCTTTTCATGTACTCTAATTGTGTGCTAGTACACCTATTTACCCTATGTAACTATACACATATACCAGTACATGAATTTTCCCCTAAACTTTTGTCCAAGTCATGCCCGCGTAGGGGATTACACAACATGATCCAACCCATGTCCATGTACCCTCAAAGGTACATGATAACCTCTGAGGAGAGACCACACACCATGTGAATGGGTTCATAAGTTGTGTGATACTTAAGTATCTAAAAACCCCATCTTCCACATGGGGGCACATGGAATGTTGATCCGGTTTACACGGCTTGTAACATGGAAATTTCTAGAAACCCATATCTAGTTTTGATGTTTCTATTCCTTCATCATATCTCAGATCTGGCAACCTCCTTTATATAAAATTGTTAATCAATTCTCAATGAACCCCAACATCATGGAAAAATAAGATCATACCCTTTAATTCATTCATAAAACGTATTTATATGTTGTTCTTTTTTGTACATCAATGAACTCAAAATCATGTATCAATGTTGTTTGATCTTCTGCTTCCACCACTATCACACCTCTATCATGTTGTGTTGATCCCAAATCTACAAAATTCGATTGTTACTCCATGAAATAGGTGTGCAATGATCGATAGATCGGAACATGTCTAACCATGGGCCGAATGAAGAATGCCCCCAATGAACGCGTAATCATGGGAGAAAAGAACAAGACCAAAAAATAGAAATGGACCTAAATTGATGTTTGAGTCCATGTCAATTTTTTTATTGTAATGATAATTTAATAATCAACATTTTAAATTGAGATAAAATTATCCAAAATAATTATTCAACAAACCCATCCCGTAAAATGCACAGTTTGAGAATGAATTCTCTTGTCGGTTGATTTTCATTTTTTGTAAAAATAATTAATTGTGAAGAGATAAAAATATAAAACCACCCTACCTTGAGATGTATCAATCATTAACAAAGAATAATGTGGAATCTTAGTCATCAGTGATATCCTTCAATTACTTTTGGAATCTATGTTCAATCTCATCTCCATTCTCCTGAGAGAAATCCTCGAACACCCTATCCAAAGGATCTCCAATGATTCCAGGGTTATGCGGATAAGCCTATAATTCAAACGTAATATTAAATATATAGACTCTAAAATTTCTACATAAATGGAAATAATTAAAATATTTTATTTATTTATTTTATTCATTTTCATTTATGTGGTGGATTTTCTAAAAAAACTGCACTGACTATGTTTAAGTTGCACCTAGGGTAAAAACCACAATATAAACTCTATAATGTCCTTGGATTTATAATCTGAGCCTCCACTCAGAAGTTATTCCACTTTTTTGGAAAACATCACATTCATGTTATTTAATATATTTAATATAATTCAGACATTTCTTTTGAGCACACTAGGCCTCAGAATTACATGTCGTCCCATCACCTGGTCTTGAAAATATCAAAAAATAATACTTAGAAAATATTATCCATTTGGGAATCACAGGCAAGGAGATCGATTATCTTCTACAAAAGTCACATGGTTGGGTGATATCTCTCCTCCTTGAAGAATAAGAAATGAAATAAAATATGGAAAAGAAGGAATTTTATCAAAAAGTAAGATACACTGATCTCCAGGTTAAAAGTGTTATACCCCAAGGAAATCACCACTAATCATGTGAGTCACCCCTCAATAAGCTATCATAATCTCATGAGGTACATTGGAATTTTCATCATGGTCACATGAAGGCACCATTTACAAGATGCATTTCTCCCATGGAAGACCCCATATGATTATTCTTTGATCATGAAAATACCTTTCCACAAGCATACGGATCTCGTGAAGACCCCTATAATTTTCTGCCTAACCTTGTGAAGTCTCCTTGATATATAAACATGGTTAGAAAAAATACAGTTGACTGGCCAATGTCCCGAAAACATAGAGATGGGAGAAATTATCATGGTTTCTTTTATCATGTAGTTACATGGATGACACACAACAAGATCATATGAACTGTGTGATATCAAAATCCATCCACTAACTCTAGATCATATTAGTGAGATAAGCACCACACAAGTTGGTTTAAAACTAGGGTGGTGAGGCCTATAAATCTATCAATCTCAGCATAAAAAATACAATAACACATCCAATAGGATAATTTAAAATAAGAGTATAGGTGTAGAATCCTAAAAGCATCTAGTCATGTGGTTTCATAGTTCTTCCACCATGAAAAATCCAGAGAATGACAGAAGAGATCTTGCAGTATGCATTGGTTTATCATGAGATCACTCTATAGATTACACAAAATACATATGGTTTGTCACCCATGTTATGAGAATGAGGAATCACGTATAAAATGGTTCACATGAATCCTAAAATAAGATAACACTGGACATAACTTGGAACACATATGCAATAAAGGGTGTAATCAAGACATAAAAATACAGGATACTTATGTGAATACGGATTTGAAGATCTTCATGAAATTCACACGACCCACCCAGATCATAAAACAACACTTGGAAAAGTCACTAAATTCATGTGAACTTCCCTCAACATACCATTTGAATCATGTGATGTCCCTCAGATATGTCATGAAATTTGATTGATTCCCTTCGAGCATCCCACCCTACTCCAATGATGTCCTCCAAAAAATTCAGAAAAATCTTGTGATGTCCTCCAGGATTGTCGCCCAAGATATGTGGTGACACTAGGTCATGTCAGATAGGTCTCATGATATTTCAAAGAAAAGTTATCTAGATCATGTGGAACACTAAAAATGGCAGGTTTGATCTTGTGACACCCTTCAAACAAGTTTGATATATCATGCGACACCCTATAGACATGTCATTCTTAATCATGTGACACCCTCTGGACATGTCATCCTTTATTATGTGATTACCTCCATATATTCTATTTAGATAATGCGATGTCGTTATGTAATTTAACTATATCATGTGGTTTTCATTGGACATTTCTACTAGGAAGATTGTACATTCCCATAAATTCGTCGACATGTCGGGAAGACAATCTTAACATGCCAGGAAGAAAATTAACACATGTCATGTAGAGGTCTCGGGACATGATATGCTTGTCTTTTGGATATACTTTGGATTACTCCCCCAACTAAACTATGATGGATATGATTGGTATCATAACTAGGTTACATAGGAAGCCTTCATGACACTCGATCTCAACACCTAGTCATATATGTCCTTTCTGTATGATGTTAAACTTCACGGTCTCAATGAAATACATTGGTTTTGATTCATTTTATAAGAAGTATATGTAGGATTCCTTTATATGGCACAAGCTCCAATGTTCATCTACCTTGGTGTAAGTCCCTCTATGTCTCCAATATTCTAACCATCGGGAATCAATCTCTTCCACAGGCTTATCATTCTTTCTCAACCACTAGTGGATTGGGAAGAAAACTAATCTATGAGAACTCTAATTCCTACTATTATTGGGATACATATGACACATTTCAAAAGGCCTGAGTTATATATAAAACATCCCATTGGGCCTCCCAAATGTGTAAGACCCACATCCATATGTAGTGATACTGATTACTTATCATCCCTTATTTCCCAAACTGAGCATGGATAATGTGGAATTAGGTATTTACAATGAACATTCCATTTGTATAATGAATCTCCCCAAAAAAGTGAAACCTTAGAGTGTAATACCCATTCGGTGGTATGATATGAAAGACTCCAAACAAGGTAATCCACCTCAGGATAATCCCTACGGGCATGACCAAACTATGATGACTCTAATTCCTACCATAAATAGGATATGTAGGACACCTACTTGAGGTCCCATTTCAACATGAAATTCCTAATTCCCTCATATATATTTATTTTTCATGAGATTAAACTGCATGGGTTTAATAAAAAATTTGGGTTTTGATTCCTATTTTAAGCATGATACTTAACATTATTAATAATGGTTTAATCCCATCCTCAAAATATTAAACTTCTCTATAGATTTTAGAAAACTCTACAGTGCATGGTTATATGGATTCAAAATATAAGTAACTACCCATAAAGGGAAATGGATGAAGAACCTCTGATACTTGCTGATGGACTCATCAGTTGACCAACTTTAAGCATGGAAGGGTTCAACACTTGATCTTTTTGTTAGGGTAACCGGTTTCATATCTAGATTTGGAAGCAATTCACAAACATATATTAAATAAATAATAGAGTCCCAAAGTTGGAAATATTTATTCCCAAAGGGTTGTGATGAGTCCTTCTTCCCATACCCTTCTCCAATGTAATTTCCTAAGTATAGTAGGTTCTGAAACCCCAATTTACAACCTTTGTTTGGACTATAGGACCATAATCAATTATGGATATGGGAACTGTTTGGAGTTTCCATATAAGATAAACATAAATAGAAAATCTAACATGAATGATTGTGCAGACATTAAAACCCCCAAAATAATACAATCTGGTGAAACTGTTCCACATCATTCCAAGAAACAAAAGAGGAGTAAAAAGGATAGACTGTCCATTTCTCATTGGACCATTTCGTTCCTACCATGTGCATGATCTTTTCGAGAAATAGTTATATAAGGGTGCTCATCATGTGGTGTAATGATATATAGGAAATATATAAGCACGCATAAAGTTAATCAAAATGATGTTTAATGATCGAAAATAAATCCCATACACTATTTAATGGAATATATATGCTTAAACAACTTACATAAGGGTAACATGTAGTTTCATAAGTGTAATAGAAGAACATTAAATGTCATGTAAGGGTACATCACAATTTTTTTAAAGGTACGAAGAAATTAAAATTACTTATGTAAGGGAAGTACTATAATAAAACTATAACACCTTGAAATATAATGATATATTTCTCTATAAATAATTTTTTTCTTTGATAGCATGTTTTAGACAGAATTCTAAGTTTAAAAGAATCATGATATACTAATGAAATATTATTTTTTAATGTGATAGTTATCACCTAGCCTTTTTATTTTCAGGTAAGAACAAAACTGACTAAATTATGAAACATTTACGGTTTATAGAAGTATAAAATGAACTAATTGGTAATAAATTGATTAGAAAAGAAAATAATAATCAATTGAAATTAAAAGATATGTTATTCTATAAAACATTTTTTATGAATTCAATGTATTTTTAACATAGTAAATTAAATACAATATTGTTGGTTAATAATAATAATGATATATATATATATTAAATTAAAATTTTTTTAGCATTCTTCTAAATTTTTTCTTGGTATGAGATAACAATAAATGCTAATTTATGGCTAAAAAAGTATTTTTCTAAATAACAGTTTTCATCACATTTTTCACACTTATAATAAAATAGATTTATTCCAATTATTGGGATTTAATATAGTAAAATGGTTCCCATAATTTAAATCAATAGATTCAAATTTTTTAAATAGGTCTTTTTTATTTTTCATCATTAAGAATAGTAACTTTGGTCAATTTTGGTCACCTAGGTAAGTGTAAAATGGGTAACATGAGGTTAAAACTGTAGTTTAGGGTTTTAAAAATCCTATAAAACTCAATTTTATCTTATTATATGAGTAAATTAGTACCATTATCATCTATTTCTAAAAAAATATTTCCACATGATGAAATTTTTATTTAATTACGACCTATATATTATTATTTTTTTAATGATAAATGTTAAATTACAGTCTCTTTAATTTAGTACATAAAAATTTATTTTATATAGATAAAAGAGGATAATTTTACTTATAAATGTTTATTTGAATAATTAATTAATTTTTTATCATGGAAATTAATTTGTAATTATTATTTATTGAATAAATATCTTAAATACTTATGAAACACTGCCCATTATTTATCCAATTAATATAAAAATAAATTAAATTGATTTTAAAAAATTAAAGGAAATAAAATTTGGGTGAGTCATTTTGTTCCATAAATTTTATAGATAGAAATAGATTTTTTAAAAGAAATTTTGCCTTAAATTCAATTTACTTTATTTTCATGCAGTCATTAACTTCAAAATATATTAATGGGGACAAAAATCACACTAATGATATTAAATGTTAAATAATGATTTATTTAATTATTTAAAAATCAAAAAAAAAGTGAAAAAATGATACTAGGGATGATAAATGGTATATAATCTCATCCCTTGAACACAAATTATCTAATCATCAACTTATAAGAATAATTATAACACATTAATATTAAAAAAACTATACCATATGGTTATTATTATAATTGGTTAAACTAGAGGTTAAACCAAAAGTCAAGGTTTAAAATGACACAAAAACTATATAAATTTCATTATCTAGTGATATTTTGAACTTATACATTAATTATTTGGGACTATGTTCATTTTTAACAATTTTTAATGATAATTACTTAAATATATTTTCTAATAATTTTTTTAATTCAAGGTTTTTCTTTTCACTCCCATATAGAGGGTAGCATCTTAACTCTTTTCTATACACCAATTTGAGACATATATCTTGACAAACCCAATAATATTCACTTCAAAACACACATATACCCGAATTATATATAGTTATATTCTTAAAATACCATTCTATAGATCCTAAAAAAATGATCTAAAGGAGGTCTCCCAAATAAGTGGTAATTGTCTTACCTAGACTCTTTCAATTAATTTCATATTTATAACCTATAAATTTTAGGTATTAATAATAAAAAAAGTATAATTAAACAAAATATATTTAAATTTTATTATTATAATAAAACCACCATTATCGCTCATATTTCCTATTAAACTGGAATGGAAATTATCATTTGTGAGTTTGTGTCGATGACCACCTCCATATAGCGATAAAATTCATTTTTCATCACTGAAAATAATTGATGGACATTATGATGGGTTTAATATTTATACATGATATTTATGATATTATTATTATTACATAATTATAATATCATATATAACTTATTTCCTTCCATTCATTTGTAAATCATAATGTTGATCATGCGTACGTGTAGACTACCTCCTCCATGAAGTGATGTGATTCATTTTTCATTTATAAATTACACGGATAGTAATAAGGCTATATTTAATAAATATATATTATAAATATGATATAATATTGATTATATAATGTTTAATTATTATTTACCTTTCTTTTTTCATATTTTGACAAAGGAAAATAGGGTACATGCGTACGTACGACCTATAGTCTCTAGAAATGGTGGATTTCATTTTTCTCTTTCTACCGTTAATGGATGAGAATAATTATGTATAAAGTGATTTTATATGATATATATATATATATATATCTTAAATAATATTATAGAGATTATGGATCCAAGATCACTGTACATGTACTAGAACTACCAAAAAGAAATTCTCATAAAAACGAAATAGTTAACACCCATAAATGACAATTTCAAAAATGAATTATTAATATATAGATATTGAAATGTTATAAGTGGATAATATATGGAATTATAAGTATTTACATGACTCATTTATATAACTATAATAAATTTAAATATATTATGAAATATTTTAGAGCACCTTCAAATTATGTAAAACTTTAAGTAAGGGATTTATGCTTAAATCTCATTTTAATTGGGATTATTTATGATTTAATTTTCATAAAAGTGAATTATATTATCATTTCATGGTAAATTAGTTTTACTTTATTCTCTTATATTAATTTATTAGGAACAAATGTTTTTTATTTATTTTTCTACATTTATGTACTCAGGATACTGAATAAATGTTTTCAAGGAAAATTGACTTTATTTCTAGCTTTGATTCAGAATCATTTTTATTTAATGTCCATATTTTTAAAAAAAAATTATAATGTTTTCAAAATCCTACTATGATTATTTTAATTCATTTATACCCATGTTTTACACATTAATAAATGTTTTAAAATTAATATTCTAATTTTTTTCTAAATGATATAATTTTGAATTTTTATATAAAATGTGAAAGGAATATTTGGATGAAGGTAGATGAAATGAATGAAATTTCCTACCATCTTGACTGGTCAATAAAATGATTCATTATGTAAATTTTTCCAAGTATATTTTTAAGTAATGTTTCCCTTAATATGTTGTAGATTTAGAGATTTTAATATTTTATTTAAAACTGAAAAGGGTATTTTACTCAATATATATTCTGGTGATGTTATAAATTAATTTTTTATCTATGATAACATCATTTGATGATAATTATACTTCAATGGGGATATGATTGAATGATAACATATTTATTTCATATATCAATTCTTCGTGGTTATCATGATTAAATATCAATGAATTAGATTTTTTTTCCATGGGTTTTGTTATGATGAATGTATTTATTATCATGTGTCATACTTATGAGTGGATTTATGATTATGGTATAGGTGGGCCAAGATTTGTTTAGCACTATAATGACTTGGGTAAAAATTAATGATATATGTGAGATAAAAGGGTACATGGGAGGTTATCCCAAGCATGAAAGAGGGCACATGGGAGGTTATCCCAAACTCCAAAGATGTTACATGGGGGGCTTGTCCCAATCCTGAAGAAGGTACATGGGAATTTATCCCATGACTAAATATTATTGAATATTTTGGTTGGAATTCATGACATAATATTTCATTTATTATGATTATTCCACACTTTAGGCCACCTTTTTATGACATGATCTTATGAAAATGTTATGTTCTCATGGATCATTTCCATTAATCCCATTATGATTCATGTCAAATGAATTGCTTATATTTATGACATGGATCATGTTTATGATCTAAGAATTACTTTTTCTGATTTTCAAAGATTAATCTCATACATTCATACCCATTATCCCCATGTTACGATTAAACAAACATTATTGTCTTCCTTGTTTACCCTTACTAAGAATATGAGATTTCCATTTGTTATGTTTTATTTTAATTTCGGCATGAACAAAAGTATTAAGTATGTTTTTTATAATAAGGGTTTTATTCATAAAGAACTATGTGATATATAGTGTAGATATTTTAAGAAACATTTGTTTATTAAAAAAATATTCTAAATACATAAACATTTACGGTTCTAGTGTAGATCATAATGATGTGTAGTGAATATTCAACTAATAAAATTTAATATCTATATATAAAATGTATGGTTCAATATAGTTTGTTTCAGATAAAGGTTTAGTTACATTTGGAAACTAATATGGGAAAAAATTAGTGGGAACCCTTAGGATAACCCTATGAATAGAAGAACGTCCTAGGTTATGGTAAATAAATGTGAGTCTTTTCCTAGAAAACATCCCTATATAGATACTTCAAGTGGACATGGTTTTAGAAAAAATGAATCCAGTTGTAATAACCATGAAAATAGTTGTTTTAGTATATATCCACCAATATTCTAGTTCAATGTTAGTTTAACCCTACTATACACATGATTTGGCAATCCCAATGGATATTATTATTTCAATTAACTTTTCATTTTTGAACAATTATAAAGGATTTGAATTGATTCTAATCATAGATTACCTTGGTTAGACATAAGGTGTCATATATTTAAAAGGTTTCATGATTAAGACATCATTTAAAAAAATAATGATTATGTTGTTTCCCACTATGACTATTGTCCATCACATTATGTTTTTTAGTTTTATTCAATGGATAGAACCTTACAGAAACATATTAATGTTGAATATGATGGAAAATGAAAAAAAACTCCCTTCTGAGAAACAAAATTATATGGGAAATACAATTTAAAATCAAATTTTGTATACTTGAATAACATTCTCAAGATATGAATCATGTTTAAATTCCAATCAATAAATGGAGGGAACAACATTTTGTGATTCTTTAGTGAGGAAAAATAGACCCTCTATAAGTGGATCTGTTGATCCCCAAGTTTCTGAGAAATTGATCAATACCATCGAAAATAAATTTTTAGTTTTCCAGTTATTTGAGTATGAAAAATAAATTATTGTTGTCCATTAATTGGATGGTGAAGAAGTTCAATGGTGAACTCTAATCAAGAACTTGTGGCAATGGGAAGAAATTGACTCCATGGAATGGAATGATTTTATAATGTTATTTTTCAAAACATACATTCCTCATAATCATTGTACAAAAATTTAGAGGGAATTATTATAGATAATAAGGAAGGATGAAGACTTTATTGGTGCATATGTGGAAAATTTGACAAGACTTGTGAGGTACACATCTCGTATTATCATTAAACAAAAATGTAATACTAATCGATTCATCAATATCTTAAACCCATGTCATTGTAAGGATTTATCCCTATGTTACATCAGTAGTTATGACTAAATCCTTTGTTGTCCAACCATGGTAGAAATGGAGATTGTATTTTCCCATCAATAAAAATGTTTTTATGATAAAATAAAGATGTAATTCAATATAAATAATAACAATAATAACCATTGAGGGCATAATATGAGTCTTCAATAATTCTTGAAGTTTCGAAGGTTTCATGAATGAAATTATCTTATGGGGACTTATAAATTATTTAAGTGTGTAAATGATGTTCATTCAGAAATAGAATATTGAAATGATTGGAAGAGGTTATACAAATATAAAGGAAACAACCTTGAGTGCACCACCAACACTCTAGTGTTTCATATGTAAGAAGAATACAAATTATGTTAAACAAGGCTCAAACGTGAAGGTTAATGGTTATGATTAATGCCAACAACCTATTAATCCTGGAGAAGACGGTAAATCTCTTATCATAATCATTTATAATGAGGGGTTTGACAACTTTGTGGGGAAAGGTATACTTATTATCAACTAAATAGCTGCTACTGTCTTATTTGATTCTGGATCTACACATTATTTTATATCTGAATAATTTTCTAAGGGTATCATAGTACCACTAAAATTATTAGATATTAAATTAATAATGAAAACCTATAATTTTATGATGATCATATCTTAATAAATAATTTATCTATGTTTTAACTTTTTGGGAATGTGCTCCCCAAAAATATCTTTTTTATCCCTCTAGTTAAATTTGATTTTATCTTAGGCATAGATTAGATTTATTTACATAAATCCCACATCAATTTTCTAATAAGTGATTTATGGATAAATATT
Source organism: Viscum album (assembly GCA_963277665.1). Classification (NCBI taxonomy): domain Eukaryota; kingdom Viridiplantae; phylum Streptophyta; class Magnoliopsida; order Santalales; family Viscaceae; genus Viscum; species Viscum album. The sequence goes on along the minus strand of OY728143.1, from coordinate 1,981,830,202 downwards.
ATAAACTATCACTTGACCATTTATTAGTGAAATGATAAATCTAAACATCTAGTGGAAATAAAATCTTTTATATGGGTATTAATTCATTTTAGAATGGGGTTTCATTTAGATGGTTGGAAATAAACTAAACATTACCTATATGTATATTGTGTTGGGGCTTGTTGGTTTCTTTCAAGAAGATTTTCCAAGAATTTCACTAAATCCTGAAGTTTAGTTTCCAATATAACTTATTCCTCATACTAAACCTATTTAAAATACCCTATATAGAATGGATTTGATTAATTTGTTGTAATTAAAAAATAAAATCCTATTGAATCATGAAAAGGTATTCATTCATTCTTCTATGTCACATTGTGGTGAACATCTTATTTTTTAAAGAGGAGAGATCGATCAATGAAACTCTGAATTAATTATTGATAACTTAACAAGATCACTATTAATAAAAATTTCCCTATACCCTGTATTAATAACTTTATTTTATCAAATTCTTGAAGATAATTACTTTTCCAAGATTGATATGTATTCTGGATATCATCAATTGAGGGTCCAGAATGAGGATATACCCAGGAAAACATTTTGTATAGGGTATATAGATAATTATTTTATTTTTATTCCATTATGTATTACAAATACACCCACTATCATCATGGATTATTGAATATATTTTTATAGATTACCAAGATAATTTTGTGGTAATATTTATAAAAGATATTATTATATATTTAAAGATAAACTAAGATCTTGAATATAACTAAAGGATTTTATAGAAGTCCATAAGGAATTGAAATTTGTAAAAAAAATTATAAAGTGTTAATTTTTTAAACAAAAGGTTTCATTTTTTGGTCATATAATCTCATGTTAGGGTATATCGGTTGATCTTTCAAAGACAAAATTTATTGAACATTGGCCCCGAAAAAAACCACTATGATAGATATCTAAAAATATCTTTGTTTTTAAGCATACTATAAACACTATTTGAATAATTTATCATGTCTATATAATCCACTCACCAAGTTAACTCATAAGGGATTCATGTTTCTTTGGGTAGATCAATGTGATTAAATTTAATGGAACTGAAGAGAATGTTCATTAGCAAAACTATTCTTATATTACCCTAAAATAGAGAGGAGTGTATGATCTATGGTGATTCATCGAAGAAGCTAATAAGAATCATCCTCGTGTAGAATGATATGGTGATAGCCTATGCCTTATTATATTTGAATTTTCATGATAAAAATAACCTAAATCATCATTTTTGAGTTAATTATAGTATTTTTTCATAATAGATATGAATGCATTATATTAATGGAGAAAGGTTCCACATACACTAATCATAGATGTTTAAAGTCTATATTCACTAAAAAGAGATAAATATGTGAATGAGAATATGGTTGGAGTTTATTATAGATTATTAATACTCAACACATTACCACCTTGGGAAGGAAAATAATGTGGATAATGCTTTGAGTTGAAAGAATCATGATAAATTATCCATGATGATGATAACAAAATATCCAGTATTTATGGATTTCAAAATTATTGATATTAGAATCATGAAGGAAGTACATAAATATTATCTTTCTCAAATGAGTGGTAAACCATATGTCCATGTGAGGATTAAAGAGGAGCATAAGGAAGATTTTGAACTATAGAATAAAGTGATAAATTTTCCTAAGTTTAACCTTGATTGTGATGGAATGATAAAGTTTAGGAATCATGTATTTCTTCCAACCATATTGTCTTTTAAGAATGAGTTTTTTTATTAGGCCCATAGTTGATCATTCTCTATTCATCTGGGAGGATTGAAAATGTATAGTGGTCTGAAAGTGTATTATGGTGGGAAAACATGATGATTTTTATTTAAATGTGTGTATCTTAGTGATTGGTGTGTTAGAAATTTAAGAATGATAGACAGTAGTATAAAGAGATGTTACAACCATTACCCATACCGAAGAGTAAATGGGAAAACATCGACATGGATTATGTCATAAACAGCCCCAAGATATCTAAAGGTCATAATGTTATTTGGGTTATAGTGGATCACCTTATAAATTCACACTTAATTTCTATTAGATAATATTTTTTTTCCTTTTTCATATTTCTGTAATATACGTTAAATATGTTTTAAGCCTTCAAGGGGTACAACATTCTATTATATCTAACCGGTATATGAGATTTAACTCAGTGTTTTGGGGAAGTCTCAAGTGGACTCTTGATATATAGTTGTGTTTCAGTACTAATTTTCATTTTCAAAAACGTTTTCATACTAAAAGAAAAATTCAAACCTTATTTTACATATTGCTATCTTATTTTATGAATTTCAAAGGAATTTGGGATCAAAACCATCCTCTAGTCAAGTTTTCCTACAATAATAGATTTAACACGAGCATTCAGAGGGCTGCTTACAAATTCCCCTATTCAAACAGATGATAAAATTAAATGTGCTTAGATGACATTAATGAAAGAAAGATATTTGGATACGAATTAGTTTAGGAAATTTCCAATAAAGTCACGTCCATTTAGTATACATCAAGGCATCTCATAGTAGATGAAAAAGTTATGCTAACAATCTTTGATGAAATATGGGATTCAATGTTGGTGGGAAGGAATTTCATAGAATTTCCCTGTGGATGAACATTATGATATTTGAAAATAATGGAATTTGGAGCCCAATTTATATTGTCCCTTCAATATTATTGGTTGAGTGGGGGTGGTATATTATAGCTTGGTGATTCCACAAAACATCTCTCAATTTCACAATGTGTTCCATGTATCATTCCTAGAAAATTACTTACCTAATATATCACATATACTAAACTCAGAGGTCATACTGTATGAGAATGATATTTTATATGAAGAAAAAATATAATAAATCGTCAATAAAAAAGATAAAGTGTAACAGAAAAAGACCAATCACATGGTTAATGTCCTATAAAGGAATAGGAAATTTGAAGAATCTACTCAAGAACCAGAGGATGCGATGAAACAAAGATATCCTCATTTAATTTTTTGATAATAGAAAAATTACATCGGATAAATTATTTTTAATATGGGTAGAATGTAACAACCCTTTATTTTATAATATAGTTCTATATAAATAAATTGGTTTTCATTGATAGCTTTATTTACATGTAACATCATGTTTAAACATAACACGATATAATATTGAAATATTATTATTTAACGTGATAGTTACTTCTTAGCCATTAGATTTGTGGGTATGTATAGGAATAACTAAACTATGATAAATTAATGGTTTACACATCTATAAAATGAATTCATTCGTTATCAATTGAATATAAATGAAAATAAAATAACATTTGAATATACAAGATATGTTTCTCTAAGAAACTATTTTTATACACACCAAATGTTTTTATCATTTTAGAAGAAATTAATGGATATTGGGGAAGGAAATAAATGAAATTTATATATTATATATTCAAATGTATTAACTTTCATTTAACTCTAAATTTTTATTTTAAGGATAAAATGAGGATATGTTAAGCTCAAAATGTTTATTTCTAAGATGAATTAATTTTTTTCATGGTAATTTATTTATAATTTTTAGTGATTGAAAAATTATATTAATTATTTATAAAACACCTAAAACTATTTATTCAATTCACAGAAAAATAAAATAAATGTTATTAAAAAAAATTAAAGAAAAAAAGTTACTATAATTATTATGTTAGAAAAATTTTATAAATAAATATATCATATTAGGAATTTTTGGAAGGCATAGATTTGAATTTCATTATAGAAATGTTGTGTTTAAATTCAAATTATATTAATAGTGTCAAAATTGATATTAATGATATTTTATGATAAATAATATTTAATTAAATTATTTTTAAAACCTTAAAATTATAAAATATGACAATAAGGATTATTAGCGGTTTAAAATTTCATCCCTTCATCGTTTATGAGCTTATTTATACCGTAGATGTAAAATTTTAACACTATAATATTTAAAAATTCAATACCTTGGTTAAGATTAAAATTTGTTAACCAAGGGGTTAAACCAAAAGATAATGATTATAATGATGAAAAAATCGACATAAATTTCATTGGATAACCATTTTATACCTTAATTTATTTTCCATTCAATATATAGTAATTTTTATGAATTTACCATGATAAATACTTAATTATATTTTTTAAATCTTTTTGGAACTCCCAAGTGTGTCGTTTACCTCCCTTATAAAAGGAAAAAAATTCTCTCTTTTCTATACACCAATTTGAGAAATATAGATCAACAAAACTCTATAAAAATATCATAAAAACGTCCACAGATACAAATTATATGATATCTTCTTCTTAATATATCATTACAAGGGTCCTTTAGAAATGGTCTAAAAGGGGTCCCCTGAAGAAGAGGTAATCATCTTATTGTGCCTCTTTCAACTTATTTTTTCTTCCACCTCCCCTAAATACGTTCTATTTATCATTAAATAAAATAAATAAGAATACCTAATATAATTAAATGATTTTATGAGCATTAAACCAGTTTTATCCATCGTATTTATCCTTATAAGATAAGTGAATGTATCTTTTATGCGTACATGTCAATTACCACCTCAATGTAGGGATATAATTCATTTGTCATCACTATCCTTCATGGGTGTGTATTATAATGGGTTCAATTTCTATAAATTCTCTTTATGAAATTATCTTTATTCTATAATTATCATATAATGTCTACCTTCTTACCTTCCAATAAGTTGGAAAATGATAACGTCGCTCGTGCATATGTTTGCACTACCACATCCATGAAGCGATATGATTTGTTTTTTATTTACAGTTTACATAAATGGAAATAAGGATGTATAAAATAAATATATGTTATATATTTGATATAATAATCATTTTGGAAATTAGAATTAATATTTACCTTTCATTCATTCAATTTTCGTAAAATGTAAATATTGTTCACCCATACTTACGGCATACAACCTCGATGAATGGCGTAATTAATTTGTCTATATCTAAATTTTTTAAATGTTTATAAATATTTATATAATGAATTTATATGATATTTATATAATAAATAAAATTCTTTATATGAATTAACCATGAAAAAAATAAATGGGCAGGAACAAGAAAATAGAAATTCTTCTGAAGAACAAAATAGTTAAAACATGGAAATGGTGATATTAATAAGGAATTATTAATAAATTGACAATGAAATTTTATAGTTTGATCATATATTTTATTATAATTATGAACATGAATCTTTTATAGAAGTAAAATAAATTTAAATTTATTATACAGGAGGTTAGATTACCTTTTAATCTAGTTGAATTTGAGGTAAGGGATTTCGGTTTCAATTACATTTTAATCTAGATTGTTAATGAATGAATTTAAATTAAAAGAAATTATATCATCCTTATCTTATAAATCCATTTATTTTCATTCTACTCTTTTAATTTCTTAATAATAAATTATATCCCATCATTTTTCTAAATTTATGTACTCTATAGGATAAAATAATTTTCATAAGTAAAACAGATCATATTTCTCCTCTAGGTTGAAAATAATTTTTGTTCCATGTTCATATTTTCTAAAAAAATATTAAAGAATAATTTTAATATCCCCATATGATTTTTTAAATTCATTTTTTCAAAATTTTTAAATTTTTTAAAGTGTTTTAAGAAGAATATTCTTCTCAGCTTATAAAGGAGGAACATTTGACTTGATGAGAAAAATGAGAAAGAAATATTTTTTTTATATAGATGATAAGAACATATTTCCCACTATCTTGAATGCTTAATTATTTTTATATTTTTTTTTAAAATTTATAAGGTAATAATCAATGATAATTATTTCCTTAGTTTTATTGAAGTTTTTAGATTTTAATATGTGATTCTAAAAAGAATAGGTTATTTTTCTCAAAAAAATAATATTATGATCTTTTAATGAAAATTTTCAACTTTTATAACATCCTATGATGTTACTTATTATTTTAAAGGGATATGATCCAATGATGCCATATTTATTATTTATCAGCAATTCTTATGGTTATGATGATGAAATATTGATGAACTCATTTTCTTTTCCACTAGTTAAGTTATAATTAATTTTTTTATGATCATATGGCATATGTATGAATAGATTTATGATTTTTTATCGGTGGTACCAAAATTATATATCCCTAAAATTTATTGGGTTAATAATAATGTTTTATAATCTCAAATCATACACTAGAGGATATCCCAACACCAAAAGAGTATTATATCTCTAATTGAATGTTTTTTGGGATATAAATATTTTTAAAAGGAATAAAATTATATATAACTATGGTATGGTTATCTTTGAGTTATTATAATCATCATAGAGTATTATGGGTTATGATAATAAGTTAAAACTAGTATGAGTATAATCTTGTATGATATATAGAGTTAGGTCCTCAGATAATAAGTTGAGAATTAATATCTTTTATGACCCATGAAATTATATCACATTGAATTTTATTAATTCATTAATATATTGAGGAGTATATACAAAAAAATAATCATCATTATATAATTCTTAAATGAGACTTCTCGTTGAAATATTATACTTAGGTACCTTTCTCATTCTATTATTAAGGATGATCTTATAATGGAGTGGTTGTGTATGTTTTTCATCATGTCATCAGTTAATTTTAACCAAGATGGGATATTCCCTATTTTTATGATAGATATACCATATTAGATCATGATTAAAATTGACTAGGTAAATTCAAGGAAAATATTAGTTGAGTGGTATGTAATGTGCTCAACTATTTGGGTTATGGAAATGGGATGTATTCATTCAATAATTTTAGTATATTCTATAGGATCACAAACATATAATATGTCTTATACTACATTTAGGTTTTCTATGTCTAGTGGCCACTCAATGTCATTAATAAATGGATTATATTATTATGCATAGAATATATAGACATAAATATTGTGATGAATATGCTCAATCAAATATATGTGTGTTCTCCATCAATATCATGCAAAAAAACATTGTAGTTTTAGTAACTGTGATGTTTCTATATAGGTATCAATTTTTTTACAATTAATAAATTCATAATTGTTTTTATGCAATAAAGACTTTTAGGGAAAAACATGTGGTCCATGAATAGGGATTGATTTTTGAGAAAAAATGCTTCTATAATATTTTAATGTGTTAATGATAATCATATCCAATGATTTTTGATGGATTCCAAAAGATTAATTAATTTTTGTATAAATATGTGAGGCTTCATTTAAACTAGGAAATTTTTTAACATTATACACTACATCGTAGATCATTATGTGGTAAACATTACCAGTCCTTGGTTTATCTCTAGTCATAGTTTATTATACCATGTCATGGTTATCATGTTGAATGATATATGATATCATTTGATCGACTGCCATAAATTGATTATAATGATGATTCAGCTTATTGACATGTCATATAATTATGTTTAAAAAAATATTTATTGTTAAATTAGTTTAATAATTACGTTAATTTATGAGAATGGTGTTTTAAGAGCATGAAAATTGAATGTCGACAACTAGTCGTTCCAAAACATTTGAAACAATATGGCTTAATGAGGATCCTTTATTAAATGAATTATGACTATAAAATTGAGTTTAAGGACCAAATTAGTGATAAATATGGTTTATTATCTATTTTTTAAAATATCTCTCTATTTATCATGGCCCTGTTTTATTATAGGGGGATTTGCTATCACATATTCATGGAGAAGACATCCTCCTAATGAATTGTTGATTCCAATGATCATTTTATTCTATTGGAGGTAAGAACATGTTGGTTTTATCAAAGGGAACTCGAACAAACTCACAACCAAGGAATTTTAAAAGCATTGATATTGAGTTACACATTTTAAATAGGTTTCCCATTTAGTCATATTTATTCCTCTCTTCATATATCTTTGAAATGGGATTTCTATATTCTTCCACAACTTATGTAAATTATCCTTTACCGAAAAACCCATCATTTTTTATAACATTAAAACAACACATAATATCTCAAAATTATATATTTGTTATTTTTTAAAATAAATCCAATAAAATGATGTTGTTAAATAAATTATTGGTTAATTAAATTCCACCAACACTCTACAATAATGAAAAATTTTCAACTAACATTGAGAACTACCAAAACACCATACAATGGTAAACATCACATCCCCAATCCAGAAACATCTTTAAAATTTCATTCTATGATTATAAATTTTATAATTTTTCATTTTATATAGAAATATTATCCAATTTAATAAACCTGGAAACATGAAATTTTCAAGTTTCAACCTGACACATCCCTTTAAAAACGTTTCAGCCATAGAAATATTTATTAATTACCATAAATGGTTAATATTTATATAAACTATTTCATTCAATTTTCATCATTACAAAAAAAATTAAATTCAAAAATTACATAAAAAAGTAAAAATATATTTTGGTTGATTTTTTCTTCTACAGTTAGAAAATATTTTCCCCCACAAAATCCATTCAATAGTAGTAGAGCAACATCCATTAAATTTTTATTATGTTTTTAGACTGATAAAGAATCTACGAAAATATGACATTCCCTAATTATAATGTTTTGTATCTAAAAGATACATGGTATATGATGTTTTTCAAAACCTGACGAGTTTTTAGAAGTAAACAAGTTTGTTTTTATAAATTTACAAAACCATGCCTTTATATAATAATAACATGAATAAAAAAGTTTTATAAAAAATTAACAAAAATGATAATTTTATGTTATGGTTTACCTATAAAATATATTGGTTAGTGTTGAAATTTTAATTTCATAACATAACTCTAGTGAATTTTGGTGAAACCAAATCATGGTTTCTGAAGTTAAACTTTTGATTTCTCTATTAAAAATGCATTTACCAAGATAAAACTATCATTTTTACCCTTGACATATATTTTCATGCAGGAGAAACCACCTTATGGCGGCCCATTATATGTCTGAGGGTGTCTTGAACAATATGAAAAATATTCTAGTGGATGTGATTTTGGATTAAAGTGAATACACATGGTTGAAAATTTTGTAAATGGTTTATAGATTTTAAAATTAGTCTAAATATATATTCTTTAAATTTAATTTATGAAATGACCATATTAAACAGTTTCACTTGTGAGACATGTGATATTTAACTTATATAAATTTTTTCAAAAATATTAAATCTTCATAAGATTATAAAATGTAACATAAATATTATATATTATTAAATATATATGAGTTCGTATTAATTTTATATAAATTATAATAATGAAGGTTCGTATTGAAATAAATATGAAACATTCATTTTTATTTATTTAGTAATAGACATAATACATGTTCAAATTTTAAATGAATAAAATTTATTATTTATGAAATTATTATCTTATTTTTCTATTTATGAAATGTTTATTTATTATTTATATTCATAAATTTATTATTCATGATTATAATTATTACATATTGAATGGATAAATGTCTTTTATGTGTTAAAATGGTTATTGTAAATTTCATATCATGAAAATATGGAGATATATGTTTGGTGAAACATTAAATATTTTCATGTTACACCACGAATATGATTTAATAATAGGTTATATACTTGAAAGTAATTTTTTTTATTTATATATATTTGGTGTTAGGATTGTTTTGTAATTTACATCTCTCTTGAGTAGTGGTCCTGGGATAGTGATACTTTGGTTTAGACTTCACTCAAACCTGGGGGATGAGGCTCTATCTTCTAAATTGTGGGTTGGATATCTATTGCACCATATGTTCTCTTATGTGTATTTTGGTTTTATATGATTTCAATATTTTAATTGAATGGGTTTCATATACCTTATGCATGGGATGAATTTAGATATGTGTGCATATAATCTCATTTTTTTGGGAAAGCATCACTAATCAAGAGTTGTATAAAATGATAATAATTAATATATTTTAAATATATTAATTTTGTTTAATCTATAATATATAATATATAATTCATCTGAATCATGCATACATTAAAGGGAATATCTGAGGTAAGATTGTGAGATTTAAACACCCATAAAAAACTCCAACTTAAATTATTTCCAAAAATATATAGTCAATTCCATGATCATCTATCTATGTAGATTATAACTATTATTCCCACATGAATTAATGTAACCACAATATGATTAGGATTAATTAATGTGATTGTATTTCACAAATTAAAAAAAATTATTCTTCCTTTAAATTGGTTAAATTTAATTAATATTACACACTAATCTTTTACACTCATCATATCCATGAAGTCTAAAAAAATCATAAATGAATAAGACACATACATATTTATGAGGTTATCCCATAATTTGTTAGAATTACCAACGTGTATAATGGTTTCTATCCCCTACTCCTATATAGGATTGATCTATTTTTATCATGAATTAACCCGAAAAATTGTGTGTCCTTGAACCCTTTATTTATTTCCCTATGTAGATTATACGAATGGAACCGACCATATTTTTCAGGCATCAACTTTCAATTCTCTAATACATTCACCAATCACCTCTTCCTTCCAAAACCAAATTCAGTTGGGTCATTCTTGAATAAATATCAATAGTATGCACAAGTCTCTCCTCAACTAAATAGATTAGATTTTATCACACAGTCATATTAATATTTTATGGCTTCATATATATCATTTATTTATGAAACTATCTTCACTGATATCTTTCTTATTATTCATTAACAGCATTGAAACATAAGACATTAGACAGTAGAAGAGTCTGTATTTTTTTATTTATATTTATTCTTATTTTTCATCTTTAATAATTAAGGTATTCTATCACATCATTTCATATCTCTAAATCCCTCAATGCATATGTTATTCAATAGAATCACTTTTTTGTTTCTCTTTTTCCTCATATTTCTCCTATCAAAAGTATCACATCATCATTTTACACCCATTTTCATATATTGAGTTACCTATTATTTTCATTCTATAATATATTATATTCACAAGAGTAATATTACATAATTCAAGTATGTATATTATCATTCAAATATGACACCATCATCATAAAATGAAAAATCCATATATTTCTGAACTTTAATTCTTTTTATAAATCCTAATATTTTTATTTTAAATGAAATGAGAGAAATACTCTTAATAATCCCGCCTACAATTTCATTCAATGACATCCCATTTAATTACTTTATGGATATCGAATTATATTTTTCTCTAAGAATCTATGAAACCAATATCACATTTTTCATGTATTAATGATCACATAAAATAATAATATTTTGGCGAGAAGCTTCATCTCGCTATGAAAAATGATTCTTAAAAACATTACACCATTCTTGGTTTGAAACACAACTTAATACATAAAGAATCACTATATTTATCATTTGAAGAACAACATAGCATCATAATAATTTAATCTTTAGTGGTAGACATGTTTTAATCATACATAGCCCTTGGAAAGATCTTATATATTCCTCAGAAACTCAACTCACTCTTATTATCATCAAAGTAATACTTATGTGATCCAAATTGTTTGTTTTATATTTTGTAAAAACCATTTATTTACTCATAAAAATTGTTGAAATTAATCTTATATAAGTATTCAATCATTGGAGTTAATATTATGAATAAAAAATATTAATCATTCCCATTATCTGAGTTAATATTACATCCATCAATGTAAATATAGAGTTACAGTTACTAATTCTTTTTTAGATATTACATATAATCAATGAGATGTTTCATATCATAGTGAAAACACTTCAAAAAACAATTAAAATGTAAATATATAGTTTCAGTTATGTATTCTTTTTTAGTATTTCCTTTACCATTTTTCCTTGAGATATCAAGATATTGTGTATTTCCTTTATTAAATATTCAACTCTAACTTAGAATTTGATAACTTCTTCAACTCAACTGAACACTTATTTAAACTTATTTATCCTCTTTTATATATCTAAAAAACAATTAAAATGACTTTAGTAATTCATCAAACATTCAAAAATACCGTTAGAACTACTCCTAAACTAAATGAAACTTAAAATTTTATTTTTGGTTCCTTAATTATTGCCTCAGAAATTATGCTTCATATCCATCAAATATTATCAAAATTACTGAAATAATTTATTATTAAAAAATGTAACACTAATCTCACCAAAGATCACCTTCATAAATTTCATTATAGAGATACAATATTTAATAATATTAATACATAGTGAAACTTATAAAAATTATTTATCTCTAATAACTAATAAATTCAGTTAAGATGATTCCTCGAATTAGCTTATCCCAAATCTATATGAAATAGTAATCTTTATCTTCTTCCATCATGATTAATTAGGAATTATCATAATCTTCTAAATTAAATCATATTTTTTATCATATTAATTGACCATTATCATTATATATAATAGAAGACAATAAGAATATATATAACTCAAAGGATTTTCAAGTAGTATCTCAATGGTCTCAATATGGTTGGTTCTTCAGTCTTCCCATTCATTGAGATTTATTATTCATTATTCATCTTCACTCAGCATATATTTTCCTACTTTTTTTTAATTTAATCATGTTCCCATAAAATCATCACAAAATAGATTGAAATTGTTATTTTTTAACAATAAATACAACACCTCATCATCCCTCGCACAAATAATTTCCCCCTTTGGATTTATTGTTAACACCCATAATAAAAATGTTTCTTAATAATTATTAAATCATTTTGTTTTTTATCCAAAAAAATTTATAAAAAATAAAAAGGATAAAATATATGTGAGTTATTGATTAAAAAACTATGTTTTCTTGGTAAATTATTAATGTATAATGCAATAGTTACCAGCCAACTTCCTAACACTATATTTCATTTCCTATTATTCAGCAATATCTTCTCACATTTATTATCATTGTACAACCAAATTTATCCCATTAACATAAAAATTCATTCATTTAAAATAAATTTGTGAAAATATAACAATTATACCTCAATATATACAAATTTGATCACATTCCATAATTTATATCATCACATATAATAATAATTTTCTAGAAACATCCTCAAATCCCCCCCCCCAACGGGTATAATCCCAGAACATCTTCATCAAGGTTGATTTAGGCACAAAATTAAAATTAAGAATCAATTTATATAACAAGACTTCAAAAAAACTAAATGTTTTTATTTCTCAAATAAAAAAGGGTAAATCCTCCATTAATATTATTTATATAGAATTCTCATCTCTTTAGTTATATAAATGAATACATGTATCTCTTTAACTTCCATAAAATTAAAATAATAAAATTTGCATATGTGAATAAGGTGGTTTATTCAAAACAAAATTAGTGTGATCCAGAGGGTTTAGATTTTTTTCTCCACTAAGTAAATATTTTCATATTAGCTCTAATATTAAGGGAACACTTATTTTTTTCTCTATTGATTTTCTAGATAGCATCTTCCTTGGGTTGATTATTCAACATGCTTACTACATATTATTCTTTATGTGAAGATTATATATTTTCATATTCTATAATAGAATGATAATTATCTTTTACCTACTTCATTTTCATCAACATATATTATTATATTGGTGTTGTGATCATAAAAAACGTTTTTAAATTAGTCCAACATACTTGCACCTTCCACACAGCTTCTCAAGAAAACATGGGTCACCTTCTATTGGAAACCTCTCATGAAATTGAAACACTTTTTCATTTTTAAAGTTGTCTTTCAGTAAACTAATACATTAATTTCATTTATGGATTTATTTTATTATTTTTATTTAAAACATGCATCTGTTGGTGATAATAATCATAAATTGATTGAAATACTTCACGGTTGGTTCTTTTCTCCCATGATATAAGTATTTGATATTCTTTGGTGTAGAATCCATCTCAAACTTTAAGGGAATCTTATGTTTAATAATTTCTATTTTCATATATACTATGGTAAATTCACCTTCCTTTTGATTATTTCTTGGTATTTTTTATTCATTCCTTATTGTTATATGAATTATTCTTGGTAGGTATAAACCATAATTAATTGTCACAGTAAACTAATTTATAAAAATATTATAAATTCATAATCATTCCAAATTAGTATATGATAAATATATTTTTCTTAATATTTTTCTATATACATTAATCTATCTCAATATTTCACTACCTCAATGTAGGCCTTCACTATATTCTTTGAGTTTTCATATTATTTCAATAATCAGTATCCATGTGTCCAAAACATTTAGAAAACCAATAGTATCAAATTAACCTATATTTATTACTTTAAAACATTACAAATAAATATTTTTTTCTTCTATTATTTTGTGAAACCATGTTTCTCTTGAGAACATTTTAGGGAACTAAATTTATTTCACATTATTATATCAACATTTCATGTAGAGGTGGCTTTATCGTAACTTTAATCAACATATATTTGTTAATAATTTTCATTGTTACTAGTCCTACCTATTAATATAGAATTTGTATAAACACGGTTTTCTGGAATATGGGTTACCATTTTCCTTGATTCTATTGTAGATTTTTATTATATGATCTCATGATCCTATTTCTAATAGGTAGAGTTGTTTTTTGAACAAATTACTTCATCAAAGATAATCACAGAAGTAATATTTCTCTCCATAATTTATAATGACTAAATTTTTGTCATTTCTACCTTCCTAAATTTGACATCAAACCCAAGATGCCAAATTTTAATGAAATTATCGACATTTTCAACTACCTTAATTTTTTCTTCAAGGTTATTTTTTATCATCTACTCATGTTAACCGTGATCTTTAGGAATATTTATTTTATATTTCAATAAATCTACAAGACCTTTAACATTTTTTATTTGATCTCCGACTAATTATTCTTGACATAAATATTAGCCTTTTGTTTTTCTTCCCCCCAAATGGAACTTCTCCTCAAGACATCTCCTGGAAACATATTTATCCGATAAATAATTAAGAAACTACTCAATTATGGATATAATTTATTAATTTTTTATACTCCTTGATAATCTGGATTCAATTTTGTTTGTGAGATTAATGCACATCAACGAATGTTTTATCAAGTATTCCAACATTCATTTATCATAGGTGATATCTTATAAAATGTTTTTAAAAAACATAAATAAAAGTGAAAACTTCTTAAAGTAAATTCTAAATTTTTCTTTTATAAAAAACATAATAATATTCATATAATTCAATTTAATCTTGATCTATACCACTTACACATGGAGTATCTATAGGAAAATCATGATAAGAAACTAAAGTTTTCCTCATCTTCATGTTAATAATTAGAAACTCATAAGGTATAATTATTCTACATCTTCTTACTAATGGATTTTCCAACCAATTCCTCTATATCCTTTAAATATATAATTTCTCAAGGATTACAAGATGTGAAATTTTATATCTATAAATATTTTATAATTAAGGAATTATTATTTATGTTTGAAATTTATATCTTCTTTATAATATTCAAAGACTTGGAAGAGATAATGTTTATATTTGTCATCAATATATATTCTCCTAGAATGAACATCATGATAATGTTAAAATAGAAATTCAAATTTTAAAATTATTATTATTAATGAATATAACCAGAGGTAAAACATTGATCTCTGATACAAATTTTTTACCATTATATTGGTGCAGCCACACTAGGATGAGGAGTAAACTGTTATGGAAAGATGTAACCAATTAAAAACATGTTTTCCCTTTTAATTTTTATACTAGTTAAAAATAATAGAACTCATTTTTGAGTCAATAAGGTTTCTTTATGACTTGTCCATTCCTTCATGTTTTGAAAATCAAGAACACTATATCTTAAGGAAAACATCTTTTTCCCTAAGTTTTATTCTAATAAGGAAAAGTTTCCTTTCCCAAGGAAAATTTATCCTAACCATGTTTTCATTGTTTATATTTTAATTTCTATAAGTTTAATTCATTTTATTTCTAAGGGTAAAATTAGATTTCATATTGAAAAACCTCAGATTCCTATAAATAATTGGATATAGAGCATTCTGTTTCAGGATCCGAATTCGGGTTCTGAGTTCTCTGAATTCAGAATCCGAATACTTATGAATTCAGACTCTGAATTCTTATTAATTCATATTCAGAATTATTTTGAATTTAGACTTTGAATTCTTATGAATTTTTACTCCGAATTCTTATGAATTTAGACTTTGAGTTCTATTAATTCAGACTACGAATTCTCATGAATTCAGACTCTGAATTATAATGAATTCAGACCCCGAGTTCTCTGAATTCGGACTTCGAATTATTATGAATTCTGACCCTGAATTATTATGAATTCTGACTCTGAATTCTTATGAATTCGGTCCTCGAATTCTTATGAATTCAGACTCTAAATTCTTATGAATTCAGACTCAGAGTTCTCTGAATTCAAATTAAAAATTCTTATGAATTCAGAACCCGAGTTCTCTGTATTCAGACTTCAAATTCATCAGAATTCAGGTTCAAAATTCTATGGAATTCAGGTTAAGAATTATCAGGAAAACGTAATCCAAATAACCATGTATTATAGACACCGATTGTTATTTTTTCGTAGACTCCAAACTTTTATTTTTTCCCTTAGACTCCAAAAAATTGACTTAGTTAAGCAACCATATTTTTCTTACCCATTTTATAGATATGAAATGATGTCATAAAATTTGTTTCTAACTAACCATTGTTTGAGTGACACATGTACAGGTCCCTCCAAAATTTAAGGAAAATCTTACCGTTGGTGGATGGAGGCGACTGTTGGAGATGTGCCTATAAATAAGACCTAATTTGAATGAGCTCCAAAACTTTCAATGAATGTTGATCTCTCTAGAGACAACATGCTGTGGAATTTATTTCTAAAGAGATAGGTAATCTCGTGCATAGTGCATACTGAACATCTTGATCAGATTTCTTCGTGTGAATATGATTATTTTTGTGTACAATCAAGGGCTTCTGGGGATAGGAAGACAAAGGTGCTGACACATTGAAGTTCGACGGTTTGCGAGGATAGCAAGATAGATTCTCATAATCTTATCAAGGTCCTACCCTGGTGTGGGTAAGACAGACTTTTTTGAAAGTGTAAATCAAGGGACCATTATCCAAGGTCGTTGGATACCCTAATATTTTGGTTAAAATTTTCTATACTTGTTACTTGTATTGTTTCAAGTTTATTTTCCACTGCATTTTTATTAATAAGGAAAATATAACTATCTTATACATCCTTGTTATTATATAATCTAATTATTAAGATTCTATATGCTTTAAGGTAGAATAATTTTCCTTATAAACTTCTCATAAGATTCATTTCTGGAACCATATTTCTGGAACCTAGAAAGTTTATAGAACTAAGAGGTCCTGTGAATTTTTATTGATTAACTTTGTTAAACATAGTTTTCCTTAAGGATAAAAATGAAAGTTTTTATACCAACTTTAAAGGTTCCAAAGGAATTTTTAAAGTATACAATTCACCCCCTCTTGCATTTTGAGAATATACATTCTTATTTCAATCTAACACTCACACTCTCATATCAGGCTCAATATTAATTCATTATGTATTAAAACATAAAATAATAATTCACACATATATTTATGTGATTTATGTATAATGTTTCAACTAGAAATTGGCATATAGTGGTAGTTATCCCACAATCCTACACATAGATAATCTATTATTATCAAGAATAACCCAGGGAAAGGTGATCAACTTAAACCTTATATATATGGAATTGAACTGATTTTTCAAGAACAAAATTGATATTCTTATATATGGGAAACAACCAATTATTCTATCCAAAACTAGATTCATTTGGGTCATTCATGATGTAAAATCAATAGAATGTATAATTTTCTTCTATAATAATCATATTATATCTTCTTCCTCAGTCAAAAAAATATTCTATAGCTACCTCTCTCTATAAATTTCATATAAATATATTCATTTTTTTCTCACATATTATTTTTTAAAAACATCAACCAAAAGGATATTCAATAGCACTAGTGTTGGGATATTTTATACTCGGCCACTTTTCTATTTTTATTATCCAATGTTTAAGGTACTCTTTTAATCTAATATTAGATATCTCAATCCCTTGATAAACAAATTATTCAATAGTATTAATTTTTCTTAATCTATTTCCCCCCTTCTTTTTCTTCTCATAATTTTTACAACAACCTATCATGCACTTTTTCATCACGTGACTCACCTTTTATTTTCATTCTAAAATTGAGATTATTCATAAGGATAATATTCTATAATTTAAATATAGAAATTATCATTAAAATCCATCATTATGGGTTTACATTAAGTATATATTCATTTAAAATCATTAATTCTATGGAGAAATCCTCTAATGTTTATTTTCAATGGTGAAAATTAATTTTATTATGAAAAACTCCTCTGATATCGTTCAAATTATTCTACTTTTAATTCATCTGAGGATCATATATTTTAATTAACATCATGATTTCATGGAATCTATAAAATATTTTTGATGAATCTATGATAATATTATACAATAATATTATGGTGAAAAACAACCCTCACCACCCAAAATAGTTCTTAAAAACTAAGCACTAATTTTAGGTAGAATCGTTAATTAATTATTTCAGCATCATGATATTTTTTTAGCAAATAATAGCACAATATTTTCATGATTTAATCATCACTTGGAAATATATTTATATTTCAATTAACCATAAAAATGATATTATATATTCTTTCAAAACTCTAGTTACTATTACTCAACATGAAAGATGCTCTCAAGAGATCCATACATGCTCTAAAACCTTGGATTTACTCTTAAGAAATGCCAAAATTAATCTGACATAAGAAATGGAACTTTATATTCAACATAAAATATCACCATATTAGTTTTTCATGTTTCAAGTAAATATTATGTACTATATTGTAAAATAATAGTTACTCTTATATAAGATTAGGGAGATATTACATATCACCATATAGATATTTTATATCATAGTAAAAATACGCCAAAATTTTATCAAATCTTATTTTATGAGATCTTATGCATGTCTTTCCCATTTTTATACTCTATCAAAGATACTATGTTTTATCTTAGTACTTTTTAAAATTTCAATTTAGTTATTCTTAAATATTTCCTTTTCTATTTTTCATTTAAAACCATGGATATTATATATTACCATTTTCAAATATCCAACACCAACTCAAAATTCCGAAAAATCTTAAAATCAATTCAAAACTTCTCTAAAATTACCCAATCCCTTAGACTTATCTCAAAACACATTAAATTATTTTATCAATTAATTGTTCTTTAATTAATACCTTGAATAAATTTTCTAAAGAAAATGAAGCATTAGTAATAATTTTTAGTGTCAAAATAAATATGAACTGTCTCAATAATTTTACTTCATATTCAAAAAACATAATCAATAATAGTTTATTAATCAATTATCAAATAATGAATCACCTATCATACCTCATATCAACTTGAAATCTTTCTTGATATAGATTCCATATTCAAAATTTAATATACTCCATGAAACTCAACTATATTTTTCTTCTCAAAGAGATAATAGATTCATCCCAAAAAAAACATCCTTAAATATAAATGTATCTTGGAATATTACAAATGCATATCAAGTGAAGTAAAAGAAATTATATGATAAACAATTATTCATTCCATTAGATTCCCCTCGGAATAATCAAAAATATGTTGTTAAAAGTACTTATAAAACCTATATTTTATTAATATTATCTCATATCACCAATAACTTTATTCAAGATTCTCACTGGAATTTTAATATCCAAAATCATCAAGTAGTAATGATATTCATATTATTTAACAAGATTCATTATGATAGTAACTTATTCTTATTATATCAATATTATTTTCCAATATATGAATCTATCCCCATATTTTTTTCATTGGAAGATGGAAACCACACATATCATCCATAGAAACTAAAATCTGAATCCTAATAACCTCAACATAGTGTTTCCTTCAATATTCCCATTTTTTAGATCCTATTATTCGTTCCTCATCTTTAATTATTACGTATTTGAATACTTTCTTGGGTACATCAGTATTATTTCAATACTCTCATCTCATTATATATTGACATAATATTTTATTGATAATAAAATATAAAACATCATCATCTAATTAAATAGAAATCTCCCTTATTGGATTTTTTTGTCAATATCCATAATGAAAATGTAGGTCAATATATTTCAAATAATTTTACTATGTTTATTACCCAAATTG
Source organism: Viscum album (assembly GCA_963277665.1). Lineage (NCBI taxonomy): Eukaryota > Viridiplantae > Streptophyta > Magnoliopsida > Santalales > Viscaceae > Viscum > Viscum album. The sequence goes on along the minus strand of OY728143.1, from coordinate 1,981,809,968 downwards.
ACAATATATATAGTGTCTAAAACCAAATTTGAGTAATTAATTAAGTAACACCAAGTCTACTTGACGAATTCTCGATGTAAAAAAAGTGTTTCTAATCAACTTCCTAGTATTGTTTTTTATCCAAATATTCCTTAATATCTTCTCAATTTTATTTTTATTGAAAAAACTAATTTCATACCATTTATAATATAATTAATTACATTAAAAAATGGGAAGATTTAATAACAATACCATTGATAATAAAAAATTTAATGACAATAAAAAATTACTATCATCACATCAAATAAGTTTTTTTAGAAGTTTTCTCAAATTTTCTCCACCTCAATTGGTATACATTGAAATCATATTTATGAAATATTATTTTAACGCCAAATTTATTCTATTCATCTAATTCTATAAGTATACTTCAGAAACTATTGAGAATTTTATTTGGTTCACCAAATATATATAGTACCAATTTCTATATTATTTTCATAGCATTATAATCTCTACGTTTCTCCCCATAAATATACGAATCACCTATAATTCCTTTTAAGGAAAAAATTGAAGTGTATAAAGGAATATGGTGGCTTCACTAAAAAGTTATAATTTAGATACCCATGGTTTAGATTGGTTTCTCAACCAAGAAAATATTTCCATTTTATAACCCATGTTGAGATAACTCTTCATGATTTATCCATTGATTTTATAGAGAGAAACATACCTAAGTAGTTTAAACATCTTGATTATTTTTTTCCTTTTTTGTGAAGATTTATTGTTTACTTATTCTAGTATAGCATACAAAAAATTTAACTACTAAACTTTCATCATATGACTCGTAAGAAAAAACTTCTTTGAAAAGATTATCAAAACGAAAGGAAGAAAAGAAAATTTCAGAGATAATGCTCAGGGAGAAATTATTGGTATAGGTAACATTTTTCTTCTTGGAAAAACATTGATCACTACCACAAAATCACCGTTTAGTGGCAGTTTTGTAGCAGTGGTTCCTAGAACCACCGCTAAAACTTTTTTTAAAAAGGTTTCACGACGGTTTATAATAAAGCGCCACAAAATATATTTTTTAACAGCCCCGACCCTTCCTCTTTCTCACCAGAGACCGCGATTCCCCCCAGGCCCCCCTCTTCCCCCTCGACACCGACCCCCTATGACCCTGGGGACCCCACGACCCCGCGACCGTGGGGACCCCGGCCCCCCGCGACCCCGGCGACCCTACTTCCCCGACGACCTATACGAACCTAGGGTTTGATTTCTAATTTTTTTGTTGTTTTGATATTAGTTATTTCTTTATTATTATTGTTTCTTATAATAAATTGTAGTGTTGTATTTATTATATTGTATGCAGATGTTTTCATTTATGATTATATGTTTTTATACTTATTTCATGTGATTTTTTATTTGTATTTGTTAGTTTTTATTATTAACTGATTGTTTTTCTATCAGCTTGATTATTTGTGGTTGTTTTATACTATACTCATGAGTTTCGATGACTCATGGTTACAATACATGCTTATATTATGGGTTATAATGGATTAAGGTATAACATGTACACATTTCCCTAGGTTGTGATGGCTTTAAGGCTATGTCATGTATTTGGTTGTGATGGATCGAGGTTATAACATGTGTCATTGAGGTAATGATGTGGAAATTTAGTGCATTTTGGGATGCTTAACACCGGTCGAGAGTTGGACTTTCTTTTTATGATGATGTGATGATGATGAGATGATTTACATTGGTTGAGAGTTGGGATTACCTATTTTCTAACTAATATGATGATGTGACAGTGATGATTGACACATGTTAAGAGTTGGGTTTTCTATTTTGTCGAAAATATTGATGGTTTCCATTTTATCGAGTATATAATTGTAGATCTACATGACCTACCATTAGAGAGAAACATGGTCATGTCAGCCCATTCGATTATAATTCCACCAAGAACTTATATGGGAAAGAGACATATGATCCATTTTTTACACTTTAAAAATATTAACCTCTATCATCAATGATAATAATCACACTAACATGCCGATAAATGTCATGTGAATCCTATGTGACTAAACATTATTCATGATAGGGCTCTTCCCTCTACTATCCCAGAGTCAAAATCCTACAGAAATCACATATCCAACACCATGTTCATCCAAGTGAAAATCATATAACTGTAATAAAGAACAACAAGAAAAAAATTCTAAGCCCATGGGAACATAGAATCCCTACCATAAAAGGTGTTCATGATGCACCAGTATTATAACTATTATAGGATTTTAAGCATTCCTATATCATTGGGTTACCATATCCCAAATAGTAAAACAAAAGAACCATATATCAATTTGTAACATCTTGTCTTGACTAACTATGAATTGTAACCTGACCATGGTACTATGTGACCTCAAGAATGCCTTCCTGTATACTAGAGGCTACTAAATAGTAATGGGGGGATAAGTTAGTATCATAGGGAGACTATACGCCCATATTAGAGTGCACAATAATGATAAAATAACTAACCATCATACACATCAGAGTACATAGAAACAATAATAAACGACGAATTCTATAAAAAAATGTAAAGGTATATAAAGGCATACATACACAATTGATCACCCACTGGACCAATCACATGTGTAAATAAAATACGTAAATAAATAAAATTATAAGGGGCCCTACTAAAACCTCAAGCCTCACCACATCAAAAACTCCAGTACATGAATCTGAACTATCCTAATCGACCTTGTAACTTTGAGTCTCTTCCCAACCTATTCCTATAATTAAGGGAGATCCTTCTTTGGTACCCAAGTGTAATGGTGGCCTAAGCATAGTGTGAGTAGAATAATTAGTAGGGAATAACCTACTTAGTCTTGTATATACCAAAAATATGGTGATATGTGCATGTTAAATTCTTGGTATAAAGACATATTCTAAGAAAATAAATAAAAGCACAATGTTGATCCTCAAGTACATGACCCCGATCGACTATACCTGCATCGAATGACATAGAGTGTCTCTAGTCACATCATGACGACCTTTCCGACCATAATATTAACTTTAGGTTATTCCACCCCCAATATACAGGTAATTACATGGGGGATTGATCCACCCTGGTATACATATAATGATATAATAAATTCTCTATCCTAGAATAATAACCAAGGGAATGATCTATCATAATATACAGTTGTTCCGGAAAGCTAATGCCCGACAGTGTGGGAGTCTCAACCACACCCACCAAATACCACACAAGATTTGATATCCAGCACATGGAAGGACCAATACTCTTCCCATAAACAATATAATCCCAACTCTAAATCAATGGAATCTCCACCAATAGCATCACAAATCTCTATAAAAGGAGATTTTTATTTAGTATCACTAACCTCCCTACAAGGAGAGTTTTATTTAGTATCATAATCACTCCATGAGTATTTTCATTTCAAGTCAAGAACTTCTAAATGGAATATACCATATCAAGAATAAATACACACAGAAACACAAATATATATATAAGATCAACGTAGGTTTCAATCTCTCAAACCCATCATGTAAAATGTGGTTATACCCTTGAACCCTTATGGATTTATCACCTTATCCAATTCATTTAAAATCATTTATTTTAATTATATAACCCACTCAGTTCAATTAATTAACAAATTATTAAATAAAACTCAACCAGTCACCCATAGTGTATGGTCCATACAAATAAAATAACAAATATTAAATAAAATAAAAAAAACTACCATAGGGATATGATAAAGGACCACCAACCTATTTTTTATGATTCTTTTATTTTAATTCTAGTATTGTAACTTTTATTATGCTCACCGAGGCTTTACCAAACCCATAGCACATTATGAGTACCTATTTCCAACCCAAACATTCTGATTGAGTTAATTCAGTTCAATATTATAATTAATTAACAATTTCTTGTTAAAATATAATTAAAATAAAAGTTTTATAAATGTTGGATACTAATAAAGAGTACCCATCACACCAAAACCACTACCAATCATCCATGAGAAGTCATTTCCATGCCTCTAGAACTTACCTAGGAAAAAACCTATAAGATAAAACTAATTTCATAGTTAAATTACTAAAATTTAATGAAAAAACTTAGGAAAATCAGCATCACAATGTACCTCCACTGATTCAAGGGGAAACCACATGTATATGACATTATGAGGTCTCCTCTATGAAAACGATATTAAATCCCAATTGTTCTAGGATAATATACAATTATCCAATGGAATTTTCACTCAATTCATTAATCGCTGAGATGAAAATTATAGATAATGGGAAGATATGTTAGATAGATATTTTAATAGGTGAATTCATACAAGACATTATTGAATAAAGAATCTGAGACCCACCCAAATTCAAGGGGTTTGAATAGGTAAGGAGGTGAAGAATGTTGGGGTTTATATGCACAAAAAAAGGGGGATAAATATGGATCCCCTTCTTAAAATACCAAGGGGGATAATGGTAATAATTCCCACTTAAAATCCCCACTAACTAGCTAGTAGCTCCATGTATGTTGGGGAATGACTTGCTTGCCCACCGGCTAGTTGGTGGCTACAACTGCAGTCGTGACTACTCTAAGCCTCCTCTGATTCTATCCTAAAATACTCAAGATACCTTTGAGACTTATAACACATCCAGATTAATCCTTTTAAGGTGTCCCAGCTATTGGAATTCTATTCTGAACCCCATTTTAAAATATGGCCCCTCAACCAATTAAAAAAATCAAATTTTTACTTAAAATCAAAACCTGTACGGACACAAGTTCTTACAATATTGACTTTTTTGGAAATATTTTAACTAGTTTAAAAGGTATAATAAAATTATAATAGTTCTCAGTATAATTTATTTTGAATATATATATATTTGTAACAAATGGATTTAAAAGACTTATTTTCTTCATAATGGCGCGCACCATGTTGCACCAATGGCGTGCGCCATTGAGCCTTTTTGATTTTTTTTTTGTATTTTTTTATCATGCTAACTCTTATGCCCCGATTGAAAATACCTCTTTTGAGGTCAAACAACTACTTCCCCATTCGACTCTACACAACACTATTCCCATGAGCGTAGCGACCCAGCCAGTGTTGGACGACATTGACTGCCATGACCAAACCGAGATCCCTCTTTTGTATGCCTCAAGTTAATATTGGCACGTGCCATGCACTTTTTCACCGGGGGATCTTCTCATCGTTTTGCGCTATGCGCCGTAAATAACTATGTGATTTAATTGTTTTTATTATTGTGTAGGCACATTGTGATATACATGGATAAAAGCTGGATCACATTACCGAGGAACACACCTCAGTATGTAAAGGGTTTGAATGAGTTTTTAGATTTTTCAATTTCTAATCGATCTGTTGAAGGGAGAATAAAATTTCCATGTCCTAAATGTAAATTTAGAACATGGTTGGAGAGAGATGAGGTTTTTGAACATTTAATACTGAATCAATTCCTTGGTCAATATTGTGTTGGATTTGGCACGGAGAATCGAGTGTTACATAAAGATTGTGCACTGATGTTAATCTGCAGAATGAGGACCCAAGTTCGTCGACAATGGAAAATGAAATGCAAAACCTCATAAATGATGCATTCAGTACTTCAAGACACCACTATCAAAAAGAAAACATGTTAGAACAACCAGAAGACGGTGCTACAAATTGCAACGTGACAAGTGATGTTTTTGAGACTATAACACAAGAAGATCAATATTGTAACATATCATTGGATCATCCTTTTGATTCTGTGGAGCCAAATGTAAGAGAAAACATCACTGAGGAAAATGGGTTTCATGATTTAGTTGATGATGAAAATCAAGAGTTGTATAGTGGGTGTTTGAAATATTCAAAGCTTTCATTTATACTGAAGTTGTACCATATCAAATTTCTATGTGGAATTACAAATAAGGAAATGTCCATGATATTGGCATTGATTCATGACGCATTCCTTGAAGCAAAAAATCCCATAATCTTTTTATGATGTGAAAAAATTTGTTAACAATCTTGGTCTGAATTATACAAAAATACATGTGTGTCCCAATGATTGTATTCTTTATTCGGGAGAGGATTAAAGTAGATAGAATTGCAATAAATTTTATTCTCTTATATGGTAGGTAAAGGGTGATGTTGGAAGTCTGAATGAACATAATTTCATGGAGAAGAAGAAAAGGAACACACCTGCAAAGGTTTTGCGTTACTTTCCTTTGAAGCCTCGATTGAAAATATTATTCATGTCATCAAAAACCGCTGAATACATGAAGTGGTATTCTGTAGATAATAACAATGATGGGTTAATGATACATCCATGAGATTCTAAATCATGGAAGACATTTGATTCATTACATCTCGATTTCTCACCTGATCCTAGGAATGTTTGATTGGGATTGGCTGCCAAAGGATTCAACCCATTTGGGACTTTGAGTACCAGTTATAGCATTTGGCCAGTTGTTTTGATCACTTATAATCTACCTCCTTGAATGTGTATGAAACAAACATCTTTTATCCGTTCGATGATTATTCCTGGAAAACCAATGCCTGGAAATTATATTGATGTATACTTGTAGCCTTTGATTGAAGAATTGTAGGATTTATGGAGCAAAATTGTCGAGACATTTGATGCTTATTCTAAAACAATGTTCAAAATGCATGCTTCTTTAATGTGGACCATTAGTGACTTCCTTGGGCTTGGTAATTTATCTCGTTGGAACACTTACACGGGTTTGGCTTGTCCCGTTTGTAACTTTGATTTTGAGCCCAAATGGCTACCTCACAGTAAAATATGGTGCTTCTTGTGTCATTGAATATTTCTCGATGAATCTCATAGATTTCCGCTGAACAGATCATAATTTAATGGTTCCATTGATCGTAGACCATCTCCAAATTTGTTAACATGTTTTGAAATATTGAAATAGCTTGAAAATGTTGAAACAAAATTTGGGAAGGTTCATCATTTGAATGAGAGCGGAAAACGGGTCCGAAGTGCATCATCAAGAGAAACCTGAATGCAACAATAGAAGAAAAAAAGTATATTCTTCAAACTTATGTATTGGGAATTTAATTTGTTGCGACATAATCTTGATGTGATGCATATTGAGAAGAATGTCTGTGAAAATTTGATATTCACATCGCTTAATGAGAATGTAAAGTCAAAGGATCATCTCAATGCTCGCAAAGACTTACAAGCAATGAACATAAAAAGCGATCTTTGGCCATAAGAGAATGAAAAGTATCCTCCATCAATTTTTGCAATGAAAAATAGGAATAAAGATACATTCCTTCGAATGTTAAATAATATTAAGGTATCTAATGGGTATTCAAGTAACATCTCGAGTTGTGTTGACTTGAATAATCATAAGTTGCATGGATTGGAAAGTCACGATTCACATATTTTGTTACAGAAGTTACTACCATTTGCATTGCGTACATTATTGACTGAAAACATTACTGCTATTGTACTCCAGTTCTGCACATTTTTCAGACAACTATTTGAGAAAACTCTACATCCATTTCAGCATGACAACCTCCATGAGAGGATTTTATTGACCCTTTGTGCAATGGATATGATCTTTACTCCGTTGTTTTTTACTTTAATGATGCATTTAACTGTGCATTTGGTTGAGGAAGCTAAATTAGGAGGCCTCGTTCATTATCGATGGATGTATTGAATTGAGAGGTACTTTATTTATATGTTATCAGGTTAAGTAAACAATTTTTGGTACTTAATTAAATGTATAATTATGTTTATTTTATTTCACAGATGTCTTGGGCATTTGAAATCATACGTGAGAAATAAAGCTCAACCAGAAGGCTCTATTACTAAAGCCTATTTGGATAAGGAGTGTCTGAAATTTTGTTCTTGATACTTAGATGACATTGAGACAAGATTTTATCGAGTTGGATGTTTTGAAGACACGTCGAATCAATCTCAAATACATCAGAAATCCAAAATATTTCTAGCTATTGGCCGATCAGTTGGGAGGACCTCAAATGTGACATTAACTGAATTGGAATTATTACAGGCACATAGATATGTGCTGCTGAATAGTGAAATTGCAGATCCATTTATTGAAGAGTTGAGGATACAAACAAAGAGGTTAATGAGAGTTCGAACATGAAATGAGAATGATATAACAAAATCTGTTAATAAAGAGCTTGTAGAATGGTTTTCACGACATGTAAGTTCATAAATATTGCAATAAATACGAATATTAGATTGACACATACATTTTAAAAATCTAATAAATTATATTTCTTTTTTCAGATCATGAATACTGATACTCGAGCAGTGGTGTAAGAAGAATTGAAGTTTCTTGCTAGAGGTCCTCTAAAACAAGTTAGAATGTTCGATGCTTATAATGTGAATGGCTTTAGATTTCATAAAATCAATCGGGAAGTGGGTTTGAAAACATAGAATAGTGGTATATTTACATTTACTGAAGTGGAATACTATGGAAAGCTTCATGATATTTTTTAATTAAACTACCACGAACATTTTTCAGTTGTTTTATTCAAATGAAAATGGGTTGATTTTATCAGAGGTGTTAAAAGAGATTCCTTGCAATTTACTTTTGTGAACTTCTCTCTCTTGATGGATGTTGGTGATTGTGAATTGCATGATCCATATATCTTAGCACCGCAAGAAAAAATGGTATATTATGTGAATGATGTTTCCAATGTAGGGTGTAGTGTATTTGCTCACATAATACAAAGATATTTGTGTGATATGGGAGATGAAGTGGAAAATTTGACCTCTGAAATTGATGTTATTTAGCAACATGAATCAAGATTATTTGTCAATCATGATATTGAAAATATTAGTCTAGAAAGGCTGAATGATGTGGATGAATCAATGGAGTAGGAAACCGACATTATTGAAGGGGAAAATGATTGTATGTACAATTATTTATTTATTCAACAACTACGTGATTCATTTCTATAGTCATTCATTATCATTGTTATATATATTTTGTATGGTAATACTAGGCATCTATTATCATTTTTAATTTTTTTTCTGCATACTTTTTTTGAAATATATATTCTAAAATTAATATTATTTGATTAAATGACAGGAATTCCGAGGTGAAGCGGTACACTATTTCGTCTAGTTCTACGACAGATGGTGATCCATCTGGCTCCCTCCCCATGACATCTGAGGCATCAGCTGCCGACACCCCTACACCATCTCCCCCTACACCATCTCTCACACCATCTGTGGATGTCCCATTAGTGGGTGAGTCTTCGACTCCCCCTTCAGGAGCCTTAGTAGAGGGTCAGCAACACGCCCCTTCCAGTTCATCCCGGGCATACTGGAGTGTCATTGTCATAGGTACAAATTTTAATTAAATAAATTTATTGAATTTTGTTTATACTATTTTTTTTCTCATTGAAGATGACAAAAATGCAACCATGGAGGAAAACATAGAATGTTCAGTTGTTTGTAATATGACTGGAGAGAAGTTAGTTGTGCCATTTGATTCTTATGGGGTCCCTACGCCTGACGCTGCGGGGTTACTTGGCCAGATTATAGGCCAGCTGGCTGCGGAGCCTGTTTCCCTTCCCATTTCATATAACGATTGGATACATATGCCTCCAAGCTGGAAAAAATAATTTTATGATTCTCAAATAAAGGTAAATTTATTACATTATGGTTTAATTGAATGTCATGTTACTAATATGTTCAAAATGAATTTATGTATACAAATGTTCTTCCACTTTACCGTTGCTGATGTGATATCACGGAAGTGGACGTTGAAAAATCTAGGTAGGAAGTGGAAATGTTTCAAATTTATATTGTGGTGTGATGGCAATGATACTTCGTTGACCGTGAAACAAATGTATGATAATCTACCCATTGGGGTACCGAAAGAACAATGGAAAGTGTTTATTTATAGACATCATGATCAGAAGCGGATGGTATTGAAATATATATTATTATATTAGCCTCATTTTACATTTATACTTGTATATGAAAAGGACATGACATTCATTACATTATTATTAAATTTCATTTTATTTATTTCAGGATCTCTCAAAATAGAATGCATCAAACTGGGCTAAGAAAGTCATCTCGCACACTACGACCTCAAAAAGTTTTTCTAGAAGCCGAATGACATTAGTAATCTTTTAAATATCATAAATATTTATAAGAAAATATTACCTTTTTAATATATTGAATTGTTGATTTATCTTTTCTTAATGCAGTCCTAATGTTTAGGGCATGAAGCATCCAGAACGGAACTGTGGTTGGATGTTCACAAGAAATCAGATGGAAGCTTTGTTATTGAGCCTGCTAAAGAAGTTGGGGTATGAAGTAAATTTTTTATCATAATAACTTATTATCAGTTTTTAATGTGTTAATATATATTGATATTTCATTTATAGGTAAAAATTAAAGAACTATGGGATGCCAATCCTAAGAAGTCCTACTCAGTATCCGAGGACGACCCGGTTGCTAATGTCCTTGGGAAAGAGCATCCTGGGAGAGTGCGCGGGATGGGTTTGGGACCCGTACGATCTGATTTTTTTAGTAGGCCACCGGGGATGGAAGCTACATCTACTCTTAACTTTACTCAGCCCATACCCAAAGATGCTAAGAAATAGATTGTTTCTTTACGAAAAACAGTTCACCAGTAGGGGGATCAGATATCTGATTTCCATAAAGGGTTGACTAAAATACATTAGTAGATGAGCAGATATGCCCTCGATGGTAGTTCATCGACTGGTGCTATGCAGGTAAATCACAAAAATAAAATTCATTTAGTTTGATAACTTTCATTGGATTTATGTTTTAATATAAATATGAAACCATATTTAATTTTCAATATAATGTTCTTACCGGTGACAACAGAAAGTGGAGATGAAGGTGGAGAGGGTGATGATGCATCATCAGACCCTGAGTAGTTGTATTGCTGATGTGTTAAACAAATATGGGAAAAGTTGGTTTTTATATGTAACATTTGTGGCACATATTTTCCACCACACATTTTCATGTCCTAAAATTTTCTTGATTTCTGATGTTTCTTTTAATGCTTTTTATTGATTTCTGGAGTTTCTTTCAATGTCTTGATTTCTCGAGTGTGGTATACATCATTCCATTTAGGCTTGTTTTTGAATTGGTAGTTTCCACTACACATTTTCATGTCCTAAATTTCACAAATACTATCACACATCAATCACTTCTACATCCTCCCTCAATAGTATAAGTAATAATGGACTCATTAAGCACTGAATACTTTGTTATTCAAGAGGGTTACTGGCTGCAATGAAAGATCTATGCCTCAATGTGCATTGTGTGCATCAACTGAGAGGGTTACCAACTCTATGAATGGAGGACCCATGTCATATCACTATGATAGGGTTACGTAATCCAAAAAATAAATAGAGGACTCATTCCTTGGATCCATTATGCTACCAGGAGGTTTATCGACCCGATGGATGCTCCAATTGTCCACCCACACCTATCATAATCCCCACAAAGCTATAAAGCACCATCTACTTGTATGTTATCAATATAAACCCTAGATTATGAATGCATGTGTAGCATCATGTTCTATATAAAAAACTATTAGAATGTACTAATCATATGTCTCAAACTAATACTCTAGTGAGAAGATATATAAATTACTAGAATATATCTAGCACACAGGACCTAATGGATTTTTTTGCAAAAAAGGTATCGCCATAAGTTATACATCTATCATATATGATTGATGTTAGTTATACTAAGTGTCCACCCCAAATATTTCATAATAATTGATTAGAAACACAATAAGAATCAAAGGGTCTAATCCATCCCAACAAGTGATTCACAGGTGTCCTAAGTAATGAAAATTGTGTCATGCCCAATTAGAGATTCTAATGAATCTTGTTAAATATCATGAATCAAGACTAAATATAAATATAAATAAAACCATGGTCAACTGAACACCCATTCCCATCATTATCATATTAGATCAATCAGGCATCCACATTGTTTCAGGTTCAATAGTGACACCTGTAATCATCTCTAAAGAAACACATGCACCTATTAAGGGTTAGTCTATCTACTGGGAACCCACATGGGTCCTCTCGGTTTGTATGTATGTAGAGGAATCTCTCTTGAGATCCTTGATCATGGACTACTATCTCAATCTAATACTTTTCATTCGATAAAATCACAATTTCTAGCAGTGTCTATATAAAATAATATCTCGTCCTCAATGCGGAAACCAAATAATGGGTTTTCCAGGAATATAGATCATGGACCATCTTAGTTAGAAGGTTTCACATAGATGGTCCACTCAGCATGACCAATCCTAGTCCATCCTATGTTCATCCTCCTAGATTAAATCACAAGTAATGGAAAAGTGTTTGGTCAATTCAAACAATTACTATGGTTGCATAACATGATGGTATACCCAAGATACATTCCAGACTAGATAGGCCATGGTTTCTAAGTCAAAAATTACTTAATTGTTGGAGGTGTCTCAAGGGTCTTAGCTAGCCCACATTGGATGGTCATCTTATGTCACAAAACACCTCCATAAAAATGTATACAAGGCTCATCCTCTAGGGAAAAGACATATCAATAGGTCCCCCTAATGAAGGGGTTAGGAAGTCACTTGATATCTCTATGTTCAATGCCTCATCCTTTAGAGACCGAGGAATCAGGCTAGTACACAATCTTCTATTTGTACCCCAGCACATAGTTTATTTTTCTCATGGTCTTCAATCACCTTAACATTTTAATTTCAATCAACCATTTAATTAAATAATAATAATTCGGTTTATTGAAGGAGAATGTAATCTAATGGAAATCTTACACACCTCAAACCACACAAAATAATAATAAAAACAATAGGTCTAAAAAATTAGAGAGCCTAACTAATTTTGAAGCCCCTTTCCATTGACACACCACTTAACAGCTCATGGACAGACCTCACCCCCATGCTTTCCATGGACCAATCATTCACCACCCATTTTCTTAGGTCCTTTAACATACAAAGGAATCATAGATAATTAATTATAATGTTTTATTATCAGTTATAATTAATTAATCCATTTTAACCAAATATGAATAATATATAATTTCTTACCAAATGATATTTTGTGGAAAGTGATGTTTTTGTGTGTGATTGTCATGTTCTTATTTCTGATATTGAGGAAGTGATTGTGGGAATGTGATGTAGTGAAGGAGGAGGGCTAGTGATGATGATACATGATGTGGGTTATTCATGGTAGGAGGGATATAATGTATCTCAGTTGGTTTATATTTCTATTTTGATTTGTTTTTCAGGCTAGAGGTGTAGAAAAAGCAGAAAATGAATTTTTTTCTGGGCAGCTTTTAGTGGTGATTTTAACCGCCGTGACATTTATATGGGTGGCGGTTTAAACCGCCACTAAACTGTCAAAAACGCCACTAAGAGTAAATTTTTACTTACATTTAGAGGTGATTTTAACCGCCGCGACATAGCTGAATCGTTGCTGCCTTATTCTATGGCGGTTCCCATGACTTCTGTGGCAGTTTTACGGCTACTGAATTTGATTTTATTCGCGGCGGTTATAACCGCCGTGAATAATTTGATATCCATGGACTGTAAAAACCATCTTGAAATTCAGTAAAACCACCGCAAGATGAGGCAGCTGCAAAGATTTCCTTAAACCGCTGTGAAATGGAAAAAACCGCCGCAAATAGATTGTTGATGCCGTATTAGGTGGCGGTTTCTGTAAACCGCTGCCAAACCATGCCGCGACGGTTTAAACCGCCACGAAACGCAAAAAAAAACTGCCACTAAACAGAGATTCTATTATAGTGGATTTAAAATGTTTTATTTGTTCGGGGTCTTAAGAACAACCTCACTAGCATAAGTCAGTTGTGTGATGAAGGATTCCTTGTGAATTTTAGGAATGACAAGTTCTTAGAACACAATTCCAAGGTAGAGTTTATAATTTTTTTCCCATAGCCAAGAGAATGTATACACACTGAAATTAGAAGACCATAGGATCCAAGATCTACCTTGTCTTAGTGCAATGGAAGAACATTCTTGGTAACGACATAGAAGGTTAGCTCACTATAACCTTATAACCCTATGTAAACATTAAAAGAAAAGACTTGGTAAGGATATACCGAAGCATAGATTTGATTCTTCAAAATTTGGTGATCATTGTCAATATGGTAATCAACATAAATCAAGTTTTAAATCAATCAGTGAAGTCTCAACAACCGATGCATTACATTTGGTGGATGTGGATCCTTTTGGCCCAACACAAACTGGAAGAATTGGAGGAAAATTTTATTTATTTGTTCTAGTTGATGATTACACTATATTCACATGGGTCTATTTTCTAGAAAATAAATTTAAAGCTTTTTCTTTTTTCAAATGTTTTAGAGCCCAATTTAAAAATGAGAAAAACCTTCCATTGATAACTATTCATTGTGATCATGGAGGAGATTTTCAAAATTTGGATTTTGAGACTTTTTGTACTAGAAAAGGGATTACTCATAACTTATCAACACTAATAACTTTTTAACAGAATGGCGTTGTTGAAAGAACAAATATAATTGTTCAAGAGATAACAAGAACCATGTTGAGTGAATATTCTATAGAAAAATCCTTTTGGTTTCAAGCTGTATGTACTACTTGTTATACTATAAATTGAGTTTTGATTAGCCCTTTTCTTAACAAAACTCTTTATGAGTTATGGAATGGTAGAAAACCTAGATTTCCTACATCAAGGTTTTTGGATGTATAGTATTCATCCTCAATACTAAAGATAATCATCAGAAATTCAAACCCAAATCTAATGAAGGAATTTACTTAGGCTACTCCACATCTTCTAAGTCCTATAGATTTTTAATAAAAACACTAGTATTGTTGAAGAAATAGTGCATGTAAAATTTGATGAAACTGATCCCTCTGTTTTTAAACAACCCCAACCAACATCCTCAGATGTGTTTTCAAAAAATGGTTTTCAACCCTTGATAGAAGAACCTTCTGATAATGAAAATGATCAACAAATTTTTTCTGAGACATTTACCCCAGAATATTTCATTCCATATGTTGATGTAAAGGTTTTAAAAAACCCAAATAATTTGTTTCTAAAGAATCATCCAATTGATAGTATCATTGGTGATGTAAATCAACCTGTAAGGACTAGAAGTTCCTTAATAAATGAAGTATAATATCTAGCATTACTTTCCCTATTAGAACCTAAATGCACTGAGGAAGCTTTAGGTGATGATGATTGGATCAAAGCCATGTAAGATGAGCTAAATGAATTCGAAAGGAATAAAGTCTGGGCCTTGGTTGAGAGATCTAAGGAAATTTCTGTTATTAGAGTAAAATGGGT
Source organism: Viscum album (assembly GCA_963277665.1). Taxonomy (NCBI): domain Eukaryota; kingdom Viridiplantae; phylum Streptophyta; class Magnoliopsida; order Santalales; family Viscaceae; genus Viscum; species Viscum album. The sequence continues at coordinate 1,981,794,636 of OY728143.1, read as the reverse complement.
TTTTAGAAATAACTGTGATGAAAATGGAATCATAGTAAGAAATATACCTAGATTAGTTTCTAAATTTTATAATAAAAACGAAGGAATATACTATGATGAAACCTATTCTCCAGTAGCTAGACATAAATCTATTCGCATTTTATATTCCTTTGCTGCATTCGTTAATTTTAAAAAATTTCAAATGGATGTTAAATGTGCTTTCCTTATTAGATATGTTCAAGAGGAAGTTTTTGTTGACCAACCTCTTGGTTTTGAAGATAAAAAACATCCTGAACATGTTTTCAAACTAACCAAAGCTTTGTATGGACTTAAGCAAGCCCCTAGAGCCTATTATGATAGACTTACGTGATTTTTACTTCAAAAGGGTTGTTTTATTGGAAATGATGATCCAACCCTTTTTATAAAGAAAGATAAGGAAAAAAAATTTGATTGTTCAAATATATGTTGATGACATTATATTTGGTTAAACTCAGAAATTTGTAATTGATTCATTTGTTGACCTAATGAAATCAGAGCTTCAAATGAGTATGATGGGTGGGTTGACATTTTCCCTAAGTTTTCAAATTTTTCAAAAACCATAAGGAATTTATATATCTCAACATAAGTATATTTAAAATATTCTTAAAAAGTATGGATATGACAACACTAAGAGTATTATTACTCCCATTAATACTTCAAATTTACATGATCTTGATGAAGCTGTGAAACAAGTGGAACAAAAATCATTCAGAGGAATGATAAGAAGTTTACTATACATGATATCTAGTCATCCAGACATAATGTTTTCAGTATGATTATGTGCAATATATCAATCCAATCCTAAGGAATCTCATTTAAAGCAGTGAAAATAATTTTTTTCTACTTAAATGGAACCATTGATTTAGGACTTTTTTATACATCTGGAAATGATTTTGTCTTAAAACGTTTTTCGAATGCTGACTTTGGTGGATGTAGAATGGATAGGAAATGTACATCCAAAAAATTTCATTTCTTAATCGATTCATTAGTTTCTTGGTCATGAAAAATATGACACTCAGTAGAACTTTTCACTGCTCAAGCTGAATATATAACAGCATGATGTTTTTGTCCTCAAGTGTTGTGGATACACTACACACTCACAAGCTATTGTATGAGTTTTACCAAAACAAAAAATTTGTGTGAAAATACTAGTTCCATTTCTGTAAGTAAAACCCCTACACATCTCTCTCGTAAAAAACACATAGATATTAGGCATGACTTTCTTAGGGATCACACACAAAAAGAAGATATCATTCTTCAATTTATCGGAACACAAGACCAACTTGTTGATATTTTCTCAAAAACATTACCATCTGATAGATTTGAATATATTTAACAGAAGTTGAGAATGATAACTATAAGGTAATATTCCTTGTTAACTTCTTGTTGAAACCTATCTCCTTACAGTAAAAAACTTGTTTTCATAGGGGGTACATTTTATTGTTAGTATGGAAAAAAATTCAAATTCTAAATTTTTTCGTAGTCCAGAAATTTTTTTGTAAAGAATATTTTTGTAGTTAAAATTTTTGTAATGAATATTTCGATGTAAAAGTTTTCATAATGAAGATTTCATAATCAAAATTTTTTTAACGAGGATTTTTCGTACTCAAAATTTTCATAATGAAGAATTTGGTACTCAAAATTTTCATAATATAGATTTTCATAGTCTAGAAATGTTTTTGTAATAATATTTTCTATATTTTAATTTTTTTAGTCTAAATTTTTTGTAGTTAAAATTTTTCGTAGTTATGATTTTTCATAGTTAAATTTTTTTGTAGTTAATGACCTTTTGCAGTTTAAAATTTTTTTTAGTCTAAAATTTTTCATAGTCAAAATTTTCGTAATAAAATTTTCGAAATCTAAATTTTATTAAGAAGAATTTTACTCATTACGAATAATCTTCTTGGAAATCCTAAAGGTATGATTTTTTTCCTATATTTTCATAATCATCATTTACTTTTTAGTATTTTCTTTCGGTTTTAAATTTTTTCAGATTCACCTTTCCTTAAATCTAAATAATTTTTCTTAAAAACCTCAAAATATAGGATTCTACCAAAATTGCTTTGTATCTATCATCTCATCCGTCAAATCTGATCAAAAAGTTTTTCAGCCGTTGGATCAATCAAGGAAGCTGAACCATCACCTCAATTGCCTATATAAAGGCCTCATGATGCTTGTCCCACATAGATCTCCAAGATCATGCGTGCTGAAACTCTTCCCTTCCTACATAAGCCCATTCCTAACTTCTTCAATGTTTCCTTACTTCTGAATGTCTGGCAAAGTCTCCTCTCAAAAATAAATGTCGACTGTCAATCCAATATATGAATGAAATATATACATAAAATGGTTAGTTGATCCAGTGTTTTATTCCAAATATGACTCTATCATATCTAAGAATATCAAGATTGATTTTTTGGGAGAGTTTATGCATTTCAAAACTAAAAGCACAGGATCTGGTGTATCCGATGTTATTAGTGGAGTTATGTTCGATAGTATCTTTCTTCAAGTAAGAAGGCAGAGACAAGTTCTCTTCCATGTGTTATAGAAAGACATATTCTCTTTCCTATACCAAGGCTATGAGATTCATTGAAATTTCTTATGAAGGGGAAGCTGAGTTCTGTACACACAAGCTACCTAATGTTCAAGGAAGTATTGAAAAGGAGATGTCCATAGCTTTCATTGGTCTTTTGTATGTAAAGACTCCGAAGATTATTCATTTATCTACGAACTTAAGGATTCTTGAACTATGGGTTAAAGGTTTTATTATTCCGAGTAAATGTGACAAGGATACTCTGAAGAAAAGTTACATCTACATTCTGGATTTCGTGGTGAATTTAATGAAGATAAATTTGGTTATGTACATTCTGGTTACAATTGAGAATATCAAAAATGGGAATTTGAAATGTCAAATTATCATTTATCCAGCTATTCTGTCAAAGATTATTTTTTGGTCTTTAGAATCCTTTAATATTCTTTATAGTTCTATGTCGAGGAATTGAAAAGTCATGTTGTTGAGTGATGACGCCTTAAGACGGATGAATGTTGTTTTTTCCAATGAATCTGATGAATTCTATGATTTTCTTGAAGAGGAGGTAGAAGCATTGTCAAAGAAACAAGAGGTGGCTGAAACCTCCAAAAAGGATGGAAGGAAGTGAAAAGTGAAAGAAGTTGTAGCGAAATATAAAACTTCATTGCATAAGGAAATCTATTCAGCACCCTTGAAACCAAAGAAACTAAAATTTTATCCTGATGAAGTATTAGCAATGTGGAGAGAAGATAATAAAAATCAGAAAGAAGGAGAGCTTACATTTGTCTTGGACCTTGCTGAGGCAAAATCCTTAAAGGAAAAGGCTGATGAGACTCTTGAGAAGAAAAAGAAAGAGGGAAAGCATAAGAAAAAGATGTTTGAGGCTAAGATAATTCAATATCTTCTATAATGATGTTGAGATAGTATCTGAGAAAATTAGGGTACCATAGTCTTTTTTGATAGAACCTTTACCAAAGACTCTATGAAAGAAATTTTTGATTTCGGAAAAAGTTCAAGAAAACAAGTCAAATAATAAGAATAAGGGAGTGTTGATACTGAAGATTTGATAAAACAAGTTGAATATTTTCATGAGAAGGATAATCTCTTTGAAAAGTTATTAATTCGAAATTCTGAAGCCGAGCCTTCCAAACATGCCACCCTAGGGAAAGATGAGAAGAGTGGAGAAGAGGTCAACACATTTTCTGAAGAAGAAATCTCCAAGCATGATTTCATTCAGCCAGAGGGTATTGAGGCAGAAGATGAGAAGGAAGAAATTTATGAAGATAAAATTGTTGAGCTATAAGATAGTGAACATGAATCACCCAATCAAGATGAAATCATTATGAAAGCTGATAAGGGAAAACATGTGGTAGTTGATACACCTTTAAAAACTATGGTGAAGATGAAACAAGTGGGTTCTTCATCAAAGAGGAAGGATGCTGAGATTGAAAAAGAATCCTCACCAACCAAAGTCTCAGATATGGAATCGTCCTTTCTTGGACATGATTTTATAGTTAAATCCTTGAAAAATCTTGTTGGAACTATTGCTTTATTCCCAAAAATAGACTCAAGGTGTAAAAAGTTGCAGCATATGCTAAATCAAAAATCATATTCAGTATCCATGGTGATGGATATGTGTGTCAAAATTGAGGCTGACTTCGAAATTGTCTTCCTAAATTATGAATCCTATAAAATATCATGAATGAATATGACTAGTTGGTCAAAGAAAACTGTTGAAGATATGAGAATTCTTGATGAGTTTGAAGATAATGTCAAGGATTCTTTTGAAACCGAAGATGGTAAGATCAAGGATCTCACTAATTCTTCTAAAAAAAGATATCTCTTAAAGAAAATACTCAGAAGCGGGAAGTGAAATATCTGATTGAAAAATTGTATTCAGTTGCTCAGAGTTGGAAGAGGGAATGGGATCTCACAATTTAGATTCAAGAGAAGCATGCTAAGAAAGAAGAAGTTCTGAAGGCCCGGGAAGAATCTCCTAAGACTCGGGAAGAGAAAATCAAAGCCTTATAGAATAAATCTAAAGATCATTATTAGTTTCTCAAGCATGTAGAAGAGGATCACAATGAGCTCAAAAAGTTAAAAACCATAGTGAAGAAGTTGATGACAAAGGACAAGGAAGGATAATTTTTTTAAAATATGATCTTCTTTTGTATTTCTTTCCTTGTACAAATTTTTTTGATCATAATTGAATTTTGGTTGCTCTTCATATATTTTGTTTTTTATTGCTAATATTTTAGGTACCTTATTTTCTTTTCCATTCCCTGTATTCCTTTTTGAAAATCACAAAGGGGGAGAAATTAATGTCATAAAAGAATACTAAGTAAAGATGAAATTTCCCTAAGATTGGGGGAGTTCATCTAAGGGGGAGTTTTCATCATAAATACTTTCGTATGAAAGTCAATGAAAATCGCATTCCGGAAATTAGAATAAAATACTTAGTGGTTCCAAAGCCTAAGGGGGAGTTAGTTGTATTCACTATAATCCCTAATTAAAAGGAGATAAGTTTTATTTTCCAGCCCATAAAATTTCCAAGTCATTGTATTCTTTTTTGTATGGATGTTTGTGCTTTCCAAAAAGGGGAATATTGTTGACTCGATAAGGTTTCCTAATGAATTTTCCATTCCATCATGTATTGAAAATCACAAACACTATTTCTTAAGGCCAACATCTTTTTACCTATGTTTTATTCTAATAAGGAAAATTTATCTTTACCATGTCTTCTTTGTTCATATTTTAATTTTGTTAAATCTAACTCATTTTATTTCTAAGTGTAAAATTAGGTTTCATATTGAAAAACCACATAATCCTATAAATACTTGGATATAGAGCATTCTGTTTCAGGATCTGAATTCACGTTCTAAGTTCCCTGAATTCAGACTCTGAATTATTATGAATTCAGAATCCAAATTCTAATGAATTTAGACTCTGAATTCTTATGAATTCAGACTCCAAATTATTATGAATTCAGACTCCGAGTTCTCTGAATTCAGACTCCAAATTCTTATGAATTGAGACTCCGAATTCTTATAAATTTAGACTTTGAGGTCTCTTAATTCAGACTCCAAATTATTATGAATTCAGACTCTGAATTCCTATGAATTCAGTCTTCGAGTTCTCTTAATTCAGACTCTGAATTCTTATGAATTTATACTCCGAATTCTTATGAATTTAGACTTTGAATTCTTATGAATCCAGATTGCAAATTCTTATGAATTCAGACTCTGACTTCTCTGAATTCAGACTCTGAATTCATCAGAATTCAGGTTCATAATTCTATGGAATTCAGGTTACAAATTCTCTAGAAAACAGAATCTGAATGTCAATGTATTATAGACACCGATTGTTATTTTTCATAAACTCCAAACATTTATTTTTTACTTAGACTCCGAAAAATAGATTTAGATAAGCAACCATATTGTTCTTACCCATGTTATAGATATGAAATGATGTCATACAATCTGTTTCTAACTTATCTTTGTTTGAGTGAAATGTGTATAGGTCTCTCCAAAATTCAAGGAAAATATGATCATTGGAGGAGGGAGAAACCATTAGAGATGTGCCTATAAATAGGAGCTCATTTTAATGAGCTCACAACTTTTCAATGAACGTTGATCACTCTAGAGACCCCATGTTGTTGAAGTGATTTCTAGGGACAGATACCCTCATGCTTAGTGTGTACTGAACATCTTGTTCAGATTTCTTCGTGCGACTCTGATTGTAGCTGTGTACAATCGAGGGCTTCTGGGGATAGGAAGACAGAGGTGTTGACTACCTTAATGTTCAAGGACTTCCTTGGAGCGGAAGACAGACGTGCTGACTACCTTGATGTTTGAGGGATTGTGGGGATTGAAAGATAGATTCTGATATTCCTATTGTGGGCTTACCCTGTGGTGGGTAAGATAGACTTTCTTGAAAGTATAAATCAAGGGACCTTTACCCAAGGTTGTTGGATACCCTACACTTTGGGTTAAAAGTTTCTCTACTTGTTACTTGTATTGATTTGAGTTTATTTTCCCCTGCATTTTGATTAATAAGGAAAGTACAACTATATTATACTTCCTTATTCTTATATACTCTAATAAGTAAGAGTCTATATGCTTTTTCGTAGAATATTTTTCCTTGTAAACTTTTCCAAAGATTCATTTCCGGAAGCAAATTTCACAAACCAAGAATGTTTGTAGAACTAAGATGTCTTGTGAATTTTCCTTGTTTAACTTTGTTAAACATAGTTTTTCTTAAGAATAAAAAAGAAAGTTTTTATACCAACTTTAAAGGTTCCAAAGGAATTTTTAAACTATATAATTCACCTCCCCCCACCTTTGTATATTGAGCATCTACATTCTTATTTCGATCCTACACTCACACTCTCATATCACACTCAAAATTAATACGTGAAGTATTAAAACATAAAATAATAATTCACGCGTATATTTATGAGATTTATATACAATCTGTCTCCTATAAATTATCATATAGTGCTTGTTATCCCACAATCCTACACATAGATAATCTATTATTGTCTAGAATTACCTCAGTAAAGGGGATCGCCTTGAACCCTATATATTTGGAATTAAACTGATTTTTCAAGAACTAAATTGATATTCTTATATATGGGAACCTACTTATTTTTCTGTCCAAAACCATATTCATTTGGGTCATTTGTGAAGTAAAATCAATAAAATGTACAAGTTTCTTCTAGAATAATCATATTAGATCTTCTTCCTTAGTCCAAAAAATCTTCTATAGATACCTCTCTCTATAAATTTCATATAAATATCTTCATTTTTGTTTCACGTCTTATTCATTAAAAACATCGACCAAAAGGATATTCAATAGCACTAGTGTTGGGACATTTTTTACTCGGTCGCTTTTCTCTTTCTCTTATCCATTATTTAAGGTACTCTTTCAAACTATTATTAGATCTCTCAAGCCCTTGATAAATAAATTATTCAATAGACTTACTTTTTCTTAATCTATTTCCATACTTTTTTTCTTCTCATGATTTTCACAACATTCTATCATGCACTTTTTCATTAAGTGACTCACCTTTTTTTATTTTAAAATTTAGATTATCCATAAGGATAATATTATATAATTTAAATATAGAAATTATCATTATAATCAATCATTATTGGTTTACATTAAATATGTATTCATTTAAAATTATTATTTTTTTGGACAAATCCACTAAATTTTATTTTCAATGGGGGGAAATTAATTTTATTATGAAAAACTCCTCTAATATCGTTAAAATATTTCCACATTTAATTCATATGAGGATATTATATTTTTATTACCATCAATATTTCAAGGAATCTGTAAACCATTTTTGATGAATCTAATTAAACATTATATAATAATATTATAGTGAAAAACTTACCTCACAAACCAATATAATTCTTAAAAACTAAGCACTATTGTTAGGAAGAATCATTACATATTTAATAAATCATCACAATATTTATTCAATAAATAATATCACAATATTTTCAAGATTTAATCATCACTTGGAAATATATTTTAATCTTACATGACCCAAAAAATGATATTATGTATTCTTTAATAACTCTGGTTACTGTTACTCAACATTAGAGATGCTCTCAAGAGATTCGTACATGTTCTAAAACCTTGGATTTACTCTTAAGAAATAACAAAATTAATCTTACAAAAGAAATGAAACTTTAGATTTGACATAAAATATCACCATATTAATTTCTTATGATTCAAGTTAATATTATATACTATATTGTAAAATAATAGTTGCCCTTATATATGTTTAGGGATATATTACATATCACCATTTAGATATTTCATATCATAGTGAAAATATGCCAAAATATTATCAAATCTTATTTAATGAGATCTTATGCATGCCTTTCACATTTTTATAATCTATCTAAGAAACTATGTATTTTATTAGTACTTTTTAAAATTAAACATTATTTATTTTAAAATATTTATTTTTCTAGTTTTAATTTAAAACCATTGATATTATATATTACCATTTTCAAATATCCCACACCAACTCAGAATTCCAAAAATTCTTAAACACAACTCAAAACTTCTGTAAAATTACTCAAGCCCTTAGACATATCTCAAAACACATTAAATTACATTATCAATTCATTTTTATTGCATTAATAACTTTAATAAATTTTCTAAACAAAATGAAGCATTAAAAAATCATTTTGAGTACCAGAAAAAATTTGAATTGTCTCAATAATTCAACTTAATATCCAAAAAACATACTCAATAACAGTGTATTAATAAATTATCAAATAATGCATCACCTATCATACCTCATATCAAGTTTACATATTTCTTGATAGAGATACCATTTTCAAAATTTAATATAATCCATGAAACTCAACTATATTTTTCTTCTCAAAGAGATAATAGATTCATCCCAAAAACATCCTTAAATTTATAGATATCTTGGAATGTTACAAATATATATCAAGTGAATTCATAGAAATTCCATGATAAAAAATTATTCATTCCATCATATTCCTCTTAGAATAATCACAAATATATAGTTAAAAGTACTTATAAAACCTATATTGTATTAATTTTCTCTCATCTCACTAATAACTGTATTCTAGATTCTCCCTTGAATTTTAATATCCAAATTCATCAAGTATTAATGATCTTTATATTCTTTACTAAGATCCATTATGATAGTAACTTATTCTTCTTATATCAATATTATTTTCCAATATGTGAATCTATCCCCATATTTTTTCATTGGAAGATGGAAACAACACATATAATCTATTGGAACTAAAATCTGAATCTCAATAACCTCAACATAGTGTTTCCTTCAATATTCCCATTTTTTAGATCCTATTCTTCATTCATCATCTTTAATTATTACATATTTTAATACTTTCTTGGGTACATTAGTATTATTTTAATACATTCATATAATTATATGTTGACATAATATATTATTGATAATAAAATATAAAACATCATCATCTAATTAAATAGTAATATGCCCCATTGGATTTGTTGTCAATATCCATAATGAAAATGTACGTTAGTATATTTCAAATCATTTTATTATGATTATTACCCGAATTAACAATATATATAGTGGATAAAACCAAATTTGAGTAATTAATTAAGAAACACCAAGTCTACATGACCAATTCTTGATGTAAAAAAAATGTTTCTAATCAACTTCCCATCACTGTTTTTTTATCCAAGTATTCCTTAAAATATTCTAACATTTATTTTTATTGAAAAAACAAATTTTATCCCTTTAATATTAAAATTACTTCCTTTAAAAAATATGGGAACATTTAATAACAATAATATTGATAATAAAAAGTTTAACAACTTTATAAAATTATCATAATCATATCAAATAAATTTTTTTAGAGGTTTTCTCAAATTTTCTTCACAAGAATTGGTATACATTAAAATCCCCATTATGAAAGTTTATTTTTACTCCAAATTTATTATATTAATCTAATTCTATTAGTATCATTCATAAACTAGTGATAATTATGTTTGGTTAACCAAATATATATAGTACCAATTTATATATTATTTACATAGTATGATCATCTCTTCTGTTCTCCCCATAAATATATTCGTCACCTATAATTCCTTTTAAAAGAAAAAAATAAAATGTATAAGGGAATACGGTGGCTTTACAAAACATTTATCAGTAAGATATCCATGGTTTAGATTGGTTTATCAACCAAGAAAATATTTCCATTATATAACCAATGTTGAGATAACTATTTATAATTTATCCCTTGATTTTCTAGAGAGTAACTTCCCTGAGTAATATAAACTTCTTGCTTATTTTTTTCCTTTTTTTGTGAAGATTGTTTATTTACTTCTTCCAGTATATCATAAAATATTTTTTTTATCTACTACAGTTTCCTCATCATGTCCAATTGTGTTAGAAACATGATCCTGAAATATTTTAAAACATGATCATATTTATTAAAAATTTCATACAATGTTTCAAGATTCATTGGTTTACCTACTTTTAGAAACATCTTATGAAATTCAAACTCTTCTTCATTATCAATAGTGCCTTCGATCAAAGAAATCCCTTTATTTCATCCATGGACTGATTTTTATTCTTTTAAAATAAAATTTTCTTCCATTAATACCAATACTCCTGGATTATTTAAAATAGTCTATGGTGTATCATTTTCTTATAAAGTAGAAGAAACATATCTTGTTTGGGGAAGCATCCTTCTTAGATTTTATTGGAATATTTTTTTAATACCTTCCATTTTCTTACATCCAAAATTAAAATAACCTTTCTCTTGACTATTTCTCTGTTTTTATTTTGAGATTATTAATTTATTATCTTAGGAATAATTCTAGACAGTTATGAAACAAAATTCATCATAGTAGTGACCACCTTTACTAAAATTTTCACATAATGTTTTTTTATTTTGGGATTGTTTTGATTCAAAAAAGTACATCATATTATTATTTTTTAAACATTTAGTTATATTATTATTCTTATCATAATATAGGTCTTACTTTCATTGTATAAGTTTAAATATCATGAAAAAATCAAATACCTTATTTCCTAAATCTTTCAAAACCCTGACATTAGCCAATAAAACTTTATTTCTTACATTTAAACACAATAAACCTAGTTTCTAAATCATTTTATTTTTCTATGAAAACAATTTTATCTTGACCACAATTTGGGAAAATAAAATTGTTATACAGTCTTAAAACTACCTTTGATGTAAAGGTGGGTTGATTATAATTTTTCTCGACTCATATTTGTCTAAAATTTACATTATAACAAGAAATTTATATACAAATTGTAATATTACAAACATTGTTTTATAAAACTAGGATTATATTTTTTGAGACTATTATAGATTTATTTTAATATAATTTAAAAATCCAAATTTTAATATTTTGATATATTATAATAATTTCATCAAATATATGCAAGGAATTAATCTTTCTCTCAACAGTTTGTGAATAATCTGCTTCTTCCTCTTCTGGATTCCTCAATTTTACTTCCTACTCATGAATCATTATGTTGTGAATATTCTTATTATCATAAAATAACTTCATTATTTATTCACCATGTTTATTGATCATATCTTCAATCTTCTAATGTTATTCATGCATCTTGAATTTCTCATTTAATGAATTCTAAATATATTTTCATCTTATATGATTTTATCTCTATATGAGAATTCATGACATTAAGGTTATCCATTTATTTTTATTCCAATTCATAAAAAATATCATCATTACCTTTACTAGATACATGTTTCTCCAAGAAAACATTAAGAAACTCCTTCTCAATTATGGATCACCATTCATAGTTCTTTACATTTTCTTCAGTTTCATCTTCTACTTTTTCTGTGAGATTAATATTTAAAAACACCAATTATTTATTCCTACAAATTATACTCTTATTTAAGTTAGATGACAACCACATATAAGTTTATAAAATATCTACAAATAATGGAAATAGCTTATTTACAATAATTATGAAAGGTTATTTTCAAATCCACATATAAATCACCACATAATTAATTTGAAGAATAATATTTCATAACTCGATTTTGGTTCATCCTGTGTACAGTTTCGGGAAAAATATTTACTTCATATTTTTTTAATGATTTTGAACCATTTCATATATGATTATTGTATATATTCTCACTATTTTCTTTTCTCACAAATTCTTCTTATTAGTTTACAGATCTTATTTCTATCGAATTATACCTTGTGGAAGTTAATATTTCTTCCACATTTCTCCTGAGGGATATCATATTTAATTTTTTAATTTATTGATTATTACTTTTATTCCAAGTATTATAATAGATAGATTTAAGATCAACAGTTGAGATATCCTCTCCAAGTCTACAAATCAAATTGTTTTATAAATAGAAACTAAAAATGTAAAATCTTCCATAGAAAAGAATAAAATTATAAGGAAAATTAAACACCTAGTTAATTTTTGAAATATTTTTCTTCAATTCATTTAAACATTTTGAATTGTTTTATTTCAAACCAAAATGAATATAGCTTGAGTTATATGAAAGAACCAAGTTATTAATACTATTTACACAACACCAATTTAATATTGAGCTACAAAAAACACTTATATTAGCATGTGGTACATGGAAAACTATGTTCGGATGGTGTTAAACATACTTTCGTGTTCCTTTGTTAACTTGAGTGACATGAAATATCAGGATTATCTGAACTACAATGTACTATAAATATTATTATTAAAATATTATTATAGTTTTTACCTAGACCATGTAATAGTGGTTATGAATAATATTAATTAAGTTATGAAAATAGTGTTTGCGCATTTATATAATAATAATTATTTTTTGACCAATTAAATAGAAATAAAAAAACCCCATTGAAAATATAAGAATGATTTTGATGGAAAACTATATTTGTGTAATAAAACATTTTTTACCTCAGTAAAATATTGAAAATACTTTTAATAAATAATTTATATATATATATATATAGGTTTATATTCTATTCATTCAACTAATTAACATTCTTATTATGTTGATTCTAGATAGGATATAAAAACTAAAACAAATTTTACACTTAAATATATTTTTTCCTAAAAGTTAATTTTACCACCATTTAATGGCGCACCTATTTTAAATATAAATTTTTACACTCTTACAAATTATATTTGATAACAAATTTTTCAATTTTTAAATAGGAAAATAGAAATTATTTTAGGGTTAATTTTTTTAATTTTTCTATGATGTTTCATTTTTTGATGAACGGTGAAAAATATTTAATTTAAATTCTAAATTAAATTTTCATCTAGTTTATTTAGCCAGTTAAATTATATTTTAAATTTGTATTATAGTATATTTAGATCAATTATAAATTTATTAATCCAATTTATGTTGTTGGAATCAATTGAAAAATTAAATTAGCTATAAAAAACAATTCAATCTTCTTCTTATTTTCACTTTAATAACTTGTTGCCTTATCCCTTATATGGGATTAATTTTAAATTAAATTTTGGTCACTTATGTGTTTATAATTTAGAAAAATATTATCCACATTTTTCACAAACATAATTTCTAATTTATATTAATTTCAACTTAGTTTCTGACCAAAATGATTAGTGAAAGTATTTAAATTTAATTATATTGAATAAGGTAAAAACGAGTTTACTTAGTGGTTAAAAATTAACTTAAGGGGAAAATAACCTAGAAACATGTTCAATATAAATTTTCCTGACATATTTCTACCATATAATCCATTTTATATAACATTATAAATTACTTGAGTCACATTATTGAAGATATACTTCTCAATAGTATTTTCATTTTTTTAATTACAAAAATGTCTTTCCTCCTCCACTATAAAATGGTACCTCCCCCCCCCAATTATTCACACCTATCCAGATCTTTGGACCATGTAAACCCATCTAGAATAATCTACTAACGTCCATCCTTTCATCCTAGAAGTCTCATTTTGGCCTAAATAAAACCAAGTTAGTCCTTTGGAATAATCCAAAATAAGTTACCAAAATAAGAGGCAATATCCTTCAACAAAGACTTTAGTTTTATATCTTTATCCAAACCATAAATTATTCTTATTATACGATTATATAATATCCTCAGTATACTCAATATACTTATATGTTAATATTTAATGTTTCATTCCTAAACATACATACACATACATTAAATGGGATATTCAATCATCATTCTTGTGTAAGGAGGACTATCTCCTAGGGAAGTGATGTCGTTTGTTCTTCCATTACAACCTTTCAAGGATAGTAATAATGATAAAAATAATTTTTTTTATATGACATATATGATATATATTGTGTATTTATTATTTTTTATTTACTATATAACACATAACTTCATTTTTTCATTTTGTAGGAATATGATTACTTCTTTTGTATATGTGTGGACTACTGCCTCCTCAAAGTGATATGATTTCTTCCCACCTTACATGGAATGTATTAAGGATGGGTATAGTAAATGTATATGAAATATATTAAAAAAGAAGTATTCTTAAATTATGATATATATATATATATATATCATTTACTTTCTTTCATTCAATACGATAAGAAAAAGGGAACAACGTTCATCCGTACGTATGACCTACTGTATCCATGAATGGTTCTTGCCATTTAATATTTATATCTTTTTTAAAATTATTATAAATACTTATATGTTGAATATATATGAAATATATATCATATGTTTCTTTTATTAAATAATTAAATCATGATCTATGTAATAGGATTAAGAATAAAAGGTTAAAACATATATGTAAAACCAAGTGGTTATTACGAGAAACGTAACTTTAACATGAAATTATTAATAAACATGTAATAAAAAGTCATAATAAATTCATAAATGGTAAGTTATATAATAATATTACTTTTTGGTATATTTATAATAAACTTATATTTATTATATAGAATGTTTTAACATGTGTGAATAAATTATAGACTTATGGTAAGGGTTTTCTCATCTCACTTTTATTTTTTGTGAGATATATGCGATATTAACCACTTGTTATTGTTTTTTGGTGTATATATTTCCCTATTAAATTTTATATCATGAATTTAATTCAATTCATGATATTAAAATTTTAATTTTATATTATTATTTTACATATCTCATGATTTGAAACTTACTCAGAGAGTAAAGGGATTTCTAGTCACACGTTTATATCTATAAGGCTTATTTCATATTCAACATTAATTTGATTTTTGAGGATTATATACTTCACATAAAATTATTATATGATTATATAATACATAAATTTAGGTTTATTTATATATCCATTGGATGATCTTCATTTCACGGGGTCTACGGTTAAAAGTTACCAAATCTGTAAAGTATTCTTGTCACAAATTTCTTTATCTGAGACACACATTATGTTGTGTACCTATATAATTTTAAAAGGTCTATATACCACCCATTTTATTGTTTATATATTGATTATAATAATTTTTATTTTATTTTATACTTCATTTAATTTTATTCTTTCATGGGGATTCTGATTCAAAGTTACCAAAGTGACAAGAGTCTATTTCTACAATCACACTATTTATCGGGATTGTTTAGGGTTACTCTTCCATTAAATAAATATTATGATCAATATCTCAATAATTATCATAAATTTTATTATCCACTGTTTATTCATGAAATATTCTGGTAATATTTCCATTATTATACTCTTATTACTTTAGATAATTAATAATAAAAATTAAGCAAATATGACTTTATTTCTCTTTTCAGTCGAAAATCAACTTTCCACCAAAACCATGTTTTCAAAAAATATTTTCATAAATGCTTTAAAATGATTATTAAAATAAAATTTTAACCATGTTTTACCTTTATATTAAAAAAAATGAAACGTAATGTTCTTTTCATATTTTGATCAAGGCACTTTTCTAAACATTTTACGGTGCAAAAGGAATGTTCGGCATGTACAGATTTACTTATTGTCATAACTTTCATTTCCTTGAAGATTCCTTTAAATGTTTACTAGGTTAATTTTAAATAAACTTTTTTGCCTAGTATTCTATAAATTATTTTTTTTATGTTTTTTGAAAAAAATATTACAAATATTTAATGTTCAAAAGCTGTTTTAAATGGTTTTTAAAGCTTCATTTAAACGTTTTGAGGGTAATTTTCAAAGGGGAAGGTTTTAAAAAAATTGATATAAAAATAATTTTAAAAATAGGAAAGGATTTTTATCATGTTTCGTTTTAAATGATTTTCATAATCTTTATTTATAATATTTCCAATTTGGTTTTTAAAAAAACGATTTGGAAAATGTTTCATGTTTTAAAGAGTGATTTTCAAGGAAATATTAATTTCCTTAAGAAATTTTCCATGTAATCTTTCAAAATCATTATCTATATAACATGACATCCTTTTATATAGTTTATGCTTTACTAGGGATAGGATCTAAGTACACTATTATTAGTATTTATTTTAATGGTTAATGATTATGATGAAAATTTTTTAATGAAACTTGTTTCTCTTCCACTAGTTATACCATGATTAAACCAAATTACTTTAGAGGGTTATTCTATAATGAATTGATTATGAAACCTATATATCTTCCCCGTGTTATTATATTATAAAATATTAATAATACACATTTCATTTCATGGGTTATGATATTATGTTGAGAAAATCTATCTCTTTTTATGGGTCATGATACGATGAGTGTTTATTACCTTGTCAAACACGTATATATGACTTCATTATCTAATGGTTCAGACCTATATAACCCTCAAATTAATTAGGTAATGGTAAATATTCTATTAGCTCGAAGGTTACATGGAATGTAATCCCAATCAAGTAACAATAGGGTATATGGTATGGCATGCCAAGCCTATAACAAGAGGGTATACAGGAGGGCATCCCAATCCCCAAACAAGAGGGTGTACGAGGGGGAATCCAAAGCCCGTAGTAGGAAGGTACATGGGTGGTAATCCCAAACCCATAATAATAGTGTACATGGGAGTTAATCCTAGAACTATAATAGGAGGGTGCAGTGAAGGGAATACCAAACACATAAGAAGAGTGTACAAAAGAGGTCATCAGAATCGCAAAACTAGACGGTACATAGGAGCACAACCCAAGATTGAAGATTGTACATGGATGATTAACCCAAGACTAACATGTTTTGATGGTATTGGTAGGTATCCATGACATAGGATTTTATATGATTATGTGTATTATACAATTCCATGTTTTATTCATATGTTACTCCCTCATAAATTCTTCTCTTAATTCACTTATGATTCATGTCTTATATAATGTTAACCATTGAGCCATGAAACTTGATTATGATCTTTATATGCATGGTATGATCTTCTAAGGTTATGTTCATGTTCTCATACCATTATGATCATGTTAGGAATATATATCTCCCTTGTTTTCCTGTAATGATCTTACAAGAATATCAATATCATATGTTTCCTATCCCTATGTTATGATGAAAGGTTTTAATTATGAGTACTAATAGGGGAGATCATTAAGGGAGATGTTGAAGATTTTTCACTGAGTTAGAAGATTATGTTTCCAACTTTCCAAAGATGCTAAACTATTAAATTCCTTGGGCATGTGCTTTTTTAATGTAATATATATTCATATAAAATTATGTAATATACACGTTTCATAAGCCTGGTTTTCTATTAAAAAATACAGCTCTGGTACTAATTATTTTTACCACATGACCAGTGAAATCACACTAAAAGGGCAGTGAATCGGTGTGGATTTATTTTTAGAATTAAAACCTTTCGTTCTTTTCAACTATATGAATATTATAGTTAATGTATCTCATAATATCATCTTACACTCATGATACATATAATAAGTATAAATCCCCTTATAGAACAAGACACAGAAATATTTATGACATTCAGTCAAAATATGTGATTTTGTCCTCTATGTATGGTTGTAATCAAACACCACACACATAGTTCATATCTTATTACTAATAAAACCCAGGGGTAAATGGGTGTCCTTTAATAATTAATATTTGGACCCAACTATATTATATTCATGAAACTAAACATATTTTGAAGCACTAACAGACTCTTCATAGACACTAACAAGAACCTTCTCTTTCATCCAAAACCATGTTAATCATGATCTTTATTAAAGTAAAATAAACAGTTATAAATATTATCCTAAAAACTAAGTATATTTTATCTTCTTCCTTAGTCACAATAATATTATATGGTTGTATATCTCTTATTTGCGGATAAATCTCTTTATGAAAACCTCACTTATTTTTTATTAATAAATTTTACACATTAGAAATTCAATGGTGGTAGTGTCAGTATCTTTTTAAAAATATATCATTTGTAATGTTTATTCTTTAGCACTCAAATTATTATTATTTTAAATATATTTGGATATTTAAAACATTTGATGTATTAGTTATTCAATAGAATCACCTATCTATACCCCTTATTCCCTTTCAAGTTTTCCACAAAAATATTAGATCACCTAATTGCATGATTTTTAACGACTACGTAACCTTTTATTTTCATTACAAAACTTGTATTATTCATGAGTGTAGTATTACATAATTAAAATCTTGAAATTATCTTATAAATATAGCATCATAATCTTCATATTAAAAAATCCCCATATTTCTAATCCTAAATTCAATAAAAAACACCTACTTTTATTTTTAAATACTTTAAATAAATCTTCATATTCATACCTCTTCTGATATTGTTCAATGATTTACTCATTAAAATCTTCCAATGATCTCATATTATACTTTCATTAAATATTATATGAAATATATGCCATCTTTTCCCTAAATCCATAAGCACATGAAATTATAATATTGTAATGAAAATCATTATCTCACTATATAAACTCATTATTAAATATTCCGCACAAATAATGTCTTGAATTGTATCTTAATTCATAAATCATTAGGATTTTTATTTACTAAATAATATCACAATGACGTCATAAATTAATATACACCTAGAAATACATTTTAATCTTATATATAACTTCAAATTGTGTTAAATATTCCTTGAAAATATGGGTAACACTTAAGTATCATCTAATTTAATCTTGAAAGTGAAAAATTCACCTTATGTATTCTCTAGAACTTTTGAGTTACCCTTATTTATAATAAAAATCAATCATATGTGAAAAATGAATCTTTGGTGTTAATATTACATATCACTGGATTAATATTCACTATGACATGAGTTAATATAATATACCTTAGTGTAAACTCATAGTTAATCGGATTTATATTCTGATATGTAATACCTATTATCAATTAGATTTTATGTATCATAGAGAAAACACAACACAACTTTTCCAAATTTATATATATAAGATCTTATAATTGTATTTTTCATTCCATATCAAGGATATTAGATATAAAGTCAGTGCATTTAAAAATTTTACTTAATCTATTATTACATAGTTTCTTCGCTCATTTTCCTTTTGAACTTCAGATATTATATATTTCAATTTTCAAATCATCAAATCAAAATAAAAATTCCAAAAAAACTTCAAATGAACTATAGACATCTTCAAACATCCTTATCCACTTGAAAATATCTTAAAACACATTAAATTACATTAATGGTTCATCATACAGCCATAAAAACCTTCATAACAGTCCCTAAACTAACATTTCATTAACAAAATCATTTTGAATACCTCAATTAATCTTAGCTTCCGTAATAATTCATCTCATATTCATCAAATATCATAAATATTAGTATATTAGTTAATTATACAATAATGCATCACATATATATCACCTTATAATAGATTCATATATTTCTTCATAGAGATTTATTATCCAACAATAATTATACATAATGAAATTAAATTGAATTTTTCATCTATATTTTCTAATTAATTCATTCCATCATTTTCATTCAATATATAGAAATCTTAGAATATTTCAAAGTCATCTCATGTGATTCCTAGACCTTCCATGAAAAAAATCTTAATAACATCAACTTCCTCTAAAATTGATTAATAAAATTTTGTATATAGTTCTTGAATAACTTATCTATAATTCAATATATTCATTTTTTTAATAATAAATATATTATAAATGCTTCCATGAATATGCATATCCTAAATTTTGAATAAGTAGAAATACTCATAAAATTTCCACACATCAACATGGAAGTAACTTGGTCTTCCTATCTCAATCTTATTTTATAATATCTGAATAAATCATCATTGGCATGTATAATTTTGGACAATAACAACAAATATCATCCATAGAAACTCTATGCTATAACTAATTAATCCAAATATCATGTGCTCTTCAATATTCATATTCATTAATAAATTTTCGTTATTTTTAATATTCAATAATACCATATTGACATCCATTCATGTTTAATTCAATCTTATTATAATACTCTCATCTCATCACATATTGTTTTTATTTCTTATTGAATAAAAAATTAAACACACCACCATCCAAGGGACCAAAACTACAAAATCAGGATACATGTGGATTTTTTTATGTAAGGAAAGAATGTCATATATAACCCCAATAGGATAAGGTTCCTATATTTATTGTTATATTTTAATTACACATAGCAAGAGATCCCTAAATATTTGTATATCAGTGTAATAGTATTAAAATAAACCATGTGATATATGGGATAAATAGAAATACACTCAATAATCGAATATTCAAATATTATATAATAACCATAGTTTTCTATCTAAATTGATAACTGATAGAATAAATTGCAAATAAGACCCAAATATCTAGTAAACTATGGATCTTGACCCACTATTGAGTTTGATGTAATTTAAAAGGTTCATCATTTTAATAATAGAAAATTTAACAAAAATGATTATTAAATTATAATAAAACATGACACTAATATTATAAATACTTATGATTTATAAATAAAATGGAATCATAATAATCAAAATTATCCTTGAGGTCAACTATAATGAATGATATCCTTAATGGTCGAAAAATTGAGACACTTAAAAAAATTAATAATCTTTCATAAGAAAGAATAAATTATTATGTGTTAGAGAAAGGATTTTTTGATAATCTGACTAGGGATGTTGTTCAAAAAATTGAATTATATGCTTGTGTTTAGAATTTTAAGGACAAAAATGATGTATCAAATATCATCATTGTATCCATGGAGTCTAATCTTCAAAAATAACATTATAACATGTACATGTTGGATATTATAGATAACCTCAAAACGTTTTATTGGGAACAAACTATAAATGATAGGTATGACGTTTCAAATGTATTATTTCAATTCATGATTTATAAAGTAACATTAGTATCCACTAATGTAATAATTATTATTAGTTTAATAAATGTTTTATAGAAGTTTGGGTATATTTTATGGACTAATCTTTCTCATGATTCATTTTACAACCATCACCAAAATGTTTCTAATTCTTAAAAATAATCTAAAATATAAATTAGTTCAAAAAACATTTACTTAATACCTTAAATTTGTTTAGGATAACTAATAAATATATGGAAATTCAATTCTATATATCTTTTTTGACAGAATGGCGAGTTAAAGGATTGATCCAGAAGAAGAATATTGGAGGTTACAATTTTCATCCAAGATCATTGTAACCTAAAAGACACTTCATGAATGAGGGAAATTGATTCCAGTATAGAGAGCATGATTATTAAATAGATATTTTCTTAGAATACCTTAAGTGATTTAGATGTTAACATGACGATTCCATGTAGTATATTAATGTTATATAAATAAATTCTTCCATTTTGATGAATATATGATACAAATCACACATTAGAGAAATGTTTAAAATAGTTAAACGAGGTCAAAACCAATAAAGAGTTGATGGTTAGAGCATTATGTGTAAATTATTATGATATATATAATGGTTGTTACATCATGGATGTGTATGGACTATACTAACTCAAATCTAGATTGGAATTATAACTTTTAAAGTACATATTTTTTTCTCAATTTCGACAATTCTATAAGAGATTTGTTAATATAAATAATTTTAATTTACAGTAAATGAGATGGTAGATTTAATTCACTTGGAGTTGGATTCATTAATTTTATTAATGTTTTTTAGAGTACGATATTGAGAAAAAAAATTATCTCAGATAAAATATGTTGTTTAAGATATTTATTAAAAAGTGAAGGTAGTGTTCTCACCACTCATTAGTGGAATATTTTTATGAATAAGTCTTTCTTTTCAAAAAAAATATTTATTCAAAAAAATAAAACCCCATATATTATTCAATTTTTAATATTTTATGTATTAGATATTCCTATATATTATTCATATATTACCCATTAAATGATTTTATTCAGGGGATTTATCAAAATGTATAAGAAATATGTGGAAATAATAAAATAGATATATAAAAATTTTAAAATAATACTAAAAATGAATTAAACATAATGGTCTCTCAGGAAATCAATCATATGGGATATAATTATATGGTCACACATAAATAGTTTTTTAGAATAGTTAAAATATTTTAAGAATATAAAATATATCACTATATATAAAATGAATTCTCCTCTTTACAATTTTTTCATGTTTGATGCATATATTCATGGAGTGAAATCATAATTAACCTCTTAAAGAAATACTTTGAGTTATCCCAAACTGATTCTCATTATGGAGTATTATATTTTATAATGAAATATGAATATTAATAAGTGGTGGGTTTCATGTAGTGACATATAATATTCATAAAATAAAAAAACAATGTTCTCGATTCTAGATTACCCACTATGTATACTGCAAGGAGTTTAATGTACCATGTACTAAGAATAATAATAGTTTATAATCTATATTTAATCTCCATAATTTATATTGATATGAATTATAACCTTTATACTTTGATAAATTTCTAATGTCATCCTCGAAACTGAACTAATTAGGGGGTGGTTGGTTAAGTTTTTAATCATGTTATTGGTTGAGGTTTAACCAAGGTGGGATTTGACCTCTCATATTATATGTATTAAAGATGTGTAATCAATTTATATATGAATTCTATATCCATACTTAGATATGAGGAAAGTTATTTTGTTATCTATTTTTATAATGTTAATTTCATGTGTGCATCTATCTTGGTGAATGACATGTAATAAGTTCATTCACATGATCAATATATTCTTAATGAATCAATAATATATGAGTTCTCTATATTGTATTGATATGATCTAAATCATTAGTTCTTTAAATTTACTATATATTGGGTTTATATGATGATGAATACTTATAAGGCCCTAGACATAAACATGACACAATGTTGAGTTAAGTCAAGAATTCACATTGAATATATTTTTAGGTTTTGAGCTTTAGAGAAATAGGCTATAACTATTACATTCTACATCAAATATTACAAAGTAGACACTTCTACTCACTAGCCATTTTTTCATGAAACAAAAAATCTTTAAGAAGAAACATGGTATCGTTTTATATTTTAACTGCATAACTTTTCCTTGATCCCATCCTTGACTCTATTATTATTTATGTCCTATGAACAAATTTTCAAAACATGGGATAAGCATAAAACGCTCAATAAGGAATATAAAATTAGGAATAAAATTTTTATCCCATTAATAGTTAAAATCCATGAAAACATTTTCACAAAATCATACTTTTAACCCATAAAATATAAACTATTTAACTTATATCTTGTAATCATAATATTCTTAAAAAATCATAGAAATCAAAAAACATAAAGGTAACCTGTGAGATCCATATCATTCTTACATTATTGCTTTCACAACTACTTAGGCAGTAACATTCATGGTTATTTTTGGAATACCTTTCACAGTATATTCCTTAAATCTCCTAGGAGAAACTTTATTGTTTACCACTCTTACGTAACCCAATTAATTATAGAGCTATCTTAGGATCACCCACCCTCGGTTTATCACAGAACCACCTGAATATGTAAATAATTACCAAGAACCATAACATAATAATAACTCATTAAACAAGCTTCGAAGAAAGATAAAATTTCTAATTTTCAATCACAATATATTAGTTCAAGATATTGAAATTTTAAATCCATTTCTAAAACCAATTAAAACATTTTATAAAGAGTCCTTTGAATCAAAGTGCCACATACCACATTGAAAATTTTAAAAGAAATTTACAATATAAAACATTCATGTCCATAGAAATACATTTATAGAAACCATTTTGAAAACATGGACATAAAATTGAATGATTTATAACAATAAAGTATTAAAACATAAACAAAAGGTTTTGAGTTATAAATTCCCTTACCTCTTGAGAAACACTTGAAAAAGAATCATTGAAGAGTTTCATTAAAAAAAATCAAATATGATGAGAATATAGTAATTCATGGTATGATGAGTCAAAATAGTTTTATATACACTTTATAGGATAAAAAATGTTCATTATACCAAGATATTACTCAATGAAAAAATATTGAGACAAAGTCCCTTAAAAAGATTATACCATTAGATTAAGGATAAAATAGGTACATAATTGTCTGTGACAAAAATAAATACACCCAATATAATTGGATATTCAGTATAAAAATATAAAAAGCATAGAACCAATAGAAATATATTATATATAATATATTAATATAGTTTTATCATAATGGCCAGCATGGGAGGTGGCAGGGTAAAATTGAACAATCATTGTTTCGGAAGGCTGTAGTTCACCATACATAGAAATAATATGTTTATATTCATTAGATGTATGTTTTTGAAAGTTTATTTTGAATCCTTCTGATAAGAAATTCCTAGTATATTGAGGATACTGGTGTTGTTATGTAATCAAATAATAAAAAGAGAATATGGAGTGCATAAGGAAAATAAAGTAAAGGAACTTGATAGAAGATGTTAACTCTAAATCGGGTAACTTCTTTTGATATGAGCCAAAAGGATTTCTTAAATTATTTTCTGCCCAATTTAAGGCTACTAGGAGGAAAGTAAGGATGTTGTAGAGCTTATTTAAACATAATTGGGATGATATAAGGGGAATGAGATGTTTGAGTTAGTGGGTATAGGTGGTTCCCTTTTATAAGAGGGAGGAGGAGCACTATAGGATTATCTTGAAATATTAATTTATTATAAATTCAGTTTCGTTTAAAAATGGTCCAAAAGACATTTAATTCGAATATAATATTATTTTAGTTCGAATACCCAACATCAAATAAATTTTAGACTGGTTCTAAATATTTTTTTATCCTTTTATTTTTGGTTCAATCCTTATTTTACCATTTTTAATCTTATAGTGATATCATGTTATTTACACATTATGGGTTAAATTAATTACCATATCATGTCAAAAGACCCATAAGAATGTAATTTATGATATATATGGAATTATATTAACCATTTATATGAATATTATATTTTTAAGAATTTAATTTCACTTAATAAACTATTTTATATTTTAAGTTATGAATTATGTCAATTTTGGACACTATTCATAAATTAATTTTTTACCAATTCATAACAACGTTATTCCCTCAAACCAAAGGAATTAGATCAAATATAATATTTCACTATCATCCAAAATATTCATGTATGGAATCCTACATTTCAAATTACATTTATTTTAATATTTATAACATCATTTATTTGAATCATTTATTAAGGAAGCAATCACTACATCATCATTATGTCATAAATAACATTATTTATTTAATGTCTATAAATTATAAATAAAATACCATGATGTAGGAAATATTTTTATATTTATAATTACTATTTATAGTCAAATATATAATTTACATAACCATATATTAGTATTGTTTTAGTAAAATGTGCATTTTTATGTTATATTTCTCCTTGCATTAAATTAATACTTTTAAAATTTCATTATCACTCCCAAGTGGCTCCATGGGGTCCCAAAATACAACCAATTATTCACATGGTTGGACATATATCATCAAATAGTATTAATACACATTTTAGTGTAGTTTTATATTATTAAATTATTATCATTTTACCCTTATTTAGCAGATTCACCCTTTAACTATGGTAAATAAAAATAATTATTGAAGTTACTATTCATAATATCAAAAAATAAAAGGTAATTATTTAAAAATTTTGAACCTTATGATTCCAAAAATTAAATCCATTTTTTCATATTCAAAACACAAAAATTGGAAGAAATTAATTTAAAATTAATTCTTGTTGTCAAAACCAAAAAGCGTGTTTTTTTGAAAAAAAACTACCAAGAAATTGACATTTGTTTATATCCAATTTCAATGTAAAATTTTTCATACTAACAAAAATTGGATTAAATGATAAAAATATATTCCATTTATACATTTAAAACATTAACTAATATTATTTAACCATATAAATTATCTCTATGGAAAAATTAGTTTTCAATTAAAATTTAGCATATGTTTACTATTCATCAAAACATTATATATATTAGAAAAATATAAAAAATTTAAGCAAAGTAAATTTTGATGTATCTATTATATAAAAGAATTTTATTTTGTAATATATAATATATAAAGGTGTCAAAAACTAAATTTAAAAAGGGTTCTACATCAAAATGCAGTAAAACCGCATTTTTAGAAAAATACTTCTTTTAGACAAAAAATTGAATTTGTTTCTATATCATATCTAGAAAACATTTAAGATGAATTTAAAACATTACAATTAATATATAACAAATATTTTTCATTAAATAAAAATCCATAAAGTTTGATATGAGTTTATAAACACAATTATTCTCTTTTTAAATAGGTTTTCATAAAAACATATCCTTTATATTTTATTGGTTTTTTTTCATTTCTAATATATTTTGTAACCATTGAATCATTATTTAAAAATGTGTAAACCATATTTTAAAATTATTTTGATAATATTAATTCACTCCCTTTCAACGGCTTGGCGTTAACTACTATTTAAAATAATAATATCATTATTGTATTATATATATGCATAACTCAATGTTGTATGAAACATAAGATTTTGGAGAAACCCATTGTTGCGTGTCAAGTAAGATATTGGAAAAATCATCCCACTTAAACATAAAATTAATATATTATTCATAAATATTATAAAATTGAAAAATTATTATTCTATTAATATATGGGTCATTACA
This sequence comes from Viscum album, assembly GCA_963277665.1. NCBI lineage: Eukaryota > Viridiplantae > Streptophyta > Magnoliopsida > Santalales > Viscaceae > Viscum > Viscum album. Next base: position 1,981,767,480 of record OY728143.1, on the reverse strand, counting down.
TCATTACCCCCTTTTGGAAATTGGTTCCCCACTTTTTTAAAATTAAGCTCAGAAACATCATTGAAAATCCCACATCGGAAAAAGTGAAATTAAAACTTTTAAACTAAATTAAAGAAATATAAGTAAAATAACAGTTCTAGATAACATATTCTATGATTCCACGTAGGAAAACATGGTTATGGAAGAAAAAACTAACGATCAAGTTTTGATGGAAAGTGATAGAAAACATGATCATGAGAAAGTTAAGAGTCTAAAAACCATTAACTTGTGATGGGTTAAACAGTATTTGATTCACCAGTGGGAAATGTAAATAGAAAACGTTTATATTTTACGGTCGCTTTCCTAATGTTGTGGAATTTATTTATGAGCTTGGATAATAAAATAACTAAACATACTTACTTTTCAAGTTTAGCTTCATCCTTTTATAAATATCTACCAATAACTCATCCTTTCTCGAAATGATGAGTATTCAAGATAACTTGGTCACACGCGAAGTGCTAGAATCAACTTCTAGATAATCACATAATCCAAAAAGATGAACTCTATATTTTCCCTATCTTTAGACATTAACCAAAACCAAAATGGTTAGTAAAATATCAAATAATCCCCAAAAAGAATAATCCTTTATAAAAATAAATAGTACAATTTATCTCAAAAATTCAACAAACAATACCCAAAGTTCAACAAAGACCATTCAATATACTATTGTCCTTAAAATTCTTCAAAATAATCCAAACTAAGATAGAAACCCAAAATTCCAATGTATTTTATCACATAGTCTTCCATGATTAATCATAACATTTATCTCCAAATAACATTAACTACTCTTAAAGTATCGTACTTAAAAGTAATTAACCTAATCACATGTTCTCCATGATAGGTTTATCATTTCCATAAATAGTCCAAATAACTATATGTCAATAATAAATACATATATTCTTCCAAAATAAAACTCAACCATTACTCCTGAGATGAAATCCCATAGTATTCTATTTTATATAGGCATATAGTGTTCCAAAAAGAGTGAATTTCTTCCAAAATAAACTTTATCATTTAATCACAAAATCATTTTCCTATAATAAGGATAACCATTTTATTAAACATATGTTCCCAAAATAAACTATTTCTTGATCAATATAATCATTTAACTACTATGAATAATTCATACTAACTAAGGACTTCTCATAGGACAATGGTGGGTGATGCACCTTTGTCACCCTTTGGTAGTGGGTTCAATTCATGTGGCCTTGATGGATGTGATGGTATATCACTAATCTTGTGGTGTGTCCCTTTTATAAATCTCAAAAATAACCCTAAAATGTTTTAACCTCATTGTTTTCTTTTACATCTCATCTTCAACCCAACACATAATGAGCTCAACATCTTAATTCATTAAGACTTATATTTATTGACATTTGTTTCACCTCAATATGATAAAATAAAACTATTCCCAATATAAATGACATCATACCTTGATCACGATGTCCGTCTGGTTTCATCGTTGTCTTTTTCACGTAAATAGATGGTCCATTAATTGCAACAATGATTTATAGATCCTTTAAAATCATTTTCTTCCTTTATACAAAAACACTGGGTAAAAATTGGTTCATATGGTTTTTCGCAGAAAAAATACTTTCAAAAAATAATCATGTATGACATATAATTTGAAAACATCTGATAAAACATGATTTTTATAAAACAGTTGGACCGAGTTTGAGTTGAAACATTCAATAAATGATCCTTTTAAAAAACCATAAGTATGTTCTAAGAGACTATATTTTAAAAGGAAATATATATAGGTTGTCCTAGGGTCTCCTTCTTCTGAACCTTTTTCAAAATCATAATAGGCTTCAAAAACATGTGATAAGGTAAAATATTTGAAAATGACTTGATAATATTTACCTTTCTTGAAAATAAGATAATATTGGGAAAATATTATTTGATTAAATACCACCCATGATCCAAGCTGGTATTGAGGTATAGTGGAGTGGAGGTGTTTGATATCTCAAACAACTTCTTGCAAGTGAGTTTTATGCTAGAAAACATTTCACAATCATCTGAACAAGACTTTAAAATAATTATTACAATTAAATCATCAGGAAGAGGTTGGAATGTTGTTTGAGATCCTCCTCCTTCCATTTGTAACTAAATTTCCTTGAACTTAAAAAGTTATAAAGCAAGGATTTAACTGAAAGAATAGACATAGAGACTAACCATGTGTTTAACGAAAACTCCTAATCTCTAAATTTTTCTAAACCATTCGTATGATACCAACTATAATTCCCCAGCAATATACATTACAAAATATTGAGTTATTTAGAGAATTCACATTGAGGATCTTTTCCGATTTATAGCTTTATAGAATTAGTCCATATCTATTATATTACATCTCAAATATTAAAAATTATACACCTCTACTCACTATCCATCTTTTCATAAAACAAAGACTCTTTTAAAAGAAATATGGATTCGTTTCATGTTTTAACAGCATAACTTTTCCTTGATCCTATCCTTGACTCTATTCTTCTTTAGGTTCTGTGATAAAAATTTCAAAACTTGGGATGAGCATAAAATGTTTAGTAAGGAATATAAAATAAGGAATAAAACCGTTAGTTTGTAAATATATAAAATCCCAGATAACCATGTCACAAAATCATAATTTTCACCCATAAAACATAAACCATTTTTATTACATCATATAATAATAAGATTCCTAAAAGCATCATTGAAATAATAAAAAATAAGGGTAACTTGTGGCATCCATGTCATACTTACATTGTTACTTTCACATCTACATTGGGAGTAAACTTCAAGGGTACGTTTGGAATAACCATCATAGTATATTCCCACTCTTATTTTACCCCTCTCAGATGTCTCTCAGAGGGACGCCCTAGTCTTATATGGTTCTCTAGCGAAGGTGTACCCCTAAACCCCTAACTGAGCTACTGAGTTGTCTCTCCCCCCCCCCCTCACCTGGTGACTCCACTGCACTCTGCCAATCCCTTATCCCCTCCATCCCAAAATATTTTCCCTCCTTTTAGGTTTTCATATTCATGCCCACATCCTTTCATTCTTGATTTTTCAAAGACTTTTCCTAGTGGTTCCAATGTATGGCCTAGTGCCCTATACGCCATGTTTTTTTCCCTTGACACCACCACCATTAGCTCCTTCCGGCTCCCTTTCTAAGGTCACTGACTGCTTCTTTGAAGTGGGAAGACCCCTTCCCAACAGTGTATTTCTAGTCTCCTTAGTCTCAGAGATGATCAGCAAGTTCCAAGACTCCAAGGATCCTGAAATCACCCCATCTCTGACCCCTATGTTTTTCTACCCTTCCTTCCCCTAACCCTCTAGATCTTCATCCTCCATTCTTACGAATCATCCCAACCAAGAATGAATTTTCACTCATTCAAAATCAAGGAACCTCAAAGAGAGATATCTCTCCCACATCAAGAAGGATACTAGCTCTAGAGCCAATTCCAGAGCCCTATCCTACCCATGAATCCAATCCTCATATGGAATGCCCATGGTCTTCATGCCTGGGTCAAATCATACTTCCTCACCATAAAGATAAGAAATCCCAAGTCTATTATTTTTTCCATCATCGAACCCAAACAATACCCTACAATAATTAAATACTTAACCTGGAAAATTAATTTTCATCGTTATCTCCACTATGACCCCCACAACATTAACATATGGGTCCTTTGAAACAAGTACTACGATGTTGACCAGGTCCAAGCTAGAAATCAATTCTTCACTACCAAAGTATCTCAGGGCGACACCTTGATCCTTATGATTTCTGTTTATGGAAGTTGTGACCCTCTTCAATGGAAATATCATTAGAGTGAAATGAAAACCTAATATCCCAGAAATATTCCACGGTTTTTGGGGGGTGAAATTAATGTCGTTTCCAACCAAGAGGAATGGAAAGATAGAATCCCATTCTAGAGAAAGGCTGGTAGGGAGTTCGTCCAGTTCAAGGTTGTGAAGGCCTCATTGATCTTTGTTTCTCAGGTGACATTTTCACCTGGTGCAACAACTGAAGGGTCCCTCGCTGCTCGTGGACTAGTTTGGATAGAGTTTTTTCTAACGTGCACCCCCACTGCCTTGTTCTCAAATACAATGGATTTCCATCTTGATTTCAGTATTTCTAACCACTCCCCCATCATGGAATCCATATCCTCTAGGAAGGATCATCTAGAACGGATTCACTTCCTTGAGTACTGGTCCAATGTCCCGGGGTACTAGGACATGGTCCATGATATATGGAATGAACCCTCGCAGGGTCACACATGGGTTTCCATTCATGTGAAACGGAGGAACCTCAAGACCCGACTTCGGGATTGGAGGAAATAAATTCCCCCCATTGATAATGCCAATAATTGGTTCATGCAGGATGCGGAACCCCTCGTGATAAGGCTTGAAGAGGCTTGGGATGAGTGCACTTTTAGTAACTCTCTATATGAAAGGGTTCCCTAGAAGAAATTATTATGTCCTAAGAATGACTGGAATAGGAATCTACGGGCATAAAATGGCTAAATTAGGGATACAAAAACACTTTATTCATTAACGCATGCAACAAATAGTGAAAGAGGACGACCAAACCCAACCTTATTCTGGATGACGGTTCACACACAGTCAAGAGAGATTTTGTGGGAGCCATGTCCCTCTCCTACTTCAAACACCTCCTCGCCAGTCCCAACTCATAGATTCCCAATGGGTATACTATAATGGATAATGGGATATTTGAAGTTATTCTTTTATGCATTTCTGATCTGAAGAACATGGGGATAAGTTCTATCCCCAGGGAAAAGGAGGTCTATAATGCCATGTTGAGCTTTCATCTGGATAGTTCCCCGGGACCGGATGGTTTCCTGAGTTCCTTTTAGAGGGCCTCGTGGGATGTGCTTAAGGCAGACCTTGTCATGGCCATTCAACATTATTACAATAGATGTAGCTTGTTGCAATTCTTGTGCTCCAACACCAAGATTATCCTCCCCAAAACCAGGAACCCCTCCTCTCTCATGCACTACAGATCGATCATCTTGTGGGAGTTACCATACAAAATCCTAGGAAGCATCATTAATGTTAGACTTTACTCTCATCTTACATAGTGTATTTCCATGGACCAACATGGGATTGTGAAGGGATTCTCAACTAAATGTTTCATCGCTCTCGTTTAAGAAATTATAATAGATATCAATTACAAAACCTATGGATCCAACATTCTTATCAAGTTATACATGAACAAATACTTTGATAATGTGGATTGGGGATTCATCAACAAGGATCTATGGGGTATGGGCTTCTCATCTCAAAACATCGATCTCATTTTTAGATGTTTCATCTCTGAATGGTTGGCTATTTCATTCATGGGTAATTCCTTTGGTTTTTTCAAGACCACTCGTGGTCTAAGGAATAGTGACCCGATCTCCTCCAATATCTTCATCCTATCCCAAGATTTTCTCTATCTCCCCTTCCATAGGTGCACCAGAAATGGAGAGATTTTGGTCTATTGGAGTATAATAAGATCGCATTCCATTTCCCACCTAATGTTTTTGGATGACATCCTCGTTTTTATCAATTCATGTATGTATTTTCTTTATGGCTTCAATTCCCTACTGGAGGTGTGTTGTCACTATAGTGGTTAGGTTATTAACAAAGATAAGAGTCTCTACTAAATCTCTATAAAATGTATTCCCAGGAGGTCTTATATGGTTCAGAACACTCTCTCCATGAACAGAGGATTCTTCCATATGTATTACATCAAGACCCCATCTCTACTGCTAGATTACTTTTCCGATATATTTATTTTCTTATTAGAAAATTGTGTATCGCATCTTCAACTGGAAGAATATGTACCTATCTTTTGGTGGCTGCATCACCCTCATCAACAGCATCCATTTAGCCATCCCCGTTCATGCTCTTTCTACATTCAAAGCCCTAAAAAGAGTCCTCATCAATATTGATAATCTCCTAGCTAGAATCATTTGGAATCTAATTGCCGAAGGGAAATTCCACTAGGCATTATGGAGGAGGAGTCAAGACCTATAAGGGAAGGTGGTGTTAATGTGTGCCACCTAGAAGATACTTGCAACTACATTCATGCAAAGTTGGCATGGGAAGTATTGAAATAGTGCACACTATGAGGAAAATCCATGTACTTCCATTTCGGTTATCAACCCTCCGTGGATGGTCATGGAACTCTGTTATGGTTCATCGCCACTCGTCTCATCTCTAAGCTTTAACCGCACTCACAATGGATCATCGGGAGGGGAGAAATATCCTTATGGCACCACAACTATATTGGGAAGGCGATCAGGTTCCCTATCTACCCCGCCCCAACCTCAATTTTAGAGAATCAAGTCGGTATTCGGCCCTTCTCAAGGAAGTGTTGAATGAGGAGCAGCAGGCCAACTCCAACCCCAACAAGCTGACATCGGACCCTGATATTTTTGTGTTCTCCTCCTCCCCCTTTGAGACCTTCACTACTCGGGATTACTCTCGCATACGAGATCATCTAGATCCTTCCATCAGATGGATCGATATCTTACAGTCCAAACACATCCCCTGAAAATAGAACTTCATGTTGTGGAGGGTCGAGTGTAGTGCCATTCCCAATGATGAGAACATCAAACGATTCATAATCCCGAATGTGTCTCAATTCCCTTGTTGCAAAGCTTGCGGGGAGTAAAGTTTTGATCACCTATTCTTCAAGGGTAATTGGGTAAGGGCAGTGTGGAGTTTTTTTTTGGGAGTTCAATGGTCTCCTTATCCACAACCTAGAAGACCTCCCGTTCTTGGATAGGTGGTTTCACGATTCAGGAGATAGCAGTCTATAGATGTTGTCCCTCTCTTTGATTCTTCATGTTGTGTACTGGTGCATTTGGAAAGCCATGAACTGGATGAGACATGACGAAATCCATTCCTCTAGGAATTCCATAATCATCAGGAAAAATAATCTCCTCATTAATTTGGCTCATATCTTCAACAACTGGAAAGAATCTCCCTCTCTTCGATGGATTCATGCATGATCTCATGGCTCCCGGCCTAACATTGGTAGTACTAGAGGCCGATTTAGTCCACTCAGAACCCACCCTCTAATGTACATAAACATAATACCGACTGGTCTTACTGCATGTGGATCCTGTGATGTGGAGGGGTTGTCCTGAACTCTTAAGGATGAGGCATCTTGGCCTTATCCCCGCACCTGGTCCACAGCTCCTCACTCCAAGTCGAATCCAATACCCTCTTTATGGGTTTAAACGTATGCCTGTTGAAGGATATTTTCATTTAGGAGGTTGATACGGATTCAAAAATCATTCATGATGACCTTCTTGGTATTTTTTCATCTCCATGGTCCATCACCTACATCACTAGAAAGTGTAGAGGCATGATAACCAACAATACCAAAGTGAAGCACTCTTGGGACGAGGGAAACCAAGATGCGGATCACCTTTCTTCTCTGGAGGTCCTCAGTCTTTCTACATAGCATGCTCACTGTTAATCTTGAATGATTCAACCTAATTAGGGGGACTCCCTTAGTCTCCATCATTTTAGACCACCATAGGCTCTACTCCCTTTCTTATCTTGTTTTTTGGATCGTTTTCCCCTTTCTCACTTTATAAAAAATTAAATAATCATAATAAATTGATGTTATTAAAATATTCAATCCATTTCCAAAATCATTTAAAACTTTTAATAAAGAGTATTTTGAATCAAAGTGTCATATACCACATTGAAACATTTGAAATAAATTTACATTTTGAAACATTCATTTCCCTATAAATGCATTTATAAAAACCATTTTGAGAACATGGACATAAAATTGAATGATTTATAAGAATAAATCATCAAAAAATTAAATGGTGGTTTTTAGTTAAAAAGTTTGTTACCACTTGAGAAACACTTGAATAAGAATAATTAAAGTTTATCATTAAAATAACATCAAATATAAAAATTATATAGTAACTCGTGATATTACGTGTCAAAACGGTTGTATGTACACCTTATAGGATAACAAATTTGTATAATATCGAGATATGCCTCAATGAAAGAATGTTGAAACGAAGTCCCTTAAAAATAGTGTATCATTAGATTACAGATAAATAAATGGCATAATTATGTGTGTAAAAAATAAATATACCCAATATAAGTGGATATTCAGTGTAAAACAATTATAGGTCATTCACACATATTTAGGGAAAAAAACCTATGACATAGAAATTTAACTCAATGATTTGAGATTGAGTTAAGATTTCCCTTACGAAGTTCATAGAAATTAATTTGGTGATTATGTGTATAAAAAATAAATCCACACAAAGGGATCTAGAAATTAAAATATAAATAAATAAATAGTGATTCCACACATAATCTTGTCATAATATAATTAACACAGTATGCTTAAAACCCAATGAGTGGAAATTTAGTTTATAAATTACCATTAAAAGATAATTTTATCAATAGAATAGATCATTTATGTGTATTCACTATAAATAAACAAAATAAATTATAAATAAAATATAGGATATAAAAAGTTACTTCTCACATAATCATGGAACGACATAATCTATAAGTATAAAATTAACCCAAAGAATAGAAATTGGTCAAACAAAGTTCCCTTACCTTGAGTCAAAATGGTCATGTATGTTCCATGTTCTTCCTGAATAATAAACTTAGTCTAATTTATACTTTTTTAGATCCTTTTTAATGTTTATTATTCCTTTTATATCACTTATTACCATGTTATAACAATCACATAATTATTCATGTTTATATCGGTTGTTTGGTCGAAATGTGGTACTTGAGTCGTAAATGAATGTGTTTAGATGTAAATTCTCTTGGTAGTCAAAATTAAAACATATCTAGAATGATATTAATGATTTAAATATCATATATGTCCAATATATATGTATTTATTATAGTCCATAACATTTTGAGATAAGAAATAAAATTCACTATTCATGTAGACGGTAGGTCGTACTTACAAATGAACGCTAATTTCGTTTCATTGTCATATAAAATAAATAAAAACTAAATGGTGTGTAACGTCCTGGTTCCAGAAGCCACCCAGAGGCTCCCCGTACCCAGTTGGTCACATGGCCTCAAGCGCATTTCCCCAAACGCCAAAGGCTGCCGACTAGCAGTGAGGGCCTTGGGTGTAATAGTGGGGAAACTATGCCCTCAATTGCAGAGTACTCAGTGAAAGAAGAAACCCATAGACAATAGCGGAAGTAGTAATAATCCATGAAAAAGTAAATAGAGGAAGACAAGAAGAATTAAACAGCAAGAGTGTATACATATAAAAAATGATGCATGGTACATATGTTTAGGAAAACATCCAAACAAGTCACAATGCTAAATACAAACATTACTAAACCAAAGTACAATGAAACAGATAAACAAACCCTCAACATCGTAAGCCTATGACTGGTCCCATGCTCTCCTTTTCCACAACAAGTCAAATACCTCAAGTAGAATGGTGCTTTCTCTTATCTATACCTGCAGCAATATAATCTGTTTGGACCCAAAAGAATGACCCAAACAGGGTGTGAGACTAAATCCCAGTAGGCAACCACCTGAATATCTATGCCTAATATCCAGTGAATATATTGCAGGTAAAAGTACTGAAAACAGTAAACATGAAAGTAATCAGTAGTAAACAATCCACAATTCAATATCAAGCAGTAGATAAACACAAATAGGTATCCCTCTGGTAAGTCCTCATAGTCATCCACTCTGGTCCTACCTAACAAGTACAAACAACCCTCCAGTAAGTATGCTATGTCGAACCCCTGTATTAGTGTCATTATAATTCATGAAGATTCTTTGAGGAAGCACTCATAGTAAATTCCCCTTATAGTCTAAGGTAGTCAAGGAATCTCTGAGGAAGCTCACCTGGTCAATTCACCTTATATCCCCAAGGTCTAAAGGCTCTCTGAGGAAGATCACTCAGTCAATTCCTCTTATTGCTTGGAGTGAATCAAGGTAATTCAAAGTAAAAAAAAGAATCTCTGAGGAAGCTCACTCGGTCTATCCTCTTATAGTATATAATGCACAAAGACTCTATGAGTAAGATCACTCGGTCTATCTCTTTATAGTCTATAATGCACAAAGACTCTCTAAGGAAGCTCACTCGGTCTTTCCCCTTATAGTCTACTAGAACAGGTTTTCACAGCCCTGTGTAAGTCAACACATAGCAATGCAATATGGAAAAAGTAAACCTCCAGAACTACTTCGCTAATTAGTCTACAGTATATCAAACAAGTCTGAATACAAACTCTCCATCCTACAGAAACGGGCATGGAAAATAGGTAAGGTGGCCAAACAGGCTAGACAGGACCCAATAGTTGTTTACAGAACATGCATGGTCAAAACATCCAAAGGATATCAAATCAACCCTATTCATATCCAATTAACCTCTACACAAGCATACAAGCATGGTAGGAAAACAATAGGGTGAAAACGGTAAACGCGCAATACCCTGTTCATGGGTATTGGGAGATTTTGCACATAAAATTCAAAGACATTATATGAAGAGGAACAAACCACCTTATGTGGTGTTAAGAGATCACTATATGTGAACCTCAAGGCTTGAATTATCTTAGAACACAAAAGATCTAAAAAATGTCTAAAACGTTCAACCCATTATAACATGGAAAAGAGGAGGAATTGGAAAATGATGCTCTTGGAGAAGGAAGAGCTTACTAAGGTGATCCCAGTGTAATTGATGACAGTCTAATCGGAGGATGGATACACGCTTGTGGGTTCATTGAAGATCTGAAACCGTACAGATCTCTCAGTTGAACAGAACCTAAAATAAGTGTGTTCTGGCGATTAGACACGACCCCGATGCATTTAATGATAAAAAGGAAAATACATAGCGTATACTTCATCAGTACACAACGTGTACTTACCATTTCTATACACCACTTTAGGAAGCCTTCTAGTCACCCTCACACAGCCATGTGTGTTTCCATTACACGGGTAGCACACGGCCTCCTGTGGCAATGTAGTATACGGCGTGTACTCATAAATTACACGGTGTGTACTTCAAAAATTTCCAGAATTTCCTCTTTTTCTCAGAAATGACCACAAAAGGAAAACATACCTGAAAATAAGGTCTAGGTTCTTACAAACTTCCCCCCTTAAATAAATTCATCCGCGAATTTCCCTATGAAGGTGGCGCGGAAGAAGAAACCTCAAACAGCTCTTCCCATCGAGCTCGTACATTAGCTTCCCACTCCCAAGTCTTGTTTTGTACTCGCTTGTGCTGCCATAGCACTTGTACTAGAGGAACTGACAGGACAAAGAGAACATTTGTACTGTGATCAAAAATCTGCATAGGATACTACTCGAACGAGGCATCCACCTCTAACTCAACCTCCTCAGGTTGAAAGACGTGAGATGGGTTAGAGAAATAACGTCGAAGCTAAGAAACGTGGAAGACGTCATGCATATCTCAGTACCACTGAGGTAGCTGTAACAGATAGGTGACTGGAGAAACTCTCTCAAACATCTCAGACGGCCTGACTTATCTCGGTGAAAGATTACCCTATATCTTAATCCTTCTATGTCCCAACCTCTATGTGACATGCAGGAATACCTTTTCCCCGACCTCAAACTCTGGATGTTTTCTCCGCCGATCAGCATAAGACTTTCGACAAGACTGTGCAGAAGCCATCCTTTTCTGAATCAACTCTATCTGCTGTATGGTCTCCCGGACAATATGAGGTCCCGACATAGCTTCCTCTCCTGCATCCAGCCAACATAAGGGTGATCGGAATGGCCTACCATACGAAGCCTCAAAAGGTGCCATCTGAATAGTTTCATGAAAACTATTGTTGTAGGAAAACTCCACAAGAGGTATATGTCTCTCCCATGAACCTCTAAAATCCATAATATGTGCTCTAAGCGTGCCCTCAATCACCAGAATTGTATGCTCAGAATGGCCATCTGTTTGGGGATGGTATGTTGTACTCAAAAGTTCCTATGTACCCAAAGCCTTATGAAGCCCCTGCCAGACCCGATAAGTAAAACATCTATCCCTATTTGAAACAATGGAGTGGGGAACCCCATGTAGACGTACAATCTCTCGGATGTACAACCGTCCCAACTCATCAATGTTGATGGTCTCTTTGATCGGAAAGAAGTGAGAAACCTTTGTGAGTCTGTTGATGATAACCCGAACTGCATCATTCCCTCGAGGTGAACTTGGCAAACAGGTCACGAAATACATCACGACATCATTATAATTCCACTCGTGAATGGGTAAATGATGTAAAAGCTCTTCTGGAGGTTGATGCCCCACCTTCACCTGCTGACAGGTGGAACACCTCATGACGAAACTTGCAACATTTCTCTTCACACCTGGCCACAAATACTGACGGTTCATATCACGATACATCTTGGTAAAACCAGGATGAACTGCCCAAACTGAGGAATGAAAATCCGACATCATCTCCTCGCTTATTACTTCTAGAACCCATATACGCCCCTGTAAACTCAAGATCTCATCCTCACCAATGGTCCATCCAGGAATAGGGTCCTCTCCTGACACACTCTCCCTTAGGACTAGGCCTTCAGAATCTGATAGATGCCTCATTCCCACCTGATCTAGAAGAGTAGAGGTAACAGCTACAAAAGAAAGAAAAGTATGCCCCTATCTGTCATGCACCTCCAAATGAATTTCAGAGAATAGAGCCATAAGTTTCCACCCATTGTTGGACTCCTAAAATGCTTGTATCTGAGTTCTCCTACATAGTGCATTAGCCATTGCGTTGAATTTCCCAGACGTATAGGTTACCACAAAGTCGAAGGAGTAAAGGTACTCGGCCCACCTTAGCTATGTCAAATTCATATCACACTGAGTGAAAATGTACTTGAGACTTTTGTGGTCGGTGAAAACCACAAAATGATCTCCCAGAAGAAAATGTCTCCAACAGCGTAAGTCATGAACAATTGCCGCCAACTCGAGATCGTGTGTCGGGTAATTCCTCTCATGTGGCCTCAACTTTCGAGACCCGTACACAATGACTCCATCTCCCTTTATAAGCAAAGCTCCTCGCCCGATTCCTGAAGCATCACAATACACAGTATAGCTCTTCCCAGGCTCTGGCGATACCAGTATCGGTTGTGAATCCAACCCCCCATTCAGTTCCGGAAAGGTTGTCTCACATGAATCTGACCACAAGAACTTTTCACCCTTTTTAGTCAGGCCTGTATGTGGCGCTACTAAGCATGAAAAGTCATGTAGGAAATTTCTATAGTATCCATCCATCCCCGGAAAACACTGCACCTCAAAGACATTCTTCAGTTGCACCCAGGAAACTACTTCTCTCACTATCATTGTGTTTACTGATACTCTTATCTCTGAGATAACGTGACCCAAGAAGTGAACATGATCCATCTAAAAGTGGAATTTTGAGAGATTAGATATAAATTATGCTCTATCAGTTTACTCAAAATGATCTCAATATGTGTGGCATGGTCGTGTCGAGTGTGAGAGTACACCAAGATATCGTCCACGAAGACAACCATGAAAGAATCCAAGTTTGGATGGAACACTCAGTTCATCAGTTTCATGAAAACTGCACGTGAATTAATGAGACTAAATGGCATAACCATATACTCATATAGACTATACCTGCTTCAGAAATCTATAAGAGATATATCAGATGGTATAACATGAAACTAATGATAACTGGACCTCAAATAAATCTTCAAGAACACCTGAGCTCCTCGAAGATGATCAAAGAGATCATCAATCCTCGGTAAGGGATATCCGTTCTTGCCCGTCAACTAGTTCAACATCCGATATATCACGTAAATCCTGAGAGTACCATCTGCCATATTCACAAAAAGGATAGGCAGAGAAGTACTGGTTCAGATGAAACCCTTTGCCTCCAACTCCTCCAACTACTTCTTATGCTCTTGTAATTCTGGTGTGGCCATTCTATAAGGAGGAATGGACACTGGTGCTGCCCCTGGAACAAGCTCAATCGAAAGGTCTCCCTTGTTATCCAAGGGAAAACCTAAAAAGTACTCTATAAAGACATCCTTGAAATGATCCACCACTGGAAGAACATCTAACAGTGAAGTCCACTGATCATCCAGATATAGACTTGCAATCTGGGTTGTAACTCCTCCAAACCCATGAAGCTCTGCTCCCGCTCTGCTTGCCTGGACATCCTATTCACCCTTGTGAAGAAAAGATCCACCCTCTAGCTATATGAAACTCACCCTACATCTATATAAATCGATGACTTCCTGGAAGGGAACCGACCTGTCCATTCCAAGGATGACAGCATAGCCTGTCATCTCCAGGACATAGAGGTCCCATAGAAATTGACACCCACCAACCTCTAGAGGGAACTCCTTACACTGACGTACACTTGACATAATATCCCCAAACAGAGTATCTTGTGTTAAGGATTCATCAGAAGAAAAGATACAGAGACCAAGACTCTCCACAATAGCAACATATATAAAGCTATGGGAATCCCCTATATTGAAAAGAGATGAAGATAAAACTAAGGAAACTAAGATCGTACCTCGAACTGTAGAGGGTCCTGGATCCTGATCCTGCTGGGTCTACTCCAATACAGAAGTTTGGCCTGCCCCATGGCCCTATGACCCTTCCTGATCACTCTGACATGATCCACTCTGTTTTTGCTGATAGCCTGGTGATAGACCACTATGGCCGCAACCTCCACCTCAGCCTGAATGATCAAAAGATTTCCAATTCCCTGACAGGTGAGGAATTGGGGGGGAAACTCCTGTATGGGGAGTCATAGAATAACCCCTGTAACCATCCACTGGTGAGAAAATCAGATAGAAACGCTGAATATGGCCCATCTTATCGCAAGATCGGTACTCCATCGGGTCTCTCTGGAACTTCGGCCTAGTATGCCCACTCCTCCAACACTAGTAGCACACTACCTGGCTGCCTGAAGATGCATCACATCTACTTTGATCACCTCGTGCAGACTCCCTATGGCACATCTTTCTATCAGAAGGAGGAATACTAACTCTGGATGTCGAACAACACTCTTTCACTGCTCTAGAATCCCTCATATTGAGCTCTGTGATCAGCGCCTATTTGACTATAGAGGATATCAAAGTCAACTTGAAAATGTTCACCTATGATCAAATGTCATGTCTGAGACCATCCTCGAACTTCCTTGTAAGGAACAACTCATCACATCCTGGAATATGTGTGAAACATTGCAGCTCTGTGAATCCAGAGGAATACTTCATAATAGTAAGAGTACCCTGCTCCAAACGCATGAACTCTAGGGCTCGATCGGCCCTCAAGGTATCCAAATAGAAGTAACCGAAGAATATTCATCAAAACTAATCCCAAGCCAGAATCTGCTGGAATCCCGCCTGTGATATCACCTCCCACCACCTCTTGGTAGAGTCTTGGAGCATGTAGGTAGCGAGCTTCACCCTCTTCTCTGGAGGTATCTCTAAATGCTCGAAAATCATCAGTGTGGCTTCTATCCATGACTCTGTAGACTGGGGTCCTCCATCCCCTAAGAAAGTAAGAGGTTGTGGATACTGAAAGACCCGCGTCAATTCTTCCATCGACGGGGCAGGAGACAGCGCTCCTTGAAATATCTTCATCATCCTCATAAATCCCTCTCTAAACTAGGCATCAGCTCCTATGTCATGTATAACGGTTGGAGCCAAGACTGGAACAATGGGAGGATCTGCTGGAAGTCCTTGATCATCCATATCTGGCATCTGATCATCGTCTGGTAACTAATGGACAAATAGAGGAAGTCTCGATGGCGTGAATCTGTTAGGTCAAGCGCCCACCTTAGATCAAGGTTATCAAGGACTGAACATAGAATTTCAATAAGGGAATAGGATAAATAAAACATTCACATTTTACAAGAACATGACTACACAGTGTGTATGTCCCCTATATGGCTTGTTCCCCCAAGCCGTTCACATGGGCGTGTACTCCTTCCACAACTGTTCATGTAACAGCCCAAACACACGGCGTGTTTTCCATACACACGGCGTGTGCCTGAACTCTATTCCCCTACCTGATTCCTTATACATGACTAACCCACATGGTTCTATTAAAACGAGACTACATGGTCTGTTCGTTACAGACACGGCGTGTACTGGACAAGTTTCAATGACCCGTGTTGTTTTTTACATGATCTGATACACGGCTCACTCTAAACGGCGTGCTCCAGGTGGACATGGCGTGTACTTGAAGGATTCCTCTGACCCGTGTTGTTCGTCACAAGGCTGAATATAGGGTCTCTACACGCAGCATGCACATCCGGCACACGGCATGTTCTACCAATATTTTCACAACCCCATGTATCTGCCCACACAGTCAGTGACGCGGTTAGAGACTACACGGCGTGTATATATAGTACATGGCGTGTACTTAATAAATACTATTCCTTCCCGAATAGAAGGACACACAACATGTATTTCAGCATTACACACTGTGTATTCTGGATTTTTTCGAACAGTTAGCCTTAGAAACTACTCTGGAGCCTAGAACACACTAAAAACGAACATTTAAGTTCCAAATTCTAGTCCGTGAGGGCCCATAACACCTCAAGAACCAAATTTTGGAAATCATTAAAAAAACTTATCAAAACAATGGTGTTTTATTAAGGCATCTATCACGACAACATGCATACTTTATACAACATCTATCACAACAACATGCAATTGCTAATGTACCCTAAATGGCATGGTAAGAATTTATGAAATGTGATTTCTAGAAATTTCCTATATGATGCAAGAGATGGAATACCCTCATCTCATTAGGTTGCGACAGAAATACAACCACAATAATATCAACATTAACATCACAAAATATGTGAGTCACCCAACAGTGAAATCAAATCAACTGTAAAATTGTAAAACAAGAAAAATTCAATAACGAGGTAAATTAGATTTTCCCTATCACGGGTTAGCTACTCCCAGGCATAGATTTTTATTAATTACCTATTACGTCATATCCCTGACTATAGGATCCAAACAGTAAGTCAAGAGAAAATAATCTCCTCTGATACCACTTTGTAACATCCCGGTTCCAGAAGCCTCCTAGAGGCACCCCGTACCCAGTTGGTCACATGGACTCAAGTGCATTTCCCCAAATGCCATAGGTTTCTGACTAGAAGCAAGGGCCTTAGATGTTATTGTGGGGAAACTATGCCCTTATTGGAAGAGTACTCAGCAAAAGTAGAAATCACACACACAGAAGCGAAAGAAATAATAATCCATGCAAAAGTAAACAGTGGAAGACTAGAATAATTAAACAGATGGAGTGTATACATATAAAAAATGATGCATGGTGCATATATTTTGGAAAACATACAAACAAGTTACAATGTAGAATATAACCAGTACTAAACCAAAGTACAATGAAATAGATAAACAGCTCCTCAGCATCGCAAGCCTAAGCTTGGTCTCGTGCTCTCCCGCTCCACAGTAAGTTGAGTACCTGAAGTAGAAGGGTGTTTTCCCTAATCTATACCTATAGAAATATAATCTATTTGGTCCCAAAATCATGACCCAAACAGGGTGTGAGACTAAATCCCAGTAGGAAACCACCCAAAGATCTGTGCCTAATAGTCAGTGAATATATGGCAGGTAAAAGTACCAAAAACAGTAAATAGGAAAGTACTCAGAAGTAAACAATCCACAGTTCAATATCAATCAATAGCTAAACAGAAATAGGTAGCCCTCTGGGAAGTCCTCACAGCCAACCTCTCTGGTCCTACCTAACAAGTACAAGCAACCCTCTAGGTTTTACGCTAATCCTAACCCCTCTGGTTCTATCAAAAGAATTCATGAAGACTCTCTGAGGAAGCAATCACAGTCAATTCCCCTTATAGTCCAAGGTAGTCATGGACCCTTGGAGGAAGCTCACCTGGTCTATTCCCCTTATAGCCCCATGGTCAAAATACTCTTCGAGGAAGCTCATTCATTCAATTCCCATTATATCCTAGGTCATTCACAAACTCTATGAGGAAGCTCACTCGGTCAATTCCTCTTATAGCCTAGAGTGATTCAAGATAATTCAATGTAAAACAAAGAATCTCTGAGGAAGCTCACTCATTCTATCCACTTATATTCTTTAATGATCAAATACTCTCTGATGATAATCACTCGGTCTATCCCCTTAAAGTATATAATTCTCAAAGACTCTCTAAGGAAGCTCACTTGGTCTATGCCCTTATAATCTACTACACCAGGTTCTGACGGCCCTGTGTAATTCAACACATAGAAATGAAATATGGACAAGGTAAACCTGTATATCTACTTGGTTAATCAGTCTACAGCATATCGACCATGTCAGAATACAAACTCTCCATCCTATAGCAATAGGCATGGAAAGTAGTTAAGGTGGCTAAACAGGCTAAACAGGACCCAATAGTTGTATACAGAACCTGCATGGGAAAAAAATCCAAAGTATACAAAATCAAACCTATTCATATACAATTGACCTCTACACAAGAATACGATCATGGCAGGAAAACAATAGGCCTAAAACGGTAAATGCGCAGTACCCCGTGCATGGGTATTCAGTGATTTTGCACATAAAATTCAAATACTTCCAATAAAAAGGCACAAACCACCTACCTTAGTGTTATAAGATCACTTTATGTGATCCTCAGGGCTTGAATCTTCTTAAAATTCCGAAGATCTACAAAAACATCTAAAATGTTTAACCCATGATAACTTGGAAAAGAGGAGTAATTAGAAAATTATGCTCTAAGAGAAGGAAGATCTTACCGAGTTGATCCCAACGCAATCGAAGGTGGTCGAATTGGAGGAAGTATGAATTCTTGGGGGTTCGTCGAAGATCGGTGGCATTATAGAGCTCTTAGTCGAACAGAACCTAAAAGAAGAGTGTTCTGTCGATTAGATGTGACCCTGATGCATTTAATAAAAAAAGAAAAAAGAAAACACATGGCGTGTACTTCATGAGTACACGGCGTGTACTTTCCTTTTCTGTACTCCTCTTTAGGTGGCCTCCATGTCACCCTCACACAGCCATGTGTGTAGCCATTCCATGGCCAGCACACGACCTCCTACGGCAATGCAGTATAGGGCATGTACTCATAAAGTAAATGGTGTGTACTTCTAAAATTTCAATAATTTCCACTTTTTCTCAGAAAGGACCACAAAAGGAAAATAGAACTAAAAAGAAGGTCTTAGTTCTTACAGGTAAATGGGTATATTATAATTACATTATAATATATATTATATATATGTTACATAATTTCATTAATTCCATCATTTATACAGTCCACGTATGGCATGAACGAGTTATATCACTTTAAGGGGACGGTAGTCCGCACTTCCTCAAATGAAATTATCATATTTACACATCATGGAAAGCATAAATGTATGTTATAAATAAAAAGTACATAAGAATTGAGATGATAAAAATATAATATATATCATATATAAATATAGTGCTATCATAGAGGCCACCATGATAGGTGGTAGGGAAAAATTGAACAATCGTCGTTTCGTGAGGTAGTAGTTCGTTGTACATAGAAACAATATGATTTTATCCGCTAAATGGAGGTATCTGTAAGTGTAGTTAGAATCCTTATCATAACAACATCCTAGTATATTTTCGATACAGGTGTTGTTATTTAATCAAATTGAAAGAATATCATTTGGAGTGGAGAAGAAAAATAGAGTAGAGGAACTTGAGAGAAGACGTTACCTCAAAATCGGGTAACTTCTTTTGATTTGAGCCAAATGGATTTTTTCAATTGCCTTTGTCCTAATTTAAAGATCCTAAGAGAACATTGGATATTTTTGGAGCTTATTTGAACCAAATTTGGATGATACAATGGTCTTGAGATGTGTGAATAAGTGCATAGAGGTGGTTTCCTTCTATAAGAGGGAGCAGGGGCACTTTAGGAAAGTCCTGAAATATTAATTTATTATAAATGAAATTTCGATTAAAAATGGTCAAAAACTCATTTATTTCAAATATAATATTTTTTATTCTTGAATAACCATCATAAAATAATTTTTAGACAAGTTTTGAATATTTTTGTATGCTTATCTTTTTTGTTTAACCTTTATTTTACCCTTTTTAATCTTATAGTGAAATCGTGTTATTTACACATTGGGGGTTAATGTAATTGAAATATCATGTCAAAATACCCACAAGAAATTAATATATGATATATTTGGACTTATCATAACCATTTTTTCATGTATTATATTTTTAGGAATTTAAAATCATTTTTTGAACTATTTTATATTTTAATTTATTAATTATGTCAATTTTGGACACTATTCATAGTTTTTGTTTTTAAAAAGTAATTAAAACTATATTCCTTAGAAGAAAATCATTAACTAAAATATAATATGTCAATAACATCCCTAAAATTTTTGTATGGCATCATAAATTTCAAATTACATTTATTTTAAAATTTATAATATAATTTATTTGAATCATTTATTAATGAAGAAATCACTGCCTCATCATTGTGTCATAAATAAAATTAATTATTTAATGTCTAAATATTATAAATAAAATACAATTATGTACAAAATATTTTTATAATTCTAATTACTATTTATATTCAAATTTATCAATTATATAATTGTATATTAAAATTTTATTAGTAAAAGGAACATGTTTATGTTATATTTCTCTTTACATTAGATTAATTCTTATAAAATTTCATTATCACACCCATGTGGCTCCATGGGGTCCCAAAATCGACCCAAGAATGCCCATAGTTGGAAATATCTCATCCAATAGGATTAAGATGTCTTTTAGGTAAGTTTTATATTATTGAATTAGTTTTTTACCTTTAATTATCAGATTTACACTTTTACCATGGTAAAGAAAAATAATTACTGAAGTTAATATTCATAATATCTAAAAATAAAATGTGATTATTTACAAAAATTGAAAAAATTTATTTCAAATTCAAGAAATATAATAGGAATAAAATAATTTTAAATAAATTCTCATTGCCAAAACCAAAAATAATGTTTTTAAGAAATAAAAACAACCAAGAGATTGACATGTGTTTATGCCCAATTTCAATGTGAAATTTCTTGAAATGAAAAAAATTGGATTAAATGATAAAAATATATTCCATTTATACATTAAAACCATTAAATAATATTATTTAACCATATAAATTATCTTAATGGAAAAAAGATGTTTTCAATTAAAATTTAGCATATTTTTACTATTCATCAAATCATGAAATATATCACCAAAAATATCAAAATTTTAAACAAAGAAAATTTTGATTTATATATTATATAGAATAAGTTTATTTTTCAACTAGAATATATAAAGGTGTCAAAAAATAAATTTTAAAAGTGTTCTCCATCAAAATGGGGTAAAACTGCATTTTTAGAAAAAAATACTTATTTATTCAAAAAAATTGAATTTATTCTTATATCATATCTAGAAAAAATTTAAGATGAATTTAAAATACTAAATTTTATATATAACATATATTTTTTGTTAAATAATAATCCATAATGGGTGATAGGATTTTATAAACACAATTATTTTCTTTTTAAATAGGTTTTCATAAAAACACATCCTTCATATCCAATTGGTTTTTATTTCAATTTATAAGAAATTTTGTAACCAAAGAATCATTATTTAAACATGTGTAAAATATATTTCAAAATTCAGTTGATACTATTCATTCCCTCCGGTCCAATGGCTAGGCATTAACTACCATTAAAAATAATAATATCATTATTGTATTATTATTTTGTATAACTCAATGTTTTGTGCAACGTAAGATTTCGGAGCAACCTGTTGTTGAGTGTTGAGTATGATATTGGAAAAAGAGTCCCCATTTAATGTAAAATTAATAACTTTTTCATAAATATTAATTGAAATGAAAATGTATTATTCTATAAATACCAAGGTCGTTACATCATTCCCCACTTTTAGAAATTGGGTCCTCGCAATTTTAAAATTGGGCTCGAAAATATCAATGAAAATCCCACATCGGAAAAATTGTCAATAAAACTTTTACTTTAAAAGAAATAAAGATAAGTACAATGGTATCTTGAGATAACATATAATAGGATTCCATATAGGAAAACATGTATATAGAAGAAAAACTATCCATCAAGTTCTGATGTATAGTTATAGAAAACATGATCAAGAGAATGTTACCAATCTAAAAACCAAAAACTTGTGATGGGTTAAACGGTATTTGATTCCCCTATAGGAAAAGTAAACGGACAACATTTTTGTTTTAAGGTCCTTTTCATAAAGCCGTGGAATTTATTTATGATGTTAACTAAGAACATAAGGAAACATACTTATTTGTCAAGTAGAGTTTCATCTTTTTATAAATATCTACCACAAACTAAAGTTTTCACAAAACAATGAGTATTAAAGATGACTTGGTCACACATAAAGTGCTAGAATCAACTTCAAGAGAATCACATAATACACAAAAGATGAACTATATGTTACCACAGTCTTTAGACATTAACCAAAACCAAAATGGTTCGTACAAGATCAGATAATCCCTGAAATTAATAATCCTTTATAAAAATAAATACTACTCTTAATCTCTAAAATTAAACAAAAAACACCCAATGTTCAACAAAACCCATTCAATAAAAAATTGTCCTTAAAATTTTTCAAAATAATCCAAACTGATATAGAAACCCAAAATTCCTAGGTATTTGATCACATAGTCTTCTATGATAAATCTTACTTTTTATCTCCAAATAACATTGACTCCTCTTAAAGTCTCATCCTTAAAAGTAATTTACCTAATCACATGTTCTCCATGATAAGTTAACAATTTCTATAAATAACCCAAATCACCATATGTCCATAATAAATTCATAAATTATTCCAAAATAACACTAAACCATTAGTCCTCAAATAAAATCCCATAGTATTCTATTTTCTTTAGACATATAGTGTTCCCAAATGAGCGAAGGTATTCTAAAGTACCATTTATCAAATAATCACCAGATTATTTTCTTATACTAAGGATATCCATTTGATAAAACATAGGTTCTCAAAATATTCTTTTTCTTGACCTATAGAATCATTTAACTAATGAGAATAAGTTATACTACCCAGGGACTTATCATAGGCTAGTGGTTGGCGATCCACCCTTATCACCCTATTATTGTGGGTTTGATTCATCCGACCTTGAGGGACGTGATGGGTTGTCACCCATCTTGTGGGTTGTCCCTTTTATAAAACACAAAAATAACCCTAAAATGTTTTAACCTCAATGGTTTTATTTTACATCTCATTTGCATCCCAACTCATAATGACCTCAACATATTTATTCATGAAATCTTATATATATTTACATTTTTTTCAACTATATATGATAAAATAAAACTATTCCAAGTGTAAAAAACATCATACCTTGATCATGGTGTCCACCTAGTTTCATTGTCATCTTTTTCATGTAAATATAAGGCATATGCATTGCAATAATGATATAGAGATCATTCAAAATAATTTTATTCCTTTATCCAAATACACCATATAAAAATTGGGTGATATGGGTGTTTTCTAAAAATTTGTTTCAGAAAATAATCTTGTATGACATATAATTTGAAAACATCTGATAAAACTTGATTTTTATAAAAGGTTCGGACCATGTTTGAGTTGAAACTTTCAATAAATGGTCATTTTTAAAAACCATAATTATATACTGAGAGACTATATTTTAAAAGAAAATATAAATAGGTTTCCCCAGGGTCTCCTTCTTTATTACCCTTTTCAAAATCATAATATTATTCAAAATCTTTTGATAAGGTAAAATATTTGAAAATTAATGGAAAATATTTACTTTTCTTAAAAATGTGAGAATATTAAGAAAATATGATTTCATTAAATAAAACACATAATCCACAATGGTATCGAGCTATAGTGGAGGTGTTTGATATCTCAAAAAACTACTTCCAAGTGATTTGTATTCTAGAAAAATTTTCACATTCATCTGAACAATGCATTGAAATAATTATTGCAAGAAAGTCATTGGGAAGAGATAGAAATGTTGTTTACGACCCACCTCCTTCCATTTGTAACTACCATTACATGATCTGAAAAAGTTATAAAAAAATTATTTAACTAAATGAATAGACATAGATACTAACCTGGTGTTTAACAAAAACTCATAATCCCTAAATTTTTCTAACACATTCCTCTGATACCATCTATAATTCCCCAGTCATAAACTTTACATAATCCTGAGTTATGTCAAGAATTCACATTGGGGATCTTTTCTGGTTTAGATATTTAGATAATTAGGCCACAAATATTACATTGCATCTTAAATATAACAAATTACACACATCTAATAACTATCCATTTATTTAAAAAACAAAAACACTTTAAAAAGAAACATGGTTTGGTTTCATGTTTTCACAACATAACTTTTCGTTGATCCCATCCATGAATCTATTCTTCTTTATGTCCTCGGAAAAAAATCTCAAAACTTAGTAGGAGCATAAAATTCTTAGTAAGGAATATAAAATAAAGAATAAAATAGTTAGTCCATGAACATTTTAAATCCATGAAAACATTTTCACAAATTCATACTTTTCACCTATAAAACATAAACTATTTAGCTAACATCATGTAATCTTATGATTCCTACAAAACATCACTGAAATCATATAACATAAAGGTATATTGTGGAATCCATTTCAAACATACATTATAGCTTTCATAGCTACATTGGAAGTAACCTGAATGGCTACGTTTGGAATGCCCATCATATTATATTTCTTAAATCTCTTAGGAGAAACATTGTTGTTTACCTCCTTCACGTTACCCATTTCATTTGAGATCTATCTCGGGATCACTCGCCATCAGTTTATCACGGAACAACCCATATACGTATACAATTCCCAAGAACAATAACATAATCATAACTCATTAAACAAGCATATAGGAAATATAACACTTACAAATTGCAATCACAAGAAAGTAATTCAAGATATAGAAATATTCAATCCATTTCCAAAACCATTTAAAACATTTAAAAAATATTCTTTTGAATCAAAGTGTCCCATACCACATTGAAAAATTTGAAAGAAATTTACATTTTGAAGCATTCATGTCCATAGAAATAAATTTATAAAAACCATTTTGAAAACATTGACATAAAATTAAATGATATATAAGAATAAATCATCAAAACATTAAATTGAGGTTTTTAGTTAAAAATTACCTTACCACATGAGAAAGCCTTGAATAATAATCATTTAATATTATCATTAAAAAACATAAAATATATTGAGAATATATTAATTCATGACATGACGAGTCAAAATGGTTGTATATACACCTTATATGGTTATAAAAGTGCATAATATCGAGATATACCTCAATAAAAGAATATTGAAACGAATTCCCTTAAAACTATTGTATCATTAGATTAAGGATAAATAAATGAAATAATTATATCTGAAAAAATATATATACAACAAATATAAGTGGATTTTCAGTGTAAAACAATTATAGGACATTCACACATATTCTTGGAAAAACAAAACCTATGACATGGATATTTAACTCAATGAATGAAGATTGAGTTATGATTTCCCTTACAAATTTAGTAGAAATGAATGTGGTGATTATGTGTAGAAATAATATATCCACACAAAGGGAAGTGTAAATTAAAATATAAATAAATAAACAGTGATTTCACACATAATCCTCACATAATATAATCAACATAGTATGCATAAAACCCAAT
The DNA here is from genome assembly GCA_963277665.1 of Viscum album. NCBI lineage: Eukaryota > Viridiplantae > Streptophyta > Magnoliopsida > Santalales > Viscaceae > Viscum > Viscum album. The sequence continues at coordinate 1,981,741,735 of OY728143.1, read as the reverse complement.
GAGTTGAAACTTAGATTATAAATACCCATACAAAGATCATTTTGTAAATAAAATAGATCAACTTTGTGTATTCCATATAAATAAACTAAATTAAGTATAAATAAAATATAGGATATCAAAATTTACTTATCTCATAATCATGGAAGGACAAAATCAAGAAGTAGAAAATTAAACCAAAAAATGGAAATTAGGTTAAGAAGTTCTCTTACCTTGAGTCCAAATCATCCTATATGTTCCTTGTTCTTCCTGAATAATAAACATTAGTTAATTTATAATTGTTTCAGAACATTTTTAAGGTTTATTATTCCTTTTATATCACTTATTAACTTTTCATAATAATAACATAATTATTTAAGTTCATATCTGTCGTTTTGTCGATATTCAGTACTTGAGTCGAAAATGAATGTGTTTGATGTAAATTGTCTAGGTAGTAAAAATTAAATCATCTCTAGAATTATATTAATGATTAAACTATCATATATATCCATTATATATGTATTTATAATATTATATAACATTTGGAGATAAGAAATGAAATGCTGCATTCCTGGAGATGGTAGGTCGTATGTACGTGTGGACAGTACTTTCGTTTTTTTTTCATATTGAAGTAATGAAAATTAAATGGTAAATAGGTATATTATAATTAAAATATAATATATATTTTGTATATGTTATAAATTTTCATTAATTATAAATGTTATTTGTTCCATGTATGGCATGAACGAGTCATTTCACTTTGATAGGGTGGTAGTCTGCACTTCCTCAAATGAAATTATCATATTTACACATTATGGAAATCATAAAGGTATGTTGTAAATAAAAATTATAGAAGATTATAGACAATATTAATATAATATATATCATATATAAATAATTTTCCATTATATTGCCCACCATGATAAGTGTTAGGGGAAAATTGAACAATCGTTGTTTCATGATGCAGTAGTTCATCGTACAGAGAAAAAATATGTTCGTAACTATTAGATTGAGGTGTGTGTAAGTGTAGTTATAATACTTCTCATAAATATATAATAGAATAATTAGGATAATTGTTTTATTATGCAATCAAAGAATAAAATATAAAATATGGAGTGGAGAAGGAAAATAAAGGAAAAGAACTTGAGGGAAGACTTTACCTCTAAATCAGGTAACTTCTTTTAATTTGAAGCAAAAAAGATTTATCGAATTTCCTTCTACCCAATTTAAGGATTCTATGACGAAATTAGAGATGTTTCAAGATTATTTGAGCATATTTTGGGTGATAAAAGGGGACTAAGATTTGTTATTAAGTGTGTAGAGGTGGTGGCCTTCTATAAGAGGGAGGATGGGCACTTTAAGAAAGTCTTGAAATATAAATTTATTACAAATTTAATTTCGATTAAAAATGGTAAAAAAACTCATTTAATTCCAATATAAGATGATTTTAGTTATAATACCCATCCTACAATCATTTTTAGATAGTTTTTGAATATTTTAGTATCCTTATCTTTTTGGTTTAACCCTTATTATACCTTTTTTAATCTTAAAGTGAAATCATGTTATTTACACATTTTTTGTTAATGTAATTACCATATAATGTAAAAAGATCCACAAGAAAGTAATTTATTATATATTTGGACTAATATTAACTATTTTTCTAAATATTATATTTTTTGGAATTTAATATCATTTAATAAACTCTTTTATATTTAAGTTATGAATTATGTCATTTTTTGACACTATTCATACTTGAATTTTTTACAAATTCATAACAACATTGTTCCTTCAAAAAAGGCATTAAATAAAATATAATATTTCAATATCATCCATAAAATTAATGTATGGAAACATAAATTTCAAATTACATTAAAAGGTGTCAAAAAATAAATTTAAAAGGGTTCTCCATCAAAAGTATGTAAAACTACATTTTCAGAAAAATACTTCTTTTGTCCGAAAAATTGAATTTTCTCTAATATCATATCTATAAATCATTTAAGATTAATTTAAAATATTAAATTTAATATATAAAATATATTTTTCATTAAATAATTATCCATAATGGGAGATTTGATTTTATAAAAACAATTATTCTCTTTTTAAATAGGTTTTCATAAAAACACATCCTTCATATTCAATTGGTTTTTATTTCCATTTCTATTAAATTTAATAACCAATGAATCATTATTTAAATATGTGTAAGCCATATATTAAAATTTAGTCGTTACAATTCATTCCCTCCATTCCTATGGCTATATATTAACTACCATTTAAAATAACAATATCATTATTGTATGTTTTTTTGGTATAACTCAATGTTGTGTGCAACGTAAGATTTCTGACAAACCTGTTGATGCATGTCAAGTACAATATTGGAAATAGAATCCATCTTAAGGTAACATTAATATATTATTCATAAGTATTAATATAAATGAAAATGTATTATTCTATAAATAGTTGGTTCATTACATCATTCCCCCTACTGAAAATTGGTTCCTCATAATTTTAAAATTAGATTTAGAAACTTCATTGAAAATACCTCATCAGAAAAAGAGTCAATAAAACTTTTACTTTAAAAGAAATTTAGGGAAGCACAATAGTCACTCAAGATAACATATACTCGGATTACATGTAGGAAAATATGGATATGGAAGAAAAACTAACCATCGAGATCTAAAGGAGAGTGATAGAAAAGATGATCAGGAGAAATCTAAAAATCTAAAAACCACAAACTTATGATGGGTTAAACGGTCTTTGATTCCCTATTTTGGAAATATAAATGGACAACATTCTTATTTTAAGTTACCTTTCATAAAGTTGAGGAATTTAATTATGATTTTGACTAAGAACTTAAGGAAATATACTTACTTTTAAAGTAGAGTTTAATCCTTCTATAAATATCTACAATAAACTCATATTTTCTCCAAACGATGAGTATTCAAGATGACTTGGTCACACCTGATATGCTAGAATCAACATTTATAGAATCACACAATCCATAAAAGTTGACCTATATATTTCCCCTATCTCTATACATTGTCCAAAACCAAAATGGTTAGTAAAAGATCAGATAATCCCCAAAAAGTATAATCTGTTATAAAAAGAAATAACACTCTTAATCTACAAAATTCAACAAAATTCTTCAAAATAATCCAAAATAAGATAGAAACCCAAAACTATAAAGTATTTGATCACATATTCTTCCACGATAATTCTAAACATTTATCTCCAAATAACACCGACTACTCTTAAAGTCTCATACTTGAATGTAATTAACCTAATCACATCTTCTCCGTGATAAGTTTATCATTTCCATAAATAACCCAAATCACATATGTCTACAACAAATACATATATTATTCCCAAATAAAACACAACCCTTACTCCTCAAATAAAATCCCATAGTATTCTATTTTCCATAGGTGTGTAGTGTTCCCAAATGAGAGAATTTATTATAAAATAAGATTTATCACTAAATCACTATGCCAATTTATTATACTAAGGACATCCACTTGATAAAACATAAGTTCCCAAAATTAGATTTTTATTGATCCATATAATCATTTACAAAATAATAATAAATCATTATAACTAGGTACTTCTCATAGGAAAGTGGTAGATGATGAACCCTTATCACCCTTCAGTTGTGTGTTCAATTCTTGTGGCCTTGATGGGTGTGATGGGTTGTCACCCATCTTATGGGTTGTCCCATTTATAAAACTCAAAAATAATCTTATATGTTTTAACCCCAAAGGTTTTCTTTTACCTCTCATTTTCCTCTGAACTCATAATAACCTCATCACCTTAATTCCTGAAGTATTATGTATATTGAAATTTTTTTCACCTCCATATGATAAATTTAAACTATTCCCAATAAAAATAACATCATAACGTGATCATGGTGTCCACCTGGTTTCATCATCATATTTTTCATGTAAATATAAGGTCCCTCCATTGCAAGAATGATTTAGAGATCCTTCAAAATCATTTTCCTCCATTATCCAAATACACATTGTAAAAATATGGTCATATGAAAGTTATCAAAAAAAATATTTTCAAAAAATAATCATATATGACATATAATTTCAAAACATCTGATAAAACATGGTTTTTATAAAATAGTCAAATCATGTTTGAGTTGAATTTTTCAATAAATAGTCCTTTTAAAAACCATAAGTATGTATTGAGAGAATATATTTTAATTGAAAATATAAATAGGTTGCGCTAATGTCTACATATTTAGCACCTTTTTAAAAATCATAATATGGTTCAAAATATTGTGTTAGAGGTAAAATATTTTAAAATGACTTGATAATATTTACCTTTCTTGAAAATATAAGAATATAGAGAAAATATGATTTTATTAAATACAACCCAAGATCCATGATGGAATCTCGGTATAGTGGAGTTGTTTGATATCTCAAACCAACTGCTTGCAAGTGTGTTTTATGCTATAAAAAGTTTCAAAATCATCTGGGAAATACTTTTCAATAATTATTGCATAAAAGTCAACAGGAAGAGAAAGTAATATTGTTTGAGATTCTCCTCCTTCAATTTGTAACTGACATTCCTTGATCTGAAAAAGTTATAAAACAAAGATTTAACTGAAAGAATAGGCATAGATACTATCCATGTGTTTAACAAAAACTCATAATCCCTATGGTATTCTAAACCTTTCCTCTGATACCAACTATAAGGCCCTAGCCTTAAACATTACATAATCTTGAGTTAAGTAACGAATTCACATTGAGGATATTTTCAGGTTAAGAGATTTTGATAATTAGTCCATAACTATTACATTACATCTTAAATATTACAAATTAGAGACTTCTACTCACTATCTCTTTTTTATAAAAAAACAAAAACTCTTTAAAAAGAAAAATGGTATCGTTTCATGTTTTAACCACATAAATTTTCCTTGATCCCTTCCTTGACTTTATTATTCTTTAAGTCATGTGATGAAAATTTCAAAATAAGGGATGTGCATAAAACATTCAGTAAGTGCTATAAAATATGGAATAAATCTATTAGTCCCTACATATTTAAAATCCATGAAAATATTTTGACAAAATCATACTTTTCACCCATAAAACAAAAACTATTTAAATTACATCATGTAATCATAAGATTCATACAAAACATCATAGAAATCATAAAAAATTAAGGTAACTTGTGGAATCAATATTAAACATACATTAAATATTTCACAACTACATAGGGATTAACATTTATAGTTACATTTGTAATACTTGTCACAGTATATTCCCTAAATATCTAATGAGAAACATTTTCATTTACCTCTATCACGTTACCCAAATAATTGAAGTTCTATATCAGGCTCACCCACCGTCAGTTTATCATGTAACCACCTGTATACGTAAACAATTCCCAAGTACCATAACATAATCATAACTCATAAAAACATAAAGTAAAGGTAACTTTTCCACACTGCAATCATAAGATATCAATTCAGGATATTGAAATATAAAATCTATTTCCAAAACCATTTAAAACATTTAATAAAGAGTACTATGAATCAAATTTTCACATACCACATTAAAAAGTATAAAACAAATTTACATTTTATAACATTCATGTCAATATAAATACATTTATAAAAACAATTTTGAAAACAAGAACATAAAATTGAATGATTTATATGAATAGATCACTAAAACATTAAATATCTAATTTTAGTTAAAAACTCCATTACCACTTGAGAAACACATAAATAAGAATCATTAAAGAGTATCATTAAAAAATCAAATGTCATTAGAATATAGTAATTCAATATATGATGAGTCAAAATGGTTGAATATACACCTTATAGAATAATAAAAGTGCATAATATCAAGATATGCCTCAATGAAAGAAGATTGAGATGAAGTACCTTAAAAAGTCTGTATCATTAAATTAAGGATAAATCGATGCCATAATTATGTGTGAAAATTTTAAATACAAACAATTTAATTATATATTCTGTGTAAAACAATCAGAGGACATTTACACATATTCTTTGAAAAACAGTACTAATGACATAGATATTTACCTCAATCAATGGAGATTGAGTTAATATTTCCCTTAAAATGTTCATTTAAATGAATGTGATGATTATGATTAGAAACATTATATCCACAGAAAGGAATGTTGAAATTACAATATAAATAAACAAACAGGGAGTCCACACATAATCTTGTAATAATATAATCAATGTAGTATACGTAAAACACAATAAGTGGAAATTTAGTTCAGAAATTTCATTACAAAGATCATTTTGTTAATAAAATGGATCGATTAATTTTTATTCACTATAAATACACTAAATAAAGTATAAATAAAATATGGTATATAAAAACTCATATAATCCTGGTATGACACAATCAATAAGTGAAAAACTAACCCAAAGAACGGAAATTGGGTTAAGAAGTTCCCTTACCTTAAGTCCAAATTGTCATGTATGTTCCTTGTTCTTCCTGAATAATAAACTTAATTTAATTTTGACTTGTTTTAGAACATTTTTCTAGTTTATTATTTCTTTAATATAACCTATTACCTTGTTATAATAATCACAAAATTATTCAAGTTCATATCGGTCGTTTTGTCGATATTCTGTACTTGAGTCGAAAATGAACTTGTTTAAATGTAAATTGTCCAGGTAGTAAAAATTAAATCATCTTAAGAATGATATTAATGATTTAAAAATAATATATATCCAGTATATATGTATTTATAATAGTCCATAACATTTTGAGATAATAAATGAAATGCACCGTTCATTGAGACGGTAGGGCGTACGTATGCTTGAATGCTAAATTTATTTCTTTATCATATTAAATGAATAAAAAATAATCGATACATAGGTATATTATAATTCTAGTTTAATATTTATGTTATATATGTTACATAATTTAAATAGTTCCATCCTTTATATGTTTCATGTATGTCATGAATGAGTCATATCACTTTGAGGGGGCGGTTTTCTACACCTCCTCAAATGAAATTATCATATTTAAGCATCATGGAAAGCATAAAAGGATCTTGTAAATAAAAATTACAGAAGAATAGAGAAAACATAAATATAATATATATAATATATAAATAAAATTCCATTATATTAGACACTAGGAGATGTGGTAGAGGAAAATTTAACAATCATTTTTTTGTGAGGTAGTAGTTCATCGTACAGAGAAACAATATGTTTGTCTCCATTAGATGGAGGTGTGTGTAAGTGTAGTTAGAATACATATCATAAAAAAAATCCTAGTATATTTTGGATACAAATTTTGTTATGTAATAAAAGAATAACAATATAATATGGAGTGGTGATGGAAAATAAAGAAAAGGAACTTGAGAGAAGATGTCACCTCTAAATCGGGAAACTTCTTCTGATTTGAGCCAAAAGGGTTTCTCAAATTGCCTTTTACCCAATTTATGGCTTTATGGAGGAAATTATGGATGTTTGGAGATTATTTGAGAATACTTTGGACATTCCAAGGGTCTTGAGAAGTTTGAGTAAGTGGGTATAGGTGGTGGCCTTCAATAAGAAGGAGGAGGAGCACTTTAGAAATGTCTTGAAAAGTTTATTTATTATAAATTAAATTTCAATTAAAAATGGTCCAAAACTCATTTAATTAGAAGATAAGACGATTTTGGTTTGAATACCCATCATCCAATCATTTTTAGACAGGTTTTGAAAAAATATTATTCTTATCTTTTTTGTTTAACCCTTATTTTACCCATTTTAATTGTATAGTGATATCAGGTTATTTACACATTGGGGGTTAATTTAATTATCATATCATTTCAAAATACCCACAAGAAAGTCATTTATGATATATTTTGGCTTTTCTTAACCTTTTTTATAAATCATATTTTTTTTGAAATTCGATATCCCTTAATAAACTCTTTTATATTTTAAGTTATGAATTATGTCAATTTTGGACACTATTCATACTTGACTTTTTTACAAATTCATAAAAACTTTATTCCTTAGAACCAAAGGGATTACATAAAATATAATATTTTAATATCATCCAGAATATTCATGTTTGGAAACAAAAATTTCGAATTACATTTATTTTAATATTTATTTGAATCCATTATTAATGAAGCAATCACTGTATCATCATTGTGCCATATATAACATTATTTATTTAATGTATAAAAATTATAAATAAAAAATGATATTTAAAATATTTTTATATTTATAATGAATATTTATAGTAAAATATATAAGTTATATAACCCTGTATTAAAAATATTTTAGTAAAAGGTACATGATTTTGATATATTTCTCTTTATATTAAATTAATTCTTGTAAAATTTCATTATCACACCCAAGTGGATCTATGGGATCCACAAATAGTCCAAATGATGCCCATGTATGTACATATCACACAAAATATGATTAATACATGTTTTACGGTAGTTTTATATTATTAAATTATCATTTTTACCCTTATTTACCAGATTTACCCTTTAACCATGGTAATAAAAAAATAATTACTAAAGTTATTATTCATAATATCTAAAAAAGGTACATATTTGCACACTTCGAACATTATGATACAAAATATGGAATCCATTTTTCCAAATTCAAAACATATAATTGGAAGAAATTAATTTAAAATTAATTCCCATTGTCAAAACCAAAAGGCGTATTTCTAAGAAGTAAAAACTACGAAGATTTTAACATGTGTTTATGTCCAATTTCAATGTAAAATTTATTCTAATGACCAAAATTGGATTAAATTATAAAAAATATATTCCATTTATATTTTAAAACAATTAAATAATATTATTTAACCAGATAAATTTTATAAATGGAAAAAGTTGTGTTCAATTAAAATTTAGCATATTATTACTATTTATCAAAATGTGATATATATCAGAAAAATATAGAAAATTTATCCAAACTAAATTTTGATGTATAATTTCTATAAAAAAATTATTTTTTCAAATAGAATATATAAGGGTCTCAAAAATAAATTTAAAAAGGTTTCTCAGTCAAAAGGAGATAAAACTATTTTTTTAGAAAAATACTTCTTTTATCAGGAAAATAGAATTTTTTATTATATCATATCTAGAAAAACATTAAGATGAATTTAAAACATTACATTGAATATATAACATATATTTTTTATTACATAACAGTCCATAAAGGGTGATATGATTTTATAAACACATTTATTCAGTTTTTAAATCAGTTTTCAAAAAAACACATCTTTCATATTCAATTGGTTTTTATTTCCATTTCTAATAAATTTGGTAACAAATGAATCATTATTTAAACATGTGTAAACCATATATCAAAATTAAGGTGATATAATTCCTTCCCTCCATTCCAACGGCTAGGTGTTAACTACCATTTAGAATAATAATATCATTTTTTTATTATTTTTTTATTTAACTCAATATTGAGTGCAACATAAGTTTCAGATAAACCCGTTGTTGCGTGTCGAGTACAATATTGGAAAAAAGAATCCCCCTTTGAGTTAAAATTAATATCTTATTCAAAAATATTAATATAAATGAAAATGTATTATTTTATAAATACCTGGGTCATTATATAATTCTCCCCTTTTGGAAATTTGGTCCTCACAATTTTAAAATTGGGCTCTGAAACTTCATTGAAAATCCCACATTGGAAAAACAGTCAATAAAAATTTGACTTTAAAAGAAAGATAGGGAAGTAAAATGGCCACTCAAGAAAACATATACTAGTATTCCATTTTGGAATAGATGGATATGGAAGAAAAACTAACCATCATGTTCTGATGGAGAGTGGTAGAAAACATGATCAGGAGAAAGTTAACAATCTAAAAACCACAAAATTGTGATGGGTTAAACGTTCATTGATTCCCCCATAAGAAAAGTAAAAGGACAAAATCTTTTTTTAAGTTACTTTTCATAAATTTTAGAAATTTATTTATGGTCTTGAATAAGAACATAAGGAAGCATACTTACTTTTCTATTAGAGTTTCATCCTTTTATAAATATCCTCCCCAAACACATCATTCCTCCAAATGATGAGTATTCAAGATGACTTGGTCACACCTAAAGTTCTTGAATCAACTTATAGAGAATCCCCCAATACACAAAATATGAACTATATATTTCACATGTCTCTATACATTAACCAGAAACCAAAATGGTTAGTACAATATCATAGAATAACAAAAAAGAATAATCCTTTATAAAAATAAATACTAATCTTACTCTCGAAAATTTAACAAACAACACCCAATGTTAAAAAAAGACCATTAAATAAAACATTGTCATTAAAATTATTCAAAATAATCCAAAATAAGATAGAGACAAAATTCCGAAGTATTTGATCACATATTATTCCATGATAAATCTAAACATTTATCTCAAAATAACATTGACTACTCTTAAAGTATCATAGTTAAATGTAATTAACCTAATCACATGTTCTCCATGATAGGTTAATCATTTCCATAAATAACCTAAATCACCATATGTCCATAATAAATTAAAATATACTTCTTAAATAAAACTCAAACCTTACTCCTCAAATTAAATGACTTAGTATTCTATTTTCCATAAGCGTATAATGTTCCAAAAGGATAGAACGTCTTCAAAAATAACATTTATCACTTAATCGCCAAATAAATTTCTTATACTAAGTATATTCATTTCATAAAACATAAGTTCCCAATATCATCTTTTTATTGATCAATAAAATCATTTACCTAATAAGAATAAGTCGTACTGACTAGGTACTTCTAATAATCCAGTGGTAGGTGGTGCACCCTTATCGCCCTTCAATTTTAGGTTCGATTCACACAACTGTGATGGGTGTGATGGGTTTTCACCCATCTTGTGGGTTGTCCAATTTTTAAAACTCAAAAACAATACAAATATATTTTAACCCCAAAGGTTTTCTATTACCTCTCATTTTCATCCGAACTCATAATGACCTAAACATATTAATTTATGAATTATTATATATACTGTCATTTTTTCACCTCCATATAATAAATTAAAACTATTACCAATAGAGATAACATCATACCTTGATCATGGTTTCCACCTAATTTCATCATCATTTGTTTCAGGTAAATAAAAGTTCCATGAATTGAAACATTTATATAAAGATCCTTCAAAATCATTTTACTCCTTTATCCAAATACACATTGTAAAAATTAGGTCACATGGGTCTTCACATAAAAATAGTTTCAGAAAATTATCATGTATGACATATAATTTCAAAACATCTGATAAAACGTGATTTTTATAAAAAAATTGGACCAATTTTGAGTTGAAACTTCCAATAAATTGGCCCTTTAAAAAATAATAAGTATATTCTGGGAGGATATATTTAAAAGAAAATATAAAGTGGTTTCACTAGGGTATCCTTCATCCACACCTTTTTAAAAATCATAATATTCTTCAAACTCTAGTGACAAGGTAAAATATTTGAAAATTACTTGATAATATTTACCTTTCTTGAAAATATGAGAATATTGAGAAAATATGATCTGATTAAATAAAACCCATGATCCATGATGGAATTGAGTTATATTAGAGGTGTTTGATACTCAAACAACTACTTTCAAGTGATTTGTATACTAGAAAAGGTTTCACAATCTTCTGAACAAGACTTTGCAATAATTTTTGCAAGCAAGTCATCAGGAAGAGATAGGAATGTTGTTTGATATCCTCCTCCTTCCATTTTTAACTTACATTCCTGATCTTATAAAGTTATAAAACAATGATTTAATAGAAATAATAGGCTTAGATAATAACCATGTGTTTAATGGAAACTCATAATCCCTAAAGTTGTGTAAAAATTTAATCTGATACCAACTATCAGGCCCCATCCTTAAACATTACATAATCTTGAGTTAATTCAAGAATTCACATTGAGGATATTTTTAGGTATAGAGATTTTGAGAATCATGCCATAAATATTACAATACATCTTAAATATTACAAAGTAGAGACGTCTACCCACTATCTACCTTTTTAATAAAACAAAAACTCTTTAAAAATGAAAATGGTATCATTACATGTTTTAACCAAATAACTTTTCCTTGATCGCATCCATGACATTATGCTTCTTTATGTCCTGGTAAAATATATCAAAACATGGGATGAGCATAAAATAGTCATTAATCAACAGAAAAAAGTAATAAAACTGTTAGTCCATGAATATTTTAAATCCATGAATACATTTTCAAATAATCATACTTTTCACCCATAAAACATAAGCTATTTAAATTACATCATGTAATCATAAGATTCCTACAAAACATCATAGAAATTATAAAACATTAATGTAAATTGTGGCATCCATATCATACTTACATTGTAGCTTTCACGGCTATATAGGGAGTAACCTTCATGGTTATGTTTGTAAAACACATCACAGTATATTCCCTAAATTTCTTAGAAGAAACTTTATCATTTACCTCTATCATGTTACCCAAAGCATTGAAGAGCTATCTTGGGTTCACCAACCATCAGTTTATCATGAAAACACCCATATATCTAAACAATTTCCAATAACCATAACATAATCATAACTCATAAAACAAGTATAAAGGAATGATAACATTTCCACATTTCAATCACAAGATATCAATTCAAGATATTGAAATATTCAATCTATTTAAAAAACCATTTAAAACATTTAATAAAGATTATTTTGAATCAAATTTTCCCATGATACATTTAAACTTCTAAAATAAATTTATATTTTAATACATTCATGTACATAGAAATACATTTATAAAAAAAATTCAAAAAATATGGTCAAAAAATTGAATGATTTATAAGAATAAATCATCAAAACATTAAAGAGAGTTTTTTGTAAAAAAACTATTTTACCACTTGAGAACCACTTAAATAAGAATCATTAAATATTATCATTAAAAATAAATCAAATATCATGAGAATAATGTAATTCAAGATATGAAAACTCAAAATGGTTGTATATACACCTTATAGGATAATAAAGGTGAAAAATATCAAGATATGCCTCCATCAATGAAAATTGAGATAGAGTAACTAAAAATGGATTTATCATTAGATTAAGAATAAATAAATGACATAATTATGTGTGAAAAAAATAAATACACCCAATATAATTAGATATTCGGTGTAAAAAAATCATAGGTTATTTATGCATATTCTTCAAAAGACAAAACCAATGACACAGATATTTAACTCAATGAATAGAGATTGAGTTAAGATTTCCCTTATAAAGATCATAGAAATAAATGGGATGATTATGTGTATAAATATTCTATCCACAAAAATGAATTTTGAAATTAAAATATAAAAAAAATAATCAGTGATTCCACACATAATCATGGAAAAATATAATCAACACAGTATTTGTAAAACCCAATGAGTGGAAATTTAGTTTATAAATTCCACTACAAAGATCATTTTATTATTTAAATAGATCGATTGTGTGTATTCACTATAAATAAACTAAATAAAGTATTAATACAAGATATACTATCAAAATTTAATTCTCACATAATCATGGCACGACAAAATCAACATGTAGAAAAGTAACCCAAAGAATGGAAATTGGTTTAAGAAGTTCCCTTACTTTGAGTCCAAATCATCATGTATGGTCCTTGTTCTCAATGAATAATAAACATAAGTTAATTTATACTAGTTTACGAACCTTTTCATGTTTATTATTCCTTTTATATCACCTATTAATTCATTATAATAATCACATAATTTTTCAAGTTCATATCGATCATTTTGTTGATATTCGATACTTGAGTCGTAAATGATCGTGTTTAGATATAAATTGTATAGGTATTCAAATGTACATCATCTCCAAAATGATATTAATGATTTAAATATCATATATATCTATTATATATTTATTTATAAAATTTTACTAAATTTCGAGATAATAAATGAAATGCACCGTTCACTGAGACGGTAGGTCGTACGTAGGCATGAACGCTACTTTCATTACTTTGTCTTATTAAAGGAATGAAAACTAATTGATTCCTTGGTATATTATAATTATATTATAATATCTAGGATATAAATGTTACATAGGTTCAATAATTCCATCCTTTATATGTTCCATGTATGGCACGAATGAGTCATATCACATTGAGGGGGTGATAGTCCACACTTCCTCAAATGAAATTAGTGTTTTTTCACATCATGGAAAGCATACATGTATGCTGTAAATAAAAATTACAGAAAAATATAGAATATATAAATATAATATATATCATATATAAATATAGTTCCATCATAATTTCCACCTTGATATGAGGTAGGGGAAAATTGAACAATCATCGATTCGTGAGGCTGTAGTTCATCGTACACAGTAACAATATCTTCGTATCCATTAGTTGGAGGTGTGTGTAAGTGTAGTTAGAATACTTATCATAAAAATATAATATTATATTGAGGATACTGCTGTTTTTATTTAATCAAAGTATAATAATATCATATATAGTGGAGAAGGAAAACAAAGAAAATTACCTTGAGAGAAGACGTTACCTCTAAATTGGGTGACTTCTTTTGATTTGAGCCAAAAGGATTTATTGAATTGCCGTATTTCCTAGTTAATTCTTATTTGAGGAAATTTGGGATTCTAGGAGATTATATTAATATAATTTTGATGATACAAGGGTATTGGGAAGTGTTTGTATGTGGGTAGAGGTGGTGGCCTTTTATAAGAGGGAGGAGTGTCACTTTAGGAATGTCTTGAAATATTAATTTATTATAAATTCAATTTCAATTAAAAATGGTAAAAAACTCAAGTAATTATAATATAATATTGTTTTTTTTTTGATTTCACATCACTCAACAATTTTTATATAGGTTTTGAATATATTTTTATCTTTATCGTTTTGGTTTAACCCTTATTTTACCCTTTTTAATCTTTTAGTGATATCATGTTATTCACACATTATGGGTTAATGTAATTACATTATCATGTAAAAAGACCCAAAAGAAAGTAATTTATGATATATTTTGACTTATATTAACCATTTGAATGAATATTATATTTTTATTAATTTAATATCATTTAATAAACTATTTTATATTTTAGGTTATAAATTATATCAATTTTGGACACTATTCATACTTGACTATTTTACAAATTAATAACTACTTTATTACATAGAAAAAAAAGCATTAAATAAAATATAATATGTCAATATAATTAATAAAATTCATGTATGGAATCATAATATTCAAATTAAAATTATTTTAATATTTATAATATCATTTATTGGAATCCTTTATTAATGAAGCAGTCCCTACATCATCATTGTGTCATTAAAAATTATTTATTTAATTTATATAAATTATAAATAAAATACCATGATGTATGAAATATATTTATCATTCTAAATTATATTTATAGTCAAATATATCAGTTATATAAATCTGTATTAAAATTATTTTAGTATAAGATTCATGTTTATGTCATATTTCTCCTTTCTTTTAATTATTTCTTATAAAATTTCATTATCACACCCAAGTGGCTCTATGGGGTCCCAAAATCAATAAATGGATTACCATGGTAAGAAATATCTCATCCAATATGATTAAGACACGTTTTAGGGTAGTTTTATAATATTAAATTATTATTATTTACCCATATTTACCTGACATACCCTTTAACCATGGTAATGAAAAATAATTACTAAAGTTACTACTCATAATGTACCAAAATCAATGTTTATTATTTACAAAATTTGAAGATTTTTATTCCAAATATGGAATCCATTTTCTCAAATTCAATATACATAATTGGAATAAATTAATTTAAAATTAATTCTCATTGTCAAAATAAAAAATGTGCGTTTAAAAAGTAAAAACTACCAAGAGATTGACATGTGTTTATGTTCGATTTCAATGTAAATTTTTTTATAATGATCAAAATTTGACTAAATGATAAAAATATATTACATTTATACTTTAAAACCATTAAATAATATGATTTAACAATATAAATTATCTCAATTGAAAAAGTTGTTTTCAATTAAAATTTAGTGTATTTTTATTATTCATTAAAACATGATATATACCAGAAAAATATCATAAATTCATCCAAAGTAAAAAATTCCATATTTAATAGAATAATTTTAGTTTATCAAATCGAATATATTAAGGTGTCAAAAACAAAATTTAAAAAGTGTTCCCCATCAAAATGCAGTAAAACCGCATTTTTAGAAAAATACTTCTTTTGTCCAAAAAAATTAATTTGTTCTTATATCATATCTAGAAAACATTTAAGAAGAATTTAAAACATTACCTTGAATATATAAAATATATTTTTCATTAAATAAAATTCCAAAAAGGGTGGTATGATTTTATAAACCCCATTATTCTCTTTTTAAATAGGTTTTCATAAAAATGCATCCATGATATTCAATTGGTTTTTATTTCAATTTCTAATAAGTTTAGTACCCAATGAATCATTATTTAAACACATGTAAACCATTTTACAAAAATTAGTTGTTATTATTAATTCTGTCCATTCCAACGACAAGGTGTTAACAACCATTTGAAATAATAATAATATTGTATAATTGTTCTGTATAACTCAATGTAGTGTGCAACATAAGATTTCGAAGAAACACATTGTTGTGTGTCGAGTATTCTACTGTATAAAGCATTCCCTATTAATGTAAAATTAATATCTTATTTATAAATATTAATATAAATGAAAAATTATTATTTTATAAATATCTGGGTCATTACATCATTCCACCTTTTGGAAATTGTGTCCTCACAGTTTTAAAATTTGGCTCGGAAACTTCATTGAAAATCCCACACCAGAAAAAGAGTCAATAAAACATTCACTTTAAAATAAAGAAAGAGAAGGAAAAAGGTCAATCAAGATAACATATACTTGTGTAACATGTATGAAAACATTGATATGGATGAAAAACTAACCATCAAATTCTAATGAAGAGTGATAGAAAACATGATCAGGAGAAAGTTAACAATCTAAAAACCACTAACTTGTGATGGGTTAGAAAGTATTTGATTTCCCAATATGAAAAGTAAACAGAAAACATTTTTGTATAAAGGTCTTTTTCATAAAGTTGAGGAAATTATTTATGAGTTTAACTAAGAACATAAGGAAACATGCTTACTTTTCAAGTAGAGTTTCATCCTTTTATAATTATCTACCACTACCTTGTATTTTCTCTAAATGATGGCTATTCAAGAATACATGGTCATGCCTGCAGCCTTAGAATCAACTTCTTGAGAATCACATAATCCAAAAGATATGAACTAAATATTTCCCCTATTTTAGACATTAACCAAAACCAAAATCATTAGTACAAGATTATATAATCCCTAAAAATAATAATCCTTTATAAAAAGAAATACTACTCTCCAAAACTCAACAAACAATACCCAAAGTTCAACAAAGACCATTCAATAAACAATTTTCCTTAAAATTCTTAAAAATAATCCAAACTAAGAACGAAAACCAAAATTATATAGGATTTGATCACATAGTCTTCCAAGATAAATCTTAACACATGTCTCCAATTAAGATTTACTACTCTTAAAGTCTCATACCTAAAGTAATTATCCTAATTACATGTTCTCCATGATTAGTTAATAATTTCCATAAATAAACCAAATCTCTATATGTCCAAAATAAATTCATATATTCTTCTAAAATAAAACTCAACCATTACTCCTCAAATTAAATCCCATAGTATTCTATTTTCCTTAGGCGTAGAGTGTTCCCAAAATAGTGAATGTCCTAAAAAATAACATTTATCACTTGATCACAAAAATAATTTATTTATACTGAATATATTCGTTTAAAAAAACATAATTTTCCTAAATAAAAATTTTCATGATCCATAGAATCATTTAACTAAAAAGAATAAGTCATACTAACCAGGGACTTATCATAGGCCAGTGGTAGGTGATCCACCCTTGTCTCCCTTCGGTTATCTGTTCCATTCTCACGGCCTTACTGTATGTGATGGGTAGTCACCCATCTTGGGGGGTTTTACCTTTTATAAAACTCGAAAATAACCCCAACATGTTTTAACCTCAGAGGTTTTACTTTACCTCTAAATTTTTATCCCAACTCATAATGACCCTAACATATTAATTCTTGAAGTATTATATATATTGACATTTTTTCACCTCCATATGATAAAATAAAACCATTCCTGATAGAAATAACACCGAACCTTGATCATGGTGTCCACCTGGTTTCATTGTCATATTTTTCACGTAAATAGAAGGTCTATTCTTTTCAACAATGATTTAGAGATACTTCAAAATTATTTTCGTCCTTTATCCAAACCTGCCTTGTAAAAATTGGTTGGTATAATTTTATAAAGATAATACTTTCTGAAAATAATCATGTATGACATATAATTTCAAAATATCTGATGAAAATTGATTTTTATAAAACATTCAGGCCAAGATTGATTTGAAACTTTCAAGAAATGGTCCTTTTAAAAAACCATAAGTATTTAATGAGACACTATATTTAAAAAGAAAAAATAAATAGATTTTCCTAGGGTATCCTTCTCCATCACCTTTTTCAAAATCATAATATACTTCAAAATCTTGTGATAAGGTAAAATATTTGAGAATGACTTGATAATATTTACCTTTCTTTAAAATATTAGAATATTGACAAAATATTATTTGGTTAAATAAAAACCATGATCCACGATGGTATCGAGGTATAGTGGAGGTGTTTGTATTTAACGAAAAATCTTAATCCCTAAATTTGTCTAGACATTTCCTCTGATACCAACTATAATGTCCCAGTCTTAAACATTACATAATTTTGAGTTAAGTCATGAATTCACATTTAAGATCATTTCAGGTTTATATGCTTAGATAATTAGGCCATAAATATTATATTACATATCAAATATTACAAAATATACACTTTTAATCACTATCCATTTTTTCATAAAACAAAAAACTCTTTAAAAAGAAACATGGTATCATTTCATGTTTTAATAGAATAACATTTCCTTGATTTCATACTTGACTCTATTCTTATTTAATTACTAAGAAAAACATTTCAAAACATGGGATGATCATAAAATTCTCATTATGGAATATAAAATAAGTAATAAAACTGTTAGTCCAAGAATATTTAAAATCCGTGAAAACATTTTCACAAAATCGTTATTTTCACCAATAAAACATAAACTATTTATCTTACATCATGTAATCAAATGATTCCTACAAAACATGAAATAAGTCATAAAAAATAATGGTAACTTGTGGAATCCATACCATAATTACATTGTAATTTTCCCAACTACATAGGGAGTAACTTTCAAGTTTGAATTTGGAATACCCATCATAATATATTACCTAAATATTTTAGGAGATACTTTATCGTTTAACTCCATAATGTTACCCAAAACATTGAAGAGATATATCGAGATCACCCACACGTGGTTTATCACGGAACCACTTGTATACTTAAACAGTGCTCAAGAACCACAACAAAATCATAACTCATAAAACAAGCATAAAGTAAAGATTAAACATACACATTGCAATCACAAGATATCAATTCAATATATTGAAATATTAAATCCGTCTCCAAATCCATTTAATCCATTTAATAAAGAGTATTCTGAAAGTGTCCCATTATACATTGGAATTTTCAAAATATATTTACATTTTAAAACATTCATTTCTATAGAAATATATTTATAAAAAACCCTTTTAAAAACATGGACATAAAATTAAATGATTTATGAGAATAAATCATAAAACAAATAAAGAGAGGTTTTTTGTTAAAAATTCCCTTACCACTTGATAAACACTTGAATAAGAACCATTAAAGAGTATCATTAAACAAACATCAAATATAATGAGAATATAGTAATTCATGATATGATGAGTCAAACGGTTGTATATACACCTTCTAAGAAAATAAAGGTATATAATAACAAGATATGCCTCAATGAAAGAAGATTGAGATGAAGTCCCTTAAAATATTGTATCATTAGATTAAGGATAAATCAATGACATAATTATGTGTGAAAAAAATAAATACACTCAATATAAGTGGATATTCAGTGTAAAAAAATCAAAGGTTATTAACACATATTCATGGAAAAAATAGTGACTTAGATATGTAACTCAATGAATTGAGGTTGAGTTAATATTTTCCTTACAATGTTCGTTGAAATGAATGGGGTGATTATGTGTAGCAATAGTATATCCACACAAAGGTAAATTGAAATTACAATATAAATAAACAAATAGTGATTCTATAATTAATCATGGCATAATATAATCAACGCAGTATGATTAAAACCCAATGAGTGGAAATTTAGTTTAGAAATTCCATTAAAAAGATCATTTTGTTAATAAAATATGGAATTACATAATCAAGAAGTATAAAATTAACCCAATGAATGGAAATTGGGTTAAGAAGTTCCCTTACCTTGAGTCCTTATCATTATGTATGTTTCTTGTCCTTCCTGAATAATAAACATAAGTTAATTTTAACTTGTTGCAGAACCTTTTTATTATTTTTGATTCCATTTATATCACTTAATACCTTGTTATAACAATCACATAATTATTCAAGTTCATATTGATCATTTTGTCAATATTCGATACTTGAGTAGAAAATGAACGTGTTTAGATGTGAATTTTCCAGGTAGTAAAAATTACATCACCTCTAGAATGGTATTAATTATTTTAATATCATTTATATAAAGTATGTATTTAAATTTATAGTAGTCCATAACATTTGGAGATAGTAAATCAAATGCACCGTTCATGGAGGTGGTAGGTTGTATGTACGCATGAATGCTACTTTTCTTTCATTTTCATATTAACGGAATGAAAAATAAATAATACATAGGTATATTATAATTCCAGTATAATATAAATGTTATTTATGTTATATAATTTCATCAATTCCATCATTAATACATTCCATGTGTGGCATGAACGAGTCATATTACTTGGAGGAAAGGTAGTCCTCACTTCCTCAGATGAAATTATTATATTTACACACCATGGAAATCATAAAGGTATGATGTAAATAAAAATTAAATAAGAATAGATACAATAAAAATATAATATATATCATATATAAAT
The DNA here is from genome assembly GCA_963277665.1 of Viscum album. NCBI lineage: Eukaryota > Viridiplantae > Streptophyta > Magnoliopsida > Santalales > Viscaceae > Viscum > Viscum album. Next base: position 1,981,720,657 of record OY728143.1, on the reverse strand, counting down.
AAAGTTCCATCATAAATTGCACAATGATAGGTGGTATTGGAATATTTAATAATCGTCATTTTGTGAAGTACTAGTTCTCCATACACTGAAATAGTATGTTTTTATCCATTAGATGGTGTTTTGTGTAAGTGTAGTAAGAATAATTCTCATAAAAACATCCTTGTATTTTTAGGATACTTTTTTAATTTAATAAATTAATAAGAAGAGAATATAGAGTGGAGAAAGAAAATAATGGAAAGAAACATGAGAGAAGACGTTACCTTTAAATCGGGTAACTTCTTTTGATTTGAGCTAAAAGGCTTTGTAGAATTGCCTTCAGCCAAATTTAAGGCTTTAGGAAGAAATTATAGATGTTTGAATCTTATTTGAGTATAATTTGTATGATTATAGGGGCTTTACTGGTGTGAGTATGTGGGTAAAATTTTTGCCTTTTATAAGAGGGAAGAGGGGCACTTTAGGAAAGTCTTAAAATATTAATTTATTATAAATTCAATTTCAATTAAAAATGGTCCAAAACTATTGAAATTAAAATATATGATGATTTTGGTTCGAATAACCATAATCCAATAATTGTTATATAGTTTGTGAATATATTTTTATCCTTATTATTTTGGTTTAACCATTATTTTACTCTTTTTAATTTTAATAGTGATATCATGTTATTTACATATTGTAGGTTAATGTAATTAAGATATCATGTCAAATGACACACAATAAAGTAATTTATTATATATTTGGACTTATATTAACCATTTGGACTAATATTATATTTTTATTAATTTAATATCATTTAATAAACTATATTATATTTTATGTTATGAATTAAGTCAATTTTGGACTCTATTCATACTTGACTTTTTAAAAAATTCATAAAAAATTTATTAATTCAAAAAAATGGGATTAAATCATAGATAATATTTCAATATAATCCATAAAATTTGTTTTTGGAAACATAAATTTCAAATTAAATTTATTTTAATATTTATAATATCATTTATTTGAATCCTTTATTAATAAAGAAATCACTACATCATCATTGTGTCGTTAATACCGATATTTATTTAACGTCTAAAAATTTTAAATAAAATACCATGATATAGGAACTACTTTTATATTTATAATGAATATTTATAGTCAAATATATCAATTATATTACCCTATACTAAAATAGTTTTAGTAAAAGAAACATGTTTGTGCTATATTTCTCTTGACTTTAAATTAATTCTTATAAAATTTCATTGTCACACCCAAGTGGCTCCATGGGGTCCCAAAATAGATCCATGGATTACCATGGTCGAAAATATCTCATCCAATATGATTAAGACATGTTATAGGGTAGTTTTATATTATTAAATTATTATTTTGTTACCCTTATTTACCAGATTTACGATTTAACCACGGTAAAATGAAATTATTGAAGTTACTATTCATAATGTCCAAATATAAAAGGTGCTTATTTACAAAATTTGAAACAACTTATTCGAAATATGGAATTAATTTCTCTAAATTCAAAATACATATTTATCATAAATTAATTTAAAATTAATTCTCGTTGCCAAAACCAAAAAACATGTTTTTAAGAAGTAAAATCTACCAAGTGATTGACATGTGTTTATGTCCAATTTCAATATGAAATTTTTTATAATGAACAAAATTGGATTAGGTGATGAAAATATATTCCATTTATACATTAAATCCTATAAATAATATTATTTCACCAGATGAATTGTCTCAATGGAAAAAATTTGTTTTCAAATAAAATTTAGCGTATTTTTACTTTTCATCAAAACATGATATATATCCAAAAAATATCAAAAATTCATCTGAAGTAAATTTTGATATCTATATTCTATAAAAGAAATTTATTTTTTCAAATATAATATAAAAAGGTGTCAAAAAAATTAAAAAGATATCACCATCAAAAGGTGGGGAAACTGCATTTTTAGAAAAATACTTTTTCTCTCCAAAAAATTGAATTTGTTCTTATACCATATCTAGAAAATATTTAAAATGATTTTAAAAAAATAAATTTAATATTTAAATTATATTTTTCATTAAATAAAAATCCATAAATGCTGATATGATTTTATAAACATAGTTATTCACATTTTAAATAGGTTTTCATACAAACGCATCCTTTATATTCAATTGGTTTTTATTTACATTTCTAATAAATTCCGTAACCAGTGAATAATTATTTAAACATGTTTAAACCATATTTCAAAATTTAGTGGATATTATTCCTTCTTTTCATTCCAATGGATAGGCATTAACTACAATTTAAAATAATATTATTATTTTTGTATTACTTTTCTGTATAACTCAATGTTTTGTGGAATGTAAGATTTCAGAGAAACTCGTTGTTGTATGTCGAGTATGCTACTGGAAAAAGCATCTACCTTTAACGTAAAATTAATATCTTATTCATAAAAAATAATATAAATGAAAATTATTAATCTATAAATACCTAGGTCATTACAATACTTGTATATGATACAATTGTTTTGAATGGGTATGGACATACTAGTCATTAATAGTTGTGACACCGTATCGATTTGTAGCTTGAGTGGTGTTAAAACATTATATGGGAAAATCATTGCGTATAATTATATATTATAAAATTCATAATTATTTTAAATTCTATAATTTCCTCTGGTATAATGCTTAGTGGTTGTGTGAATAGGGACAATTTTTCATGTTATGTTTTTTATGAAAAATTTAGAGTTTCTTATAATGATATCTAAATAGAGTTTTATAAAAAAATGTTATGTTTTATGTAATATGTGTTGAAAATTAATGATATCCATGCAAAAATTATTTTGGAAGATATCTAGAAGGATTTTAAGATATCGTTTCAATTTTTTCATATATTATGTGAAAAAAGGTGAAACTGATATATGGATATGAGGATTTAGTGATGAATATATATTGTTATAAATATTCATTGAAGATAAAACCATTACATATTGGATTAAATCAGGTCATAGCTTCTAGTTGGTTGACCTATATTGTAGTCAGTGTCACCTCATCATGGTTTATTGCATGTATATATATATATATATATTTGTTATGATATAATTAATGATTCAATAACTACAACAAAACCAAAGAAATCGTGTTTGGTTGAATCCTATTGAGATAATTATTTAAAGCTTTTTGATGATAGAATAAGAAATGTTTAAGGAGTAAATTTTTTTCTCATTTTTGGTTGAATGTTTGAATAGTTTTGAGGAATATTTTGTTGTTCAAAAATCTATGAAATGTTTTCAAATTATAAAGTGAATTTTTATGAAACTTTCACATTTTTAGGGTTATCATTGAACTATATATAAGGAGGTAGAAACACTAAGATTAAATTATAACATCCATGTTATAGAAAATCTTCTAATCAATTTCTCTCTCTATAAAAAGGTTATAATAGATCGGGAGGAAGTGAGGATCCTTCCCAATTATTTGGAGAGTTATTCATATCATGTATAACTATGAGGAATGACTCCATTGGCCTATTCTCAATGTTCATTAAGAATATAATGTGGAATAATATTAGAAAAAGGATATTTCAGAAAAGTTACATGTTCCTTAATTATTTGTTTAAATTCAAAATTATAAAGAGATCCTACAACAAAAATAATTAAGGGTGATTGTTTCCTATAGAAAATATTTTTCGCATACAAAACCCTTTAGTCCTCTTATAAATATTTACCACCACTATAATATATATTTTTTCTAATCTATCCACATTGATATATTCTTTATTTAGTAACAAATAAGATAACACATTCAATTGACCCATCATAAACAAATAACATCAAAACATTTCAAAAGATAATTTAAATACATAACAAAATCCATGGAAATTTCCCCCACATACACATATGAATTTTTAATTGTTGAAATAATACCATTAAAATTTGATGTTTTTTCACCTATTGATGCACAATAAATCCAGAAGTAAAAGAAACCACCACATTCCTCATCCCATGTCACTATATCAATCTCTTAAAATCATGGTACATATTTTTTGTGCCTGAATACTATAAAATATGAATAATTAAACTCATGAAAAAAACCTTCCTAAATTTCTATGGGACAAATAAATTACCATAGCATAACACCATATATTATATATCCTTATCTAAACCATATAAAGTATCATTATTCAATATCCAATATCTCCACACCTCTAATTTAGGGTCTCTCTACTGAAAATATTTTACCAAATACACCGATGCAGATGTCACAAACACATGATAAATACATATTATCTAAAAAAATATCCTCAAATACAATATGAATATATTACAAAGACTCTATCACCATCCATTACATGATTATAATTTAATAATCCTCATTGTAATACATCTAACTCAAATTTTAATCTAATTAATTACCCTTTCCATCAGTATATATAATATCAAATTGTTAATCTTGAATATATTCCAAACATATTCTCTATAAAAAATAAAATTCTTTAATTAAAAGATATATCGCATGATCATATTTTTTTATAAACTATTAAAAATTATCCATGACAATAATTCTTCAAAAGATTAATTGTGAGAACCAAATTCATAAGCTACAAATCATGAGTGTAATAGTTATGTTTAAAGGGACGCAACTATCTAAACCTATATGTAATGAGTGATCTCTAGGGTATCAATATACATCCAATTAATTGATGAGATGAATCACTGTATGCATTATAAACAATACCCTCCTCAGGTAATCAAAGAACAAGAGAATGTTTTATCTTCTACTTTAATAATTCAAAAAAACATTTGACAGTCCCCCATATAAACAAAGTCATTATATTTCATTATCAAAGATGGTAATGGAGATTAAATTTGAGAAAAAATAGGTAAAAACCTCTTATAATAACTTGGAAGACCTAATAAACTCTACACTTTAGAATATTTATTCCATGGATTATATGCATGAACTGCCTCATTATTTTATGGGCCTATTGTTACACCATACTCTGAAATAGCATGATATAGAAAATATGAATCAGAATTCAAAAATCAACACTTATATTTATTCCTATATGATTAACATTTCCTAAGAATATCAAACATAAAACTAATATGATTTAATTGACCTTTATCTACCTTATAATAAATAAATATATCATTAATTATGACTATCGAAAATCATCACGATCAATTTGAAACACTAGATTCATAATCCCCATAAACCTGGTATATATATTTTTAACTCTAAAAATCACAAAAAACATGAAAATGACATGACAACACTGTAAATCTTTCTTAGAGATTTATTTACCTTTAAACCTCATTTGGTTATATCTAGATCAAAAATATTCTCATATTACCAACTCAACTATTTCAAATAATTAACAAAATTATTTATCCTTAGAAGTGGATATTAGTTTTTAATTATAACTTGATTCAACTATTTGTAATCTATTTAAAATATTAAGATTTCATTAAATTTTATTTTAAAAAATATTAAAGTATGCCATAGTGACACTCTTTGTATAATATAATCTCACTACAACAACTCATCAATCGAGATCATTAAAGCACTATTGGATCCATACAATATGATCCCTTACAAATAAGGGAAACCACTATATTTAAATCAATACTAAACTAAATTGTATACCTATAGGGTATTTATATAACCTATTTTGGGAATTCATCATAATAATACTTCATAATTGTAATAAACTATTCAACATGTATTTCAAATTAAAAAATCATTAATAACTCTAACCAATATTATTACTCAACAACTGAACTCATATTTTCCACACAAAAATATATTTTTCCAAATGTAATCACACGATCTCTATTTGAACTAATAAAATCACAATATATTGATAAAAATAAACACAATATTATATGTTGTGAAATCAATTCATCCCAAGGATAATTCTATTTGGTCATATTTGAGATAACAATAGCTTCTAATAGAATCGATTATGTCCCATAACTAGCTTATAATTACACCCATCAGAAAACAATTTCTGACCTCTCACTTTAATAATCATCTTTATTGACCTATGTAAATTCTCTACTTAATGTTTTAACCCATAAATTAGGGAATACATGATAAATAAATTTTTGGAATGAATATCAATAAAAAATGAAATAATGTTCTAAATGACAATTATACCTAGAATAACCTATATTCCAAATATTTATTAAACAACTATAACCCATAATTTCCCTTTTCTAACACCTCCACCTTCAATGCATACTATTTTCATATCCCTTGTTTTTACTCAACAATTTTTTTAGATCTTCCATGATATTCTATTTTAGAACAACCTTGTGTTTTTCTTCCTAATGGTTATCTATCATACTAGTACTATAGAAACTACTACCAAGTTGGTTTACCAAACTAATGAGGTTGTTCATTAATAGTCACACTATACTCATAACTCCTCTTCCCATCTTTTGAAGATAGTAATAAAACATGGTGATATAATATACCTTCATAAGAGTGATAGAAAAATCCCTATGTTACACAAAATATAATTATAATAATCAAGCCATAAATATAGGACTATAATAAAATCCTACCTCACAACCTCACTTGAACCTTGATTGATTTGAAAATATATATTTATAATTTTAACTCCACTGTGAAAAATAATTTACTAAGAAATATATAAAAACAATATCAACTTCATCAAAAAAATTATTCAATATCATCCATTTCCATAATATTTAGGATAAAACTAAAATAAAATATCCCCAACTATATGTGGATCCCATCCCTTAAATATCTCCAAAAATAATTAGCTTTTAACATCTCATTCGTCATAAAATCAAGAAAATAATGCATCAACCCCACAAATTTTAAACCAAATCCTCAAAAAAAGAATCACTTATGTATAACCAATAGAAATAAATTCAACTTGAGTATATGATTATTTGATAATAAATCCTTCCTAAACATTTTCTTAAACCAAATATGTCCAATAATTGACATATCATCATCTTCTAATTATAACATTTACAGTTAATGTGTCAAACCAGACAACTAAATAACTACTAAAATAATATGGTGATTTTTTCCACTATGTATCAGCTAAAATTCTATATCAACTTCTTCTAACTAGTGATTATTATCATGTCTAGTGGTAGACCCCTCATAAATTAATAAATTAATTCTTCTAGAACTCAACCAAGGTTGTTTTATAAGTTGTATATCTTCCGATTAAACCCCACAATGCATGAATTTGTGTGCCTTTCTCAACTAATAATATTTAACCACTCGATAATTTAATAACACTAAAATATCTATATGAAAATTAATCAACAACATACTAAGGATATATAATATAAATTTAAAATCATAAACCCAAATTATTCAACCCCACATAGACTATCACCCCAATATCAATATACGAAATCAACAGGAACAAAAACTACATGATTCATTACTATACACATATTAAGATACCATATACTCAACTTATTATTCCCTAAGTATTTATATGTGGGTATAAAATCCCTCAATTAGATCATAGGGGGTCCTCTATTTTAATTCAGTTTCTATAATCTACTACACATGCTATGTTAATGTAATATTGTTACCTTATAAATCATATAATAATCACCAATCCCTACACCAAGTTTAATAAGAAAACTCAATCAAATATAATTCTATCATGAATCACCCTAACTAGGACACCACTAGGGATAGTAAGAAGTTTGAGTGTAACCCCTTGAGTCCTCCTTCAATTATCCAAGGGTTGGTAGTTATAAACTCTTTTCTATCATCACACATATTCAGAAGGAATTAACATATAAAATAGAAAACTCCAAATCACCATGAATAAAAATAAATATATTTCCATACTAAAATACATGAATAAATTATATCAATGAATTTCATTCCAGAAAAATCCAAGCCACAAAGGAAATAAAATTAAAAAATCTATTATCTCATCTATACATGTAGTGATTTATAATGTAAAATACCACTACATAAAATCCTCTCATGTGTGTTTCTATGATCATAAGACACCACATCCAACATCACCAAAAGAATCTAAAAAATAGTATATGTAAATTAAGGGTGAGAATATAAATATAATAAATAGTTTCATACTAGAACTATCATGTTTCCCTATGAATAAATCATTCCAATCTATTAATGTATGGAATAAGCGAAATAAAACAATCAATCAAACATTTTTATTCCTAAAACCGACCAACCAACCCACTACCATTTTATACGACAGAATACACATGATTTTATTCACACCACATACTCTCATAAATACAAACCATTATAACCGATCCAAATCCCAAAAATCAAGCAGGTTACCACTCACAAGGACTTCACTATAATAACCTCCGATAATAATCTACAAAAAGGGAACTTATCATAAAATCATCATGTATATATCTATTAATAGAGACATCACTAAAGTATATTCATTACTTATGACACTGCATATTTGTATACACTCTTTTTATTTCTTGGTATTCTATATTTTGGGATTCTCCCCGATTATAATCTGCATCAATTGGTCAATTATCCTGCCATGGAGACTCTCTCTATATTAACAGGTTTTAACCCTCAGGTAATCTCTCCTCCTCAACCTAAATTATCACCACTTTGACATACCAATTCAAAATATCTACATATTAATGAGGTATTGAAAACATATTCATAAACCCGCCACCCATTTTAACTTCTTCCTATGCTACCACATATACAAGATCCTAGGGAATATAATCAAACTATATATATAGTAGACTACCACATTGGTCCACCATAACCAAATACTAGGGAGTATATAACTATAAACCAAATTATATCCACAATACTACTTAGATATACTGAAATTCAAATGAATGGGACTAATTAACTTCATCATTAACATTCCTCATATCCTTGGTATAATAAATCATGAAACCATATTTCTATCCAATATATAACATAAACTCTATTTCTATGAAAACGTTGACAATTTCCACACATTTCCACATGCATGCCTCTATCTGTACACATAGTTGCGGTTCATCTAGATATTTTTAAGATATTCAAGTTATATAATCACTATATACCACTCTAAAAGTTTTATTACACACCACAAGTATTGTATCATTAGGTTGAAAAAACCATGTAATATATTTCATAACCTCATTCTAAGGTTGAACCACCTGTATATAATCAACACCACCCAAGTGTAACTCTTTAAAATGGAATACCTATACTCAAGAATATGGTATAACTAAGTGCCTATGTTTCCCAACCTTAATGTAACTCAATATCACTACATATCGCACCACAACTAAGACTTCGGTGTATTTATTTATAGAGTGGCATGGTTCCTATGCCTATTAGTCTTGACCCATGCGAAAAGTCATAAAATATAATCTCTCATTAGTATATGTCTTTCCCATATTATTTCATCATTATATGTTAAAGTTTTAAGTTGTTTAATGACTTGATAATTCATAATTACTCAAAAAATAATTTTTAAATTAAATTTACATTATAAAGAACATAAAATATAATTATCCACACTTAAATCATTAAAATAATCCACACTAGTTTAATTAAAATCGCAAATTATGATATTTTATCCTTTCTTTATATATTATTCTATTTATTTTTCATAATATTAATTCCTATTTTTATCTTACCCCATTCACATTAATTAAAAAATAATTTTTCATAGAATTTATTCATCCATCTATTTTCATATATACAAATTCCACCATTTCAAATTATCACCGTTAACCTACCAATTAATAAACCATAATCATTTCAATTTTTCAAATATAATAATTATTCAAACTATTTCATATTCATCATTATTATCTCCAATTCACTTCCATAAACTTATTCCAGGAATATAATAAATCATCTACCCATTAAAAATATATAAATGTATTGTAAATTCTTAAATATTAATTAAATAGAAGATAATTTAGAGTCACCTTGTTCAATTACATGATAAATTAAAATCTATAATCCTTTGATGATCTTTATAGATCAGTCATCTATATATTATTATTTATCCTTATATTTCTATGATTTTTTATGACAAATAGAACCCAAAGGGTTTATCTCACGAGTGAATGGAGAGAATAAAAAGGATATCAAAATTCTCCCATTGAAAAAAATGTATTTCTTGAGTTAGCTCCTTATGTTTTCACCATTAATTCCATATAATATAGTACACTGACATTTCCTCTCTCTTTATCATCAAATCTCCAATTAAAATCCACATTTTAATTCCATTATCTAAATATTCCATTACATATCAAAATATCCATCCTTTTTCTTATCACATCATTAACTCTACATAAAATATCTCAAAATTCTATATAAGTTATTTTAAAAAAAATCTATTAAAATTAATTACATAAATTAATATTTCATTAATTTAATTTCACCCTCACATCACATTAATGAAGAAATTATATACATCCATCAAAATACCCAAATACCATCCCTGTCTAATCATCACATCCATAATCAGATTTTTTTTATAAAATATGATTACACGTTTGGTAAAATTACCATTTTACCCTTTAAGTTTAAAGTACTCAATATTTCAAAAAAAATACCAAACCTCACATTTTTGGGTCTTTATACCTATGTTCTAGAAACATCTCTATAAAAGGACATAAATTATGTTTGGATATTTGGTTTCGGGTGCTTATAATAAATGAGACATCATTGTAATAAGCTCACACATGCTGATCCCTAAGACTATAAGATCAAGAGGGTTTGACTACTAATAGAAATTATATGTTTTATATGTCATTGACAATTCCTATCTAAAATTGTCATTAATAATCATTATACATGGAATTATTAATAATGTATTTCATGAATCATGTAATTCAATATATGATGAGAACATTCATGTAGATAATCCTAAAGTGCTAGTTTCTATAAAGTGCCTCATAAGTGATATGATATTAATTGAATGATCAGTAAAGGATTTTTTTTCCTTATATTTTATAAAAAAATATATCTTTATCTATTTGACAGTGATAAAAGGGACTATCTTAAATTAATTAACATGGTGATCATAAGAAAGTTTATCTCAGCAATTCAAAGAAAGGAATATCAAGTGGGTTACACATTAAAAGTATCCAAAAGCTTATAAGATTAGTTGAAATTTGATATTATAGAATATAATTTATATAAAGTTAGAAAATAATTTTGGTTCAAGTTATTTAAATCATAATTCAATCCTAATGTATTATTAATGAGAATTATGGGAGTTGAATTTATATTTTTTACAATACTCACAAGTTTTTCAAATAAGGATAAGTGAAAATGTAATTAAAAGGAGACACATCATAAAAAATAAATGGCAAGAGTATATGAAATAATATTTTTGGATTAATTATTACATAGAATATACCCCAAAATTATAGGATCTTGAAAAATTCGGTCCTAGAAAAATATTATAAGAAAAAGTAGAGTCAACCATTAAAATGGGTTATTACACAAGCTTGTATGGATTTCCCCATTCCATTATGAATCCCTTATTGGAGTACAATAATCAATCTTCCCAAAGGACCACATCATGTTCATCTCTATGACCGCCTTCATGGATAGAGTATTCACCACTTGATTTTCTTCTCTATTTTCATGTGAGATAACCATGTGATAGAGATTGACATTGTAAATGAAATAAATAAAATGAGGTGGGATATTCTAGGGCACATTTCTTGTTCAGTTTTTCAATTCTTTGACAACAATTTCAGAATCAGAATCAATCCATAAAAGGATATAGTTACAATCAAAAACATACCAGACTGCATGAATAATATCCCATAATTCTCCTTCATAGGTAACTCCAATTCTGTTTTTATTGTAAACTAATCCTTTGAAAAATCCATGATTCACTTGAAAGACACCACCACACCTTGAGGGCCCCAATATGTAATAAGAAACACCATCAACATTGACATAAAGACACGGATTGATGGGAGGGATCCACCGTATGTATTTGGGAACCTTTGGTTTCCCTGATCTTCATGTCACACCCAGTAATTTGAGAGTGATTGAATTTTATAACCAACTATCCAGGCACCCTAATTGAATTGTTAATGTAGTGTAAGATACATTACATGTACTAAATTAAATTACATACATAATTATTCTTTAAGAAGTGAAAAATTAAATAAATAATTATTGTCACTATAGTTATTTATTTATTATTTTAGTAATAGATGTTATTATTTAAATTTAAATTAAATAATTATTAATGACATGGGTTTTATGATTTTAATAGGAAAAATAGAAGGGACTCAATTGTAATTTCCAATTTTTAAACCCAAGATATATTAATTTATTTAAAGGGGTTAATTTTGTATAACCAATATGAGCCCTCATATTCACTTAATAGGGATTCAGATTTGTATCTCTAAAGCTTCAATTGTATCAATAAAACATTGAAATTAATTTTCTATAGACATATGTATATTGGATTGAAATAAATTATATTTCTTAATACTTGATAGATGAATAGAAAAATTCTATGATTTCTAAATCATGTGAAGATATTCCTAGATGTCTTCAAGTTCTTATCATTGAGCATCAAAGTCAATGACATATGGAAGGGATAAAATTACATGAAACTTATCTGTGTTAATTGTTTATTTTAATATTTAACCATAAAATAATCATGAATATCTCATTATTCATTGTTGATCTTTTGAATTTAAAAGAAAATTTTAATTTTTTCTGTCCTAACCACAACTAATACTACTTATATTGTTTCGGGATCATATATGTAATAAAAAATTATCAAAGAAGACTATTATTTTAATGTTTCTAAAATTAATGATATGTAATCTTATTAATATGTCAAAAAAATATTATATAATATTTTTTGATCAACTATAATCTGAATATTACACTAATGGTGATGACGATGAGAAAGAAGGTGCAGTGTATTTGATGGTTGACCATGAAGAAAATATAAATGAAATAAATTCCAAAGGTAAATGTGATGAATATTTTTATTAAAGATTCAAAGGACTCTATAATATAGTTACAAGAGATGATTGATAGCTTAAGTTGTAAAAATCCTGAAAAATTTAGACATAAAAGTGATAAATGTTTTTGCACATGTCAATAAGGTAAACCACAGTTTCTGGGATCCAACCTGATTAGAACTCTACAGTTATGTGTTCTTTTCCTATAGTAGTTTTAGGATGTGTGACCCCTTGGGATATTTCTACGTATGTGTGTGAGTGTAAGTGAATACAACCGTATTTAAAGAACAAGTATTTTCATATAGAGAAATTCATTAGTCTAATATGTAGTCATAGTGGGTAATATCATTTGGTGTGGTATGAAGGAAACTAAGGTATTATAATAGACCTTTCGAGTTAGTTGACCTTTTTCATGGTTGGGGGAGGTGAAACTATGAAATATTCCATTAGAGACAAAAATAAACTAGAAGTGCAGTGAAACTGTTTGGGTTTGTGGTGTGGGGTCTATAATGAGGATGTTGTACTTTAAAGGGGTGGAGAGTATAACACACCAGAAAAAGTGAGACTTAAATATGATATATGTTACTACCCATGTAAATAAGGTTCACTATTACTTACAACCGCCTGGATTTTTTGAAATACATAGTTAAGCATGTTTTTCATGGTGCAGTGCCACGAAGGGTACCTCTTGAGAAGTTTCTCAGGGTGTGTGTGAGTGAGCATAAAGGACACTAAAATAACATGTATTGGCCTATGGTTATAGACATTAATCTAATAAAAAACCCCTAGTGGCTAATATAAACTGTCATATTTGGAAGGAAATCAAGGTTTTATAGGAGACTTATGGGTTTATGTGATTGGGTTCGTGGCCCATGGAGTTTAGATCATGATATAAAGAATGATTTTTATGTTATAAAATTTAGATAATATAAAGATAAGTAGAAGATAAGAGGGTTGAAACTGAAATTTAAAGAAAAATATATATTCTTTGATGTCCTTACATTTAATATGAAATAATGGTGAAATATTATTAAATGGTTTATAAATGAAGTAGTTGAAGCTTTGAGAAAACGAACTTATTAACTGAAAACCTCAACTAGTGTTTTTACAATTTGTTGTTCCCATTAGAAAAAAAATTATTTTTTGGAATTATCTTTAATAATTTTAAAAAGGAAAAATTAGGAGATTCCTTGGAAATTATAAATATATTTAAACACCAAAATATATTTATAGAAAGATACTTATAAAAGTGTGTTTATTCCAAGACCATGATCATCCGAATAAGTAGGTTTATGTAAAAATTGGGTTCCCATTGATTATCTTGTGTAATTTAAGTTAAATATAGATGATTGTAATAGGATAGGGTGCATATTTTTCACATTTCCTTTGGTTTACACATATCTAGGTGACCCTAATAGGACTAGATTCCCAAAATAATTAAGTTAGGATAATACATATAGTGGATTTAGTTATAGAGTTATCCACTAAAATATTAAGGTGTATTATATAATGTGATTTACATGATGTTCTATATAAATATTTTATCCATGAGTGTAATGAAAAATTAGAATCAGACGTTTAGTTAAATATAAATATTTTTCACTAATAAATAAAAAATAAAATTAAATGGGTCTTTATTTAAGTGGGATAATCATTAATATAAGTCATTATTAAATTGTATTGAACATGATAGTAATATAATAAAAATGTTTTAGTTTAGATAAAAAAAGTGGAATCATAAATATTTACATTACGGTTGATTCTTGAAGAGGAATATCTTAATTGAATTAGTTTCCAGTATTTGAATAAAAAATTATGAATATTTCTCCATTTAGATGAAAATTCTTATGATTTAGGGTACCATTTTTTCTAATCATCTGGCTCCAGAGTATTTTCAACAAGAAATCATAATTCTTCTATGAAGAATGTGAAGTATTTTCTAAATGTATCTACATTAATTATTTTGTCTATGGATTCAAAGTTACATAATAAACAAGAGAGTGGATGTATCTGAGATTACATATAACTTGAAATGGATCTATATAGAATTGGATGGCATGAGAGGTATGAGAATTAAAAGGCACTATTTAGATATTAAATTATTTAATGAACTTAATCTTCAATCATATACTATATACGATTTGATATTTTAAAAACATAGAGATGATGGATAATCCATTTAAGATAGATTTTTCTATGAAACTGATTCTAAAATCATTATAGTAATTTTTGTAATAATTTACTTTAAACTAAAATAAGAAATAATTTAATAAAAATTTACCTAATTTATTCAATACACTAAGAATAACAAAGCATGATATGGTAATTCCATGTCATGGGGCTATGATAACTGTGAAATTAGTTAGAAGTTTATTCAATTATAAAAATATTTAAAGGCCTAAAAGTAGGGATTTCTTATTAAAACCTAAAAGATGTTTCAATAAGTAAGGGAGATGATTCTATTATATAAATCTTGGAATTTGGAGATAAATTACTTCAAATTCCTAAAGGGGTATAGTTAAGTCTATAGATATTGCACCTTCTTTGTTAATGTGTAAAAATTAATTATTTGATTTTGAAAGGAATGTGGTACTAAATTAATATTTTAAAATTATTGTAAATATATAGGTGTTTAATAAAATGAGATTGTTCCCAAGTGGTAAAATCTCCTACTTGGCATCCAAAAGACTCGGGATCAAGTCCAGGAAGGAACAAATTTTGGTATTGTATAGGGAACTATAGCAGTACTATAACAGTGGCGGACTGTAGCAACGGTGGTAATATAGCGGTGGAGGCATAGTAGCAGTACTGTAGCGGTGGCTGTACTATAGCACGTACTATAGCAGCACGGGTACAGTAGCAGTACTGTTCGTCGAGGGGTCCTTTGGGCAGACAAATGGGCTTTCAAGCCTTGTATTTATGCCACTTGGCCTTGGGCTTTTAGGCAATGTAATAGGTCTCCCTCTACCGAGACTAAAAAAGAGGTATTTTCTTTAATAATAAATTGAGGCTTCGACCCCATCCTTTTAAAAAAATATTGGTGTTTAAAATTGAGTAAGAGTTTATAGATGAATCATTATGTTTTTATTTAATTGATAAATAAAATGGGTGTGACATTTTAGAGGGTATCCAATGGATTACTTCAAATATTATATGATTGTGAATAATGGATGTATATTTTATCTCACTTTATTTCTTTTATAAGATTAGATATTGATTGTAAACAAATATATGATACCTTTAATACGTATGGTTTTTTATTCATCCAATTCAACATCATGGTTTGTTAAGAAAAAATTAAATGATTTTTGTCTATGATAAATATTTTGTATCAATTTTATTCATTAAAATATAAGGAAAAGTGTTCTCACTGCCCACTATTGGAAAATTTTTATAAATAAAGATTTCTACCAAAAATATTTCTCTAAACACATAAAATTACATATGAAATATTATAATTAATAGTATATTATTTAACAATTATTACTAAAGGGGATAAATTCTATTTCTTAATATAAAGTATTTTGCGATTAAAAATTTATTTTTAGAAAAAATATAATTTATAAAAGGAAACTATGAATGTATTTTAACTTGGAGAAGTTCAAAGTATAAAATATATGACTATATGACTAAAATAAAAGGTGAAAATAATTTTATATCTAAAATTTATTTACAATGAGTTTTTTAATAAATAATTTAATCTAAAGAATCACATTTAAATTGGTTTCTAAAATGACATAAAAAATGTTATGAATTACAGTAATTTTTTATGGTAATGGAGGTATAAATTTCAGAAATGTTTTAAATATTTAAATGTATCGATGTTATTATCATCATAACATTGAATTTTATGAAATAAATATTTTATAATATTATATTTTAAGATCTAAACATAAATATTATGAATATGAACATCAATATTCAAAAAAAAATATTTATAGATATTAACCCATAAAAATATTTAAATTTGATTATTTATCATATAAATACAAAATACTTTTGAAAGAATTTAAATATAGTGTAATGATTTAAAAACATTAAATTTGTAGTATAAATATAGTATATCTCAGATTCAATCCTAAGGTATATGATTAAAATGTAAATTATGGATATTTTTTAAGTCTTCTTAAATGAGATTAAGAATATATAAAATATATCACATTATATAAATCAAATATATAATTTATTAATCTTATATGTTTATTAGATATGGTAAATAAAGATAAATGTTAATTAACCTCTCAAATTATAACTTTGAGTTATCCCTAATCGATGGAAATAATATAGATTTATAGGTTGTGATGACATATAAAGATTATTATCTCATGGGTTTCATATAAATATATATAACTATTTCATTAGTCTGATAAAAACTTTTGTATGTCATATAAACCATCAAGTATAGCACAAAGAGTTTAGTATATTCTTTCTTTGGTATACAATGGGTTCATGTTTCATAATAAATCCTTATTATCTAAGGATACATAAAGACCTTGCATGAAAATATTTGTTCTTTGATATATTTTTTATAAAAATCCCAAGGCCAGGATGATCTAGGTGCATCTAGTTATGTTATTGATCATGTCATCAATTGAGGATAAACTTATAGAGGACGTATCCTCCCTTATGGTAAGTATGACATATGGGCCCTCAATTGAGACAACATGACGAATTGTATGAAAAAATGTGAGTTACCTAAATTTAGTAATGGGGTGTTATATTAAAGGCAAATTTAATCATTTAATTTGTATTATTGGAAATATTTTATCATTCATAAATTTTATTGTGTAAAAAATGAGATATGACAAAGTCCCAACCCACTAGAATATATATATTACCCAGTTATCCCCGATAAATGATCATCCTATTGGGTTGTGAAGATATTTTAGGATCAATATGATTATGATGACTTATATAAAGATACAATAGATTTATTATGGAATAAATGTTACTGAAAATGTATTCATATTTACCCTATTAAATCACCCACATGGATTTTCATATATGTGAAATTTGTGTTACTTAAGTGAATATCGGTTATGGGTCCTTCAATTTGAGGTTATAAAATAAATTACCAACTTGTAAGGTTTAATAATTTGATACCTAGGTAAATTCATTTTAAAATATGTCTTACTAGAAGGTATTAGTGTATGACATAAATCAATTATAGGTATTTTATTAACCAAGATAGGCTTTGTTCACCCATATGATGGGTTATGACATCAAGGACCTAAATTGAGATTCTACTATTTAAGTGCATGGCCATTACAAGATAATTACATGGGATATAATTGTATGAGATTTAGGTAACTTAAGATTTTAAAAAAAGAAATAATTTATATGGGATTAATATTATCCACATCTCATTATTAATTTTTCTATCAAGGACAAAGGATCATTTCTAATAGACATGAAGTGTATTCTATTACACCAAAACCATTAGTAATTTTCCTTTCTTTAACTTGGATCCAGATACCACTCTTGGTTTATGATTATGAATGTGATTTATAATTTTATCCATCAATGTAACAGGACATTAGGGTCACACCTAAAATAATTATTATTATGACTTTTAGACAGATGTGATTTGTTGATGCGGAAAAATATTTATTTTTATTATAAAAAATTAATATTCTACTTTTCAGAATTTATAATATTTAGATAAATAATATTTATTTAATAATATGATTAACGTGTTGTTATAATATAAATAATTATTTATTCATATTATTAATATATAAACATGAGAAAATAAAATAAAACACAAATAATATTTGGGAATGGGATTGAACTAATGGGATTCCAATTCCTATTACATGAGGTAAATTCTATGGCCTACTTGAAGAGTTCATTTAAGCACCTAATTTTATACTTTTAACACTTATGGAGGGCATTTAATTCTCTAAATGTTATTTGGGTTCTATTTTTGTACCTCTTTAGGTTTTCTTTGGGATAAGATTTCTTAGAGGATATTTAATTATTCTATTGAAATAAATAGAAATGAGGAGGGGTTCTATCTATAACCCATTAAAATAAATCAATAATGGTTCTGATAGATCTATAGTTTCCTTCTTCTAATATAAATTCATCGGGTTCTTCTCATCTGAGGGAGTTATTTATTTTTATTCACCTAAGGTGTTCTATAGTTTATTTATCATACCTTTTTCTAACATTTTTCCTATAAGATAGAATAGAATCCCATGGAAAAAAGAGGATCCCACCAAGGTGTTGGTAATTACTATTATCAGTTGGTACTAAAGGATACTTTAATTACTTAACTGAAATAGTCTAAAATATCACATACAAATTTAAATTTTTTAATCCAATTATTTTGTTATTATATTTTTCATTTAATTTTTTATGATCATATATGGGTTTTATAATTTTTTTCAATATGTATCGAGGGTTGGTAATTTCATTAAAACCCATTAGTGGTGTCAAAAACACACTTGAAGTTTTCCTAATAAAAAATGTTATTATACAATTGTCTTACGAGATATTCACAAATTTTAAATTTCTCTTATAATTAAGATAAAACATTGATGAAAATATTTATCATTTCATTAATACTCTTAATGATAATTCAGAGTAGTGTGTTTTTGTATGGACCTTTTTTGAAATATCTCATTCCATGTTCACTAGTACACCATACCCTTTAAGCATGTGGTATCACATATCATACTGAAATCAATGTGGTGACATATAATTTTTATATATAATGCGATTAAAGTGTGTAACATTTTTATGTATTGAAAATTTAACTGAATAATGTAATAAATAGATATGAGATTCATTGAATATGTATTTGATACAAATTATTGAATTATTGTGAATATAATAATATAGGTTATGTATGTGAAATATAAAACTTAAAGGGTGATAATAAATATAAAAAACATCATTATATATCAATATTTTTATTGAATTCTAATAAGAATCACATTTTTAAATACCATGATGGATAAATAGATGGTTTGTTCTTATTTGAGAATTAATAATCTATATTGTTTTGTGAAAAAGGGTTACTATAAGCCTAATATGAATATTAATTTTCACTTGACTAGGTACCCTAATAATATTTCTACCAAGAAGCATGGTATCTATATTATTCATGAGATGAATTATTCAAGATTTTTTTTCATTCAATAATCCAATAGTTCTACAATATTTAATTAGCTATTATTATCTACCTAAATATACATGGGTTGAGATATGATCTTAGATGAGTTAAGATGTGTAAAATATATATATTCCTAAAATTAATTTTTAATATTGAGGGTTATTATTATATTAGTAGTATATTTAAAAAGGACTATATTTAGTAATAACATAAAATAAACTAATAATGAAAAATATTCTTGAATAGGTATTCATGACATAAATAGAAACTCAAATGTTTCATTATGATTAATCCTCAATAAAGAAAAATAATTAAAATGAACTCATCGACTAGTATCCTAATTGGCGTATTATTCTCAAATATGTGGAAAAAATATATTTTTCAAAGCAATATTTCCCCATTAAACTTACATCCAATAGTCCTCATGCTGATAAGGATTCTTATTATAATCATAAGAGAGATTATTTAGATGTAGCATGTTTATAATTGGATACTATGATTCTTGGGCTTTAAAAAAAATTTAAATCATTAGAGGCATCCAGTATGATTGACCACTATAACTAACTCTATCAATAAATGTCTAAAATTTAAAGGAATGAGGCAAAAAATAATTTTTGCACTACAAGATATCATAAGGGGCATGAGTTTATAATAATGATCTCAAAATTATTAATAATATAAACAAAATGGAAAGGATTTATTTCCATATTAAGTAAATTATGTCCAATGATGTGGTCTTATGATCATTTTAAGGATCTTTTATTCAGTTTACTATTAAATTTATTATGAACAATATTGATTATTTCATTACTAATCTTCTTAATATGTTCAAAATAAAAAAAATTGAAAAGTTCTTTCAATATCATGATGAGGAATTCGTAGAAAGGTAAAGTTAAAGGTAACAAGGTAAATAATAATAAAAATTATATTCCTGTAATATTTTCACTAAAACATCCTAAAATCAGTATTGTAAATAAAATAAATTGTTTTATTTTGAAAATAAACTGAGAATTGGAAGATTAATTCTCCTCTCTATATGGGTAATATTAAGAAGAAACATGGTAATGGGTTGACCACATTGGGTATTTATGTTATAGAAATAAATTTCACTACCTATGTAGAATGGGTATTAAATATTGAATGTGCATCAAATATTGGTGATAATGTACAAATGTACAAATGTACAAAGGAAAAAGGGTGTTGTGAAAGGGGGAGTGGATATACAAGTAGGGAATGAAGTGATAGTTTTTAAATTATCTATAGGTATAATTAATCTAAATCTTCCAAGTGGTTTGTCATAATTTCTATAAGATTGATATCTTATACCATCAAAAAATAGAATTTGTTTTTTTTTTGTATCTTTACTATATAGGGAATGATTTTAATTTTTTATAAAGATCAATTATTATTCTATTTACATTAATGAAATTTATTACGGTTATACTTATATATTTAAAGACCTTTATATATTTTATCATGAAATTAATATCTATAATGTACAAAACAATACAATAAAAATTAATCATTTATATTCCACATGTATTTGGTATTGTCTCCTATGAAAAATAAATAAGAATCGCATCCAAATACTCCAAAGTAATTACTAAATATATTTAAATTATAATTACATGTCAAAAATCACTATAAAAACACCCTATATAGAGAACCACATGACCTCAGGTGCACCTCAATATATTCCACAGGCTACTTACTAGAAATGAGAGTCCAGAATCAACATTAGAGAGGTTATACTCTCAATATTATCACTATAAGTAATAGTAAATAACCAAACATCGTCTAAAATAGATACGTAGAGTGTCATGTGTGTGATTAGAACCCACTTCCAGCTAAAAATATAAACATACATATATGATACAACAAATGTAATAATAGGCATACATCCCAACACATCTCTCACTTGGACGGTTAAAAGATAAGATAAAAAATTCAAAATAAACATGAAGTCTCTAAGATAAATCTAAAATGTGTAGAATATTTCATTATTTATTACATTGATTTTTTATTTATTCTTTATTAATATATAATTCTTCTATATTTTAATCAAATGTATGAAAACAAAATTTCCTTTTGAATATTGTTTTTAGAGAAGAAACAATAAAATAAGAGGAAATTTTCAAAGGAAAATAAACTTATTTAAAGAGTAATAATTAAAAAATCCTTAGAGTACTCAATACCACCATAGGATCCTATTAACTATGATACAATTAATCATAACCACATGACTCTACCACATCGTATCATCAAGAGGATTACCTGTGTGTGTAATTCCATGGGAAGAGAGAGACAAATTTCTTAATGTGTGGGACACTGGGTAGGGCTCTGATGCAGGGCAGATACAGTAGGGGGTAGGCTTTGAGGTGACACTGTAATGATGAATCAATTTCTAACCCTTTCATAAACGGTAACGAAGTTCACTCCTATTAATCTAAACATTGATCTCGTGTTGAGAATGTGGATCATAGTGTACTTTTATGTGTAATATGTCTGGGAGCCCCAACTATCGTCAGTTTTCCTATCTTCTTCCCAAGGTCACTTGGGATTACTGTTTTTTGAACCACAGCTAGTAGATCATTGCCATGGACCAACCTACATGCTATAAGAGGTTCATGAGGATAGATTCGGTAAAGGGACAACTTATCCTATTTATGTGATAATTCATCATGGATGTACTGTATTGGGTAATGTACTAAAAAACAATATTCCATGCGATACTATTCATTCTTGTGTGGTGGAGCCTACATGTGTGGTTTGTTATTCTATATTATAACCCCTACCAGCATTAAGATTACTCAAATTTTGAATGTGTCATGAATTCACCAAGGATGATTGTACTTACTATGGACATATAAATCATTGAATAAGTCAAAGGTTTTTATGGATCTTAAATGAAATAGTACAGGGCAGTGGTTCAGATGAAGGAAGATGAATATGTGCCTCTGAAGGAGAAATAACATATGAGTGAAAATAGTATGGTGGGGAGTGATCTCGTGGTGAAACATTCATGAGAGTATAATGGTATTGCAAATAAGGCATGTGTATTGAATCATAGAAAAAAGTATGAAGATATTTACAGGGAATAAAGGATTTGGTATATTAGTTCTCCCACACATTAGAGGTTCTCAAATTGAATGTTGATCGAAGTTATAGTTTCTGCAGTTCGGCGCCGTAGTTTTTTATCTATGTTTAATATATAATTTTAGAATCGAAAATAAATATTAACCATGATTGGACTTTGTGGGAGAATAAATATTTTGGGTGATTTGATTAGTTCAAAATAAGTAATTTAACCTCATTTTTTAGATCCATATGTGAATTGGTTTATTTGAATAAAAAATGGATATTATCCCATGCTATTATTTGTAAAACCAATATCAATAAAATATTTCCAACAATAAAATAGAGTGATTTAGTGTGGTAACATTATCTATGCCGCAGAATTTATCTGATATGGTAGTTTTAATAAATCCATTTACGATCATTTAGTAATTTCATGAGATTTTTTCAAGGGGAATATGACTAGATTATTAGAGGGTTTTCAATAACATACTTTCTAATGGAAAATGATAATAATAAAATTTAAAATAAACAAATAGGAAATTGATTGATTATATAGGTGATCGAAGTGTGTGATTGACATTTATATCCAACAAGATCCTTAGTTTGTTTTTTCTTCTTTTTGATTTTATTTGTGTAATCATAAGATCCTTATGTTTTTTGATATTCCACAATTTTAGTAATATTACTTTCATTCCTCAATACATTTTATTAATTTTAATTCATTACATTCCATCTCCTATGACGATTTACTCATTCATAGATGAAAAATAATCAATCATGAGAGCCTAGACTAATAGGAATGTGTGGAACTTATCGAAATTGATGTGTATACCATATACTTGACATTAATATTAACTCTTGAGTTAAACTTCCCAATTATTATTTCATTTTCATTTAACACAAATTTATCCCTTAATTGTTGAGTGAGATAAATGGTTTTCCGGTGATGAAAGTTAAATTGATAAAGGGGACCAAAGATAATGTTACACCCTGAGATTTTTATGAGAAAGATTTTTTAATTTATTTCATGTCTTGTTTTGTACACTATACTAAGATAAGATTGTGAAATATGAAACACTGTATTTTCTAGTGGTATATGCAACACTATTCTTGGATTGTGTTATACATAATTTCTATATATTTTTATAGAATCCATTCCACACAAGACTAAGTTTAATCGATTTTAGAAAATAATAAAATCTCTCTTGATTGATTTTGTGAATGAAATATATATTTAATATATTCAATATATTGTTTAAAATTGATCTTATATGTTTTATAGATATGATATAATAATAAAATCAATTTTTTAATAGGAGAAGTATTTTCAATAAAATACAGTTTTGTCACCTTTTGATGATGAACACATTTTAAATATATTCATTGACATTTTTAAAAGTTATATTTATAAAAATAACTTTATTCTCTTGAATACAAATCTCAAAATTTGGTTGGTATAATTTTTTGTTATTTTTCTAATAACTTTCATATTTTAATAAATAGTGAGATATACTACATTTTCATTCAAAAATCCATTTTCATCTAATTTATTTATATTTATAGATTATCCATTAAAGTAGTTTAAAAGTATAATTAAAATAAATTTTTATAATTTAATCAAATTTTGTTAATTTTAAGTAATTTCACATTGAAATTTTATATAAACACGTGTTAATCTTTTGATAGTTTTTACTTATTAAAACCTCATTTTCTCATTCCTTAAACAAGATTAATTTTCATTTATTTACTGTAACTTCTATGTTCAAAATTTTGAAAATTTTATTTAAACTTTTGAATACATGGGTTCAAATTATTTTTATAGGTTATTTTTATTTTATTTTTGATATTATTAATAGTAACTATGTTATGTTTTATTTAACATGGTTACAGGTAAATCAGATAAGTTAGGTAACAAATTAATGTGATAGGGACAATAAAATTACCCTAAAATGAGCCAAAATACTATTGTATGAATAACCATCGACCCTTAACACCTAATGATCGTAATTGACTCATTTAATGGACTTTTTTATTAAAATGATATAAATATTTTTAAAAAAAGTGATATGAAAGTGACAATATGTCACCTTCTTATTTCTTATAAGTATAATAATTTTAATATGGGGATAAAAAAAGATAAAACTTCTATAAATAATAGTCTCCATAAATCTAATGTAATTATATACATCATTGTAATTTATTTATAATTTTTGGATATTAAATAATTAACTTAAATTCCTATACAATGATAATGCATAAATTATTTAATTGATGAAAAATCAATAAACTAATTTTTATTAAAATTATAATAACCATTAGAAGACACAAAAACTTTACCAACTCTGGTTGGTTGAGTATATATCAACCATAATAATCCAAGTGTCGAGTTATTAACCATTTGGAGCCTTATAGAATAGATTTTGACACATATATTATTATATTTAAAGTGATGTTAAACTTTTTACATTCATGTTTTAATATTTATAACATTTTTTAAAATGGATTTTCTAGAATATATATTTAACTATAAGTATTATTTTAAAATTTAGTATATTTATATTAATAATAGTATTTTATTTTTAATTTTTATTCAGAAAATATGTGTATTAAATAATTATACAAAACAGGTGTTGAAGATATTTTATTTATTTAAATATCAAATTAATGTTATTAAAAATATTAAAATAAATATAATTTCGGATAATTAATATATCCAATGAATTTTATAGATGACCTTGACCCATTATGGATGTAATAAAATATATTTTTTATAATAAAATCTTATCTCGATATTTTTTAAAAAAATAATAATTTGAATAGTGTTATAATTGACACTATTGACTGTTTATCAAAATTGTGTATTATTAAATAATTTAAATTTTATAAAACACTTTTAAAAATATATAATAATAATTATATGGTATAAAATGTTCTAAAGTATTCAATTATGGCCTAATTGAAATAAAATAATTAAAAATTGCTCTATTTTAATATTGAATAATTTGTAACATTAGTTCTGATTAAAATAGAATAACTAAGGGTTACTTGAAATGATAAGGCATAAATTGATAAACAAAAACTTGTCAAAATTTTATTTTTTGATGCTATTATAACATTATCTCATTATATATTAAAAAACATATAGTTTTTTGGTATTTTTATAGAGATAGATTTTATTATAATTTAATATTTTTTAGATTCCCAAAATACCCCTGAACTAAATTATAAAAGGGAACCTCCTCCCTCACCTATTAACATCACTTTGAGCCTTTAAGTATGGACATACCTATCCCATTTCCCTTATAAACTTCCATAGTTACATTCTAGATGTTATATTCATCTCAAAAGACTAACTCCAGTTCCTTTAAGAGGAGATTTAGAGGGATCACATCAAAGAAGAGGTAATCTCCTCAACCGATTCTTTCAAATTATTTATTCTTATACATCCTCTTCATGATTTGTTTCGATAGTAAAGTAATAAATATACTATAAATTATATTCTGAGAGGTTATTATGGTTATGGTAAAACCATATTCCACCTTCTATCCATCCAATGAAAAATAAAATTACAATTTATGTGTACTTACAGCTTACCGTCTCTATATCATGGTGTAATATGTTTTCCACCACCATATTACATGGATGAATATAATGATGGAAATAATATCTATATATTATTATTATAACATGATATGTATTATGGAAAGCAATATATATCATCCACTTCTATACCATTTAACAATTATGTAAATGATATCGTCGATTGTGCGTGTGTAAGGCCCACCATCTTAACAATGTGATGTCATTCATTATACATGATATTCATTAATGCATGATAATATAATTGAATATAATGAATAAATATGATATATATTATACAAATATACTTTGGAAAATTATATAACCACATCCTAATAATAGGATCTTATCCGACAAAACATGTGTAAAAAATAAAGAAGTTAATACCCGATGGACTTGTAATAATGTTACTAACAAAAGGATGATAATATGATAATATATTATTACTATGATTCTAGAATAAGTAAACTAAATAACATAAATCATTATATAGGTGGTTCAGATATATAAAAATTATAGAGGACCTAAGGTAATGGATAATAATGTAATCTCATTATTATCTGAGATTGATAATACGTAATTACTTAATAGGGTATATTTATCATTTATATCTATCCTTTATTAAAAAATTCATTGAGTGTTTAATATTATCCAATGGATGTTTAAAGTCATATTGACCCATTTTTGACTTTTACAAAATGTTTTTTAAGTAATATTTCATTCATTTTCCAAATGAGGTACTTTTTGACTTTTTCAGCAAATGTATGAGAAGAATGTTTTTTTAAAATTATATAGCATGAATAGATTTTTACGCTTTCATAAAACCTTATTTCAAGGTATATTGTCTTACATGTTTTCAGGGTTATTTTAAATGAAATTATTTTCTTTTAAAATTATATGGTGTTTTAAGAAAAGTAAACATTTTTTTAAGAAGAAAGGATATTTTCCTCAAAAATGAATTTCAAGTGTTTTATCAAAATTATTTCCCATCTATGATTAATGATTTTTTCAAGTATAATATCCATATTATTATTATGGTTGATTATGTTTATTATGGAATTATATTTATGAAATCCATTTTTTTTACATGGATTCTGTTATGATGGAATGATGTTTAAGGATACTCATTTTATTCCTTGGGTTATGAGGAATGATTTATTTTATTATGGAACACATAATAATGATTTAATTATGAGATTTTTGGGACCTATATATCCATTCAATGCATTGGGTAAATATTTATATCTCTTATGATAGACATTACTAAAGCAGAATGTAAATCTGGTTTAGTATTATAGTGATGAAAGGGAAAGTAAATTCAATTTAGTAATACAAAACAGGAACAGAAAGTAAATCAAGTTTAGTAATGATCTTTGTACACTATTATAGTCTTGGAAATAAACCTTGTGTAATACGGAAATGATTTTATATTCTTATGTGTATGTCACAATTCCATGTTTTATGTGAATGATATTTTCACCTGGGACTTGTTTTTGTATGATTTCTTCCTTATAAACTACCAGGATTTATTTCATGAATCAAAATTTTGATATTTTTAATACATGGTATGATTTTAAAAAGTTATTCTCATGTTTTTACATTTTCATGTCTATGTTTGGTATGAAATTTTCAAAGATTACCCTTATTGAGAATTTTAGGTCACCCTTTTCAAATACTTTGTTTTCCCTATGATATAAGGAAAGGTTTTTTGTATGAAAAAATAAAGGGGAAGATATTTATGGGATATATTGAATATCTTTCACCATGTTAGAAGTATGTGTTCCCAGTTTCCAAAGACACTAAACTAATGCATTCATTGGGTGTCTGTTTGTGTCATGTATTAAGTATTCTAAAAAATTAATGTAATTTCTATGTACTTCAAGCATTTTTTCATTACAGTTGTTATCAAAGTGAAAGTTTATTCAACCTTTGGAAACTAGTATGTGAAATATTTAGTGAAATACCTAGACATATCATGAAGGAATTTCTAGGAATGTCCCTAAGTATAATTATTACTGTAGTTTACATTCCTTGAATCCTGGTAATTATCATTGTTAAATTAGGATTGAACCTAAGATTTAAGATATTTAATGTACTTCCCCTTGAATACTTTTTTTTCCTAGTGTGATTTTTTCCTCTCACACTATTCTTTTTGGGTTTTAGAGAAAGGATGGAACCTGAAAGAACTGTGTTAATGAACAATGAAAAGTGAAATACAATGATTTTACTTTAGAAAAAAAAAGGTTATGGGATATGGAATACAAAGAATTATCACTATACATACCAAAGCTAAGATTCATTTTGGACTTCCAAATGATCACAGAAGGGAACAGCATTAAGTTGAGTCCTTCATGAGGCAATGTACACCTTATTTCATTGGGTCTTATGATTCACTTGTTGTTTAACAATAGATCAGTACCATTGAAACTATATTTTTTATCATTTGTTTTTTGGAACATGAAAATTTCATTTTGGTTGTTTATCATTTAGAATGTGAAGTGAACTAGTGGTGGAATCTAATCAAGAATACAGGCAGTGAGATGAAATTGAATCTATGGACTGGGATGAGTTGAAGAATTTATTTTCCAATAAGTAATTTACTCATATTACTTAAATAAAGATTGAAAAGTAGTTCATAGTGCTTAAGTAAATGGATAATTAATCTTTGGGTACATATGAGGAAAATATTACAAGATATGCAAGGTATGATTCTAGCTTTATCATCCAACCTGAAAGTAATTTTGATCAATTTTTCAGTTGTTTAAAACCATTCCTTTGAAGGGTGTTAGCTATAAGAGACTTTAATCTCTATGAAGAGATTCTGTTTTTTGATACTAAGGTAAAAATAGATGGTGGTGTTAAATATCAATATCATGGTTTTGATAAGAAATGGAAGATGGAATTCAAGAGAATATCTCAAAGCAATAGTGAAAAGAATATGAGTGTCTCCTTATGCTCAAAGTGTGGAAAGAAGCATGGTGGATATTTTCTTAAAGGGAATAGTAAATGTTTGAAGTGTGGAAAATATGTTCATCAAGTAGTGTAGTTCCAAAATAATGGTAAAAAGGTAGCTAATAATGCAAATAGAGAAAAGTTTTCACATAATGCACCTCCTGCACATCAATGTTAGAAGTGAAAGGAAATGGGGCATTATTATAACCAAAGACATAATCCAAGGGTTATTGATGATGATCAAAATCGAAAACCTATTCAGTCCAAAGAAAAGGTAAAATCACATTAGATCACTATTGGTGATGTTGAGTAAAATAATGAAGTGGTGTATCAAGGGAGTGTTTATGTAATGGTATCCCATAATAATGTTTTATAATCTCTTTTATAGTTGTATAGAATATTGGAATATCTATGTAGTGGACCATTATGGTTATCCACATGTATTTGAAAGTATATTCAGAGTGTTATGGGTAACTGTGAAAAGTGATTGAGTTAATAAGGTGATGTTTTCAGAAAACACATGATTAAGGGAAGGATAACCCATAATATGAGCCTGATGTTGATGTAATGATATTTGGATAAAGATATGTTTATACGAATAAGTAAAGTATATGATATTAGTTACCTTATAAATGGTTAATAATTTATTAACATATGGGTTATGATATCAATGATGTAGCTGACATCTTATTGGGATTAAGAATAAGAAAAAAAGCATGTTTTTAGTAAGGATATATGATAATTCTGTATATTACCATGACTCAGGAGAATACAAGATGAATTTGTTCACATTTTTGTAATGTGACCAAGAAGAGATACCATATGACATATCGGGGATAAATGTTTATCTGATTTAGTGAACCTTTTTCTATAGTTTTGTATTTTCATCTTTTAGAATGATTGTAAGGTTATAAATTTATAGATAGTTTAATTTAAACATCAGATTAATTTTGTCAGAATAAAGTATTATCTCACAATATGTCGACTTATGAATATTTTATTACTTGTTCTGACCTTTTTATTGTGATAAAGAAATATGAAATGGCATACATTCAATTTATAGATCACATGATCTGTTAACACTTTAGGAATAAAAATTTCAACTTCATTTCTTTGAACAAGAGATTATGTGTAATTTGTTCAAGGAAGGACCAATAGAGAGATTGTACGGAAATCAAGTATGTGTTTCTTCTCATGTTCTTTAACATTAGGGTAAGGATCTTGAAAACCAAAAAATGTTATCCTAGTACCTTCATTTATGATGAATCAAATGGCCCATTAAATCATTGAATATTTATGAATTTTTGATGGTTAACTTTCTCCTAACCTTGTTCTCTTTCAATCTCTATCAGAACATGATGGTTAGATTTCCCTTCAATATCCATGTTTTTAATTTCCACCTACGTTCTCTTATGTGGAAACCCAGTTATGAGTGAATTTTTGGGAAAATTATGTATCTCATGACACTTTTTAAAATGAAGTTTTAGTATCCATTTTTTCAATGTGGTTTTCAATAAATGAACTTTTAAAGTGTTAATCCTTTTATAACCGAGATGAATTTTGAGAGAGAAATTAATTTTAAGGGGGATAGAATGTAAAACCCCTATATTTTTATGAGATAGATTTTTTTTTAATTTCATTGATGTATTGTGTTGTACACTACACCAAGATAATCTTGCACTATACGCAACAACATATTATCTTGTGGTATATAAAAATCTATGCTTGGATTGTGTTACATAGAATTTCTAGTTATTTTGATAGAATTCATTTCCTGCAAGACTTGGTTAAATTGAGTTTATAAAATAATAAAATAAATTTTTATTGACTTTATTAATGAAATATATATTTAATATATTCAACATAAAGATTAAAATTCATCTTATATATTTCTATACAGGATATAGGAACAAAAACAATTTTTTGGATAAAAGAAGTATTTTTCAAAAAATTGATATTTTTTCCGCCTTTTGATGAAAACCCATTTTAATTATAGTTATGGACACATTTATAAGTCCCAATTGTAAAAATAAACTTCTTATGTGGAATCGGGTCATCAAAATTTAGTTTGGATAATTTTTTGGTATTTTTATGATAACTTTCATATTTTAAAGAATAGTGAAAATTACTACATTTTAACTCAAAACTCTTTTTTCATTTAATTTATTTATATTGTTAGATTCTCAATATAATTGATTTTAAAGTATAATTAGATTAATTTTTTATTATTTAATCCAATTTTGGTTATTTTAAGTAATTTGACATTGAAATTTGATATAAACACATGTCAACATTTTGATGGTTTTTACTTTTTAAATACTTGTTTTCTCATTCCCTCAATGGGATTAATTTTAATTTAATTACTAAAAATTATGTGTTTAAAATTTTGAATGATGAATTCCATATTTGGAATCATTTTTTACAAATTATTTTAATATTTTACTATTATTTTTTGGATATTATGAATAGAAATTAAGTTAATTTTTATTTCACATCGTTAAAGGTAAATCGGGTGCTTTAGGTAGAAGATTAATATAATAAGGAAAATACCATTATCCTAAGACCATACAAAATCCAATTGGAAGGGTCACCATTGACACATAACACCTAAGGATCCTATTTGACACATGTAATGGACTTTTTCCATTAAAATGATATAAATAATATTAAACTAAAAGAAAGTTACAAGAAAGTAACAAAATATTACCCTCTTATTTATTATACGTATAATAATTTTAATATAGTGATAAACATGATAAAACATTGATAATAAATATTCTCCAGAAATATAATTAAATTATATATATCATGGTAATTTATTTATAATTTTTAGGTGTTGTTTAATTTCTTTAATGGCTGATACAATGGTGATGCAAAAATAATTTAATTAATGAAAAATCAATAAATTAATTTTTATTAAAATGATAATAACAATAATAAGACATAGAAACTTGACCAAATATTATTTCTTGAGTATATCTTCACCATAAATATTAAATGGTCTAGTTAGATACCATTTGGAGATTTATAGAAGAGATTATGACACTTATATTATTTTAATTAAAGTGTTGTTAAACTTTTCACATTCATGTTTTAATAAGTATAAAATCTTTAATAATGTATTTTCCTAGAGATATATTAAACTAAAAGTATAATTATGAAATCTAGTAGATTTATCTTCATTTTAATATTTTATTTTTAATTTTTATTAAACAAATACATCTATCACATAATTACACAAAACTAATGTTGAAACTATATGTTTACTGTAAATATCAAATTGATGTTTTTTAAAATATGAAAATAAATATATATTGAAATAATTAATATATATAATTAATTTTATATATGACCTTGACCAATTAGGGATGTATGAAAATATTTTTTTCAAGGATAACATCTTGTCTTTAATTTTATTAAAAATAAATAATTTAAATACTGTCAAAATCGATACTATTGATGGTTTATCAAAATTATGTATTATTAAATTATTTAAAAAACATAACACTTTTTAATAAATATATAATAATTATTTAATGCTCTAAAAAGTCTTAAATTATTCATTTATGGTCTAATTGTCATCAAATAAGAAAAAAACACTATTTTAATGTTAAATACTTTTTTACCATAGTTAAAATCAAAATAGAAAAACTAAGGGTTAATTGAAATAATAAGGTTTAAATTGACTGAAAAAACATTTCTAGAATTCATTTTTCGATGAAAATACAACCTTATCTCATTTTAACTTTGAATAAATAACGTTGTTTTGTATTTTTATTGAGATATATTTAATTATAATTTAATATTTTTAGAGATTCCAAAAGTACCCCTCACCTCAATTATAAAAGGGTACCTCATCCCTCACCTCTTCACTTCACTTTGAGCCTTAAAGATCAGCCATAACCTACCCATTTCCCTTATGAACTTTCCTAGTTACATTTGTTTTCTCAAAATACTAACTCTAGTGCCTTTAAAATGAGATTTAGAAGGAACACGCCGAAGAAGAGGTAATCTCCTCTACCGACTCTTTCAAATTATTTCCACTTCTACTTCCTATTCATGAGTTTTTTCCATACTTATGTAACAACTCCAGTATCACTTATTTTATTATAGTTTATTATGGTTATAGTAAAACCATATTCCACCATATATTAATCTTACTAAAAACAAAATCACTGCGTGTGTGTATATACGACTAATTGTCTCCACACCATGGTGTAATATGGTTTTCAACACCTTCATACTTGGATGCATATATTTATGGAAATAATATCTATATATGATTATTATAACATGATATTTATTCTAGATAAAATATATATTTCATCCACTTCTATACCATTTAACAATTATGGGAATGAAATCGTCACTTGTGCGTACGTACGGTCTACCGTCTCCACGATGTGTTATGATTCATTCTATATGATATTCATTAAAGAATTATTCTATAAATAAATTGAATGAATAGATATGATATATATTATAATAATATAATTCATTAAATTATATAACTATAACCTAAGAATAAGAATTTATCTGAGAAAACATGCTTAAGAAAATCACAAAGTTAATACCCAATGGATGTGTAATAGTATTACTTACAAAAGGATGATAATATGATCATATATGATTCCTATGATTATAGAATAATTCAATGAAATACTTTAACTCATTTTATAGGAGGTTCAGATACATACAAAGGATACAAGACCTATGTTAAGGGATAATATTGTAATCTCATTATTATCTAAGATTGATTATACGTAATAATTTACTGTGGTATATTTATCATCTTTGTCAATGCTTTCTAAATAATCATAAATTTTATTGTTCTATTATGGAGTTTTAAAGTCATTTTTACCAATTTTTTATGTTTACTACATGGATTAGAAAGAATCTTTCCATCATTGCCCATATGAGATACTATTTGACTTTTCCAGAAGATGTATGAGAATAATGTTTTTTAACATATATGGTATGAATGGAATTTTACACTTTCATAACACCATATTTCCATGAATATTCTCATAAACGTTTTCATTAATATTTTCAAATAAATTATTTTACTTTAAAATTTGATGGTGTTTCAAGATAATAAAACACTTATGAAGAAGAAAGGATATTTTCCTTAAAAATTAATTTCATGTATTTTATCAAAATTATTTTCCATCTAAGAGTAAAAATATTTTTCAAGTATAATTTCCCTATTATTGTTGTGTTTGATTATTTTTATGATAGATTACTATTTATAAAATTAATTTTTTTTACAAGGATTATATTATGATGGATATATATTTAAAGAAAACCATCTCATTCCTTGGTTTATACAGGGATAGAATAGTAGGTAATTCTAGTTCAATAATATAGGGTCAGAACGACAAGAAAACATGTTTTGTTAATGGACTTTATCCACTATGATAGTCTTTTTAATGAGAAATTGCTACTATAGAAATGATTTTTTATGCTTATGTATTTTCCACAATTCCATGTTTTATGGCAATGTTATTTTTTTTCATGGCTCTTGTTCCTTTGTGATTTATTCCTTATGAACTATAGAGATTTATTTAATGACTCATGATTTGGATATTTTTTATACATGATATGATTTTAAAATGTTATGTTCATGTTTTTTCATTATTATTTCTATGTTTTGTATTATATTTTCCATGATTAACCTTACTGAGCATTCTATCCCTTTTCATAGGTTTTCTTTTCCCCATGATATAAAGAAAGGTTTTAGGTAGGAAAAATAAAGGGGTATATCTTTATGGGAGATGTTGAAGATATTTCACTGATTTAGCCGAATGCATTCTGAGTTTCCAAACACACTAAACTAATAAGGTCATTTGGTGACTATTTGAGTAATCTATTTAGTATTCCAAAAATGTAATGCAACGTCCATGTATGTCTAGATTTGGGTCATTACAGAGAATGATCCGAATTAAATCCACATTCTCCTTAAATAAAAATATTAATACATCTATGTTACACTAGTTTACCCCAACCAAAGGAATCAACATTATTAGTTAGTTATAGTTGATAAAAATCATGTAGAACTAATTTTTTTAGGGGTTCTAAAAGTTATCTTTATGATCTATCTCATGAGTAGAATTGATTCTTTTTAGATAAAAGAAAATCATCCCTATAAAATATTTTCACTCTATTCTATTACTTGTTTGACAAAAAACTTATTAATTAATTAATTCACTAATCTATTAAATTTATTTTATATTAACTTTTCTATAATTCTAGAATTTTTTGAAAAAATGTATTTAAGATCATAATAGGGATTTCTTATTCTTCATCGTATTAACCTCACTCATTTTATTATACTATAATTTTATGGTTAGTGATTGTTATGGGAAAATATAAATACTAACCATAGTATTTATTAAGAAATTAACTATTTCTTAATTATAGTCAAGTTTATGGTGTCATTTATAAGGATAAATAGAAACTACTAATAATCAATTAATTTATTTCTTAGGACGATAATTTAACCCCTTTGTATTTCTATATTATAGTATAGTGTCTTTTTTTGTCTTTGTTCTCATTTTTATTTTTTGTATTACATTCATGGTTTTTTAATAGTGTTTGTATATTTATTAAAAAAAATAGTGGGATATTACACAACACCATTCCAATGTAAAATTTATCAACAGGAGTCATTCTTATAGAGAAAGTATAATCTTGAATGTTTAACATTATATGTAATAGGATGGAATGAAATATATTCTTATATATATGATAAATTACAACATCTATAATGGATTGATAATGTTTATTACCCATGTGATGTAACTCTCAACTATGAAACTACCAAGGTGATCAATGGGTTGAAAAACTCTTCCAAGGATAGCCTGCATTTCAAATGCCACAAGAGAAGAATTCATAAGTATGTTTGACGGACGCCCACTTAAAGTTAACTAAAGATACTAATAAGGAAGTAAAAGAACATTGTGAAAATTAAAGGAACATGAGAATACTCTCATGGAAGAATAATATGTGGAAAATAAAATGTGAAAATAGAGTGAAATTTTATATTCCCTTGTGAATAAATCATTTTTTCATTTTACTTGAGGGAATGAATAAGAGGAAAAAAAGGAATAAGATGTTCAAGTAGTTAAGGAAGAGAAGTAAATGAAATAATTAAAATAATGGATATCCCTTTTTCATTTACAAGAAGGAGAGTATAAAAGAGTTGTGGATTTCATTGATGAGATGGTGGAGGATAGAAACAAGAAATCTTTTGATCATGATAGAACTAGATTGAATAAGTTCAAAAATTTGGAGTGGAATAAGAGTTTGAGTTAAGGGAACTTACTAAACTTTTTAAGGAAAATTACCCTAAACTTCTATAAAAAGGGGAAACATTGGTACCAAAATTCAATTATACATTAGAGGTTTCACATAGGAGTATCAAAATGATTATTTGGAAGCTGAATAACTAGTGATTCTTAGATTTGTTTATGAAAAATTACTACTATTAGTATAATAATAGTTTAAATATGTTTATTTAATTCAAAGAAAAATCCTAAAATTCATAGAGGAAAAACATGAGGTAGTGGGGGAGTAAAAATTCAATGAGTTTGGTGAAATTGTCAAATAATAAGAACTTATAACACACAAAATAAGAGAATAAAGGTGTTTAAATTCCAAGATCCATCCTAGAATTTAAATTTAGTTATCCAAAAGAAGAATCGGAGGATGAATATGAGCTTAGTGATATTTCTAGGTGTTTCAATGGAGAAAACCTTTTGGAACTTAAAAAATATTATAATAATGTTAAAATTAATGAATATATCATAGAATAAATGGATAAAGAGAGGAAACTTGATTTAGTGAAGGAAGATTTTTTGGAACTGACTATATTTTTTATGAAAAATATACCTAAAATTTTTGATGAAAATATATGTTTAAACTCATAAATTCCTCATATAATTCAAGAAAGAGGAATAAGTGGTCGATAAATGTAGATAAATTTAGTAATATTTAGATTTCATTATCCACTCCTTAATGTTATAAAATAACTTTAATACACCACAAGATAGTGTCAAGAAGTTAAAATAGAAGATAAATAGAACACCTAAGTTGGGTGTATAGAATTCATAGTCAAATGTTTCACAAGATTGGGTAACTATGTATCACACTCTGATTATGTGACACCGGTGTTAAAGTTCTTTAATAAAGACCATAAAAAAAGTTTTTTAGGAGGAAACATAATATTTTTACTTCTTTATTAGGGAATAGTTTCAATTTTAGTTTTAGGATTTTTCTTTATTGTCAATGAATACTATCTTATCATTTTTTAACATTAATAGAATGTACTTTCTACTTCCCTTGATTAATTTGTCTTTGTAAGTCCAATGAAGAAGGATCTATGAAGAAAATGTTACAGAACCCACCTTTTAAAAAAATGAAAGGAACTTCTATTCCAATAGACTCATTCTATAAATAAAAGATATGAAATTAATTTAAACATTATGAAATTTCTATTTCTCTCATTTTTTATTCATTATTTTTTTTCACAAAATTCAATAATTTCCCCAACACCTTAGTGGAACATTGGGGAAAATTATGTGTTTTAGTGTGGGGGACTAATCCTTTTAAACCCCTCATTTAGATTTTTCACCATTAAATGAACTATGTAACATCATCAATTATGAAATATATTCCATCTTGTAGTAAGTTTTTGTATTTATCATGGTCATAAAAAGAAAAGATATATGTGTAAATTTGTAAAATACACATCTTGTTTCAATTTTATGTTGTTAAAAAGAGATTTTAGATATTATTATTTTTCTTGGAATTTGATTCTTAGATTCCTTAATTTTTTAGAATAATTATTAGTGTTCATTTCATAACTTGATTGTCTAATATTTTATAACTCCCATTTCATATATGGTT
Organism: Viscum album; assembly: GCA_963277665.1. Taxonomy (NCBI): domain Eukaryota; kingdom Viridiplantae; phylum Streptophyta; class Magnoliopsida; order Santalales; family Viscaceae; genus Viscum; species Viscum album. The sequence continues at coordinate 1,981,682,068 of OY728143.1, read as the reverse complement.
TGAATAAAATTTAGGAATTTAATTTTTAAATCACTTTTCCATTAGATAACTCTAGATGTCCATGACTACTAGAAATTTCCTATTTTTTATCAAATCATGATGATTTTGAACTGAATTAATGTGATTAAGTCTATTAATTGATATTTCATTTGTCCCATTTGTCTTTGATACCAACCCTATCTCAGATATTTTCTAAAAACAATTAAAATCATATAATACCTTGAGATAAGTCAAAATTATATGACAATTTATATTTATTATTGTTTTTTTAGTATAATAAAGTTATTATTGTTTTTGATATTTAATGATGGATTTTAGTGTTTCATTGTACCATTAGGTGATAGTTTCATGAATTAGGTTTTGGGGAATCATGTCTTGATAATTTCGGAAAAACTATTCAAAAACCATCTCTCATTTTGGTCATGAGGATCGGCACTGTTCTCACAAAACTAAGAAACAAAAATAAAGAAACAAAATAATTGAAACTTTATAGAAATAAGATGAAAATATTTTGAAAAGAGGGACCAAATTTATTAATTATATTCTAATATGATTTTCAAAACTACTACCAAAAGATGATAGGAAATATAAGAGATTTTATCTTCATGAGGGAAGATATAGGATGAATTTTTCTTCGTTAATATTTATTTTAAATATCAAACATTATGAATTAATAATTGTACCCATGTTTTAATCTTATGAATTGAATACATGAATCATTATCCCTCAATGTTTACCCTTAGAGACATTTGAACCAAAATAAAAAGTCCTCAAGGTGTTTTAGGATTAAATTATCATTGGATGTGTAAATAACTTGAATAGAATTATATAAAGAATGCACATTATTGATATTGAGAATAAATTTATATCAAAAAATATCAGGCAATGAGTGAAAAGTAATTCTAGTGATGTAAATGATTAATGGAATGAGTATTGAAGAATTATTTAATGATGTAACTAAAATCGGGGAAAATGTTTTGAAATTATGATTTATCAATGATTCCTGATGGAAATAATTGCAATTGGGTAGGTTTGATTTTTTTAAATAAAAAAATTTTAATCTATATTGATGAATATGATTATATTCAAATTTATATTGTAGAATTTTGGATCCTTTATAAATTTTTTGTTGATGTTTTTCTTCGGGATAAGAAAATATTCTAGTATATGGGTCTTTGATAACTATAAAATATATAGATTGTTTCATAATTTATATCATTTATTTAATAGTTATTATTACTTAATAAATAATTTTTTTATACATTAATGGAACTAATGTACTTAAATTTGAGATTGGAGGATTTTTGGGGGAAAATTAATAGAAAAAAATACTAAATTTTTAAAGGCTATGTAATTTATTTTAAGAGTAAAAATTAAGACAGTCTTATAGAAAATAGAACCAATGTTAGAGAATAACCATTGTGGGGTATCCAAGTTTAACAATAGGTGTCAACCACAAGTTGGTATCAATAGGTGTCAACCACAAGTTGGTATCAATAGGAGGACCTTCATGGGGAATTTTAGGTGAAGAGAGGGGTAGAGTGTCTGGTGCATGGTGGCAATGTGAAGGAGTGCAAGTGTAAGGGAGTAGACGTAGGGAGGTTGGGTACTGGGTAGCACCACGGTAAGAGAAAAACTATCAATCTCCTAATACTAGGTAATGAAGAAAACCATACTTATTTAAACTTTAATGTGGGATCAAGAATTTTTTGAGCTATTCACTCATTAGTAGAACTCTCACGATATCCCAAAACATCATCACCTAACTTCACCTAATCATGGGTCCAATTGTGTTTGTTGTTCCCTACACTACGATCAACTAAACTATTATATAGACCACCCTACACATCATATGAGGATATAAAGCCCAGTTTATTTGAATTGATAATGTTTCATCAGCATAGAATCCTTCATTTTGGATGCACATCATGGGAGAATTCATGAAAGTTTAATTCTCTAAAACACAAGAGCTATATGTCCTGGGATCCAACTAATGCGTGTGTTTCTGTGTAAATATGCATGGTATATTCGTTTTTTACATTACCCACAATATTAAAAAGGAGTTACAAAAGGTATCATGTGTAGTTAATACAATATAGAGGTGTGTTCATGTCTTTTCCCCATGAATCATTTAATAAGTCAAATGTTTTCATGGATATTTTTTGGTTTAGGTCAGTGTTGTGTCATGGATGAATGAATAATAAGATGTTAAACGGAATAAGAGTAACTATTTTACCATGGGGGTGATCTCATACTATAAACCTGCTTCATATTACAATGGTATTGCATTTTAAGACAAGTTTATGTGATTTTTAGAGAATAAGGGTTATTGTGTAGGGGTTCTCTGTCACCATAGAGGTTCTAAAATAGGTTTTGGATACGGGTTTTTATTTATAATGTTCTATTTAATAGTTATCATTATACACCATAACTATATTCTAGAAAGTGTAAAATAATTTTATCCATAGTTATTATTTATTTGTGAATTAATATGTCATGGGATATGTGGAGTTCAAAATAATGAATTTATACTCATTTCTCAAATCTATTTTTCAATTCAGATTTAAACTAAAACAATGGATGATTCAATATAATGGTAATTATGAAAGAAATATCAAAATAAGATTTCACTATGATAACAAAGATCTACATTATAGTAACCTTTATTGTATTATATAATTCTTTAGTTTTGATGAAAGTATTTCAAATATTTTTCGGAATTTAATGGGATTTTTCTATAGGGGTATGACCTATTTTTTAAGGAATTTTAATGGAAGGATTTACCCATGTAAATAGAGTATAATAAAATAAAATTAAAACATCATGTGAAGGGATTATTTATGTGGAAGATCAAGTAGTGATAGTGAATCAAGCCACCATGAAACTACTTAGTTAGGTTTCAGTTTTCCCTTTTTTATTTCATCTTGGTTCAATCATAATATTTTAATGTTCCTTGTTTAATCTCAATTTTAGTAATATTTCTTTTATTTCAAGAATATTTTTATTTTATTTTATTAATCTTGTTAATTCTCCTATAATTATTTATTCATTTATGGTTGATGAAAAATAAATCATGTGTATTTAAACTCATATAAGATAGTGGAACTAAACAAAAGTGATGCATACCAAATATTATCTAAATCCATCATCTATCATGAATTATTCTTATAAATTACTATTTCATTGTTCCTTATCAATAAATTACCACATAGTTTCTTAGAGAGATTTATTGTGATTGGGTGATGAATACCAATGTGATATAGGGGAGCAGGGATCGAGATCCCACTTAACTCTACCTTTTGCTTAGAGATAGAACTTAATGCATCTAGGTTTTTCTAGGATTCATTAACTATATGAATTAAAAATATTAGGTAGTTTTATTTTATACTGAACAATTGTAACTAATTAGTTCAAGGAGTATTTCAATTATTTATATGATAATTATCATGAGTACACTATAGTGGCTTCAGATAAAGGAAAACTGTCTATGGAAATCAGTTATATACATGTAGGTCCCCTATTGGATATTTAGCTCATTAATTCCTTAATTAACTAATCTTGTTAATTTAATTTAGATTCAATTTATTTAAATATTAGTTAATATCTAACAATTTGTTTTAACATAATTAATAGGATTCATTGTTATTTATTAGATAAAACATGAACTTTAAATTTACTATGATTATAGAGTTAGTGATTTTTAAGGAAAAAATAAAATTCGAAAATTTTTCTACCATGGGGAATTAATCATGCCCCAAGGATGGTCACTTCATTAAAACTATGGTACTCACCTTAACCCATCTCTAAAATAATCAGGTTACTCTATCCTGATCCACCCAATAATTTGTGACCTAAAATTCAAACATAATCTATTTACAAGAACCTGGGTTCTCATGCTTGTTGTGAGAAATACATCTCAATAATGTCTCATTAAATTCTCCAAATATACACCCTCAAATATATCTATATTCATGAGTAAAATAAATAATAAACCAATAACCTAAAATCATGTGTGTCATCTCATCCTGTAAAAACCAAGCCACCACAACACCCAACCCTAACCATCTTAGAAAGCGCAGGGTGAAAAATTCACCTTGTGCCATAATCTCAAACCATACCACGTAATTCATAATAGAGTTCTATATCCTATCATGACCACTACCATCTCACTCATGGAAGGTCCTTATCATAACTCCATCACATTTTACAATGTCTTGACTTATACCCACTCACTCAATGTAATATTATAAAATCACATCCTAGACTAATACCCTATCACTCATGGTAGTCCATTCCAGAAACCTTCCACTCAAGCTTAGTCAAGACATCAAGACCAGAACTACTACCCTTTAACTCAGGGAAGGGTCCCATACATTTTTCCTGACCTCTTACCCCACTCTCGAGGTAGGGTTGTATATCATGTCTTGAACTCTACCCTCTCACTAAAGGTAGGATCTCACAACCAATACTAAACTCTACCCTCTCACTCAAAATATGAACTTATTTTAATTCTTAAACCCTCTCACTTAGGTTTGGGTCTCATACCACATCCATGAAAAATGCCCTCACACTCAGGGCAGTCCCTGTCGACACCCACTCACTCTAGGTGAGACCTAGAATCAAGTCTTATCATTAACCACAGGATCATATTCAGTACATCCATACACCAAAAAGCATGGAAACTCAGTCCAACCCATGTGTACACCATGTCTTGTGTGGCTAGTTTCTGGCTCACAACCAACATCTTTCCCGTGGCTAGCCACTTGAAAACCCAAAATTCCATATAGATGGCTCACAATATATAATTATTAACATATGACATATCCCCACACCCTAAATCACATCCCATCAAACACCTATCCCCAAAATATAATCTACCAATCTAGACTCAAAAATGAAATCTCAACATGTAAAACCCATTATCATAATTGTCTCATCCATAAGGACATCCAATAGGTTTCCCAATCCCAGCTTAATAACTACTCTTTCTCACCAACAAACATGCATCTCTCCACAGTGTTATCATTGTGTGCAAGAACTATATAGACCTAGCTTCACGAGTCATGGTATAGTAACCCTCCATATTCCCACATCAGTATCTTGGACTTCTTCCACACGGTTATATCAAGATTACACATTCATGGCCTCTTTGAAACTCTTTTAAGATCAATCAATATAATTACATTGAGAAATACCTATGTAACATCCTAAATCTATTATAGGATATATCATAAGACCATTACCATCAGTAAACAATCCTAAAAACACTTATCTGTCCTTATAGAAACCATCCCAATCATAGTGCAAATTAAGACTCCAATACACCACCAATAAGTTATTCTATACCATGAATAAGATGTAAAAACATGTCACAAATCTTTTATTGTAATAATCCCCTCATGCCAACCTATGATACCCAAAACTTAACCTGAACCAAAGACTTACCCAGGCCTATTATCAAATCAATCATCCTCCTCACACCCTTGGATATGTAGTTTCCAAGAGATCCCAATTACCTCTACATTCAATAGATCATTTACTCAATTAATTAAAGGTTATAATAAACCTATTTCCTCCAATTGAATTCCCCTAATCATTATAAAGTTTATCCAAACCCATATTCTCGTGAATACATGCACTATCGGTTATAAAATATCATATGGTCACGTATCAAAGGGACCACCTATATCTTTACCAGAGTTACTATCCTCGAGAAAATAGCATCCAATAATTGTTAATTCCTGGGCCAAAACCTATTCATTCTATGAGTCCTTATCTCATCGATAATTCCAAAAAAATTATTAAAAAATTATAATTTATTAAAAAATTTAATCAAATAAGAAATAATCATCAAAAACCCCCCAAGTGGCATCTCATGCCCAAAACATCAAGAAATTACATCACCACCACCTGTGGAATCCTTCCAATATATCTATGATAAAAAGACCCATTATTTAGTACGTAATTAGTCACAAATTCTATGATAATTTGGAAAAAACACAAAAAAAATCTCTAAGATACATACCTCCAATAAAAAGATGAGGGGAAATATTAATTCATCATTCTAGGAAATCCTTCATCCACTACACCTAGAATCCCAATCACTCGATATGATTTCACCATGCTCTAGTGTAATAGTTAGAAAATATCTGACAAGTAATATCGCAAAATTAGTGAACAACCCAGAGTAATAAGAATAAATAATAAAGGAAGATGTAATGCCTCTAAGATACATTGAAATTTCAAGAACACCCCATATTAAATAGGAATACTTGGTGAAGGATTAGGGTAGGATCCAGCCATGATGGCCCCCACCATGAGACCACTCAGGCTAAATATGAAAGGGGGAGACCTAGAAACGTTAGGCCTAACAATTTTTTAAAAACTAACCTAGAGGAACATTTTTTCTTATCTTAAGTGGTTCATAGTACAACACCCCTCATCTAGGTTTGCACTGGTCTGTGACCCACTGAGTCACATTGTAGTAGATTCCCTTGTCTATATTCTATAATACATCTCAATGATCCATGGTGAAATCCTCCACCTAGTAGCTCTTAACACCCCTAACTCTTGAAAACCCTTCACAATTCCACCCTTGGGTTACTATTTGACGCATCACCCCCCCCCCCAAGAGACACTAGTGACATAACCCATGAAAATCCCAATATGAGTCTCAATACCAAGATCACTCCTACTCAAAATTCATAAATTCAAATTCCCTCTAAATTTATCACCACATAAGGATGTGGGTCTTTACAAACCCCACACTATAATGATTTGCATCCCTAATCAGAACCCAATAACATCTAATGACTTATAATACATCAACTAAAATTTGGTACCACTCCTCTAACCTGATTGTGAAATGAATCACATGTGTTTCCACCATCAAAGAAAGAAAAAGTATGTATCCACTTATACTAAAAATTCATGGTTTAATCCTCAAAACAAATTAGTTTCATCCCAAAAAAATTTCTCGATGTAGTTTCCAACTCCTGATATCCAATTATATGTCAAAACCTAAATCATTAATTTTCTAGAAACCTCACTATGATAATACGTAGTGTCACCCATCAAACATCATCACATCACCCGATCCAATTTCCTTAACTCCAAGGAGACGTACCAAAATTGTTCAAAAACCAACACCAAAGTCCATACAAGAAAATTAGTGTAATTTCATGGTTAAATTTTCATCCAATATAAGCCACTATCATATACTACCCATCTGTATAGACACTTATTTAATCCAACTCACACTTGAATCACACGAAATTCCACTCTGAGCTCGATTCAACACAAGATTACCATATGACCCCTTATTTGAATCCTAAATATGGAATTAAAAAAATAGATAAAATTGGATGTACATGTGCACTAGAATCTGAGTGATATCTCAACTATCCATCAACCAGTCTCCACACACCCACATCACTTACTATATAAAGGTAATACACTAGTGATGAATAGGATACTCCCCACCATAGGGGTATCCTAATCATTTTCATGTTGGACCAACACATGATCTCCACAGACCATGTCATATACATTACCAAACATAAGGAATAAACAAGACTAACTCACTCATCTAAAAGTGTAAAAAAAACACCAATCACTACCCATTCCAGGATCACCAGAAATTTCATTCTAAATATTAACCCAAATTTAACTGCAACAAGGTCACACACTCTATTAACCAATAGTGTGATCACCACCATATGCATTACAATGCACTATACAATATAGGACCCAACATCACACATGTTTCACATTCTATCTAAGACACACATATTACATCTTATAAATTCAAATTTTCCATGATCTCGTAATAATGATATTATGGTGCATTGATACATGATGGAAATAATTATTTTGTCATGAAAACCTTTCTCCATCATACCCGTATGAGTTTCATTGATTCCATCCATAATTTAACCATAACTGTATATGAAAGGAAATATATGATTCTTGATCCCACTGTAAGGTTTTAAAAAATGAAACCCCATAAAGGCCTTAAGAATCTCCTCTAAGAATTCAAAAACTAGGGTACTCACCACTAGACTATGATCATTCCACTTCTCATGTTCCCATGACATAGGGACATTTCTCAATGAACCTATACATGACCCATTACATTGATCTTAAATTGAATATGAACTATAAGTAACCAATAAGTGATTTCATTCATAAACCAAGACTTCACTAAAAATATATATTAACCCTCACTCTCCACCTCAAAGCTAAATTGATCCTCTAGAGAACCCCTTCACACTTTCGTACCCCCCATCCATCACTATCTCATCCAATCCAAAATGGGTATGAAATCATGTACAAACCAATACTCATAAATTACTTTTTTTTATTTCTAACACTTTTAAAGGAAAGTGAGAACCCAAGACCAGACCGAAAAACAAAGCATCATACAGTGAAAGAAACAGATGAACCATTAAAATCAAGTTTAAGCATATTAGAAGCATTATGCCTAAGTAGTTTCCAGAGAAGACCATTTACCTCTAACTCCAGATCATTTTTGATGACGTCCTCGCACCAAATAGAAATCTTGTCCCATGTCTGTATGAACTCTTCTATGCTTAGCTTCCCTACATTAAAACCTCTTTCCAAAATACGGTCTTGTTTGTCAATCCATTCTGTCTGCATCCTGCTAGTTTTCACTTCAAGAGCTCTCTCAGACATCTTAGCCTGATCATCCTTTGAGGCATTGAATACAAACCAATCACAACACCTAGATTCATTATATAATGAGTCGCATTCCTTATAAACTTAGTCCACATTCCAAAAAAATATTTCATGTCTCTCTTTCATTCTAATCTCATATATCTCAAGAACCCTTGATGTTTCCTTTCCAAATATCCCAATGAACCCAATTCATATCACCCATTGAAAAGACTATTAGGACTTCACATATGAAACAGCACTCTTGTGTATATCTAAAACAAAAAAGGTTTCTACCCATGATTTACCCATCCTATACTTTAATATCTAAGATCACAAACCACTAAACCATAGATTACCAAACACGGAATAAACAGGGTTGTGTATCCAACTGATCTTGCCTTTTTCACATAACGGTGATACTAAATGGACATAAATTGAATTAAATATCAAAGCTCAGGTCATATCACATTAATTTATCTATACCCATTAAGGGTTACATAAATCATCATGGAAACCCATCACCATTCAAAAATATCCCTCGAGCACACCTCGCTTTTATTTATAACCAGGGTATCCAACTCATGGACCAACCCAGCAAGGGTAACTATACATCCCTTGAACCCATGGATTGTATAGCCACTGTTAGAGAGTATATCATGATGAGATGCACATTACCCATCATCATAAAATGACATGTTTTAGCTGAATACAATTTTATCAAAAAGTTATATTTGAAAACACTTTAAAAAATTTTATTATAACTTTAAACAATTGAACCCTATATCAGCATCCAAAATAAACCTCACACAAGCACATACATACTACAAGACAAATATGATGTAAGTATGCTCAACTACATTCACTCTAGGAAAAGAGAACAACTAGTAAAATAATCACCAATTAACACATCACAATTTAAGAAATATCTCAACAGTAATATCAAATATAAAAAACAATAATCCCATAACCCAGGTAACATAAAATTATCACTGATTAAGTGTTCAAAACATATAAAACTAAGTTCCATCATAATCCCTAAGTAATTATTATCTCCAACTACAATTCCCAAAATTTTAAGGTAAAAAATATTTTTTGATGTTGCTTTGTAAATTTCTTACTAAAATCATCCACACAAAACTCTTGTGGGAGTTCCACATGACCTCGGTCATTTCTACCTGTAATCTTGGGACAATGGACTAGTAGTGAGAGTTCATAATCAACATTGGGATACTATAATCTTATTATTAGTTCTATAAATAATAGTAAATAATTAATCATTATCTACAGCAAATAATCAAAGTACACATGTCTGTAAATACAATTCAAAGAATCCCACAATAATAAATATACAAACATTATATTAAAAATGTAACTGTATTCAAATATTAATAAATCCCATTTGACCAACTAACAGTCCATTCACACATATATGATAATAAAAATAATAAAATATATAAGGAGGCTCTACTAACACCCTGACCCTCACCTCCACCAATAACTCTCTGAGCCCGCTCTTCCGGGATCAGTTCATGAAATGCTGTGTAAATTATTTTTATAAAAATAATTTAAAAAATTACACAACATATAACAAAAACAAGGACCTTTTACCAGTCTAAGTTCCAAATATATGTACCAGACCTTATCAAATTACATAATATTTAATTTAGTCAAGAAATAACTTACTTAACATTGAGGATCTTTTTCAGGTTTAGAGATTTAGGGAAATAATACATGACACATTTATAACATTACACATTAACACATAGTGAAAGCCTTGAAAAATGGTATTATTTTCTTCCAAAATATAAAACTTTTAAAATAAAGCATGTTTTCCTTGAAAAATATTTGAACATTTAACTTGGGTTCATTATTTTTCTTACACATCCTTAAAACCTGTGAAAACATTAAAAACATTTTATGAGCAAAAAAATCTCAGTAAGGGATTAAAAAATAAGGAAAGATCACATTCGTCCATTAATACTTATAACGTATGAATTCATTTTCAGAAGACATACTTGTCACCCATATATACTTTCTTTGTAAAACATGATATTTAAAAAATATTCCCACAAATATAATAACTTAAATAGAACCATAAATGTATGTTGGGTCATTACTTACATAATCTTGTAACCCTCTCGGCTACCTTATAATTTGTAACCCTCACAGCTACCTCAAAATTTGTGTAACCATCACAGTGACACTTGGAGTACCCATACAGCCGACCACCAACTTACACATACCCATGGAATTGGAGGTAGATATAGGTACCACCCGTCATAATAAACAATTCCCAAAAACCATAACATTATCATACAACCTGAATAATTTCATAAATACGTAGCTTTTGAATTTTGTAAAACAGAATTTTAAAAGAGTGTGTTAAAATAAAATCCCCTTAAAATATCATATAATTGAAGTTATACATAATAGAGTGGATATAATATGTATATACACTGTAAATAAACATAATTAAACTTAATATAAACAAAACCCATCGCACAAACAATTTTAATACCCCATAAATAATGAAGTAGAAGGTCAACCCAAAGAATGGAAATCGGGTTAAGAATTCTCTTACCTCAGGTTTTTCTTACTTAGAAATTATTTCAAAATAATGTATAATGGTTAAAAGAGTGTTGTTAAAATCTTAAATAAACATATTCATGTGTATAATACCATATATGATCATTTCATTACATCATTTCTCTCTTTAATTGTTAGTATTTTCTTTCTTCCTTTTTTTGGGTATGTTCTTTACATGATTTCCATTATCAGTTCACGATAGATATTCTTGTATATTTCAAGTGAAAATCCATAATTTTAATGGAGTGGTATGTACATATTTCTGGAACCATAAATTATACTATTTTTCCTTTTTAATTTTGACATGAGGATTATTCAAATGTTAAAACATTATTGATATTTGTTTAGGTCATGTTGGTGATTCTTCGATCGTAATGAACTCATTTGTTTTATAAATTAATAACATGTGTATAAAATGATTAATAAACCTTGTATAATATATAATAAATAAATTATAATGTTATTTAACCATAAAAATGCTTTCTTGACCAGTTTTTAAGGAAGTAAAATAAATTGAAATCACATCATCCACGATGTCGGTAATTCGACACATCACGGATGGTGTTTTAATTTCTTGAATAAGTGGTAAAATAAAAGAAATATAATGATGATTATTCCATAGAAATGATGAAATTCATAATATGTAATATACTGTATCATTCATGCCTCTTGTATAAAGGTACATGAGAAAAGAATAAGAAACGAAAGGAACTCGAAATAAAAAATAAAAGTTGAGAAGTCCCTTACAAAAAATTAGCAAGCTAACGACGTCGCATAAAAATTTCCTAAAATATTTATATGATATAAAAAGGGTTTATAAAAATTAATACCTAATATGTAAAGTAATGGGGATGTTTAATTAAATATCCCAACATAATCCAATTTAAATTAAAAGATAATTACATAATAAGAGTTCTTGAAAAAAAAGATTTTGAGATGAAAATTCTCAAGAATAATGGCTATTAAACATGTATTTAGAAAAAATTAAAAAGTGAGTGTACAGAAGTAAACCATTAATAAATAAATCATAATAAATTATAGAGGTAGAATAAAATTTAAATAATAACATGGTAGAGAAACCTGAAGGTTATACCACATTAAAGGGAACATGAATGAAAAAATAAATAAATTGAAAATTCTCTTACCTTGTAGTGTAACTCCTATGACATGAAGGTTGGGACCTTGGGGACTTGAGGACACCTTGGGAGGACTACTATGGAGGTAATAAAACAATAACTCCATTTAGGAGTAATTTGGAATGAATGTAATAAAGGAATGGGTTGGTATTTCAGAAAAAGTGAGGGAATATTTTATTAATTTTCAAGGAACACCTCATTAGTGGTATTTGACCATGGTATTTGCCACTTGGGAAACCTCATATATTATTTTTACTGTACATAATCCTACCAGAATTATTACATCATTAATGATTCCATTAAAAACGCCAAAACTCAAAACTGTATTTTTACTATTCACTGAAAATTCTACTTTTTCGGAAAAATACAAAAAATTCGACCTAACCATTTCTAAACATGTACAATTCAAAAATAAACTACATTTTTTGAAAATAATTTTTAAATATTATTAATTTAATTTTTATATAAAATCACAGTTTATTCAAAAATAAAAATTTTAAATCTATAACTCATTTTTTACACTTTGAAAAATTCATCAACATCTCATTATCTTATAACATTATGAAAATAAAATATACTATTCATTAGGGTCATATTAATATTCATAAAGGTTGGTTACTATACACTAAAAAATCAAGTTGGTTCCATTAGATTCCAAATAACATACCGATCACAATTTTAGATGACCATTTTTTGAAATTCAAAACATAGAAGAAGAAAAATTATGTTTGAAGGATAGTTATAAATATCTACATTAAAAAAGTTTCATGAATCTCAGTTTATTTTTTTAAAACCTTGGGTTGTTACACAACCCATCTCAAATCCTTTGAATATTCACTATCTTAATCCACCAAACCTAAAGTGACTCAAACATCAAATATAAGTTTTTAATGTTCACTAAGTTTCCCATAAAATGTGAGAGAAATACAACTTATCAGTGTCCCACCAAGTTCCCCTAATATACATCATCATATAAAAGTACACACACTAGGAAAATAAACAATAGAATATAAGGTATATATGTCTGTTCATTGTCAAATTATTTTAATACTAGGACACCATTATACCCAACCTTATCCGGATTAGCCAAGATTGGAAGAATAAGTCACCGCATGCCACAATACCAACACATACCCTATAACTCGGTGTAGGGTTTCATCCCATGTTATGACCAATAACCTCTCACTCATGGTAGGTTCATTATTGATCCTCAACTACATCATACAATGTCTAAACCAATACCCACTCACTCAAGATATGTTCCCAAAATAAAATCCAAGTCCAATACCCTCACACTTTTGGAAATTAATTCTAGCACACGTTAGCTTATAGTGGGGCTATGAATCATGATATTGACCACCAGCCTCTCACTTTGGATAACATTTCATACCATAGTCGTAACCTATACCCTCTCACTAAAGGTAGGGTCTCATATCAAGTCTTAAACTCTTCCCTCTCACTTAGGGTAGGGTCTTACAATATCTTTACCCTCTCACTCATAGAAGGGTATCATATAATATCTTAACATCTGCCTCTCACTCTGGGTAGGTTTTTATACCATATCCTTGACCAATACCCTCTCACTCAGTTTGCTTCATGCTATCACCCCCTCACTCTAGCTGAGGCCCAACATTAAGTCCCACAATCAACCATAGGATCATAACCAGCACAAACACTTGGTGACAAGTATAGAAACCTAGTCTATCCCATGTGAAAACCATGGCGCATGGATAAGAACCAGAAATCATCCATGAGATATCCTCTCAAGCCACAAACATTATATATACCCACCTAATAGCCTAGAATTATTCTCTCCCAAACTATCCCCACGCCACAAACTACATCTTTTTAGGCATAGGATAATATCCCAATCTATACTCAAACACTGTATTTTGACATGCCATAACCATTGACCCTTAAAACTGCATGCTTTCACTCCTCATTTCTACAAAACCAAATTCATCACCCTGTGGTGATCCCACTATTAATAGGTTTTATATAACTATATCCTCAAGAGGCATGGTCTATTACCCTTCACAATATCGACATTTGAATCCTAATCTTGATCTATATGGCCCTTCCGGGATTACACCCTCAAAGCCTCTTGGAAAATAATTACCCAACCATAAAGACAATTTCAATGACCAATAACTAAGTCCAAATGCATATCTCCATAATAAGAGATATTAATCTAATAAAAAATAGGAAAAACTCTATAATACACTATATCTTGACCTAAAAGACTTATCCCTATCCAAGAACACACAAAGACTTCATTCCACCCATGAAAGGAAACTACCAACCTTAATTGAGACATAGATACATCTCATCCATATTTCATAAGACTAAGTCCCTCATGTACTTGAAAATAAGCCTAATATACTAGTAAATCAAAAACTCAAACTAACCCCAAGAATTTCCCCATGCCTCTCATAAAATAAATCTAAATTCTAGCCACCTTGGAGACATAGTCACCAGAAAATCCCCATCATCTTGACATAGAATAGGGAATTCCCTACATTACATGGAGTATCTAATCCACCAAGTTCCTCTACTTGGGCACACATAATCTATATCAAATTTAACCATATCCATATTTTCATTCACTCACACATAATCATGAATAATCAAGTATATATGTAAGTATTATAGGGAAAACGAACCGCTTTATTAGAGTTACCATCCTCAATACAATCTTATCCAAGCCTTATCCAATATGGATCCACATTTCATCCACGACATGAAACCCAATGTCATCCACAATTCCCAATAACTAATTATAATAAATTTTTAAATAATTAAAAAAATTATCAAATGTCACCTTGTCCTCAAAATTTTACCATGTGACATCTATTGGATGAAACTACAAGAAATTGAATCCCAACCAACCATAAAATATTTATATCCAACCAATGAATAAAATAAAAATCATTAAATTCCCTATATATTTCAAATTATAAAAAAAACAATGGAAACGCTAGAAAAATCCTTCGTGTGGTGAATATATAATCCCCATACTGTTTGTAGGTACTCTGATACTCATATTATTATCTTTTTATTTCCTTTGGTTATTTAGGTCTAATATCTTTTATTTCAGTTGGTTTTAGTTAGTATGAAGTGTCGAGGGTGAGGTTTTGTTTTCTTTATTTAGTTTTTGAATAGAGTCATTGGTGGTCGGTATAGGTCTGTACATGAACCTATATTTGGAAGAGCTATAGGTAGTGCACCAATTAGCTAGTGAGGGCCTGCTGCAAGTCGATGGAAATATGGTAATATGGAACATGTAGTGGAATTCCACCATCTCACTAGTTTTGAATTCAGTGGTGTAGTCATTCTACCTAGGACAATTTTCCCACCGGTGTGATCATTCTAGAATGAAAATTAAGGGTAAATCATATTTCCTCCCCTAACAAATCCATTTAGATTTTTAATCTGTAACCTTCAACCATAATCTAACCCTTTTGAATTATAGATTATCTTTAAGAATTATTGTCTCTATCTACTCAATTCATTTCCCAATCAATGTTGTAATTGAATCCATAGGCCTCTATTAGTGAATTGATCTCTATTTTAATCACTGATATCATTATTCTTAAAATTCATATTTCTTATCTCAAGAGATCAACTTCGTTAGTGGTTGGAATTGTTGAATTCATGATTCTAATCCAATTCCTTTTTGATTCATTACATAATTGGGTATTTTTGATTGGATCTTGAATAAAAATGGTGTGTTGATCAAGAATTATGGTAGTAATTGTTCTTTTTGGTTTCATTCAAAATATAACATGTAAATTGTGGGATTTATTATTAGGAATTCATGATCCAGGATACATTCTTGATCTCTAAGGCCCTTATATTGTCCTGGATTATTTTTCGACTATAGGAATTATTATTCCATGTATTTCAAAGTAGTTAGTATCATGATATAGTTTTATTTGATGAAACTTCCATTATTATTCTTTTAATTAATTTCTAACATCTTTTAAAGGCATGAAAATGATTTTGAGTAAATACGGTGGGTTTGGATTTGGTTTTGAAAATTGGTTCTCCCCGTGGTGTTCTTAATAAATAAATTTAAATAATTATTTCTATGGCCTCAAGTATGAAATTTACTTAAATGATATTATTGTGGTAAACTTGTAAATGATCGATTATGGGGTAGGGATCCATCCTCAAGGATGAACCCTTTCCCCCTAGACATCATCAACTAATTTAATTTATAAACTGATTTTCCTAATTTTGGCAAGGTTTCACTCTCTTGGGTTTCATCTTACCCATTATAACTATTTTGGTGTTGTAATTTTCACCCCATGAAACCTTCTAGTCATGATATTCTTATGATTATCCTCATTTACCTGATGTTTTTGATACACATCATCTTGATTTCTCTAGGGTATTTCTTTTAAATGATTATTGGTATGTTTATGGAAATTATTCAAAAGAATTGTCATTTTTTCTGATTTATAAAATGTTAAAATGTTTATTTATCCATTCATTATGTTAAAATGTATACCATGCCTTATTTTATTTACCTTGTATAATTGGTTTCTAATGTAAATCATTCTTATGAAACACTTGGTGGGGTCTTACTGAACTATTTTTCTCATTCCCTACAAAAACCTTTGTGTGTGTGTATATATCTGGTTTTATTTTATGTAGGTAAGGTAATGGTGTTGTAAGAAAGTATTGGGTTTGTGCATCGGGAGGGTGTCGGAGTATGGAGGAGATATCACGACACATGGTGTTGGTTTTTGTCTATATTGTGTACTTTTTTATTTTTATGTTTCTTGGTAATATTTTTCCTACTGATAATATCAATCTAATGTGGTATTTTTCTTGTCATATCAACATATTTTATATATTTATCTCCTTATTTTAGGTTCATTATGTAAAAAAAATTCCCAAAGGTAGTTCATGATGACCATATAATTATAGCCTGCCTATGGGGATCAATAATTCCCTTTGGTCCATGTTAGGACAGATTCAGGTTACATATGGTTTGTGTTATCTAGGTTATATAATGAAAATTTGGTATCAATGGTAAATGTACCACTTTCTATTATTGATATTCATTTTGGGAAGTCTTGATAGAAAGAAGTTGTTAATGTGAGGACTTAAGGGTTACGTTGTCAGTGAGTTCTTAGAGGAATATCACCATGACCATCCTTAAGTTACCACATGATATTGGGAATTGTATCATTTGAGATTTTTAGAGTTTTAATCCTAATCTATATTTTGTATATCTCTTGAACATTCCAGTTGGCTTATGTAATACTATACAAGAATTGATTCCTGAATCTCCTGATTTTGAGTCTCTCTGTTTGTTAATGTGTAGTACCATAAACTGAACAAGACATCCAAATATTCCTTGGGAGGGTACAGAAAATTAACCATGTTTGGGAAACCATCTAGATGATTAGAATTTGATTGAATTATCCATACACACGGACAGACCTAAGGACCAAGATGTGTTACATTGTGAAGTTCAATCAAATGAATGAGTAAATGATTTAGGACCAATAATTTCTTATCTAGAAGGAACTACCTCTCCATGTGAAGAGAATTCATCGAGATATGGAGGATTGGATAGGAAAAATCATGTGGCTCTTTGAATTCTAGGATACTCTAGACTTAGTCAAAGTAAATTTTGTCATTTTCAGGATTGAATGTTTGAATATGAGGTTATGGGACACAATTTTAATAGATATAAAGCATAAGGGATTGGATTGGAATGACAAGAAGGCCATATTTAAAATTTAATTCAGTCTACAATATATAACCTTGGATAAATCCATGTATTTTACCAAACATAAGAAATGGAATTGGTCAGGGGTGCAGTATGAAAACAGTTTCGATGAGCTCTATGTGTTTTCATTTATGGTTTTATCTAATGAGAATATAGAGGATCAGTAGTTTCACATGTTTCTATGTCCTAACATTCACTAATAGGTCTTTATATTAAAGTGTAAAACCTATGTTGAAGTCGTGGATAGAGCATTAGTGCAAGAGCAAGACCTAGTGGGAAATACTGGATTAACCATAGTTCTTTTTTCCCATTGGTGGTGGAACTATTGGTTCTTAAAAGGGGGATAGTAAGTGAAATTATTTTTTGGGGGTAATAATGGTGGTTACTCTTAGAATTATCTTAATAGAACATCCTTATAGTCTAGTTTCTTTACATGTTATCAATATGGAAATATTGGAAACATGAAATAATTTTTCCCTGCACCTCTAATGGTTTGCAACAGGTTTTTTCCATTGGAGTCACTTGTACATGTTTTATCAACCTATATATTCTACTCACATTTTTATATCCACATCATAACCTAGAGGATCCATGGTGTATTTATATTCTTAATATACTATAGGGTTCAATCCACCGGCATTTGGAACTCAGTAGTTACATGCAATTGATGAGCTTCAAGGGGAGGTTCATATAGGTCATATGACTATGAGAGGTACCATTTTTTCTTCTATATTATTGACCCATTTATTTGATACAGGTGCCTCTCACTCATTTTCATCAATTCATGTGGTGGATATTCTAAAAATTTCAGTATAACTCATTCAATTCATTATGGAATTTGTGACACCCATATGAAAGAATAGTGAGTATGGTTTTCTTTATCCCTAGTGATCTTTCTTTTTTGTGTGATGTAGAGCTAGTCTTGAATTTCCTGATTCTTTAATTGGACCACTTCAATGTGATTACTATAATGGACTGGTTATTCACTCATATGTATTAGATTGATTTTTATCATCAGTTAGAGTTATCCACTACTTCCAATGGGATCTCCCATGTGTTTCGGTGGGAATGGGATTCAAGATCAAGTTGGATGGGTTCATATCTTCTAGATATTATCAAGTTCTTGATTTTTTATATAGCTATGTTGGAATAGGAATATAGAAGTGGTCAATTTACTCCAACATTCAATGAGTTTCCTAATGTGTTTTTGAATGCATTCATGAGATTTCCTCTAGAATAGGAGGTGAAGTTTTCAATTGAATTGGTACTTAGAACTCAACCAATACGATTTTTTTCATACCATATGGATATATATTATTCATTGGAGATGAAAAATTAGTTCCATTAGTTGAGAGTAAAGGGATTTATATGATCAAGTGTGTATCCTTGGAAAACCCTATTATTTTTTCATTTATGTTATTTGGAACTTTTCTCTTAGGCATTGATTATAGAATGCTCAATCTATTAACGGTTAAGAAAAACTATTGAATACCTCATATTGATGATTTTATCAACCAGTTTAGAGGGGCTAAGTGGTGTTCTGAAGTTGTTTTTTGATCTGGTTACCATCAACTTAGAATCAATGGTTCATATATTTTAGAAACTACCTTCAGGGTCATTTATGACCATTGTGAGTACTATGGATTTCATTTGGATGAACTAAAACTCTTTTGGCCTTTATAGTGTCTCTGAATCTAATCTTTCATGCATATCTTGAAACTTTTATCTTTCTATTTTTTGATAAAATCCTTGTATAATATAACCTGAATAGGATCATGAGTGTCACATTATGAATGTTTTGGGAATTCTAAGGGATCTCCATATATAAAAAATACGAAATGGATAACTCTAGGTTCTAGAAGTCAGTTCTTGTGACATGTAACTTCATAACATGGTATCTCAGTTGATTCTAAGAAGGATATAGCAATCATGTAATTCAAATAACCATGAATTTTCATTGATATATGTATATTCTTAGGTTTGGTAGGATTTTATTGGATGTTTATAATGTATTTCTCAAATCTCACATCTCTTTGACCATACTCACTTAGAAGAGGGTGAAGTTCTTGTGAGATCCAAAATTTCAGGCATCGATACATGAACAAAAAGATTTTTACCTTAGCACCAATTATGAATATAATTGTGACATCCCGAGCCCATGTTCCACTTAGAGGTGACCCAATATTGATGGTCTGAGTGGCATCAAGAGCATCTTCCTGAATTCTTGAGGTTGTCAAATAGCAGAGAGGGCCTTGGGTGTATCCATATGAAGACTATTCCCTCATTACGAGAGTATAATAGTGGTATAATCAATAGATAAATAGTAAAAGTGGTATAATTGTGAATAATATATGGAAATAGACATGAATAATAAAGAACATAATAATAATCAAATGCATTTAACTGAATCATATACATAAGGATGATAATGTATGTCATGTATCTATAAAGCATGAAAACATGGATACAAAAGGAGGTAGTAGTACTATACAAAATGGTACAAAAATTCCAAAATGTATATCCAACATCCCAAGATCTAACCCTGCTATATTCAACTAAGCTACATCCAAAGACATGCTAGAATTTCACACATTCATAAGAGAACTCTTCTGTTTATCTACACCTGAAATCATATAGTCTGCCTTAGTTCTATAGGCGGCCCAGATAGGGTGTGAAAAAAACTCAGTAAGCCACCACCAAATGCATCCACAAATATCCAGTCTGTGTATATAACAAGTAATTGTTCAAATAAAAATAATTAAATAAGTAATGACAAAAATAAATGGTTCAGTTATGGTTCCTAAACGGAAACCAGTCTGACACTACAAACTTCAGCCCATGCTAGTATATCTCTAAAAAGTATCAAGGGATTCAATACTCCATACCACGTTTATAATGTACTCCATGCCTAGTATCACAGTAGTAAAGGGGGTGTCATGCCCGGTATCATTGAATAGAGACGACATGCCCAGTATCACAGAATAGGAACTCCATTCCCATTATCAAATATATATCATTTTCACCATATAAGGACCCATCCTTATTACATACAAAATATTGAATTTAGTCAATAAAACACTTCCTTTTACTTTGTGGATCTTTTCAAGTTTATAGATTTAGATAATTGGGACATAATACATTCATAACATTACACATTGTTACATAGTGGATACCATAAAAACAATTTCCATTTTTTTCAAAATTGAAAACATTACAACTTAAACATGATTCCTTGAAAACTCTTCAACATCAAACATGGATTCCTTCTTTGAATTACACATCCATTAACAAGTGAAAATCATTTAAAAACATGGGGTGATCATAAAAACTCATTAATGGATATGAAAAGAAGGAATGAACACATTTGTCCATGAATACTTGTAACGAATGATATCATTTTCAGAAGACTTACTTATCACCTGTATATATATATATATACTTACCTTGTGAAACATGATATTTAAAAAAATACATAATAACAGAAGTAGAACCATAAAGGTATCCTGGGGCATTACATACATAATCTTGTAACCCTTGTGGATACCTTATAATTTGTAACCCTCACGGCTACCATATAATTTGTGTAACCATCATAGTTACACTTGGAGTAACCATACAGATGACCTCCATCTTACACATACCCAATGAATTTTTGGGAGATATAGGTCCCACACTTCATCATAAATAATCCCCAATAACCAAAACATAATCATACAACATGAATAATTCCATAAAAACATTACTTTGGAATTTCATTATTCTGAATTTTAAAAGAGGATTTCTAAAGAAAAGCCCCTTATAAATATCATAAAATTGAAGAGAGACTTAATAGAGTGGATGGAGTATGTATATATACTATAAATAAACATAATATAACATAATATAAATATAACCCATCACAAAAACAATTTAGATAGCACATAAATAATGAAGTATAATGTTAACCCAAAGAATGGAAATCGGGTTAAGAATTCCCTTACCTCGGGTATGTCTTATTTCCAAATTGTTTAAACCTCCTGTATAATGTCTAAAAGAGTGTTATTAATATTTTTCAGAAACATGTTCATGTTTATAAAATCTTATATGATCATTTCAAAACCTCATTTCACCCTTTAATTGTTAGTATTTTCCTCCTTGCACTATTTTTGGGTGAGTTCTTAACATGATTTCCCTAATTGGTTCATGGTGGATGATATTGTCGATTGGAAGTGAATTTACCAAATTGGAATGGAAAGGTATTTAAATATTTCCAGTACCATAATTTATACCATTTATCATTTTGATTTTTAATATTAGGATGATTCATATGTTTAAACATTAATGATGTTTGTTTAGATCATTTTAGTGGTTCTTTGATAACATCGACCTCATTTTGTCTTATAATTTAGAACCATTAGTAAAAAGGAATTCCAGAACCATGGATGAGATATAATAAATATATTATAACTTGGTTCAACCATAATAATGGTTTAATTACCATACTTGAAAGAATTAATGCAAATTGAAATCACATCGTCCACGATGTCGGTAATTCGATACATCACGGACAATATTTTTTAATTCCTTGCATAAGTTGGGGAGAAGAAAAATAATGATGATGAATTTTCCATGAACATGAGAACATCTAGAATATATAATATTCTATAACTTCCATGCCTCTTGGTTAATATGAGGTGATGAAAGAAGAAGAAAAGAAAGGAATCTTAAAATAAAAAAGAAAACTTGATAAATTTCTCACGAAAATTCAACAGCTTAACGGCGTCTCTTAAAATTTCATAAAACTAGTTTGATGAAAGGAAGGGGATATCTCATCATTTATACATAATATGGACAGTAAGAGGTGATATTTAATGAAATATCCCATTATAATCCAAAGGGAATGGTAGAGAATAACCTAAAATGAAAGAAAAGAAATAAAATAAAAGAGGATGTTTACCTCTTGATCTCTTCTCCTTGAGATCCACCTTAAGGGATTTGGTTTTGGACTTTTGGTAAGACCTGTAGCTATAGGACGTGGGGAAGAGGATTGGGGAGGTAATGTGGCAGAAATTAGGCAATTCTCAAGGCTTGATAGGTGTGGGAGGAAGAGGGGAGTGAGTGTGGTATTTATAGTGGAGGGGAGGGGGTATTTTTCATTATTATAATCATTATTATAATATTTTCCTAAAGACTATGAATAATATTAATTCATGTGACACCAAATAGTAATAATGTAAAGTGATCTTGAATGAAGTGGGCTTACATCATCCTTGAAACACCTATGATGCAGTAAATCAGGTATTTAGCATTTATCGTATTTTACTATTCATAAAAAATTCTTGAATTTCAGAAAAATCCAAAAAAATTACCCTAACCATTTTTGGATGTGTAGAATTCCTAAATTATGTCCTTTTTTGAAAAATAATTATCTAAATATTATTCATTTCACTTCTAAATAAAAGAATACTTAATTCAATAATTAACAATTCTAATTCTACAACTACTTCTTTATCACAATGAAAAATTAACCAAGATGTTATTATCTTCTAGCCTTAAGAAAATAAAATAATAATAAAATTTAATATTCATTAGGGTTATATTACTACTCATAATGGTATGTTACCATTCACAAAAAAAAAACAAGTTGGTTTCCTCAAACCCCAAATAACTTACTGAACACAATTATCGATGACAGTTTCTTGAAATTCAAAACATTGTGGTAGTACAATTATTTTTAAAGGATAGTTATAAATATCTACTTTAAAAAAAGTTACATGCATTTCAATTTATTTTTAGAAAACCTTGGGGTGTTAAATTATCCCCACCTTCTGTAAATTGCATCTTCGCACTTTAATTTAGTTATTAAACAAATGAGGGCACCTTTCCCTCATAGAATTTTCAAACTCCAATGTTTCTTCTTCAACCATGTGGTTTCTCCAAAAAACCTTTACCTAGTGGATTACCTTATTATGCAATACATGTTCCCTTCGATCAAGAATCGGAACTGGTTTCTCTTTATAAGAAAGGTTCTCTTCCAGCTGAACTACTTTTGTGCTCGTGAAATGTGATTAATCTGAAACATAATTTCTCAACATCGAAACATAAAAACATTGTGTACCTGAAACAAGCTCGGAGGAAATGCTACGCGGTATGAAACTATTCCAACTTTATCCAAGATTTCAAAAGGACCGATGAATCGTGTACTTAGCTTCACTTTCTTACCGAAATGCATTACACTTTTCTAAGGAGATATTTTAACGAAAACATAGTCACCTACCTCGAAAGATTAATCTTTCCTTCTGTTATCTGCATAACTTTTCTGCCTGCTCGGAGTTGTCCTCATATGCTGCTGGATCATCCTCACTTTCTCCGCCACTTCTTCTACTAATTCTGGACCCATCAACATTCTTTCACCGACTTCATCCCAAAATTCTGGAGTCTGACACCGCTTCCCATACAAAGCCTCAAAAGGTGTCATCTGAATACTAGAATGAAAACTGTTATTATAAGAAAATTCAACTAAAGAAAGATATTGATCCCAACTTCCCTGATAGTCCATTGAACAAGCTCGAAGAATATCCTCCAAAGATTGAATCATTCATTCTAACTTCCCATTTAATTGAGGATGAAAATATATCTTGAAATTTAACTCTGTTCCCAACGACTTCTGAAGTCCCTTCCAAAAGATAGAAGTGAACATGGGATCCCAATCAGATACAATGAAAAAAGGAACTCCATATAACCAGACAATCTCCTTGTGGTACAATCGAGAAAGCTGATCCAAAGACATTGTATCTCGAATAGAAAGAAAATGTGCAGATTTTGTCAGTCGATCAACAATAACCCAAATTTCATTGTTACCTCAAGAATTATTTGGTAGTCCCACCACAAAGTCCATGGATACATTCTCCCATTTCGATTCTGGCATTGGAAAATGTTGAAGCATCCCCTTCAGTAACTACCTATCCTCTTTAACCTGCTGACATTTCAAACATTTCATTTTAAAATCAGCAATATCTCTTTTCATTCCATCCCATCAGTAATACTCTCAAAGGTCTGTATACATCTTAGTACTTACAGGATTAACCAAAAATGTAGAACTATGAGCTTCGCACAACAAATCATTCTTCAACTGAGAATCACTTGGTAGACACAACATTTTTCCAAATATTTAAACATAATCTTTATCAAGGTTAAATTCTAGAAACTTACCTACTTTTACCAATTCTACCTTTTTTTGTAGCTCACGGTCTTCCTTCTATGCTCGCTGAATTCTGTCTGACAACGAAGACTGCACAGAAACTTGAAACAAAACAGATGTATTCCCTACACCAACAAATTCTAAGCCAAAATATATCAAATCATTAATCAAGGTATCATTTTCCAAACGTAACATGGTTAATGATGCATGATTTTTCCGACTCAAGGCATCCACCACTTTGTTTTCTTTTCCAAGATGGTAATTGATCATGCAATCATAATCCTTTATAAGTTCAAGCCATCTTTTTTTCCTCATGTTTAATTCATTCTAAGTGAATATATACTTCATACTTTTATGGTCAATATATATTTGACATTTGGATCTGTATAAATGATTCCTCTAAATTTTCAAAGAAAAAACCACAGCTGCCAATTCCAAATCATGGGTGGGGTAATTTAACTCATGAGGTTTTAGTTGTCTTGATGCATAAGCAATTACCTGATCATTATGAATCAAAACAAAACCAAGTACATTCAATGAAGCATCATTTTAGATAACGAGATCACCATTTCGGGAAGGCAAGGCTAAAACTGGAGCACTCACCAATCTCTTCTTCAGTTCCTGAAAACAAACATCACATTCTTCTATCCAAACAAATTTATCCCATTTCCGTGTTAACTTAGTTATCAGGTTAGATAACCGTGAAAAGTTCTTAACAAATTTTTGGTAATAACCCACTAATCTAAGAAAACTACGAATCTCTGTAACATTTGTGGGTATTTTCCATTCATCAACCACTTTTGTTTTTGCTGGATCAGGTGTTATTCCATCCTTATTTACAATATTCCCAAGAAAAGAAATCCGTTGCAACCAAAAATCACACGTGCTAAATTTTCCATACAGTTTCATTTATTTTAAGGTTTGTAACACAACCCTTAGATGTTTTTCATGCTCCTCTTTATTTTTAGAAAAACCAAAATGTCATCAATAAATACAACCACAAACGTATTCAAGAACTCATGAAATACACTAATCATAAGATGGATTACATTGCTGGTGTTGAATCTCCCATTGTTCCTATATGGCTTTCCTTTCCAGAATTGCGAATTCATATTTTTAAAAGAAATGCTTTATTTGCTATTTACAACCTTTTTGGAACTCTTATAAAGCTGGACTATGCAACTACAAATTTGACAAGACCTTCGGTTCCAAGAGTATGCACTGAAATCGATCTTTCAAAAGATATTCCAAAATTCATTTGGATTCAGAATGGGGATAAGGGTTTTGTTCAAAATTTGGGTTTTTGAAAACCTTCTAGTTTTTTTGTATCAAGTGTTTTAAAACTGGTCATCATTCCAATAGCTGTGGAAAGCTAGAGTTTCCTCCTCCAAAACAGATAAAATCACAATGGGTGGAAAAAGCCTCCAATATTTCTACAAAATCACAGGATCCTCTTCCTGTCGATGTTAAGATCTCTGACCCTTCTAAAACTCCAAGTACTTACAATGTTCCAAGCACTTCTACGGAGTCTTGTCAGATAGCTGACGAGAGTAGAGACACTAGTTTAGTGGTTAAGGATTTCACAAAAGATACTTGCATTTCTGAGAATCAAGTTGGAGAATTTGTCAGGGTGGTTTACGATGCTACAGAACCTTTGCCTGTGGAGAATAGGGGTACTCAACAAGTTTCTATTAAGGATTCTGCTCATCATTCTATGGAAGATCGTGCCTTGTATCTTGATGTGAACCTAACAATTGCCAAAAGTAACGAATTTCCTGCCCTAAATGTCAATGCAGATCAAGGGGATGGAAAAAAGGATCAGAATGATGAATCTGATAAGGACTCATCAACAGAGGAAGAAGACAAACCTGGGCAACTAGAGGAAGTGTACCTGAATTCCATGGCTAAAAAGGGTAAAAATACATTGGTAGATGTTGATGGATTCATTATCCTGAAACCAAATAAATCTAGAAGGTGTAAGGAATATTCACAAATATAAAGGACAATTGCTACTAGATCGACAGATGTCAACAAAAAGGCTACTTATGAAAAAGAGCTAGAAAAAACAACAATTCAAGAATCCCGCATAGTCCTATATTATTACTCGCATCAATTCACAGAAGATGATATTCAGGAATGGATTTCCCACATGTATAAGCACCAATAAATTGCTCAATAGTAGTTCCAACGGGGGATTATTAATTCTGAATAGTATTTAGAGGCTAAGAGATTTGCTTTCAATGAGAAATTGAAGATGAACTTACAAACCTCTCGATGATTCTGAAAGTGCCCTTTCTGTGATGTCATGGATTCTATCATCTGACTTCATCTATGTGTTTTCAGATCCTATGGTTTCATTCTATTTCTATGCTACTACATTCACAATTTTTTGGGTGTCAAATTTATGTGTTCAGGATCTTGCTGGTCTACATACTTCTTCTCTGGCTCTTTTGTGGAATTTTCTGGCATTATATTCTGGCTGACAATTCTATTTTGGTACACTGGAATGGACAGCAGCTCTATTTCCTTCCTCTCTCAAGTGGTGGTCCTACCTTGACTCTAAATGTGCCTTCTCTTTGAAGTGACTGAAGGAAATTCAGGATTGATGTTGGTTTTCTTTCCCAATATGATGTTTTCTCCCTGTTAAAGCATGGTTTTACTCTATTGGCATGAAGGATGGTTCCTGTTTTTCCCATGGAAGTATGCATCTGGATTGCTCTGCAGAATAGACTATGCACTTCATCTGTCCAGTACAGAGTTACTGATGTATAACCGCTTGTTTGGATGGAATTATTTCATCTCCAGAATGCTGAAACATTTTGGAATTCTGCCCCGATTATCTTCATGTTCTATGCACTGTGATAATAAATCCATGATGGTATCTCTCCGGATGGATGCATCTCTCTTCCTTTGGGTGAATTTTGTTGAGAAATCTAGAGCATCTTTCTCACTTTCAAAGAAGTAACACTCACATGAAGTCTCAGTTTTGAAGCAGGAAATGTCATGGAATGGAGGATAATGCATGTCCAGACTTCACACTATGATTCTACTTCTTTAGTGGAGGTCATGGACTCTCGTTGGATCTTATTTGAGCCTATTTTATTACTCGTTACTCAGTACATTAAGATTTTATATGTATTTTGTTGTTTTCTCTGTTTTGGGATGGAGTAAATCCATTACACCTCGTTTTTTCATTGTAAACTTTAATTTTAATAAATTCCATTCGACTGGAATTGGGAAACCAATTCATGTAACCTTCTTCAAAAAAACACTATTCATAAGATTCATGAATACAGTAGGTTCATTAGTTAATCCAAATGGCATAACAACAAATCCATAATGCCCATATATAGTATGGAAGGCTGTTTTTTGGGATGTCACCCTCCTTCAACTTCAGCTGATGGTATATGGTTCTCAAATCAATCTTGGAAAAGTACTGAGCTCCATGGAGCTAATAAAACAAGTCATCAATGTGAGGAAAAGGATACTTGTTTTTAATAGTGATGTTATTCAAATCTCTATAATCAATTTAAAGTTTCATGTAACCATATTTTTTTACAAAACATACAGGAGCTCCCTATGGTGAAGTTCTAGGACGAATGAAGCCATTATCTTGCAAATCTTGCAACTAAATTTTCAATTAAAGAAGTTATATTTGACCCATATGATAAGGGGGGTTTGAATTTGGCTTAGCATAAAGAACTATGTCAACTGTGAACTTGACTTCCCGATCAGGTATGACACCAGGTAACTCATCAGGAAAAACATTAAGGTATTCGTTTACCACTGGAATATCATTAATCTGAACAGTTCCCTAGTTTTCAACAATTTGAGCAAGATAACTTTCATTTCCATCTTCCAATAGTTTTTTAGATTCCTGATATGTTATCAATTGTATGGGTTCTTTCTTATATACAAACTAAAACTCTTTCTGGAAAACAAATTCTTTAGCTCTACAGCCAATCTTAGCATGATAATCAGAAAACCATTCCATCCCCATAATAATATCAAACTTGACTAAGGGAAAAACAACAAGGTTTTCGGGTAAATTCTTTCCAAATATCACAATAGAAAGATTCTTATAATTATTTTTTTCTATAACATTATCCCCTGGTGTTTTAACAACACATTTGGGTCTCATTTGTAGAGGATATATTTCCAATTTACCAAAAAATTTCTCAGATATGAAGGAATGTGTAGAACCTGTATCAAACAAAACATTAGAAAAACCTGAGTGAACAAACAAAGTACCTGATACAACTTCATTGGATGTCCCAACATCCGTTGACGTAGTCGAAAAGTATCTCACTACACTTTTTTGCTTATATTCTGGCTTCTTTGCATCATTCGGATCTCTCTTTGGGCAGGAATTTTCATAGTGACTCATCTCACCACATTTAAAACACATTATGTTTTCTTATCAGGATTAGACTTTGGATCATTTTCATTGCAATATCGGGCCATATGTCCAAACTTACAACATTTAAAACACTTACTAGATTTTTCAAGACATTCCCCAGGGTGTTTCTTGCCACACTTTTCACAAACTGGAAATTGGATTTTCTTACCATCTGATTTCTTTGGTTTATTCTTACCCTTTGCTTTCCAATTGGACCTCTTCTTCTCTTTGTTTCCAAAATGCATATGATCATCATCAAACTCCATCTCTACCCTCTCAGCACATCGGGATAGTTTCTCATAACTTTTGAATTCATGGGAGGCCAACGCCCTTCGATAACTTTTCTTCAGTCCTAATTAAAAGCAGTTGATTTTTCTATCAAGATCCAAAATAAGATTTGGAGCATACATCGCCAGTCAGGTGAAGTTCGCTTCATACACAGCCACTGGATCTTCCTCCTCTTTCAGATCAAGGAATTGCTTCTCCATTATTAGTCGCACCACCTTAGGAAAATATTTTTCAAGGCAAAGAATATTAAATTCATCCCACTCTAAGGCATCAAAATCCTCTCTACCCCTGATATTCCTTACCATTTATCACCATTGATCAGCGTCACCTTCAAAACGATAAATGGAAAGGATTACCTTTTGATTGTCTGAACATCCCATAACATCAAATATATTTTCAAGGGCTTTGATCCATCTTTCAGCTACTACTGGGTGAAAAGATCCATTGAATGCTGGAGTATGTGGTCTCATAAAATGATCCACTACTGTCATGTTCCATTGTGGTACCTCTATTGGTTCTCTTGCATGGATTTCGCCACCATTTATTTCCTGTGTTAGCTAATCCATTACGGTCACAAACTGCTCGGTTCCGATCCCAACAATTCCAATCTGTAGTTCTGAAAGTATTTCATTCTATCAGTGCCTCTCCTCTTCAGCATCCATGCTCCTTCTCCAGCCAACCATTCTAAACAAACATGTCTTCGATGAAGCAACATTAAAACAGTTTACATTTTTTTCAAAATTGAAAACATTAAAACATAAACCTAATTCCTTGAAAATTATTCAACAACTAAAATGGCTTTATTATTTTACTTAAACATCCATTAACCTATGAAAATCATTTAAAAACTTGGGATGATCATAAAAACTCAGTAAGGGATATGAAAAGAAGGAATGAACACATTAGTCCATGAATACTTGTAACGTATGAAATCATTTTTAGAAGACTTACTTATCACCTGTTTATATATATATATACTTACCTTGTGAAACATGATATTTACACAAATACATAAGAACATAAGTAGAACCATAAAGGTATCTTGGGGAATTACTTATGGAATCTTGTAACCCTCATGGCTACCTTATAATTTGTAACCCTCACGGCTACCTTATAATTTGTGTAACCATCATAGTTACACTTGGAGTAACCATACGGCTGACCTCCAACTTATACATACCCAGTGAATTAGAGGGATATAAATTTCCCACCATTAATTATAAATAATTACCAAGAACCAAAACATAATCACAAAACTTGAATAATTCCATAAAAACATTTCTTTGGAATTTCATAAAACTGAATTTTAAAAGAAGTTTTTTAAATAAAATCCCCTTATAAACATCATAAAATTGAAGAGATACTTAATAGAGTGGATGGAGTATTTATATATAATATAAATACACATAATTAAACATAATATAAACATAACCCATCACACAAATAATTTAAATAGCACATAAATAATGAAGTAGAAGGTTAACCTAAAGAATGGGAATCGGGTTAAGAATTCCCTTACCTCGGGTTTTTATTACATCGAACTTGTTTAAACCTGCTGTATAATGGTTAAAAGAGTGTTATTAATATTTTACAGAAACATTTTAATGTTTATAACATCTTATATGATCATTTCAAACCCTCATTTCACCCTTTAATTGTTAGTATTTTTCTCCTTGCACTGTTTTTGGGTGAGTTCTTAACATGATTTCCCTGATTGGTTCATGGTGGATGTTCTGGTCGATTGGAAGTGAAATTACTAAATTGGAATGGAAAGGTATTTAAATATTTCTAGTACCATAATTTTTAAGATTTATCATTTTGATGTTTAATATTAGGATGATTCATAAGTTTAAACATTAATGATGTTTGTTTAGTTCATTTTAGTGGTTCTTTGATAACATCGACCTCATTTGGTCTTATAATTTAGAACCATTAGTACAAAATAATTAATTAACCATGGATGAGATATAATACATATATTATAACTTGGTTCAACCATAATAATGGTTTCATAACCAGACTTGAAAGAGTTAATGCAAATTGAAATCACATCGTCCATGATGTCTGTAATTCGACACATCACGGACAATATTTTTAATTCCTTGCATAAGCTGGGGAGAAGGAAAATAATGATGATGAATTTTCCATGAACATGAGAACATCCAGAATATACATGATTATAGAGCTTTCATTCCTCTTGGTTAATATGAGGTGAGGAAAGAAGAATAAAATATAGGAATCTTAGAATTAAAAGAAAACATGATAAATTTCTCACAAAAATTCGACAGCCTAACTGTGTCTCTCTAAATTTCATAAAAATAGTTTGATGAGAGGAAGGGGATATCTCATCATTAATACATAAAATGGACAGTAAGGGAGTATATTTAATGAAATATCCCATCATAATCCAAAGGGAATGGAAGAGAATAACATAAAATGAAAGAAAAGAAAGAAAATAAAAGAGGATGTTTACCTCTTGATCTCTTCTCCTTAAGATCCTCCCTAAGGGATTTGGTTTTGGTCTTTTGGTGAGACCTGTAGCTATAGGACATGGGGAAGAGGATTGGGGAGGGAATGTGGCAGAAATTAGACAATTCTCAAGGCTTGATAGGTGTGGGAGGAAGAGGGGAGTGAGTGTGGTATTTATAGTGGAAGGGAGGGGTATTTTTTATTATTTAAATCATTATTATAATATTTTCCTAAAGACTATGAATAATATAAATTCATGTTACCCAAAATAGTAATAATGGAAAGTTATTTTGAACCAAGTGGGCTTAAATCATCCTTGAATCACCTATGATGCAGTAAATCAATTATTTATCATTTATCATATTTTATCATATTTTACTATTCATAAAAAATTCTTGAATTTCAGAAAAATCCAAAAAATTTACCCTAACCATTTTTCGACATGTAGAATTAAAAAATGAAGTCCATTTTTGAAAAATAATTTTCTAAATATTATTAATTTAACATTTTAATAAAATAATACATAATTAAAAAATTAACAATTCTAATTCTACAACTACTTCTTTATCACAATGAAAAATTAACCAAAATGTTATTATCTTCTATCCTTAAGAAAATAAAATAATAATAAAATTTAGTATTCATTAGGGTCGTATTACTATTTATATTACAATTCATGAGGGTATGTTACTATTCACAAATAAAACTAGTTGGTTTCATCAGACCCCAAATAACTTACAGAACAAAATTATAGATGATAGTTTCTTCAAATTCAAAACATTAGGGTAGTAAAGTTATTTTTAAAGGATGGTTATAAATATCTAATTTAAGCAAAGTATCATGCATTTCAATTTATTTTTAGAAATCCTTGGGGTGTTACACACCATGACCGTATCATTGCAAGGGAGGCCTTGCCCACATAGTAACACAAGGTTTGTTATGCCCATATAGTATCACAAGGGACACCATTCCTGTATAGTATCACAAGGGACGTCATTCCCTTATAGTACCTTATTTTTATGAGGTTCTTCATTCTTGTCTTAATATAACATGTTCAAGGATCATCATGAAATTTTAATATAATTATTAAGGGTTGTGATTCCCATTTTATATAATGCTACACAGAGGTCATGATCATTTAGTATAATTATTATAAAGGTCATCATTCCCATTCATTTTATTTCACAAGTCTCCATGCCCATTCAATACAGTTATTTAGGTTCTTCATGACATTATTTCTTATCACTAATAAAATAACAATTTCACGTAATATGACCCAAGGTATAATCCATATCTCATTTACATTTAATAATGAATAGGGTGTAACCATTGTCTATTTTATTAGGTGATGTTGACTTACCACTTGCCTCTATTCAATTAAATTCATTATAATTGTTAAGGTCCCTAGCCATGCTATAGTACAACAATTATCCACTACCAATTTATCATACCATCATTTAGAATTAAAACCACAAACTTCACTATGTTCTTTGGATACATACTCAAAAAATAAAATTAGGGATAAGGAGGGAACACCCAAATGAATGTATCACTCCAAAGTTGTAGAATTTGACATAATTTGGGTTCTAATAAGTCAAACAACTCAAGGAAGACATAATTTAATGAAATTCACAGTGAAACTAGTGTGTAGCACAACAGAACATATTATAAAACACAAAAATTGGGGATAATTTATATACCACCTACATTGGGATCATATGACTCTCCTCATTTAGTATCACTTGTTGATTTTGTACAGATCAGAAGAAATTTGAATAATTTATGAACACTCTGAAAATAGGTCATAATAGCCTAAACCTAGATAACCTTTTCAAGGAGAAGAGAAACAAAAAAATGGCTAAATAGAAATCCAGATCTTTTCGGTGTCTGTCCAATGAGACTGACAGAATCTGAATCAAACATGAGATCAAAGAGTTATCAAGAAGACTATATTTAGGTACAGTAGGGCTCAAAATGGGAGAAAACCCCACTACACACTGGACAATATGATAAATTTAGAGTGTGTGGATTTAATTTGGATTTAAGTGTAAAGGGTAACTTTACCAAAAATGAAAGGCCCTCGGTTTGGCAATAAATTTTTCAAAACCATATGCTAACCATGTGATATGCCACTGCGAAAAATTATAGAGGTTTCATATCGGCATGTGGCCCCATCGACATGGTTTCTTCATGTAACGACCCAAACATTTATTAATGAAAATTCCCATTGATCTAATTAAATGTATTATTAGGTAGGATGGTTATATAACATATGAACTTCTTTGGGTATATGTTTTTCTATTTCAAAATATCATTGAGAGTTGTTACCATTGGTAATATAGTTTTTGAACAGTGATCACATGATTAGGATAAATATAGGTCTTTAAAAAATCCAATTTACTCAGACAAAGGAATCGATGGCCTCATCTAGTATAACTTCAGCGTACGAAGCCCATTTTTCAGATTTTGGAAAGGAGGTGTAATCACTGGGATTTTCTCTTGACCAAGACCAAGTCGACCTTCTACATGATAATCTCAAATTGAACTGCCTATGGTAGAAGTGTAAGTTCATATAGATTACCACCTGAGTGATGTTATATGAGCCACCCCAAGATTCTGTAACCATTGCACACCTTACCCTTAGGTCATATGCGGGTGTTATTAGGGGTTAAATAACAAGACCCTATAACAATGATTATGTTCAATATCTTTGTATATAATAAATAATATACATTCATTTTATTATTATTACTTTTTAAATAGTTTTTAAAGCACAAATAGTATTTTTAGTTAATATTCAATTAAGAAATCTCGTTTGATAAATTAATGGATTTTTGAATTGAAAAAAATATTTTAATGAAATATTATTAATAAAAAACTTTTTATTAAATATAAATGATTGTATAAGTTTTATGAATACAATTGAGATTTTTTACTATGATTTGAAATCCGTTTTTGTCAAAATCCATGAATTTTTTATAAATCTCAATTTTTTTAAAAAGTAAAAATTTAAATATTTAGAAAATTATTTGGATAAAATGAATATTATTTTTGAAATTTTGATGTCTTTCACAACCCGTACCAGTGGGGCCCACGCCATGACTCCCCAAGCCCGTCTCCAATTGGACAGGGGCTAGTGACTAGCACCGAGTAGGCATATCACTAACATGGGAGGCATTACCTATGTACCTGTACACACGCACACATCTCCAAACCCACAAATGCTGAAATGTAAAACACTAAGGAACAAAATGCATGAATACAACTAAACCCCAAACAACAGAGTACAACGAAAGGTAGAGTAATAAAAAGAAAACTGGGCCAGAATACAAGCCCACCAAAAACAAACAAACAAGAGTCTGAAAACTACAAAGTCCGACCTATAAGCACAAAAGGTATTGGGACTGTTACTCGTAGCTGTAGGAATGCCTCGGCCTGTAGGAAACTCAGAAATCTCGGTCTTGTCATGGTCTGCCCTGGACTCTGTCAAAAGGCTGGTTGTCTCCACAAGACACCAGACGTGCGGGCAAAGCCCGTGCAGGGGTGAGTATAACAATACTCAGTAGAGGACCCTGATACCCACAAAGTAGTACACAATGTAATGGTATAGTTATCTATGCACATTATATGTCTGCAAAACATATATAAAAAACTAGATATACTCAAAACCCAGACCCATGGTCTAGAGACAAGTAACACAACCGCATACCCCCATTAAGGATTCTGTTCGAAGATTCCGTGATGCACTCATTCCGGGAGAACACACTCCACGAGTCTTATAGCTTTGATGACGTCCGTCTGAGAAGTGTTGTTCATCGGGAACCATCACGAGAGGTATCTGCACTCATTACGGGAGATACACTCTTGAGTGGGAGGGTTACGATAGATAGAAGCACTCATTATAGGAGACACACTCCTGAGTGGGAAAGATCACAATACACAGATGAGGATCACTGCCAGGGCCATGGCGGATACCGCGACTCATCCGGATTCACCAAGATGATACACCAACTATGTAGAGGATCAATGCCCAGTATAGTTGTTCATGTCGATTCCTGACTCTACTTAGGGCCAAGAATGGATATAGGATCTCTCTCCAGGCCTCTCGAAGGGATGCCGACTCTATCACAGAAATTACGGCTGAAGGGATCATACTCCTATAAAGGGAAACGATGCCTGACCTTCAGGGAAACGAGAAGAAGGGGAACTAACCCAAACGAAAGATGTCCAGGATATGGTGAACAAGAGTACCATGTTGTTTTACATAACGTACGCGGCGTGTAGAAAAGATACACACCGTGTTGTATGACCCTGGGTACTGCCCGTGTGCAACGCCCCGTGTCGTAGAACTAGTCATGTAGAAAAACTTTGTACACAGCGTGTTGTACGATGTACACAATGTGTCCGAGTGACTGGGGTTGGCCCTGTGTCACTGGTCATGTGGTTGTACACAGCTATCAACCTATGTACTTTAACCCATGTCCATGTATCCCATGGATACACGCCGAGCTTCATATTGCCGCCTCTACCAAGTTGTACACGCCGTGTCGCCTGAAGCCGTGTAGATCATCCTGTATCCGTGTACTACCCAAAGTACACGTCGAGCTTTAGGGAAAGTCCAACATGTCGTGGGACCAGGGTCACACGCCGTGTTATTCCTCTCTGACCCCGAAACCCTAGCTTCCACCAGTACTACATGGCGTGTTCTTCGGAAGTACACGTCATGTATTCTGTAAATTCCCAGAAACATGGACCTCTGCCGTCGCGCCTCCGGTAATGATTTGTTCGTTGAAATGGCCACCCGATCACCATGAAACCTTCAGGTTTTGGTCTCCCCATCACCACGAAGCCACTTCCTGAGTTTTCGGACCTCCAATTGGCACCAAAAAAGTGTTTTGATCTTCCCGCACAAAGAACACTCAAATAACGCCCTTTCTCGATCTGGTCTGATTCGTCGTCTGCCATCATCGTCTCACCTCCACAATGTCGTTGTGGTGTCAAACATTTGATTTTGGATTGTGGCAACACGGAACGGATGTGCAACGATCTGTTGTTTGTCGCCCTGCGAAGAACGTGAAGAACGCGTGAGAAAAGAAAAAGGGCGAGGAAATCCAATAAACAAAATTGAGGAACGAACCTCCACCATTGTTCATCACGACGTTGATCCTCTCCCGTTAATAGGTTTAAATGGAGAAGAGATCAACATCAATAAAAGCATGGATTATTTCCCCAAAATCATCCCAAATAAAACCCTCCCGCAAGAACATACGAATCTGTGGATCAACTTGTTCGTGGTTGAACCGCATTCGTCGTTTAAACTCAAAAACGGGGAAAATAAATTGAAATAACAAACCCCTAACTTTCAAAAGGATCGATCATTGATGAAGGCGTCATGCTGCCGTTGTCTTCAATATTCTTCAAAGTTGGTGCAGCAATCCTTGATTTCAATTCGTCGTCACTCGTTGCCGATAATTCTCTCCAACACCTCGCGGATTCGGCAGAGGTTACTCTCAAACGTTGCCAACTATCAACAATTGCTTAACCCATTAAAAAGGGAAACATGTTGGAATTTAATTACACAGTAGTAGTAATGATGCCATCATTCCTTTTTTTTTGAGTCATTATGACACGTCATTAATTTAGGAAACAGACGTCTCATCGCTGTGCTGCAGCGGAATTTTCCATAAAATAAAATAA
This sequence comes from Viscum album, assembly GCA_963277665.1. Taxonomy (NCBI): domain Eukaryota; kingdom Viridiplantae; phylum Streptophyta; class Magnoliopsida; order Santalales; family Viscaceae; genus Viscum; species Viscum album. Next base: position 1,981,643,891 of record OY728143.1, on the reverse strand, counting down.
ACATTTAGCAATTTATTTTATTTTTACATTATTAAAAACGTTCGAAGATTAAAATTCTCCATCAAACTATGCCAGTTGAGGTTAGGCCTGTTCTTAGGTAAATTCATAGTCCCGGACGTGATGATGAACTCAGATTTTTAATTTAGGCATCTGTTTGGAAACTTCCACAACCGCGCAAAAGCGCCGACTCACTTAACTTAAAAAAAGTTCAAACCACCATTCCGGGCTCACAGGACCTTTGAATGATGTGTCGTCTTCGCGCTCGGTCTAATAATAATTCCATATAATATTTAAAATAATAAATATAAAAATATGGGATGTTACATTCTCCCCACCTTAGGGCTTTGCGTCCCCAAAAATCCAAAACAAGGGCTACTCAAAAAGATATGGGTACTGGGCATGAATTTGGGCCTCCCGCTCCCACGTGATATCTTGAAGATTCTCGTGCTTCTACCGGACGTGCACCAAGGTAATTGATCACCCATGAAGGATCCTCTCCTGACGATCCTCGATCTCCACTGGGTACTTAGCAAAGGTCACTCCATCCTCGATGTCCAGCACGCCCCAGTCGATGATGTGCGATGGGTCAGGCATGTACCCCCTTAACAGTGACACGTGGAAGATAGCATGTACCCGATGCAACTGTGGTAGTAGAGCTAGGCAGTACGCCACCTCAGAAACTCTGCACAGAATCTGGAAAGGGCCGATGAACCTCGAAGATAGCTTGCCACCCCTACCAAATCTCTGCAACCCTCGTCGAGGTGAGACTCGAAGGAAGATGTGGTCTCGCTCTTCGAACTCCATTGGTCTCTGTTGTCTGTCAGCATAAGACTTATTCCGGCTCTGTGCAGTCTTCATCCGCTCTTGGATGATCTGCACGTTCATTGTGGTAGCTGGCACTATCTCTGGACCCATGAGTTCTGACTCTCTGGGGTCGGTCCAGCAAAGCGGTGACCGACAGGGTCTCCCGTACACGGCCTCGAACGGTGACATACCAATGGTGGAGTGGTAGTTTTTGTTGTACGAAAAATCTACCTATGGTAGGTGGTCTTACCAACTGTTACCAAAGTCCAAGATACAAGCTTTCAACATATCCTCCATAACCTGAATGGTTCTCTCCATCTGACCGTCCGTATGGGGATAAAACGTTGTCCTCAAGCGTAACTGAGTCCCAAAATCCTCCTGCAATCCCCTCCACAATTGGGATGTGAATCGGTCATCTTGATCCGATACTATAGTCTAGGGGATTCCATGAAGCCGAACTATCTCCTGCACGTAGAGGCATTCCAAGCTCTCTACGGAACTCTACTCCCTGATAGCTAAAAAGTGGGCCGACTTGGTGAGTCGGTCAAAGATCACCCATATGGAATCATGCACCTTGGACGTCCATGGTAAGCCTATCATGAAGTCCATATATATTCCATCCCACTTACACTCTGGAACTTCCAGGGGTGAGCTAACCCCGCTGGAAACTGGTGCTCAGCCTTCACCTGTTGGCATTAGAGGCATCGACAAACGAACTCTGCTACTGCCTTCTTCATGCTTGGCCACCAGAACTGTCGTCAGAGAACCTGGTACATCTTTGCCACTCTAGGATGTACCGCCAAGGGGGATGTATGAAACTCCCTCAGGACCTCCTCCTAGAACTCCACTGGTACAACAGTGCGTCCTCTAAAAAGAAGTATGTGCTCCCCACCTTGTTAATATCCATCAGGAGCATGTCCTGTGGATAATTGAGCACGTAAAGCCACACAGTCGACATCCCCAAGATGTGCCTCCCTAACTCGATCTAAGAGTGGAGAGGTGAGAACCATTGAATATAGGTAAGTTGTATCCTCTCCATCCACGAAGGATAACTATAACGCTTCTAACTGGTGTGTCGCCTCACTCAACAGCTGTGAGCTTGACTTTCTGCTAAGGGAATCTACCAACTTGTTCCCCTTTCCAGGAGTATAGATGATCTCGAAATCATAGTCCTGGAGGAACTCTAGACAACGCCTCTGCCTCAGATTCAGATCCTTCTGTGAGAAGATGTACTTGAGGCTCTTGTGGTCAGAGTATACAATAAAGTACTCACCCATAAGGTATTTTCGCCACATCTTTAAGGCGAAGACTACCACTGCTAACTCAAGATCATGGGTTGCATAGTTCTACTCATGTGGCCTAAGATGGTGTGAACCATAAGTAATCACTGTATGTCACTGCATCAGGACACAGACGATCCCGGTCCTAGATGCCTCATAGAAAACCACATACTCGACACCCTCCTCCAGAAATCTCAAGACTGGGGTGCTCATCAACCGCTCGAAAGCCTGTTGGGACTTCTCCATCCACACGAAGGGTTTCACCTTCCTAGTCAAGGCTGTCATCGGTGCTGATATCCGGGAGAAATCATGAATGAATCTCCAGTAATATCCTGCCAACCCAAGGAAGCTCCGCACCTTTTTCACGCTCCGAGGGGTCTCCCATGCTAACACAGCCTCCACCTTGGCTGGGTCCACAGCTAATCCATCTTCTGAGATGACATGTCCCAGAAAGTGGACCTCCTAAATCCAGAATTGGCACTTTGAGAGCTTCCCATAAAGCTGGTGCTCCTGAAGTACGTCTTGAACAATCCTTAGGTGTCTCACATGCTCCTCTTCTGATGCTGAGTACACGAGGATGACGTCGATGAAGACCACTATGAACTGGTCCAAGTACGGCTGGATGATCCAGATCATCGGTCCCATGAACATTTCGGGGGAGTTCGTCACGTCAAAAGGAATCACCAAGTATTCATAGTGACCATAGAGGCATATAAATGTTGTCTTCAGTATATCCTCATCTTGCACTCGTAGCTGGTGATAGCCTGATCGAAGTTCAACCTTTGAGAAATAGTGTGCCCCTCTAAGCTGATCGAAGAGGTCATCGATTCTCGGCAGTGGATACTTGTTCTTCACCATCACCTAGTTCAGGTGCCGGTAATCCACGTACAATCTCAGACTCATGTCTTCCTTCTTGGAAAACAAGACAGGGTCCACCCAGTGTGAGACGCTGGGTCATACGAAACCCTTGCTCTGCAAATCCTCCAAATGCACCCTCAGCTCGTGAAGCTCTGCGAGATCCATCCGATAATCTGATGAGGAAATCGGTGTCGTCCCAGGGTGTAAGTCGATGCAGAAGTCAATTTCTCGGCGGGGAGGTAATCCAGGAACATCTTCGGGAAAGACATCCTCATACTCCACCACCACTGCTGGGAACTGAGAGCTCTCAACATCTACTTCTCTGAGGGTAAGGCTACCCAACTCATGAGTTATCGGCTGCACCCTCCTATGCATGATCCCATTTTGTGCTACCTAGGTTTCCTTTTCTCCAACAAAGGAAAACCTTGTTCCATCATGGTGGACAGACCTCACTCTTCGCCTAAAATAGTCAATCTCGGCATAGACTGAAGATAACCAATCCATACCGAGAATGACATCGTAAGGCCTTGACGCTACCACCAAGAGGTTCCAACTGAAACTCTCACCTCTAAGGGTAAGATCACACTGTCTACAAATGTGTGGGATCGTCGAGTCTCTTCTAGTAGGTGTCTCCAGGCGTAAGGATCGACTCAACGGTTCTACCAGAATCTTGAGGTTTTGTACCAGACATGTGGCTATAAGGGAATGACTGCCACCAGTGTCTATGAGTATGGAAGCTAAGGTAGAGAAGACATAGATCATACCTCGAATCATCCCTGGCGCCCCTGGGTCATATTCCTTGACTGCATGCAGTTGTCCCCACCCCTGTCCCCCAACTCCCTAAGCTTGGTGTGGACCACTTGGGGTGGTGGTGGAAGTAAGTCAAAGTGTCTACCACCACTTGCAACTCTCCCTGATCTTCTTCCACATCCACCGCCTGGCGGGTCTGCCTGCTCTGTTCTTTGCCTCTGCCTCGGTGGTCCATCCACTGCTTCCCTGTCAGCAGCTCAACGGGTCAAGAAATTTCTAGAAAGATGTCCCCTACCATCGCATGTCTATCATCGCTTCTCCCTAGGCTGACTGGAGCCAGCCTGAGAGGCATGGACTATCAATCCCCTATCCTAGGTCCTCCTTCGACATCTCTCACATCCTGATCCCTGCGTCTGACGTCGGCTCCCTACCGCTGAGGTATCCGCACCTGTCTGCCTGCTGCTGACTGCCGGCATCTGTCTCTGCTCCGCCAAGAAGCTCTCGACCACCAATGCTCGCTCGAGCACTCCAGCATAAGTCTATATGCATAGAGGAACGACACTATCTTGAATGTTTCATTGTAGACCTCACTCAAAGGTCCTATCTCTGAAGTACTAATCCTTGACCATATCCATCGAGTACCTGGTGGGGTTGGTGAACCTCTATTAATAGTCAGATACTGTCATACTGCCCCGCTAGAGATGAAGAAGCTCCTGGATGCGCACAGCACTCAACGTAACCGGAGAGAACTCCTCCCTGAAGAGTCGCTCAAACTCCGTCCACGAAAGAGTCTCCTCATCGTGAGTCTATGTGGTCAGACTCCACCATTGTCCCGCTGAACCCGGAAGAAGGCTCACTCCTAGGACCACCATCTGGTCTGCTGGTGTCTTCACTAGAAGGAAAACTCTTGTCACCGCCTCATGCCTGTCCACAGCCGCCTGGGGGTCGGGCTCACCTCGGAACCTGAGGGGTCTCTTTCTCTAGAACTCATGGAGCGCGCTAAGCCTGTGCTCCTCGTCGGTCAGTACTGCAGGTACCACTGGCTGCTCCACTGGTGGTGGCATAGCAGGTGTACCACCCGGTGGCAACTCCTGGGGAACTGGTCCTTGTATCGAAGTTGCATCACTGAGGGGGTCATCCTCGTGATCGTTCTGCTAAATCATAGCGGGTATGCGTCACGGAGGCATCCTGTAAGGAAACAATATATACCATGGTCAAAGATTATATCTGGATAGCTGACACAAAGGACATAGAAAACACAACTCATTCCCATATGATGCATGTACCTTTTATTTACCCGCAACCAGTGTTTTCGTATACCAAGTCGAAAAGTAGGTTATCAGAGTCCTGGTGTATGGATACGTCGGCTGCTGCACCAACACTGGGGTCTCTGTCCTGAAAGTCGAACCCGAAACATTCAACAATGTTGCCCCAAACCAAACTCACAGACTCTTGGTCCTAAGGTAGAACCGACCAGCTGTGATACCACTCTGTCACGACCCATCCCTGTGGGGCCCACACCGTGACTCCCCAAGCCCACCTCCAATAGGCCAGGGGCTGGTGACTAGCACCGAGTAGGCAAATCACTAACATGGGAGGCATTGCCTAAGTACCTGTACACACTCACACATCTCCAAGCCCACAAATACTGAAATTTAAAACACTACGGAAAAAAATTCATGCTTACAACTAAACCCCAACCAATAGAGTACGACGAAAGGTAGAGTACTAAAAAGTAAACTGGGCCAGAATACAAGCCCACCAAAAACAAACAAACAAGAGTCTGAAAACTATAAAGTCCAACCTATTAGCACAAAAGGTATTGGGACTGCTGCTCGTAGCCGTAGGAATGCATCAGCCTGTAGGGAACTCATAAAGATCGGTCATGTCCTGGTCCTCCCTAGATTCTATCAAAAGACTTCTTGTCTGCACAAGACACCAGACGTGCGGGCAAAGCCTGTGCATGAGTGAGTACAACAATACACGGTAGAGGACCCCGAAAACCACAAAGCAGTACACAAAGTAAAGGTACAGTCAGCTAAGTATAGTGTATGTCTACAGAACATATAGAACAAACCAAATATACTCAAAACCCAAACCTGTGGTCTAGATACAAGTCACACAATCGTATACCCCCATTAGAAATTCTGTTCAAAGATTACGTGATGCACTCGTTCCGGGATAACACACTCCATGAGTCTTATAGCTCTGATGACGTGTGTCCAAGAAGTTTTGTTCGTCGGGAACCATTACGAGAGGTAGCTGCACTCATTACTGGAGACACACACCTGAGTGGGAAGGTTATTATAGATAGAAGCACTCATTACGAGAGACACACTCCTGAGTGGGAAAGATCACAATACACATATGTGGATCACTTATAGGGCCATGGTGGATACCGCGACTCATCCGGATTCACTAGTTATGTGATACACCAGCTAGGTAGAGGATCAACACCCAGTAGAGTTGGTCACATCGATGCCTGACTCTATCTGGGGTCAGGAATGGATAGAGGATCTCTCTCTGGGCCTCTCGGAGGGATACCGACTCTATCACAGAAAGTCTGGCTGAAGGGATCATACTCCTGTAGATGGAAATGATTCCTGACCTTTATGGAAATGAGAAGAAGGGGTACTAACCCAAATGAAAGATGTCCAAGATATGGTGAACCAGATAACCATGTTGTTTTCCAAAAATTACACGGTGTGTATAAAAGATACACGCCGTTTTCTCTGACCTCGGGTATAGCCCATGTGCAATGGCCCGTGTCGTAGAACTGGTCATGTAGAAAAACTTAGTCCATGGCGTGTAGTACGATGTACACGTCGTGTCCGAGTGACTGGGGTTGGCCCCGTGTCACTGGCCGTGTGGCTGTATATGGCTATCAACCTGTGTACTTTAACCTGTATTTGTGTATCCCCTAGATACACGCCAAGCATCATGTTGCCGCCTCTGCCAAGCTGTACACGGCGTGTCGCCTAAAGCCATGTAGATCATCCCTTATCCGTGTACTGCCCAAAGTACACGCCGAGCTTCGGGGAAATTCAAACACACCGTGTGATCAGGGTCACACACCGTTTTATTCCTCTCTGACCCTGAAACCCTAGCCGTCGACGCCAGTACTACACGGCGTGTTCATCAGAAGTACACGCCGTGTATTCTGGAAATTTCCAGAAATGTGGACCTCCACCGTCCCACCTCTGATGATGATCTGTTCGTCGATTCGGCTACCCGATCACCACAAAACCTTCATTTGTTGGTTGACCCGTCACCACAAAGCCTCTTCTGGTGTTTTCAGACCTCTGATCAGCTCCAAAGACGTGTTTTGATCTTCCCGCACAAAGAACGCTCGAAGAACTCCCTTTCCCAATCTGGTCTGATTCGTCGTCTTCCATCGTCGTCGCACCTCCACAAGGTCGTTGTGGTGTCGAACCTTCAATTAGGGATCGTTTCATCACGTAATGGATGCACAACGATCCGTTGTTCATCACCCTGTGAAGAACGCGAAGAACGTGCGAGAAAAGAAAAAGTGGGAGGAAATCCAATAAAAACAATTGAGGAACGAACCTCTACCGTCATTCATCACAGCGTTGATTCCCTCATGTTAATAGGTTTAAATAGAGTAGAGATCAACATAAATAGAATCATGGATTATTTCCCCAAAATCATCCCAAAGAAAACCCTCCCACAAGAACGTATGAATCCACAGATCAACTTGTTCGTGTTTGATCCGCATTCGTCGTTTAAACTCAAAAACGGGGGAAAACAATTGAAATAAAAAACCCCTACCTTTTGAAAGGATCGATCATTGACGAAGGCGACGTACTGCCATTTTTTTAAAGATCCTTCAACGTCGGCGTAGCGATCCTCGATTTTGATCTATCATCACACGTCGCTGAGAATTCTCTCCAACGCCTCGCGGATTCGGCAGAGGTTCCTCTCAAACGTTGCCAACTATCAACAATTTTGTAACCCATTAAAAAGGGAAACATGTTGGAATTTAATTACGTGGTAGTAATAATGACTCCAACTTTCCATTTTTTAGTCATTATGACATGTCATAATTTAGGAAATAGTTGTCCTGTCGCAGTGCTGCAACAGATGTTTCCATAAAATAAAATAAACATTTATCAATTTATTTTATTTTTACTTTACTAAAAACATATGAAAATTAACTTTCTCCCTCAACCTGTGCCAGTCAAGGATAGGCCCATTCTTAGGTAAAGTCATCATCCCAGATGCAACAGTGCACTCAGATTTTTAATTCAGGATTCGGTTTGTAAACTTCCACTACCGCGCACAAGCGCCGACTCACTTAACTTAAAAAAAGTTCAAACCACCATTTCGGGCTCACAAGACCTTGGAATGATGTGTCTTCTTCGCGCCTGGTCTCGTAATAATTCCATATAATATTTAAAATAATAAACGGAAAGATACGAGATGTTACAATGTCAAAATTATCCAATGGTAAATTTTTCATAATTTTCTGAGACAGTAAAATGTTTGGCTAAAAATTAAATATTGTTTAAATAAATAATGTGTTTTATGACATCATAATGACTCAATAGATATTTAATAAAATAAAATACATTTTATTTTATTCCAATATATGTTTTACCTTTAAAATAATGTGATTTTATGTTTTTTTGATTTATTTTACAAACTTTAGTGGACCATCCAAGACTTATAAAACATTTAAACATTTTAAAATGATTTCTTTGAGAGTGTGACTCACCTCCACATAAGAAATAATAATATTTTAAGATTTTTGGCCCTTGGCATTATAAAATATTGGTTTACACTCCCATTTTTCAAAAACTATGGGCAAAAATAATGGGATGGTATGTGTTTTTGGTAAGTTTAATGTGTAGGGTCCGAAACCTAAATAATAAAGAATTCCCTATCTTTTTCTTTACAAACTCTCCCAACCTCCCACTTCTTCTTCACTCAAAGCCTTTGGAGCTCGACCAACCTATTCCCTCCTCTCTCTAAAAACCTACCAATGTTACCCAATCTCCCAATAAGCCTCTCTCAATCCCCTCCTAAGACTTTGGGATTAAACTTCCATGTAAGTGATTTCTTCCTTTATCCTTTTTGTAGAAATTTATTTATGTTGTTATGCCCTTTTATTTTCAATTAAAAATGTAGAGGTATGATTTTGAAAATCCCCCATACATCCCTCCTTATGTTTGAATGATTATAGACCCCTTTCTCTCTCAATAATTCCTATCATGTACACATGTTACCTTGTTGAAATCCTGTAAGGAATTTCTATCTTCTCATTTACATTCAAGCAATTCTTTTGTGTTATGAATCCAAATTTCATTACATATGTTGGGAAATGTATCTATGTAAATCCTATTGCTATAAATTTCTGGTATATATGATGAGACACCCCTTTCTCTCTCATCAACCATTTTTATGAATTCTTATGTCACGTCATTATGCTACTGAAATTGCAGTACGATTTTCTAAGCCAAAGTCATTGGGTAGTGAATAGAATTCCTATTTCTCTATAAAGGGTATTCGCCTTTATGAACATTTACTTCATGATTATAGAGTTTCATTTATGAATTCCAAATTCCTTTATCATGGAACAAATGATGATGTTTAATGAATCCATGTTATATGACCCATGTGGCACACTTATGCATAAAATGAAATGATTAAGAAGGGTGAACCCTTATAGCGCTCCAATAAATTGGGTAAAGATTAGTATCATGATAAGTCAAGTTAAATGAGTGTGTACTCATTTTAAATAAAGTGAAATGAAGATTTACTCATGCCCCAAGTTCAATGATCCTTGGATCATGCTAATATCTTGTTAAATGTTGTTTCCACATTTCCATGTTATGATAATCATGATATATAATGCCTTTATGTTCATGTTTCTCTTGAACTCCATTGAAATGCATATTTCCTAACATGTCATGTATTATTTATTTAATGCCTTGTTTACTCCCTTACTAGGCCTTATATATCACCCTTTTCACATGTATTTCCTTAGTTTATCCCATGCAATGCTATGTATGAGAGAATGTTGTGGTCAAGTAAAGGAAGTTTTCAATAAAGATGTTGTGTTTTATGTTTTAAGTTGTTATTTAATGTTCCTAATTTCCAAAGACCCTAGACCTCTCTATCCTCAAAGTTTCCTTAAGTGAATGTTTATGTAATAAATAATGTTTAAGTTTGTAATAAAGAGAAGCGTTTTTATAGTTGGTATCAGAGGGAGTTTTAGTTATTTTTGGTATTATGATTAGAAAACCCTAGTGAAATCCTTAGGTAAAAAAATAAGTGTAATAAAAACATCCCTAAATTTATGTGAGTAATTATTAAGTGTTTTATCAATAAAATACATCCCTTTCTGGATACGATCATGTAGAGGTGGCTCTAGCACAGATGTATCTAGGGGTAAAACCAAAAAAAACACCGCTTTGAGCTAGACTCGAATGAGAACTGGTGCATGAAAACAGGCCTTGCTGCACTCTTGGTTATGACACTCCTAGTGGATATGCTTTGTTAAATTCATAATCATAGTATGAACCACTATTAAGGGAATAAAAAACCCCTCTAAGAATATATGTTGGAAATTAAATCATGGATAACATATATTAAAGCCTATAAATTCATGAGTTAAGGAAATAAAAGTAATTTATAAGTTATACCTTTTTTTCATTGGATTACCATTTATCTGTTACCCCTAACTTTCCTTTTATTCCATCCATTAGCCATTAATAGGATGGCGTGTGCTAGTAACTAATGTGAAGATCAATGTGATAATTGTTCTAATGAGATTCCCAATATGATGGGAGTGGGAATTGAAAACTTTGTCATGATACTCTCTCAGTTAACTCAGGTTTTGAGTATAAGAATGGGTCAATAAGAAAGTTCAACAAACCCTAAGAAAGAAAAGGTCTCAATCAAGTGCTTCAGGAGACAAAGGCCTCCTAATTTTAATAGATCATCTGATCCATCAATTTTTGAGCAATGGATCAACATCATTGAAAGGATCTTTTCCATACTTAAATGTTCCGAACAAGAGAAGGTTCTTCTGGCTGGTTATCATATGGAAGGTGATGCTGATCAATTGTGGACATTGATCAAAAATAAAAATCCTGAGGAAGAGATCAAAGCATTGGAATGGAAGGATTTCCATAAAATTCATTTCGATAAATATTTTTAGTGAACCCTCCAACTTAAGACGGAAAAGGAATTCATTTCCCTCAAGAAAAAATAGATGAATCCATCAAAGAATATGAGGAAATATTCACAAGGCTTTCACCTCTTTCCTCCATCTTTTTCATTACCCCTGAATTCAAGGTTGACTACTTCTTTGGTAAGCTAAAACCTAGCCTACGGAAATCCCTAAAAATATTTGACATCGAGAGCTATGAGGAAATTTTCTGACGTTCCCTCAAAGTTGAAATGGAGATTAGTGAATCTTAGGGGTATCATTGGGATAAGAATCATAAGGTAGACTTTAATTCTAGTCATCTGATGGATAAATACAATGGTTCTAAGAAAATACATCACCCCACTTTCCAAAGATGTGGAAAGAAGCACCCCGTAAATTGCCTAAAGTGGAAGAGGAAATGATTCAGGTGTAGAAGAGAGGGGCACCTAGATTTTATCTATCAGTAAGAAAAACATGCGGTTATGACAAAGGATAGTAATTCTTTGTTCGGCCCTCAATGCATTGTTCATTACTTCAACTGCAAAGAGCTAGGGAACTTTTCAAACCAATTTTCTAATCCAAGGGTTTCGGAGGCAACCAAAAACCTCCAAGGCATCAAGGGATATATTTTTCCATCACTAGTGCTGAACTGAACCCCGACAACGAAGTGGTGATAGGTACTCTAGTTATTCTTTCAATAATACTGAATGTACTTTTTGATTCTGGTTCTACGCATTCTTTTATATCCCCAGTGTTTAGTAGAAAAATCCCAACACCACCAAAAAATATGGAATTAAAGATGTCGATGAGTACGAAAAATGAGAAAATTATTTCATCTAATGAATATAACTCCTCCCCTGTCATAATTTGTGGATTGCACTTCCCGAAGAACCTCATCATACTCCCTGTGGTGGAATTTTATAAAATTATTTCCATGGATTGGATTTACTTTTATAGATCCAACATAAATTATCGTGAGAGGGAAATCACTCTCTATATGGTGAATCGACCCCCGATTCTATACAAGTGAAAGGAGGGGGATGAATTTTATTTAGAACCATCATCTCAAGCATGGATATTACTACCCTATGAGAACATGTATCTGGCTCAGATAATTGATTCTAAAGAAGCAACCATTCTTAAATACTTTCCTATTGTGACGGAATTTGATGGAGTGTTTCCCAAGGAATTGCTTGGTCTTCCTCCTTGAAGAGATGTTGTATTCTAAATTGATATTATACCTTGGGTGTTATCAATATCCAAGATTCCATAGAGAATGGTTGTTTTGGATCTTTAGGATCTGAAGAAACTACTTGAGGTGAATCTAGTTAAAGAGTTTATAATCCCAAGTGCTTCACCATAGGGTGCACTAGTCTTCTTCCTCAAAAAGAGGGATGGGTCAACTGGACTTGGAATTTGATTATCGTGAGATACAAAAAATCACAATAAAGAATAAGTATCCTTTGCCACAAATTGATGAATTGTTTGATCACCTACGTGGAGCACAATACTTCTCCAAGGTGGATATGTGGTTAGGATATTTTCAAGTAAGGGTGAAGAAGGAGGATTTCCCCAAGAAAGATTTTCATACAATATACGGGAACTATGAATTCATAGTAATTCCTTTCGAACTCACTAATGCTCCAGAAATCGTTATAGACATGATGAATAGAGTCTTTGGATATTACCTCGACAAATTTGTGGTAGTATTTATAGATGATATTCTAATATACTCCAAAACCAAGGAGGAGCATGAGGAGCATCTAATAACTATACTAGAGAACTTGAGAAAGGAGAAGCTCTATTAAAAGTACATAAAGTGTGGGTTTTGGTTGAAGGAGGTCTCATTCTTGGGTCATATCATCACAAGAAATTAGATATCTATGGATCCCTCCAAGACAGCTGCAATTGAGGGATGGTCAAGTCCAACATCGGTAACGGATATCTGTAGCTTCTAGGGTATAGCTGGATATTATTGCCGATTTGTGAGAAATTTATTATGATTATCAAACCCTCTTACCAAGCTAACTTGGAAGGGAGTCAAGTTTTCTTGGAGTGATAAATGTGAAGAGAGCTTCAAGGAGTTTAAAAGCAGAATTATCACTATGCATGTTATCATGTTACCCATAAGTGGAGAACTTTTTTTCATATTTAGTGATGCTTTGAAGAAGGTTATGGGTTTTGTGTTGACGAAAAATGACAAAGTCATTTCCTATGCTTCAAGGAAATTTAAAGTTCATGAGAAAAACTATCCAAAACATGATATGGAGTTGGCTGTAGTGATATTCTCTTTAAAAATATGGTGACATTACCTCTTTGTGGACAAGTGTGAAATATATATATGGATCAAAAAATCCTTAAGTATATATTCACAAAAAAAGAGTTGAAAATGATCCAACGAAGATGGTTAGAGCTAATCAAAGACTATGACTTCTCAATCCATTACCACCCTGGGAAAGAGAACAAGGTGGAGGATGCTGTAAGTATAAAGGACCCAGCAATTTTATCTATAGATGAGAATTGAAAATGATCCAGTCTTCATAGATTTGATAAATATGGACATCGGAATCATAAAGAAAGGAACATCATCAATCCCTTCACAAGTGATTTCTCAACTATCTCATTTAGAAAGGTTAAAGGATGCTCCAAAAGAAGATTTTAGAATTCAAAAGAAAGTGTAAACTATCAGAAAAGGGAAATCCTTGGAGTTAAACGTTAATGAAGAAGGAATTGTGAGATTTGGGTCTTGAATATGTCTTCTATAAAATATGGAGTTAAAGAAAGAACATTTGGATGATGCACATAGTTCTAATTTCTCCATTAACCCAGGAAACACAAAGATGTATTGAGATCTCCGAGAGCATTGCTGGTGGGATAACATGAAGAGGGAGATCACTGAGTACACATCAAAGTGGTTAGTCTGTCGTCAGGTGAATGCTGAGAGGAAGAAGTCTAAGGGTATGATGCAACCATTACCCTTACCAGCATGGAAAAGGGGAACATCACCATGGACTTTGTCACCAGACATCCAAAGATATCTGAAGGAAACAATGTTATCTGAGTTTTTATGGATCACCTTACAAAGATTGCACACTTCATTGCAATTCAAGAGGATTTCTCATTGGATCAACTGACATGGATATATATCAGAGATGTGGTAAGGTTTCATGGAGTACCACTATCTATTGTATCAGATCGAGATCCAAGATTAACCTTTATGTTCGAGAAGAGTCTCCAACACACTCCGAATACTAAGTTGAAATTCAGTACGGCTTATCATCCTCAAACTGATGGCCAATCTGAGCAGACAATCCAAACACTTGAGGATATATTTATATCATGCTCTATAGACTTCAGAGGAGGATGGGATCAACTTATTATTCTAGTTGAGTTCTCTTACAACAACAATTTCCACTCAAGCATCAAAATTGATCCTTATGAATCCTTGAATGGGAAGAGGTGCAGAACACCGGCATGTTGGGATGAAGTTGGGGGAAAACTCATAGGTCCAGTGATGGTCGAAGAAATGGTCGAGAAGGTTAAGACCATCCAGCAGCACAATAAAGCTGCTCCGAGTCGAAAAAAGATCTATGATGATAATCATCGAAGAGACCAAGAGTTTGATTTCGAGGACATGGTATTCCTCTACATATCACTGTGTAAGAGTGTTATGAGATTTACAATGAAGGGAAAGAATATTCAAATGTACATCGACCCTTTTGAGATGCTTGATCGCATTGGATTAGTGGCCTATCAACTAGAACATCCACTAAACCTATCTCAGGTACATGATTTATTCCATGTATCACTCTTGAGGAAGTACATACCTGACCCATCACATCTAATCAATCCAGAGTTGGTACCATTAAATAATGACCTCTCCTGTGAAAAGAATCTAGTTAAGATCTTAGATCGTAGGGAAAAAAGTTCTAATAAATAAGAACATTCCCTTTGTCAAGGTGTTGTGATGACACCACAAGTTTGAAGAGGCAATGCGGGAATTGGGGGAAGTGATGAAGTAGAGTTAACCATATCTGTTTTAGTGTAGGAAGATAAATTTCAAGGGAAAAATTCCTAAATGGGGGAAATTTTAGTGACCCAAACTTTTATTAGTTGTTGAACAGTGATCGCATGATTAGTATAAATATAGGGCTTCAACAAGTCCAATTTACTCAGACAAAAAAAGTGATGGAATCATCCAGTAGAATTTCTCTATACAAAGCCCATTTTTAGAAGCATGGAATGGAGGTGGTGTAACTGGGATTCTCTCATGACCAAGCCCAATATAATCTTCAACACGTTAAGCTCGAACAGAACCACCAATGGGAGAAGTGGAAGTTGATAGAGATTACCACCCGAGCAATTTTATCTGAGCCACCACAAGACTCTATCACCATCGCACACCTTACCCTTAGGTCATATGCGGGTGTTATAAGGGGTTAAGTAAAAATACCCTAGTACTATGATTATGTGCATTATTTTTTTATAAAATAAATAATATACATTCATTTTATAATTATTACTTAGTAAATAGTTTTTAAAACACAAATAGAATTTTTAGTTAATATTCAATTAAGAAATCTATTTTTATGAATTAATGGATTTTTGAATTAAATAATATTTTAATGAAATATTATTAATAAATTAATATTTATTAAATATAAATGATCGTATAATTTTTATGAATACAATTGTGATTTTTTTATTAAGGTTTGAAAGCCGTTTTGGTCAAAACCCATGTTTTTTCAATAAATGTACTTTTTTTATTTTAAAAGTAAAAATTAACATATTTAGAAAATTATTTAGATAAAATTAATTTTATTTTTGGAATCAAGATGTCAAAATTATCTAATAGTTAATTTTTCATAATTTTCTGAGACAGTCAAATTTTTGGGTAAAATTTAAATACCATTTAAATATACAATGAGATTTGCAACATCACAATGACCCAATAGTAATGTAATAAAATACAATAAATGGTATTTTCAGACAATATATGTTATAAATTTAAAATAATGTGATTTTAGGTTTTTTTATTTATTTTATAATGCTTTAGTGGACCATCCAAGACATATTAAACATTTTAACTTTTAAAAATGATTTCCTTGAGAGTGTGACTCACCTCCACATAAGCAAGCCTAATATTTTAATAATTTCTTCCATTGGACTTCTAAAATATTTTCATCCAGTGCCTTTTGGTAGAAACCATGGTCAAAGACCATGGGGTGGTTTTTGGTTTTGATTCGTTTAATTTGTAGTTTCCAAAACCTAAATAATAAAGAATTCCCTCTCTTTTCCTATATAAACCCACCCAAGATACCACTTTCTCTTCACTAAAAGCTTTTAGAGGTTGAAAAACCTCTTACTCCTCTCTCTATAATCCTCCCAAGTTTCCCCAAGCTCCCAATAATCCTCTCTCAATCCCCTCCCAAGCCTTTGGTATCACACTTCCAATTAAGGTTCTTCTTCCATTATCCTTTTTGTCCAAATTTATTTATGTTGTTATACCCTTTTATTTTCAATTAAAAATTTTGGGGTATGATTTATCACCTCACACATACTACCCTCCTTATTTATGTATGATTTAGAGACCCCTTTATCTCTCATTAATGCCTCCCATGTACACCTGTTACCATGCCGAAATTCCCTATGGAATTTCTCGCTTCTCATTTACATTCAAGAAATTATTTTTTATTATGAATAAAAATTTAATTAAATATGTTGTGACATGTATCTATATGACCCCCTTAATGTAAATTTAATTTACATATTATGACACACCCCCTTTATCCCTCATCATCCATTTTTATGAATTCTTATGTCACACTGCCATGCTTCCAAAATTGCACCGCGATTTTCCAAGCCAAAGTCATTGTGTATTGAATACCATGCCCATTTATCTATCAAGGGTATTCACCTTTATAAACATTTACTTATTTATAATAGAGTTTCATATATGGATTCCACATTCCTTTTTCATTGAATGAATGATGGTGTTTAATAAATCCATGTTATATGATCCCTGTGGAACACTTATGCATGAAATGAAAGGATTGAGAAGGGTGTGCCCTGATAGCACTCCAATGCATTGGGTAAAGATTAGTATCATGATATGCCTAGTGAAATGAGGGTTTGATAATTCTAATTCAAGTTCAATTAGGGTTTACTCATGATCCATGTGAAATGAGTATTTGATCATGTTAATATCATGTTAAATGGTGTTTCCATATTTCCAAGTTATGATAATCATGTTATATCATGCCTTTATGTACATGTTTCTCTTTCACTCCATTTATAATAATATTGCATAAGATGTCCTGTATTCTTTATGTTATGACTTTTTCACTCCCTTACTAGGCTTTATAGCTCACCCTTTTCACATGTACGTCCTCAAGTTATCCCATGAAATGCTATGTATGAGGGAATGGTGTGGTCATGTAAAGAAAGTTTTCAATAAATATGTTTTGTTTTGTGATCTAAGTTGTTATGTAATGTTCCTAATTTCCCAAGACACTAGACCTTCCTATCCTCAGAGTTGTCTTAAGTGAATGTCTATGTAATAAATCATGTTTAAGTGTGTGATAAGGAGAATGGTTGTTATACTTCAAACCATGCTACCATCGGCTTCTCGCATTCCATCCCCACGTGGTTATGAGAAACCATGTGGATTGGATTTCATGGTCTCTACTAATTTGACGGCTAGTCTTTTTCCCACCATATGAGGTTTTAGGCTCTAAAAAATCCCCAGACTACCCCAAAATCTCTATGAACTCATTAGGAAAACATATTAGATCCAAATAAAATAATAATATCATAATTAAAAAAGCATTCATGCCTGATAAAAAAGTAGGGATCTTACATTCTTCCCCCTAAAAAGAATCCATCCCAAAGTTCACCTTCCAAAGGCTAGAAAGTTTCATATGAGAAAAATTATGGACACTGAGAACATATATCAGTCTCTCACTCCTAAGTCTCATTTTTATTTTGTCTTTCTACTATATTACCCATAATAAAGGGACCTAATTTCCTTAAGAAATATTTCATGCTCTAGTAAATGATGTGTATAGGATACTCATCAAAATAATCATTATTATCTAGATCAACATCCTCAGGTAAAAAGCATGAGATGGTTAGGAATGATAATGGTGAAGTTGTGAAATGTGGAAGATCTAGTGTAATATAAATCTATTGGAAATCAGCCTGACTCTATTCAAAATATCAAATGGACCAAAAACACATGAAGAGAGATTCGTTTACCTCTGAATCGACCTATGCCAAAGTTTGAGTGACACCCGCAAGAATACACGACCCATGACCTCGAACTAATAGGTCTTCGATAGCGATCAGCATAAGATTTATATCTAGACTGAGTGGGAGAGATCCTCTTCTTGATAAGTTGAATCTTTTATGAAGTATCCTAAATGATATGAGAACCCAGTATCACTACCTCTCTTACCTTTAACCAACACAGGGGTGAATAGTACGGCCTACCATATAGGGCCTCACAGGGATCTATTTGTATCATCTCTTGATAACTGTTATTATAGGACAAATCTATGGTAGAGATATGAATTTTCTAATAAACATTGAAATAAAGTAACCATGCTTGGATCATGTCCTCTAGAACCTGTATAGTGTTTTCTTACTAACCAACGGTCTGAGGGTGAAAGGTTTTGTTCAAAAATACCTTTGTCCCAATATCCTTCTGCAACCCCTACCAAAACCTAGATGTAATGAGAAAATTACATTCTAAATTTATATTAAATGGAACCCCATGTGGAAAAATATTATCTCAGGCATATATTATTCCCTACTCATCAACTAAGAAAGTCTCTCATATATAAATTAAGTGGGAATCTTTCATCAGTCGATCCATGACTACCCGAACAACATGTCTACTTCTAGTAGACCTCAGTAAGTTAAATAAAAAATCCATCTAAACATCCCCCCATTTCTATTCTGGGATTGGTAATGGATATATAAATCATGCACGTCATAGGTGCTCCACCATCACCTACTGATAGGTGGAACACCTAGTGATAAAAACTAATATTTGATTCTTCATCCCTATAAACCAATACAATTAGCATATATCAAGATACATCTAAAAGATACCTCAGTTAACTACCCATTAAGAGGCATGTGACTTCAGTATCATCTCCTCTCATATATCTATGGGTACCAAGATAATCCCATGTATATGCCAGATATCGGCATCATCGATATACCACTCTATAAGTGGGTCTTAAGGATCAATAATCTCTCATAGGACCAAGCCCTCGGGATATGAACACTATCTCATCTTCACATTCCTCATAAGTGAATATTTCACTTATAGAAATGATAGTACATACTTTCCATGATTGCCCTAAACTTTTATATGTATCTCAAAACATAGATTTATAAGTTTACATTCTCTATTGGAATTTTAATCCATATATGTCTGAGTCCTACTACTCAGACCATCGGCAACAACATTTTATTTTCCAAGCATAGAGGCTGGCTTAAAGTCAAAGGAATGTAGATATTCAAACCATCTTCACTTACTGAAATTTAAGCCTCACTGGGTAAAAATATACAAGGGTTACTTGTGGTTCATAAACACCACAAAATGATCTCCCGATATGTAAAGCCTCAAACACTATAGGGAATGTACAATAAATTCCAACTAGAGATAGTGTGTTGGGTAATTCCACCCATGAGTCCTCAACTTCCATGACTAGTACATAATGAATCTATCTTCCTACATCATAAATTCTCTTATCCCGGTGCCTTATGTATCATAATAAACTATATAGATCATGTCCTGCTCTGGAAGAAACATGATCTTCACTAAATTCAATTATCCATTTCAGATCCTAAAAGTATGTCTCAGATGATTCAGACTACATAAACTTCACACCCTTCTTATTCAAGCTTATAATCCCTATATAAAATTCATATAGTAACCAGCATTCCCTAAGAAACTTCATATGTCATATAAGTTCTTAGGATGCTCCTGGGTAACCAGAGCTATCACCTTCTTTGGGTCAAATAAAACTACATTCTATGAGATAATATAACCCATTAAGTGTACCTCATTGTTCCAGAAGTGAGAATTATTGAGATTAGAATATATCTGGTTCCCTCCCAGTGTATTCAAAATGATCTCAAGATGAGTGGAATGGTCACTCAGAATATAATAATACACCCAGATTTCATATATAAATACCATAAAAATGGAATCCAAACATGGATGGAAACCCTATTCATCAAATCCATGAAGATAACGGTACGTTAATAACATAGAACAGTATCACAAGATACTCAAATAATTCATACCACCTATGAAAATCCGTATGTGGAATACATAAAGGCCTGAATCGAACCTGATGATTGGTCGATCTCAGTTAGTTCTTCAGGAATACCCTCGCTCCTCTGATCTGGTCAAAAATATCATCTATAAATGGTAAGGGATATCATTTTTTCACTATAAAATAATTTAACTTCTTTTAATACCTATAAAACCTGATTTTTATGTCCAGCATCTTGGTGAAAAGTACTGGTAAACCCCAGGTAGATGTATTGTTCATATAAAACCCTAGTCCTACAAATATTCTAGCTACCTCTTGGACTCCTAAAAATTTTTAGTTTCTATACTATACTGAAGAATGGATACTGGTGAAACTTTAATAACTATATCAATAGTAAATTATACATCTCTCTCAAGATGTAGTCCAAAAAATTCATTGGGTAAAACATACCTAAATCGACCGACTATAGAAGGGTACTCAGTCTGATGTATTCCATGATCCTCCATGTAAAGGCTAGAAATTTGATCGGTCACTCTACATAGACCAAGAATCTCAATTCCAGATCTACCATTATGGGCATCCCACTCACCCTTTTAAATATAATTATCACCCTCTAGTGATATAAACAACACCCTCCAATGATAACAGTTCTCATAGGTAGGATAAGAAACCAAAATGTATATCCTGAGAATGAATTAAAATAATTTAATCTTGAGGATGAATAGGTTCTATAAAAAATGGTTTCCCACCTCAAAAGGATAGTCCTCTCACTAGAATACACTCTCTAGTCCCATTCCCAAAGGTGTATCAAGTATTATCATTCCACAATATTAGTCAACATGAAGTCTCAGACACTCCACAACAAGAACAGATATGAAATAATGTGATACACCTGTATCAAATAAGCAAAAGAGGGATATTAAGGCAACATAAATAGTACCCCAAACTTTATATGGCCTAATATATTGTTCCTATAGAATAGGATTCACTGAATGGATATGGAATGATCCATGGATTTATACTAAAACCTCACAACCTGAAGCATTTATACTCTTCTGGCATTGTATCTCTGAAGTCTGGCTACCATTTACATGACCACCTCTTCTTCTTGTATGGCTAGTAGTACTCCATCTACTCACCTAGTGAGCTACTAATGAACCTACTTCTAAAGGTGGACGTAGTACAGATCCTCTTCCTCTTAGAATAGATGGGAAGGTCCTAAAGAATTTCTAAAGATGCCCTAATATTATGTATCATTTTTACTCGATAGGGCCTCTAGGAAACTTTGGCCACTTATTTCCAGGCTTCCCATACCAGAGACAAAAAATGTAACTATCTATGGGTGTCACCTGGATACTGATTCTCATTCATAGAGTCTCAAAAATTCACTTCCAACAACAAGTAGAACAACTATTCTTTTAGGATTCCAAACCACCCTGGCTCCCACCATCTACTTCCATTATGTTTTTCTTGGTGATAAGGGACCATTTTACTATTTTAGATACATTAGTCATCCATAAAATATTTACCTGATAATGAATAGGATACGTCATACCATCCTCAAATTGTATCCCTTTAATTGGAACATCAGTAGTATAGATAGGTGTGAAAGACTGGAGATCTGTAAAATGAGCCAAATAGTCCATAACAATCATTGAACCCAACCTTAGGTTCATGAAATCCCAGTCACAATTATCCCTCGAGGACTCTGGGAGGAAATGATCGAAGAATCTAAAATGAAAGTCCCTTCATGTTTCTTCTCGATACTGACCTGTCTGATTTAGAATATCCCACCCACATTTAGAGGATATTCTCAACATGTAATTAGTTAATTTCACTCTCCTGATAGGAGGAGTATACTGATGATCGAATATATATATATAATAGTCTCGATATATAACTTTGCAGCTTGTGGTCCTCTATCCCCTAAAAATGTGGGTGGATGTTGTAGTTGAAACTCCTGATTCAACTCGACCATGGAAGGGGCAGAGCTCGAATCTCCTTAAAATTTCATCATATGTTATAGAAAATATCCTCAAAAATGGGAATCATCTCCCTTTTTTTGAAAAGGAATTAGTTTTACAAGAGGAACTATGGGAGGTATAACTAGAAGCACCGGTTCCACTTTCTCTAGGATATGGTCATCACCTCCCTCCTGGGGTGCGATCAGAGGATGTCGTGGTGGAATTGGTCTAAATTTTCCAAACACACACATAAGATAATATTTGATAATTGAATAGTCTATATATATATTGAACTAGATTAGGTATACATACTTTCTAAGAAATAGTTACCCCCCCCCCACTCAAAGTCAAATAGTCAGGTCTTCATGATAGAAACATTTATATTGAACAAAAAAGATGCTACCTACTTCCCACTATTGATGTCAGGATTGGGTCATGTTCGGTGTTTTTAAATTCCAATTTGATTTAAAATTAATATTCATATTTATATTTAAATGTTTTAACCAAATGGTTCACCACTTATGATCCATAAGTTCCCATGAACCTTATGAATCGAAATGTGTTTTCCATTTTATTCATTCCATAACATGTTCCAGTCCTTTTGACCAGTGGTTTGTAAATAAACGTGCCATATTAGACTTCTTAGGGTGCCTACTATAACCTATATAGGAAAACACAATTTCTCTATAGAAGACATTTTAAGTAACAAATATGTTTTCCTTAATTCCCTATAAGAATCGTTAGCCAATGACCATTCTATTTATATCAATCAAAGAAGTCATGGAAATCATAGGTGATGAAAGCAAAACAATACTTCTATATGGAGTGGGATATGCATGGAATGTGAATTACTGAAAAGGTTACTAATATGATAAATTCTCAATGATTTATTTACCTCATATCATTGGGCCAAGGATTAATGATAAATCATAATTATATCAACAATAGAATAAAAATTCAAGTTCATCACCAAACGGTGGAATCAAATAAACTATACTAATAAAAAATAGTAAATTGAAATTTCCATTCAAGGGAATTTGTATTTTATCTATACATGGGTTTTATACTCAAAAAAATACTTATTAACAAACCCAATTACCTTTCTAATCTCTTATTTGTTATATCTAAATAGTAAATTAAGAGAATAAAGGATCTATACCAAATTATACCATCCTGGACATAGGTGTGACTCAGAGGTTCCCCGAGCCCGGTGGTCCACATGGCCCCAAGCACATCTCCTTGACTTCCAAAGGTTTTTGACTTGCAAAAAGGGCCTTGGTTGTGTCTAGGGAGAGACCATTCCCTCATTACTAGAGTAGAATAGTGGTATAATCAATAGATAAATAGAAGAACTATTTTAATAGTGAATAAGAAACATAAAAAACACAAATAACCAAGAACTGGATGATAATAAAATTTAGTAAACTGAATCATGTACATAAAGATGATAATGTATGGCATGTATTTATAAACTAGGAAAACATGGATTCAAGAATCAGGGAATATTAATATAAAAAATAGAACAAACTTCCAAAAAATTCTATCCAGCATCCTGATTTCTAGCCTCATTATCTTTTACAGAATTTTATCCCAAGACATGCCATAATGTCTTGCATCAATAACACAACTCCTCCCATTATCTACACCTATAAGAATATGGTCTGCTCAGATTCCATAGGTGGTCTGTATATGGTGTCAGATAAACTCAGTGGGGCACCACCAATGACCACTATAAAAATCTAGTCTATGTATGTAACATGGAAGTCTATAGATAAAAATAAGTAAAGCAGAAATAAAAACCGTAAATGGGCTGGATATGGTTCCTAAAGGATAACCAGGTTGAAACTACAAAATTCATCCCATGATAGAATATCTCTAAACAAGTACCCATGGATTCAGTTCTGAGTATCACATTAATAAGGAATTCCATGCCAAGTATCACAATTTTAAAAGGGATTCCATACCGAGTATCACAAAATAGGGATTCCCTGAATATCATCATAGAACTGGGAATCCATGTCTAGTATCACATATATATAAGGACTGACATAATTCTGTCAAAGTAAGGGACTCCATTCTTGTATAGTATCATAAGGTATGTCATGCCCTTATAGTACCACAAGGGACATCATGTAGATATAGAATCACAAGGGACACCATTCCCATGTACTATCACATTTATATGAGGGTCACCATGCTCGTATTAATATATCAAGTTCAAGGGTCATTATTCTCATTTAATGTAATTGTTAAGGGTCTTCATACCCATTTGATATAACACAATAGGGATGAATTACCAATTTATTATAATTATTATAAGGGTTACATTGCCCATTCATTGTAATTCACAAGATCTATCATGCCCATTCACTATAGTTATCAAGGTTCGTCATGCCATTATGTATTATCATTGAAAAATAACCATTTCCCCTAATATGATCCAAGGTATAATTCATTTCTCATTTACAATTAATAATGAAAAGGGTGTAACCATTGTGAATTTTATTAGGTGATGTTGTGCTACCACTCACCTCTAATAAGTAAAATTAATTATAATTGTCAAGGGAATTAGCCATGTTACAACACAACATTTATCCATTAACAATTTATGATATCATTAGTTATAATTAAAACCACACACTTCACTAGGTTCTTTGGATACATACTCAAGAAATTCAATTAGGCATAAGGAGGGAATACCCAAAGGAATGACTCACTCTATGGTTGAAGATGTTGACCTGATTTGGGTTCTAAAAAGTCAAAAAAACTCAAGGAATAAGAAATTTAAGGAAACGCATAGTGAAACCGACATGTGGCACAATTACACATATTATAAAAACCCAAAACTTTATGGATAATTTATAGACCACCAACCTCATGATCGTACAACCATTTTCATCCAGTGTCGGTCATTGATTTAGTTCAGATTGGAATAAATATGAATAACATACCAATACACTAAAAATAGGGCATATGATACAACACCTTGATAACTTTTTCAAGGAGAATATAAATGAAGAACATATAAAAAGTAATCGATATCTTATCGGTGGTTATCCAAAGAGGCTAACAGAAGCTGAATCAGACACCAGCTCATAGAATTATCAAGATGCCCAGACTTAGGCAGAGGAGATCTCAAAATGGGATAAGAACCCACTACATGATGGAGAATAGGAGAAATAAATAGGGTGGGTTTAGTTACATTTTAAGAGAAAATTGTTATTTTACCAAAAATCATGGGTGTATGGTTTTTCCTCATGGGTGGTGAACCATGTACAAACTATGTGATTTTTCTATGCTAAAAACTACCGAGATTTTTCATGGGAATGCAGCCCCATATGCATGGTTTACATAAACTATGCACCACCCTGCTACTCTCTATCCATCCCCACACGGTTAGGGGAAACCATGTATCCTAGATTTCAAAGTTATTACTAACCATGTGGCTAGTCTATTTCTCCCACTAGTTAGGGTTCCAGGCTCCAAACTATCCCCATACACCCCATAACCTCTGTTAACTCATTAGTAATACATATTTTATCCAAAAATAGTTAGATAGTTATTAAAAAGGATTCGTAAAAAAAATAGGATATTACAATACCAAAAGTTATTCTAGGATATGTGGTTTATTTTGATGCTTCATGTTCAGTTCTGGAAAGCATCCTATTGTAGATAGATCATGTAGTGGCTTATGGTTCCTTCCAGCTTCAAAATCATGAGATAAATTATCCCACACATGATATATAGATTTCATCATTTTTTTATGCCATCAAAATTTGAATTAATTCCCTTTTTAAGGAAAAGTAAATTGTATACTAAAACCACAAATTTTTAGGATATATCTTTTCTAAAAAAATAAAAATCTAGTACAGATTATGGGTGGAATACTTGCCTTCATTTGACTTTGAAATTTCTTATAAATTGGTAAAAGGTAACATGGTTTTTTACACTCGTAGTGGGAAGCTACCTTCACTAGTAGTAAAGGAATCAAAAGATGAATAGAACTTTATGGTACTTCTCTATCATATGAACATGGGATTTAGGGATGAGGATTATAGTAATATATTTTGAATTGTTCATGTGACATCCTCTCTCCAGGAAATATATCTTCAGGATAAACAGTAATATAATGAGTTTCAGAGTATCAAGGACTCTTTACATTGTGGGGAGACTATCAATGAGTGGCCTTGTTCTTCAGAGTGTATTTTCTGCTTTAGGATCCTATATGTTACCTTTTAATATACAAGAAAGGGTTTGTTGGGATATTTTAACAAAATTTCTATGTCGTCTATCCTAGAACCACAAATATTATTTATGGTACCAAGTGTCATTTTTCCATCCTAGAAAAAAAATTACATGGACAACATTTTCTCTCTATGTTATACATTCCAATAGATAATGGTTAAGAACTATATGCCTTTAGGGTTTCTAAATCCTCTTCCCATTCCAATGTGGAAGTGGAATTTAATTTCAATGTATTTCATTGTTAGTCTTCCTCAAACATCATAAGGTAGTAATTCCATTTCGGTCATGATCAATCAGCCAAAAAAATCAGATAATTTTATACTAACATGTGACACCACTAAGGTAGAGGACCAAGGAAATATCTATGTGAAATAAATTGTAAGGCCACATGGGATTCTAATATCCATTATCTTTAATAGGGACCATATTTTACCTCATGGTTTTGGATGGGTCTCTAGGAAGCAATGGGTACTTAGGTTAGATTGAGAACATATTATTAACCTTAAACAGATGGGTAGATGGAAAGGGATAACTAGATTCGAGAAGATATGATCCATGCATATGTATTACACTTCGAAGGTTCTGGGATTCCCACTTGATTCTAGTTTAATTTTATTATAATAAAATTTATCGTTTATCCATTAAAACATCACCCTTTGTGGCTTTGAATGTTTGTCCTTACATAACTCCTCTTTATAGGTTTTATGATAGAGAATATTACTTGGTTGTACAAAGTTTCATTTTAGTGTTAATAGTGAACATATAGTTGGTTCATCAGCGTTTGGTGATGGCTCTGAGCTGTTATAAGCCTTTTTTGGATAGATTTCATTATCCCTAGAGTTTTTAGTTAGTGATTAAGTTTTTGTTAAATTATTCCCCTGATTAGGTCACTAACAACTTAGAAAGAATGGAAACTCACTCCTAGGTATATAGGACCATTTGAGATCATTGAATGTCCTGTAGAAGTGGAATATCTATTGGATTTACTACAATGGTAATCTTCGATCGCTAAAATCTTCAATGTGCTTTAACTAAGAAATTATAATGTGATTTTATCTCATCTTCTAAATTGGAAAGACCTTGACACGGTATATGATATGTTTATGACCAGGCAGCAACTTCAGATTATTGATTCTCATGTGAATGTTTCACATGGGAACTCTACACTGTTGATCTGAAAAATATGGTAGTGTGGTTCTAATTATCACTAGAATGGGGAGTGGTTTCCTTTTATGAGGAATCAGTGTCCTTACCTTAATGACACTAATTTGGGATTGCACTGCATTATAAACCAATGGGTCACAGTGTACTTTTCACACCTGACAATCTACTATTTTGTGGCCCTAGGATCCATAGTGTGAGCATCCAACTAATTGCACCTGATACCCCTTAGTCTATGATATGATGCTTCACCCCCAAGTAACTCTCATTGTTCATCCCCTCAGGATACAATCTGATATTCATATACTCCACAAATTCAATCTTATATAGAGGGTCTACTATAAAGACCTTAACCCTAGTAGCCTATGGTCGATGGTTAATTTGTTATAATTCCACTTGATATAAGTTTTTGTATCCCAATGGACCGAATAGTTTGGTAATCTTGGTTAACTAGATACATACTTGAATCACATATTATATTTGAAAACACGAAATTTAAAAAAAAAATCATTGAGAACATCATTATTCTATATAGAATAAAATTACATATAATTCATAGTAAACATCCAAGGTTCCTATAGAAAAGTAAACAAAATGAAGTGGGTGATATCACATTCTTAATAAGGAAATGCATATAGAAGAATCAATCATAAAATAAATAAGTAATAAATAATATGGTAAGAATAAATAATAATCAAATAATTACATAAAAATAATCACTTGATCTTGAAAATTATTGATGGATGAAATAATTTTATTAATAATCACATAGAAATAAATAAATTAATTCATAATAATAGAATTTATAATAATAGACATCTTAAACTTACTATTGTGGCCTTATTCCAAGACATTATACATAATTGGGAAAGGACTTGAACAAATAAAAAACCAATTTTTTGTAATGATACCTACTGATGCATCAGGGAGATATTAATTCCATAGCCCACCTATCTCTAAATAAGTCCAATGTTTTCATCATATGATTAAAAATTATAATTTAATCAATAATCATAAATATTCAATAACATTGTATATTGGACGAATTAGCATATATAATGTTGATACTTTCCCTAGTAAAATTGAACATAAACCATCCAAAGGAAAATTTTGGATGGTATCGTTAAAATATATCCTCACTAAAGTATACGATTTATCAAATTATGTTTACATAAATAAAAATAATTTAAAAAAATCACTAGAAAATTTCTTGGGGAAAATACACTTTTCATTTTGTAATCACTTGTTCAAGATTTAAAATTTTTTAGAATATTAGGGAGAATAATTTATATGGAAACAACCATGGAAATTTTTAAAGGAATATTAAAAGTAAATATTATTCAAGAACTTAGAAAAATTAATACATGGGATGTAAGTAAAAAATAAATATTTCATTTACACCTTCTATAAAAATGACTCATTTGAGAAATAAAAAAAATATTCCTATTAATAATTTTTATAAAAATTAAAAAATGGGAGAAAATAACATTAATAAATAATTTAATAATAGTAAAAACATTATTGAAAACATTTTAAATAAAATATTGACATGAAATTAAAGTTTCCCAGTCGACAGAAAAACAAATTTGATTTTCCTAAAAACATTATTTCAAATCATTGAGTACTTGGGGACTGGAAAATGAAATGAAAACTTTTAATTTTAATAAATAAATTGATAATGATAAAATATATTGGTCTTAATATAAACATATCATATAATCCCCCCAACAAAAACATAAATACAAACAATCACAAATAATGATGAGATTGTGAAATAAACTCATACCTCAGTTCCGACATGATTTGTATGTGCTTTTAACCTTTGATATAACAAATGAAAAATAATTATAACTATATAATAGGACAATATAAATACTTAAAAAATAATATATCATCCACTTATAATATTTCAATATCACTTTATTAAAAGTTATTTAATAAAATAATCATTTTTTCCTTTGGCAGTCTCATTTTTCATGTAAATTTTGGTTTGGTTGTTTCGTTCCATTCATATTAACCACAGTTCCATAATATCTAGGTTGTTATTCCTGATACAAATATTAAATATATTCAATATAAACTTATTTAGAATCATATAAAAATAGTATGGATAAAAAAATTATTTTCATTCTTCATGTAGATGGCCAGTTGTATGTACACATGAACGTTGTTTTCATTTTCCTAAAAAAATAATAGAAGAAATATAAATATTATTTTATCATTAAAAACTATAATTATAAAATTAATAACATGTATATATTCCAAAAATTTATCCTTACTACTATCCAAGTAAAATATAAATGAAAAAAAAAACACATCACTTCATGGAGGTCCTAGTCGATACAAACGCATAAGCGATGTTAACATCTTCCAAGAGATAATATGGTAATAATGTCTATATAATATTATAGTTCTTAAAGAATAATTAGGTTATATATATCATATATAAACTTTTAACATATCATAATAACCATACATTAAATATTTTGTTGGGAAATAAATTGTATTACTACGTAAAGGCGGCAGTCCACATATACGTATGAGCGATAATTTCACTTCCCACTTGATGGAAAAGAGAGAGAATAATGCTGGTTACATAATCATAATAATATTTATGTAAATTTATGTAAATTAATTTATTATTTTATGATGAATACCACATATTTATATGAATTAAAATAATAAATAAATCGAAATCATTTTGGTATGATTCTTATCTCTTCTTCGGTAGGCCTCCTTTAGATCCCTTCTTAAGGACACATGGAATGATATTTTAAGAACACCATAAGCTATAATTCATGAATATTTAATTTTAAAAGACTACTTTTTATTGCTTTTTCTTGATAGATGGATCAAATTGGTGTAAATAAAAGACCATAGAGGTTACCTTTTGTAAGTGGGGGGCATGACACATTAGGAATTTCATAAAAGATTAAAATATAACAATTTCGTAGTCAAGAAAAAATATTCAAAATGGATAGTGATTTAGTTTTAATATTTTATTTAGTATAAATTTCTCAATAAAATGTGATTTAGATGATTTTAATTAGGAAATATTTCCTTATCTATTTGTTTAACCCTCCCCTAGTAAAACCTATTTAACCATAACCACAATAACAAATTTTTATTAGTTTACTTTTCACTGTGGAAAAAATGAAAGTGGCCTCATTAAAATAATTGAACATGCTGATTCGAAAAATGGGATCCATTTTATCAAAATTAAATCAAAAAAATAGAATAATTTAATTTAAATTTAATAATGTAAAACGTGATGAGAAGATGTTTTCTAGAAAAAATTTATCCATACTATAAAACGTCTTATACTAAACTCCAAGATTAAATTAATGCCAATTATATTAATTGGATTATTCATAATATAAATTAATTAATTTTACTCCAAAAACCATTTTAAATAAAAATATAACATTCTAAATTCTTGAAATGTAATGGTATTTTTTGGTAAAAAATATTACTTTTAACTATTCATCAAAAAATCTATCATTTCAGAAAATTATCAAAAATTCACTTTATGATAATTTTGAAATGATTTTTTAAAAAATAAATTTCATTTTTTCAAATAAACTTTATAAAATTTGTATAAATTAATTATATTACTTTCTAAAGAAAGTAATAAAACCCATTACTGAGGGAAATTGTATTTTTCAAGCATATAATGACTATACTGAAAATTAATAAGTATGTAAATACTTTATATTATTAATAATGTGGTTAATTCTATTCATAGTACCAATTTAATATCTATTTTATAATGGTCACATTTTAATAATAATATTTTTATAGTATAACGTAGTTTTCTTAATGCTCGGTATTGCATGTTAAGTAATTAATTAAGAATTTCAAATTTTTTTAAAGAGATATATATCACAAAATCTCCGGGTGTTACATTATACCCCCTTATAGGAATTTATCCTCAAAAATTACATCACTTCGATATAGACCAATGATTATACTTCTTCTATATCACATCCATAGGTTACCACGTTCCCTCCATAAATTTATGGCCTCACTGCAAAATTTTGACATTGTGAGTGGTCTTGTTTCATATCACATTATATTTATAATACATTATCTCTATTGGTGGTTCCTCATAAGAGAGATCATTCTATAGTTATATAGCCTATTATTTCAGTACATTCAAGGTATCGTTAATTTAATTCCTCAACAGTGACATATGGAACACATCATGAACTTGATAGAGGTTTGGTGGGAGTGACAAGTGATAACCTACCATCCAAATACAATTAAGAATTTTGAACGAACCAATATATCTAGGGATTAGATTTCACATGATTTAAAATATCATAACATTATTCCAGGGATATAATTGTATGAATACCTTTTCACTGACTTTGAACTCTATATCTCTCTTATGATTGTCAGCATAACATTTATTTACTATATACTTCCCATATGTGATATTTAATGGCTCTACCTTTATCTATCATTTCTTCATCTAGATAAAGTAACAATACCTTTTTTCTCTAACTTAATTACATAAAATTATAATTATAAACATCCTATAATAGAAGGATTCATAAGGATCCATCTAAATTGTTCATTTAAATCTATCATTATGATAAAAAACTACAAAATGAAGGTGTTGATCCAAAAAACATTTGAAAACCATAGAGAAATCCCTCATAATATCTTATAGAGTTTGTTACCTATAGATATTTTGGGGAGTGTAATGAAGAAATATATGGTAATGTTTAACCATTTCCATTTTGGTATGGATAATGGCTGTCACATACCCTTATAATTCTTTATCTCAGCCTTACCTTGTTGCCATACTAGGCATTGGGATACCCGCTCTACAATATACCTTTACATACCCTTATAATTCTTTCTCTCAACCTTATCATTTCCATTTTGTTATTGATGAGTCACATACTATATTCATGAACCTTATCATTCTAGCATGATCATGGTTTAACTTAATAACATTCCTCAACATCTTCTATAATTCCAAATCTTTCTTAAGTACCTTCTTAATCCACTCATGGATGTATGGTTGAACATTTATCTAATAAAGATAATATATTTCTTCTTTCTTCATGATTACAAGATCCATCTTATGTTGAACTGAATCAAGGTAGTTTGAGAAAAATAGGGAAATTTTGAATTTTTTTTCATCATGTGGTTTTTTATGGGCTAAATAGAACTTTCTCCTATTAGGATATCTCAAATAATTTTTCTGAAAACTCTATCAGTCTTGAAATAGGTTTTTTATCCAAGGGTGTGAATTTAGTAAAATTATGAGTCATTCAATGTTTTAATATTTAATTAATTAATATTATTATTCATGAATGTTCATTCTATAATACATTTTTTAGAGAATGTGACCAGATTTCAGATTCCCTACTTTATTCTAGATTCTGTAGTTTTTATATGGCAATGCATAAACTCACATCAGGAACTAGGGTAGGGACCAGGTCCTATTTTCTCTTCCTTTTTATTTTTCATCTTTTATTCTTCCTTTTTTATCCTTCTCATTTCTCTTATTCCCCTTTTCTTTTCACATATCCACCCCATTGGTGATTTTATAAGTAATGGTTGATAAAGGTAAAGGTAAGAGGGAGTAGGGAGGATCCAATATGAATCTCAGGTTGTGTTGGACCATTATGATGTAGATATAGATCACAAATCGGATTGAAGCGTCATCGATTTCTTCCCGGAGGTACTCCCTCTAAATGTTTTAAATAAAAATAAATTTTTTTAAATTGTAATATTATTTTATGTTGTTGCGGATCCCGAGAGGGTTGATCAGGTATGATTTTGGGGAAATAATGGGTTTATAAAGTTTACAATGGTTTCCCATTTGTAAATATAGATCACATAACATGTGGCTTCAAGAAAGCCCATTGTGTGTTCTTTCCACTAAGGGAATCTAATCTCTTTTAAACAAAAGGCCTTGTACTTGGGGTACATTCCACGTAGTGGTACTTGGCCATGTAGCCAATTACCTAGGTAGATAGATATTGTATAACTTCATTCCATGTACATTGATTACACATCGTGTAATGGTACTTGTCCATGAAGTCGACTACTTCATAAGATGGAGTTTTTTGGAACTACACATCATGTTCTTGAAGAACACATCATTTATAAGTACATAGACGCATGGTCGAGTACATGGTTATACAAGCTATGTGTGTAGGACAATGTAATGTAGTATTACATGTTCAAACCCCATATATTCCCTTTATATTCACTAGTACATGGCCCGAAATCACTTCTATCATGGCCTTGGAGAATTACATGTCCAGGTGTATATTTGAGAGTACAAACTATGTACTCAGAAGTATACACCCTGTGTTGTTTTCTTCAAGAGGCTTTTTGGTGATTTTTTCCAAGAGATGTAATTGGACATATGAGGAGTCTATTCTAAACTTTTTTCACAGAGATCCTGAAGGTGTAATTATTTGATATTTTTATAGTTTATATGTATGGTGTTTTTATAAAAAGGGTTTTGTGGGAATATTAACTGGAGTTAATTACTATAGAATCCTCCCAAGGGTTGGGTTGTGAGATGAGAGGTTGGGTGAGGGTTATGTTCTTGTAGATCACCATATATTTATTATGTTAGTTAATTTTTTGAGGTTATTTGGATGGATCGTGGGAGGATGGGTCAGGTGTTTTCTTAGAAGAGAACATTAGTTCAGTTGTTTTGGTTTAGGATCTTGTAGTTTTAGCTCTAGGCTAGTGGAACCCTTCAGTTTGGGGAAAAATAATGGGATGTTGGGTATGGAAGGGTGTTGTTGAGTAGAGCTTGAGATAGGTCTGAGGAACCTATTTGAGGAATTCCCCTTTGGGTGGGTGTTTTTCTAGGTTTTTTATTTTGGTCATGGTGATATTTTGGATTCATATCAAGAGGCTGGATATGGTTCCTTTTTTGAGGTATAGGCCCAAGGTTTGGTTTTTATTGAGGAACTCGTGGTTGCTTGTCCTGGTTGAGCTATTTTTTGGGGACCATGGAGGTTACCCCATTCTTTCATATCCTACAAAATGGAGATTGCTGGTTTTAGTAGTTTTGGTTTGCGGGTTTAGGTGTTAGTGGACCTTGGTTCATGAGGTTTTGGGCTTGGAGGTTTGAGGATATTCTTTTTCAGGATAAGATGATAGAGGATACCTTTGATGTAACACACAAAAAATTTATAAATAAATTAAATATAAAATTTAATGCACAAAATAGTGAGTATATATGAAACAAATTGTTTTTATTATAATTATTTAAACAAGATAGTTAAAACCTAGCCATTTAACATAATTGTTTTCACTTCTCTTTATTGAATTTCAAAAAAAGGAAATACATAGTTTTGATGAGTAATAAATTTAGAGTATGATGGTATCAACTTATTTTTTTGGTGAATAGTAACTTGACCCTTTGTAACAGTAATGTTACACTAATAAATAGTAATATGACCCTTATTAATAGTAAATTGTCCAAATGAATAGTAACCTCACCAATGAATTTCAAAATAAAACCTAGTTATATTATAAATGAATGTATGATATAATTAGTATAAGTAAGTGAATATTTTAAAAATTATAGTTGGTATTTTAAAAAGTCATAAATATTTAATTATGAATTTTTAATTAATAAAATTATTTATTATAAAATTTATTTTCATAAAATATATTCAAAAAAAATATTTCTTTATCTTATAGTTTTAAGACAATTTTGTGATACATTAGTTAATTTTTCAGAGTGTTATAAAACGAGTTATAAATTTAAAATCTATATTTTTAGAGTAAATGAGGATTTTAATTAAAAATTAAATTTTTCATATTTAGAAAATTATTATCATAAAATAGAGTCCATTTTTTGATTCTAAACTTCAAAAAATGGTTAGAGTGAATTTTTGATATTTTTCAGAAATACTTGAATTTTTGTGAATGGTAAAATACGGTAATTTATAGTATTTATAAATTATAAGATAAATAAACAATTAATTGAGTCTTGGATGATGTAATAATCCTTTTTTATAAATAACATTAACTTATTACTATATTGTTTCACAAAAATTAACCCTATTTCTTATCATGATAAAAATAATAAAATAATGGGAAATCACTCCTCTCCTCTACTATAAATACCACCCATTCTCCTCACATCTTCCAAGATTTTAGACTTGTAAACTTTCTATCCAATATTCTCCCCAATCCTCTCCCCCACTTCCAAGAGCTCTTGTTCTCATAAAAATACTACAACTAATCCCCATTAGAAGGTTCTCAAGGATCAGTATTCAAGACGTAAAATCATCTTCCTTTTCCTTTTAATTTCTTGTCAAGATCTTTTATTTTATTATTCTCTACTCACATAATATGTAAAAATGATATTGATAACTCTATTATCATATATATACTTTAATTATATCATTTTAATGGAATATAATTCATCAAAATTCATTCCATCTTTTATTTATTTTAAAAATGAAAGCATCCTCTGTGAGGTGCTGATTTACAAGCTTCATGGATGACTGATTTTCATTCATCAATTTCTCCATCAAGGCTATTAATAAAACCATTTTTATGATTAAAATAGACTATAATATATGAATTATAACCTTTATTTTGTTCTTTAAGTAACATATTTACATAATACTAAACGATAATGCAAAATGAGTTAGTTATGATCAATAACCGCCCTAATAATGAAAACGATTATCACTGAATGTATTATCTAATGAGTCCTCCCCATACCATATAAAAAATGATATATATAACCATTTATACTTATAAATTTTAATTAATATCGTAAAATTTAAATTATGTATAATTATACCCATTCCATATCAAAATCCATACTCATGTACAAGTATACCAATCGTGAAAACCAAGGAAACAAATGCTCCAGAGTAATAAAATTGTATCTTATAACTCAAAAAAGGGACATAAATGAACTTAATAAAATTATAGTAAATTAAATATACATATATATATATAATGTTTTTAGTTAATTAAATAAAGGATTTATTTTTTTCATGATGTTATGGTCATGTGCTGGACACATTCGGACATAAGGGAAGGGGTTTCTCATCTCACTTTTATTTTCGTCAGATTTCAATTATTCTCCACTTATTTCTTGTATATGGTGTATGTATACCCAAATTTGATATATAATATCATGAAACTATTTATATTCATTGTATTAAATGATTCATGGTATGGTTATTAATTTTTGGACACAAGATTTGACTGAGTATAAAGTGGTATGGATTTCTTCCCGAACCACCATTTTTCATTCTGGTTACGATATCTATCTTTCTAATTAAATGTAATTAACCATTATTTTTATATATTTCTTCTATATTCTATTTATACTTTTAAAAATTATATATCCATATCATTTAATCTTTTATATGGGAGAATACATGTCTTAATATTGTTCCCTTCTCAATTCTTCTCGATAAAGAAGCCTGATTCAAGGGAACTTCTTGAATTATTACCCATTTTCAAGTGCACTATATAATATTTTTTAATATATAATTATATTCATAGGATCAGAAATTTTACCATGAAAATTTACCTTTGTTCGCTTTTTATTTTACAAAAACAAACATGTCTTTCTTCTTTAAAATCTATTTAATATTTTCCTTAAACTGCACTAAAATGTTTTACTTCTAAAGTTTCTTAAAAACACTTTTTTCATGATTTCACTTTAGTGGGACATCATTTATTACTAAAATAAACTTTTAATGTCCTTAAATTTTATTTTATAAGATATAAATGTTTACCAACTGATTTTTAGATATATATATATATATATATATGATTTTCCAAAAGAAATCTCCATTCCAAAGTAAAAAAAAAGGGTTTTCTCATCACACTTTTAATTATATGAGATATATGACTTGTTCACCACTAATTTCTAGTGTGTGTGGTGTATGTAATACCCTTTTATATTTGATATCAATATTATACTAATTCTCATGATATTATAAGGTATCGTGATTTAATTTTTCAAAGTTGTATTGGACACATTGGAATGTTTATAGATTATTTTCCCCAATAATTTTTCAATGATTTTATTCGAGTATTTTTATCTATGATTATGATTCAAATATTTAAAAGTGGTATGGGTCACTTTTATTTAATGATATATTTTTATTTTACATATGAAGAATGCATTGGACTCAGTAAGTGATAGCTAGGGCCTGATATAGCCCCTCGATGCATCAGTAGGTCTCATGAGACAAACTATATATGGTTTTGGTCAATGCCTTACACATTTATTATATTATTGGCATGTGACATTAAAAATAATAGATTCGTGGAATTAATCCTTGAAGTTTTGTTTTAGATATCCATAATTATTCATTTTCCTCATTATGAATCTATTAATTGATATTCTATGTGATTATTTTACTAGTAAAATATCTATGGATATGTTTTATTATGGAATTATTAAATAAAATTTTATTAATTCCATTTTATTCTCAAAATAATGTTT
The DNA here is from genome assembly GCA_963277665.1 of Viscum album. Lineage (NCBI taxonomy): Eukaryota > Viridiplantae > Streptophyta > Magnoliopsida > Santalales > Viscaceae > Viscum > Viscum album. Next base: position 1,981,605,888 of record OY728143.1, on the reverse strand, counting down.
TAATGGAATGTGTTTCTATTTATTCATAATTCATTATTTTTTATATTTATGATAACTTCTATTGTATTTCTTAACCTTACTGAGCATCTGATCTCACCCCTTTCTTATGTTTTATTTTTCCCCGTGATGCAAAGGTGAATATTATTATGAATGATTTGGAGGAATAATCTAAGAGTTTACAGGTGTTTCAAATGGAGTTGAAATGTTGTTTTTCCTTTAAATATGTGATGTAAATATAATTTTTGTATCTATTTTTCCAAAACTACTATCTTATTTGGTCTTTGGTATGTGACGTCTTTATGAACATACCAATGTATTAATATAAGGCACTAGCTCTGGGAAATTGTGGGCAAGGTATTTAAAATTGGTATCAGAGAATTTTAGTACAAACCTTGGAAACTAGATTTAGAAAACATAGATTAGGTAACACAAAACTAAGATAGACTTCAAGTATAAGAATAGAATAACATCCTAGAATTATGGTAAGGTAGAGATTATGTGGAACTTCCCAGAAATACGTACTTGTTTAGTTACTACAAGTGGATGTGGTTCTAGAAAAGATGTTCCCATGGGTAACAACTCTTCCAAGGTGTCTCAAGCATGAATCAGGGTAACCTAGTACATGAAAACATGCCTTACTGTGCACTAGGTTTGACACTCTTGGGGGATATTCTTAGGATAAGTCACATTTTCTTTACAACCCATTATGAAGGATTTAAAAGTAAATATGTCCCAAAATAAAACATGTTTAGGATTATGATATTATCTTTTCATAAAGAATAAATTTATTTTAAGTGTTATTCTTGTTTGAAATTATACATTACAATTCATAACATAATCTAGTGTATTCCATTATTTTAAAATTTTACCTTGTGGAAGGAATGGAAAACCTATCAACACATGTATCCCATGTAGGTATTTCCCTCCTATTCAAGGTAATGATGTCGTTATTGGATTTTTGACTAGTGATAAGAGACTTATAACTATACTGGGATAGTTTAATCAGGTTATGAATAATAACCTTTCCCGTATGAAGCATCTTGATCCACAACATGGAGGAGCAACGTTAGACTGCTAGATGGGACAACAACCTCCATCCTTCAATGGGACTACAAACCCATTTTTAGCTGAGTAGTGGATATTTTCTTTAGAGAATATATTTATCTATTTAGGAAGTAACGAAAGGGATAAGGTTTTCATATCATTTTATCATTTATCAAGAGATTCATATAAATGGTTTCTACTAATCCAAAACACAATGGAGGAAAAAATTTCAAACATGGAATAGATAGATCTTAAAGAAATTTTCTTGGATAAATATTTCCCTTACGAACAGAGAGCGCATGTAGAGAGAAAATTCGTGAGCCTAAGAAAAAAAGAGGATACAAATTTTTCTATGTATAAAACCAACATTAAAAAGTTTATCAAGGCATGTCGCGGACTAAATACGTAATCCAAGGTGTAAGATTGATCATTTATTTGATGGTATTAATCCAATTCTATTAAGGTCATTAGTCTCTATAACATTCACATCGTATGAGGATATAGTATCTTCTGTTGCCAAGATAGAGAAATAATTCTCCAAGTCTTATGGTTTTGAAAGTAAATAAGAGAAAAGAGGATGGTGGGGTAAAAATACGGATAAAGGGAATAAGGTAAATATGGATTTTCCAATATGTCATACTTGTGGAAGGAAACACCTAGGTACATCTTTAAAAGAAAAAAGGATTTTACTTAAATTGTGGAGAAAAAGGCCAACATAATCAGGATTTTAAGGGCGGGAAAGAATTTTCTAATGCTCAATGATTCATCTTTAAGGATATGTGGCAATATGAAAATAAATTCCTTAAGTTCCAATGGAATATTCCCCAAAAGAAGCAGAGGGATCAAGGCTAGTATTATGTTATTACTATAGTCAAAGTGAAATAATTAGTGTATTTTATTTTAGATTCAATAATTATTTTTTACTATAGTACTTCTTTAAGGAATTGGAATCATGCATTTTTCATAATGGTTTAAAGGTGATCAAGTTATTTATTTGTTTTGTAGATGAAAATAAGAGATACACTATGTTGTTTTGAGGAAAATATGATGTTAAGTGACCTTTATTATAAATATTTGGACTTTAAATTTTGGACAGACATAATTTGGATGAATCTTAAGGTTAAAAACTTATGGAATGAATTAAGACTAAAGTATGATTTTGTATAACATGTTACAGCCTTTTTCCTTTCAGTAATCATTTAAAGGAAAAGGAATGAATTGTGGTATAAAAATTCATCTTTAATAATCATCTTTTGGTATAAGAAATGAAGTGGATATTGATTGAAGGTCAACCAAATGATAATATTATAACATCATGTAAGTTTATTTTTCGAAGTGATTTTATGGATAGTAAAAGAAACCATCAACTCTTGGAAAAGGATTTTGGAAGAAAAACTTCATCCTATTACTTTTCCATTTAAGAAATGAATGGTCTTTTAAACAATCATAGATTTATAGATTTGTGAGGTTTAACATTGTAATGACCAGGTTCTCTATAACTCTCCATCAGAACTTGATGATTAGATTTATCTTCTATTGCTATGTTTTCACTTTATGATAATGTTATCCAATTCAAAATCCTCATTTTGTGGTGACCTTAACATTTCCTCTTTCCCTCTTATTAAGAGGATGTTATATTAACCCTATTTCCAATGTGGGTATCCCACAAAGGAATTTTAAAAAAATCAACCTCTGTTTTTAAAATTGAAATATCAAATTGCGAGGATGCAATTTATTGAAGGATAAAAGAATGTAACACTCCAAGGATTTACAAATAAATTTAATATAGAATTTAATACACCAAACACTGAGTCTCTAATAAACAATACATCTTTACTATAATTATTTTAAATATATAGTTATAACATATCCCTTAAACATAATTTTTCTACTCATGTGATTTGAATTTTGAAAACGGGACATACAAAATTGCGATTAGTAAGATTTTTAGATTCTAATATTTTCAACTTAATTTTTTAATGAATGGTAACTTGAACCTTTGGAATAGTAATTTTGTCCTTATGAATAGTAAATTGGCCAAATAAATGCTAACTTTACCCATGAATGTCAAAATAAAATTTAGGCATCTGATAAATAAAAGTATTATATAATTAGTTTAAGTAAGTGAATATTTTAAAAATTATTGTTGGTATTTTTGTAAGACATAAATATTTAATTACAATTTTATAATTAATAAAATTATTTAAAAGAAAACATATTATCATAAAATATATTCATATATTAATATTTTGTTATCTTATGATTTTAGGATAATTTTTTGGGACCTTATTTAATTTTTCAGAGTGTTATAAAATGAGTTATAAATTTAAAATCTGTATCTTTTTAGTAAATGTTGATTTTAATTTAAAATTCAATTTATAATATTTTGTGAATTATTTTTATACAATGGATTCAATTTTTGGATTCTACAGATCAAAAAATGTTGAGGGTTAATTTTTTTTTTATAAAATACATGATTCATTAATGATTAGTAAAATATGGTAATTAATGGTATATAAACATTATAAGTGAAATACACAATTTATTAAGTCATGTATGATGTAAAAACCCATGGTTAGAACTCACATTCTCTTATTACTGTATCTATTCATAATAATTGACATAATTTATTGCCTTGATAAAAAAATAAAATAATGAATAAAATAATAAAAAATCACCCCTCACCTCCACTATAAAAACCACGGCTCACCACCAATTCTCTTCACAGCTTCCAAGATTTGAGCCTTGTTAAAATTATTCCCAATATTCTCCTGAATACTCTACCCTACTTCTATCATATCTTGGTCTCATAAAAAGACAAAAACAAATCCCATTAAGGATGTTCTCAAGGAGGAGTATTCAATATGTAAAATCCTATTCCAATTCCTTTTAACTTATTTTCAAGTTCTTTTATTTTATTATTATCTCTTAACCTCCTCTATACAAAATATCATGGTAACTATGGTATCATATATATATACTATAATTATATCATTTTAATGGTATATTGATCATTAAAATCATTTCTCTCTCTCTTTTATTTTAAAAATGAAATCAACATTCATGAGTTGCCGATTTACATCCTTCATAGAGGACGGATTTTCATTCCTCAATTTCTCCTTCAAGGATGGTAATGAAACCATTTTTATGGTTAAACTTAATTATAATATATGTATCGAAAAATTTATTATTTTCTATGAGTAACATATTTAAATAATACTAAATGATAAAACAAAATTAGTTTGTTATGATCAATAATCATCCTAATAATGAAAATGAATATCACTGGATTTCTAATCTAATGATTCATCCTCATACCATATAAAAAATATATATATAACCATTTAAACTTATTTATTTTTATTAATATCATATAAATTCAATTATAGAGAATTATACCCATCCATCATTAACTTCCATACTCATATACAAGTATACCAATCATGAAAACCAAAGAAAAAAACACTCCTAAGTAATAAACTTATATCTTATAACTCATAAAAAAGGCCATAAATAAACATAATAAAATAATATTAAATCGAATACATGTATATAAGATTATTAATTTATTAATTAATGTGTTTAATTTGATTATTCATGATGTTAAAGTCAATTTCAAAACACTTTTGAATATAAGGTAAGGGGTTTCTCATCTCACTTTTATTTTTTTGAGACGTCCATTATTCTCCACATATTCTTGTATATGGTGTATGTATACTAATATTTGATATTTAATATCATGAATATATTAATATTAAAGGTATTAATATAATTATTTTTTTATTGTTAATTTTTGGAAATATGATTCGATTGATTACAAAGTGATAAGGATTTTTTCCTAGACCTCCATTTTTCATTTAGGTAAATCTATATATCTCTTCACACCAATGTATTTCTATTTTATTTTTATATAATTATTCTATATTATTTTTATATGTTCTAAACACATATATCCATATCATTTCACATTTTTTTGATGGGATAGTACATGTTTTAATTTCGTTCCCTTCCCAGTTCTTCTCGTTAAACAATCCTGATTTAAGGGAACTTCTTGAATATTTTCCCCATTTCTGGTGCACTATATAATATTTTTTAGGCCATAATTGTATTTATAAAATCATAAATTTTATTATGAAAAACAAATTTGGTTTATTTCTTATGTTATGAAGACAAACATGCCTTTCTGTTTTAAAATTTCTTTAACGTTTTCCTTAAACCGCACTAAGATATTTTATTTATAAAGCTTCTTAAAAGCTTTTTTTACATGATTTGACTTCAATGGGATATAATTTTTTCCTAAAATATAATTTCAATGTCCTCCCATTTTTTATATTGGATATACATGTTTACAATCTTATTTTATGAAAAATACAAATCATTTTCTAAAAGAATACTTCTGTCAAATGAATAGAGTGTTTTTCTCTTCTCACTTTTAAATCTATGAGATATATTCTTTTTTCACCAATTATTACTTATTTATGTGGTGTATTTACTAAACATTTATATATCAAATCAAGATTCTTTTTATTCTCATTATATTCTATGGGGTTATTATTTGAATGTTTCAAAGTGGTATGGGACACTTTTGAATGTTTAAGGATTATTTTCTTCAAGAATTTATCAATGATTTATATAGTATTTACATCTATAATTATGATTAAAATATTTATAAGTGGTATGTGGAACTTTGATTTAAATATTTATTTTTATTAGACATGTTAGGAATTCATTGGATTTATTAAGTGATGTGTGGGGTCCAATATATCCCCTCACTGTGTCGGTAGGTCTCATGAGACAAACTAGATATGGTATTGGCCAAGACATTCCCCATTTATTAGATTCTTGGTTTGAGCCCTTGACAATAATTGATTCATGGAATGAATCATTGACAATAATATATTTTTAGAATGAATCCTTGATATTAACATATTCTTAGTATGAATCATTGATGGTATGTTTTAGATATCCATTGTTATGCATTTTCCTCGCTATGAAACTAGTAATTGATACTCCATGTGTTTATTGGACTAGTAAAACGTCCATAGTTAAGTTTTATTATGGAATTATTCAACCTGAATCTATTACTTCCATTTTATGCTCAAAATTATGTTTTAATGGCATGTGTTTTTATTTCATCAACATGATTTATTGTTTATTTTTATGATAACTTCCACTATATAACATACCCTCATTGAGAAAATGATCTCACCCCTATCTTATGTTTTATTTTTCCTTGGGATGTGAAGCTGAATATTATTTTGAATAACTTTCAGTAATAATCTAACAGTTTATGGTTGTTTCCAATGGATTTTCAATGTTTTTTTCCTTTCAAGTTGTAATGTAAATATTGTGTCTGTATCTAGATTTCCAAAACTAATATTCAGTCCATCAGGTTTTGAATTCCTTATAAACATGACAATATATTAATATAATCCACCAACTTTGGGAAATTGGGATTAGGGTCTTTACATTTGAAATTTTACAAGACTAGTCATTGTCCCTAATATTGATTCATTTTCTCTCTTATATTAGTTGGTTTTTTGAGGTGGTTCTAGGGACATAAAGAATGATCTAGATGAGTGAATCCCAACAAGTTTATCTAGTCTCTCAAGTTAGGGGTAGTGGACCATATAGGATAATATTATCTAAGGGACCAATTTTTATTTTTGGTCCGGGTTTAGTATTTCATATGTGATTCGATGACAAGTTGTCTATATCCCAATTAGTTCTACATGACTTCTAGGATATGAATAGGATTCTCAAAAGGTCGGTATAAGTTCTTACTACCAGTTTATATCATACCATCGGAGTTTTAGATCCTACTAGATGCAATTCAGTGTTCAATATTCCATAGATGAAATCCTAGGGTCTAGCATTCAAGTATGTCCTTGCATTGGACCTCTTGAGATATTTCTAGATCTAGTGGATGTGCCTAATATTGTGGTTGAGAAAGACACATTTCATAATTCATTTTCCATAGTCCGGAGTTTAGGTATAATTACCTTGGGAGTCAGGATATAACCTAAGGATTATTGTGTCGCTTTATTTTTTCCTTTCTGTTTTATTTTATATATGTTAATTTTATTATTTCAGTAGTCTCTATTCAGTTAAATTTGGAATATAATGTGTTTTATGCACATATTATGATATCATAGGACATGAATACCACTGGGTATGGACTATTGAGATTCATTTCTCACCCACAATAAGTTCACCTTAGTGTGTGTACTGATCTTATTTATTCATTCAGGTTGATCACATCATATTGGATCGAACGGAGGCCCAATATTTCCTGATTGAGTGGGATTTCTCATGTGGAGTGTGAGGTTAAACATGTATTTTTTCAACAGTCATGGAAACTAGGTATGTGGTTTGGCTCAAAGTAGTGGTAGGGCCATGTGAATCAAATTTCATGTTATATGTATTCTAATAATGTTTCTGATCCAGTGGCTAACCAATTTTGATATGTTTTAGTTTTTTTGAGTCTATATATTCCATTCCATTAAATATAGTTTGTTAGGTTATTTATTTACACATGGGAACACTAATGTATATTTATGTTTAGGTGTTTTGTTTATTTCCATGGCTATTACAATATTATATTAGAAAATAGTCTCCCTAATGTAACCTTTAAACCCTCACTACTGGTGGGTAGCCTCTAGCATATGGTATGGTGTGCTTGGGACTTTGTTGCAAGCCAAATCGGGTGACGGGTTGGGTCAACCATGGAAGGTTCATAAAAAAATATATCATATCATTTTTTATTTTTCATAATATTTGGTTAGTTGGTATATATGAGATCTAGGAATTATCTATAGCATGTAATGGATATCAAGCTAGTTCATCATGAACATATCTTTCGATAAGGTGTCCATGTCAACAAGGTTAGGGTATTTATGTTCTTGGTTTTCACTATTACGATTGTTTTATTTTCACTTTGAGTGATTCACTTACTCTTCGGGATTTCGTATAGTGACCTTAGCCTTTCACATATAACACTACATAATTTTAATCCTAATTATACATCCGAGAACAATCCAAGGATCATAAAGTCTAGTGTCCTAGAAGACTAGGTACATAATCAAAAAATATATATATATAAACTCCATAATGAGCTTCTATCTTCAATTATGCTCATACATCTTCATAGGATACCCTAGGGAACACATGAACAAAGGGATCAGCTAAAAAGGCTTGTAAGGGAGTATACATAAGAATTAGGCTTTACCACATGGGTTAGAAGGCATGACATAATGATAACAAAATCATGGAACATATGGAATCATAACATATAAACACGGTATAATATAAATATAGAATAAAATTAATGTGATACCTACATAAAACATGAATTTAGTATGATTCAAGGATAACTGCCAATAATATTTCACATAGTACCAAAATCCAAGGCTAACCACCAAGACCATCGCACATAAAATCTCACGAGACCTAACATTACTTAATGAATTGGAGCGCTATCTGGGTGCACCCATATTAATATGTTCATGAATATGCTTGCCACAAAAATAATCATACATAATCAATCATACATAAACATAAGGGAACCCATGGAGAGAAATGGGTTTCACATTCATATCATAATGAATGGGTGTATCATAACAATGTCCCTGAGAGAAAAGAATTTAAACATACATGGACATTAATAAGGTAAAATAGAAATATATATAGTAAGTTATGTAACATAGAAGTGAAAACATGTAAGAAGGGTATTTATAAAATTCATAGCATTAAAACATTTTAGTGCAGTTTTAAGGAAAATACTAAAGATCATTTAAAATTGAAAAGGGGATAATCTTTTATATAAATCTAGAAGTGAAACATTAAGGTTTTTATAATAAAAAGAGTGATTTAATAAAGACAGTGGTGGATTAAAATAGAGGATATAGTGCTCATAAAATTGGGTAGTAGTTTCATCATCCCTATAGACTTCTATCTTTCAGCCTTCACTTATTGACATACCAGGCATTTTGAGGTATATTCAGCAATCTTCCTTTTCATAGTTTCCCACCAAAAGTTTTCTTGGAGATATTGATACATCTTTGTGCTCCCTTGGTGAATAGAGAAGGTTTAGCTATGTGAATCATTTAAAATCTCCTTCTTTATCTCTAGACCAGATAGTACAAATAATTGTGATCCAAATATTACAACTCCTTCCTCGTAAATTTTGAAATCGGTGGATTTTCCATTTCTGGTAGCTTCCACCCATTTCTAAATTTCAACATCTTTTCCTTGAGCATCCTTTATTTTCTCTAACAGAGATGGTTGAGAAAAAATTTGAGAAAGCATCGATGATGTTCCTCCCTTAATGAGTCCCAATTCTATCCTCTGTATACCTAATAAGATCATATCCTTTTCAATTATCATAAATGAAAAAGATGTAGGATCCTTTCTACTTAGAGCATCTTCCACCTTGTTTTCCTTACTGGGATGGTAGTGGATTGAGCAGTTATAATCCTTGATGAGCTCTATCTATCTTTGATGATTCATATTAAGATCTTTTTGTGTGAATATATATTTTCGACTCTTGTTATCATTATATATCTCACACTTCTCCTCATAGAGATAATGTCGCTAGATTTTTTATGCAAAGATAACATCCACCAACTCCAGATCAAGCATGGGAAACGTTTTCTTAGGGATTTTCATCTGGCTTGAGGCGTAGGCTATCACATTATCATTTTTAATCAGCACAAAATCTAATCCCTTCTTAGAAGCATCACTATACACCACAAAAATTTCTCCACTTTCTAGGAGTGTCAGTACCTGCATAGTGATTAGCCTCTTTTTCAACAAAAAAAACTGTATTCACATTCTTGAGTCCAAAAAAACTTTAATCCCTTCCATGTTAGCTTGGTCGTTGGGTTATACAATTATGAAAAGTTCATCAAAAATCATCGATAATACCTGGCTAGACCAAAGAAAGCTATGGATCTCTATTATAGATGTTGTCTTAGGCAACTCTTCAATCGCCTTTGTCTTGGAAGGGTGCACATATATCCCTTTGTTGGTGATGACATGCCCCATGAATGACACTTCCTCCATCCAGAACTCACATTTAATTTACTTTTCATAGAGATTCTCTCTTCTCAAACATTTTAACACAGTATTAAAATGCTCTTCATGATCCTCCTTACTCTTGGAGTATATGAGAATATCATCAATAAAGACTACCAAAAATTTGTCGAGGTAATATCTAAAGACTCTATTCATTAAATCAATGGAAATTGCAAGAGAATTATTGAGTCCAAAGGGAATCACTATTAACTAATAGTGTACATACCTCATTTGAAAGGCAGTCTGGAGAATATGTTCATTCCTCACCTTTAATTGGTGATATCCTAATAGAATTTCCACCTTAAGGAAATAATTGGCCCCACTAAGATGATCAAATAATACATCTTATATAGCATGGGATACATGTTCTTTATCGTGATTTTATTTATCTCATTATAATCAATGAAGAGGTGCAACGATCCATTCTTATAATTGATGAAGAGGAATTCCACACCCCATGGTGAAGCACTTGGGAATATAGAAACCTTCTCCATATTCTCCTATAACCGCTTCTTCAGCTCTTCAAGCTCTATAGTGGACATTCTATAAGGTGTCTTTGATATAGGCAGATATCCAAGAATATGTTAAATTGAGAACTCAGCCTCTAAGTGAGGAGGAAGACCAGGAAACTCATTAGGGAATAAATTATTATAATCCCTCATGATGGTCATGTCTTCAAGTATTATTCTCCCCTTTGTCTCAATAATTTGAACTAGAAATGATTTCTCATAAATAATTAATATCCATACATGAAACATTGATTCCAAACTATATTCATCTTCCTCCTTACACTTGTAAATAATTGGAGGATGCTTCAGGATCTGAAGAGTGATCTCCCTTTCCTGGAAGTTTATGTTGGCCATGTATAATGATATTAAATCCATACCCAAGATATCATCAAACTCCACTAAATGAAGTATGCTGAGATTTTCTGGGAGGTTAAGTCCATAAACATTAACTGGGGAAGAGTTATAAACCATGGACGCAATAATTTCACTATTCATTATTCTCACAGATAACTTATCCTCCAAATTTTGAGGTGGTGTTTGTATAGTTCTACTAATCTTGAAAGATATGAAACAATGCATCAAACCATAATCAAATAGTTTTTTTTATATTCTTGAATGAATAACTAGCGTACCTATCACCACATCATTGTCCGGATCCACCTCAGTAGTAGTGATAGAAAAATTCCTTCCTTGTTTCCTTGGAGGTTGTTGTTGATTTCCTCCGACAACCCTAGGCTTAGCGCAATTGTTAGCATAATGACCATGGTACTTACAGTTGTAACACTGCACCACTAGCTGAGAATTTATCTGAACCTTCCATTCTTCTTCCACATTAGTGGGATTTTTCATATCCCTTCGGCAGTTCTTGGCCAGATGTCCTATATTTCCACATTTGAAGAAATTACTAGTTCCCTTTAGATAGTTCTTAGGATGCTTCTTCCCACAACTTTTACAAGTGGAGTATTCGGGCTTCTTTCCATCATGGGATTTGTTTGTTGAACCACCCATGTTGTTCTCCATTTTCCTCTTCTTGTCACTAGGACCACGAGACCACTGAGATTCTACAATCTCCATTTCAACCTTGATGTCACAATGGACAATCTCCTCGTAACTATCAAAGTCTCTAATTTCCAACACTTTTCTCAGACTTGTATTTAGTCTTGTAAGTAAGAGAACCACCTTTCTTTCAAAGTTCATGGCAAAGCCAGAGGCATTCCTTATAAGCCTTGTAATGTTTTCTTCATATGCCCTGATGGACTCATCTACCTTCTACTTGAGTCCAAGGGACTCTCTATCCATCATGAGATGGAGGTTTCGAGAAAAATATTTATTAAAAAACATCCTATTGAATTCCTCCTAATCCATGGAATCATTTTCCTCTTGGGACTTTGTTTTCTTGATCAGTATACACCATTGATCAGCTTCCCCATCAAAACAATAGACCACAATTACAACTTTATCTTCTTCCGAGCAATAGAGGACGGAGAATTACTTTTCAATAGAGATAATCCATTGTTCCGTGAGGAGGAGATCAGAAAATCCGCTAAACATGGGAGGCCTTTTTCGAATGAAGGATTATATAGAAACATACTATTTTCATGGAGGAGGATGGAGTTACACAAGATTCAAGTTATTATTCATAACTTCAGCCAACTAAGCAAGTATTGTCACGAATTTTTGAGCACCCATTCCTATCATATGAGTCATATCATTTAGGAATTCTTCACATTCCCTTTCACATTTATTGTTGGAATGTGTTCTTCTATTTTTCTCCATCAGCTAATAAAAATCATAAAATTAGAGGGATTTAATACTTACATATTGAGAAAAAAACATTGAACATATGGGGATAAACTTTTAAAGGTGAATTATATCTAGCTTGGGATTCCCTATGTTTCAATCTAGGTTATCCTTGATCTATTTCTTAACTTATATTCATATGGTTTTTTTATTCTATTAATAATGGTTTGTAATAAGAACATGAATTTACCAAATCATATCCCCCAGGAGTGTCAAACCAAGAGTGTAGCAAAGCCCATTGTCATGCACTAGGATACCCCGGATCAAGCTCGAAACTCCTTGTCAAAGTTCTCACTCCTAGGTACATCTTTTCCAAATCCACCTCTACCTGTTTGTATCCAGACAAGAATGTATTTTCTTGATAAACCCCTTACTATATACTTACCAAAATTTAGGGATGTTTTATTATACAAATAATCATCCTTAATGTTCTCACTAAGGTGATATATTATTAATCTCCAAAAATAACTAGACTATCCTATGATACAAACTATAACGACCCTAGCCTTTCACATATAAAATTACATGATTTTAATCATAATTATACCTCAAAGTAAAAGGAAATGATCATAAATTCAAGTGTATTGGAAGACTAGGTACATAATAAAACCAAAAAACTTTTTATTTAAACTCCATAATGAGCTCTTATCATCCATTGTGCTCATAAAACTATATAGGATACCCTGGGGAACGCATTAACAAAGGGATTATCTAAAAATACAGGTAAGGGAGTATACATAATAATAAAGCTTTAGCACATGGGTTAGAAGGCATGACATAATAATAACAAAAACATTGAACATGTGGAATCATAACATATAAACATGGGATCATACAAACATGGAATCATAGTAATGTGGAAGAAATATAAAACATGATTTTAGTACGAGTTAAGTCTAACCACCAAGATCGTTTCACATAGTAGAACAAGCCAAGCCTAACCTCCAAGACAGTCGCACATAAAATCTCATGAGATTTAACTTTACCCAATGAATTGGATAACTATCTGGGTTCACCAATCATAAAATGTTCCTGAATATTATTTCCTCATAAATAATCATACATAATCAATCATATTGAAACATAAGGGAACCCATGGAGAGAAATGGGTATCACATTCATGTCATAATGAATGGGTGTATCATAAAAGTGTCCATGAGAGAAAGGAATTAAAACATAAATCGATATTAATAATGTAAATTATTCATATAGCATGGTAAGTGATGTAAAAATTAAGTGACAACATGTAAGAAGAGTATTTATGAAATGATTAGCATTAAAACATTTTAATGCGGTTTTAAGGAAAATAATAAAGAGCATTTAAAATCAAAAAGGGGATAATATTTTATATAAAACCATATGTAAAAAAAATAATGTTTTCATAATAAAAAGTCTGATTTTATATCAATAATTATTTCTTAAAACAGAGGATATAGTTCACTTGAAAATGAGTAAGAATTTGGGATGTTCCCTTAAAATAGGTTTACCTATCGAGAAAAATTAAGGAGAGAGTAACTTAAAAACGTGTATATCCCTTAAAGTGAATTAGGTATGTATCTTGAAACTTGAGTTTAGAGAATATAAACAGTATTTATATATTGTAAATAAAAAATAAAGGAAACCATTATTTGGGTAAAAAGAACATTGGATCAACCCAAAGGAATAAAGATGGTTCGGGTAGAATCTCTTACCTTAAGTTTTATGGTGTTCTCCAATTGATATTAATGACCTGAATAATCAAATTAGGTTAATTATTTAAAATTTTCATAACCGATTATATATAAAAATTATTTATTAAAACAGTTTTGAGTTCATTCATAACCATTTGGATTGGTTATGAGGTTCAATTTCATTGTTCAGGCCTTTTTGTTTCCTTGGTTCAAATAATCAGTTCACTTATATTCATGTTCGAAGAATCATTTAAAATGGGGATGGTTTTCCAGAATTGGAGTTATATTATATTATTGAATATACATAAGTTTATATGGTTTTAAATTTGATTTTTTTACTTGTAGTGAAGATTAATAATTATGTAAAACATTAGTGATAACGTTTTCGGTTAATTAATGGTTTTTGGCCACATGGAATATGTTTTGTTATATAAATTAAAACCTTGTGTAAAAAAATGATTCCAGAACCATAGATGATAAATAATACATATATTAAAGTCTTTTAAACCAGTATAATGGTTTCATGACCAGAATTTAAGACGGTTATAGAAATTGAAAACCCATCGTTCTTGAATGTGGAAAATTAGCACATATCGGATGGTGTTTTAATTTTTAGTATTAAAGAAGGGGGATGTAGAGATGATGAAGAATTATTACTTCATAATGAAAAAATTAAAATAAAAGTAAGGTAATGTATTCATCACAACATTTGGTTGAAAGGAGGTGAGTAAATAAAAATAAATGAAATGAAATTGAAAATAATAGAAAAGTTGAGAGATCACTTATGAAAATTCAGCACCTTAATAGCATCACTTAAAATTTCATAAAATGAATTGATGAGTGTAAAAAGGGTATATAATAATATATAAATAAAAAGTAAATTAATATGGAAACATAATATTATAAACTAGCATATTAAAATGGAAATTCAAAAAGATAATATAAAAGAAGTGTTGACTAAAATAGGAAGGTGAAAGGTTCCCTTACCTTGTGCAGTAACTTCTAAAACCTGAAGGTTGGGACTTCGGGGGCTTGAGGAAACCTTGGAAGGGATACTAGGGAGGTAATACCAACATATATTAGAGGATTATGGATATTTAATGCATGAAAACTAAGGAATGAGTGGGTATTTATTGTAAAAGAGAGTGTGTGTTTTATTAATTTCAAATGACACCTTATTAGTGGTTTTTGAATAACCAATTGCTTGACCATGGTATTTTCTCATGGAATTGTCCACTGGGAACACCTAGTATCTTATTTTAATTTACACAAGTATACCATAATTTTATTTTAATTATCACATCATTATTATTTCATTAAATATACCGAAAACTCATAATTGTATTTTTACTATTTATAAAAAATCAAGTATTTTAGAAAAATACCAGAAATTTACCCTAACCATTTTTCAATGATTATAATTAAAAAATGAACCCCATTATTTTATAATAATTTTATAAATATTTTTAATTTAATTTTTAAATAAAATCATAATTTATTCAATAAAACCAACATTAAAACTATGACTCGTTTTATAACACCTTGAAAATTTAATCAAGGTCCCATAAAATGATCTTATAATCATAAGAAAATAAAGTAAAAATTCATGATTACATTTTATGAAAATACATTTCCATTTTGAATTATTAAATTAATTATAAAATTGTAAATAAAATATATTTGACATTCAAAAATACCAATTCCTATACTATGATTTTTTTTCAGTTTTAAGATGTCTAAATTGTATTTATACATTTATGGGTGAATTTTCTTTTTTACTGATTAATATTAATTACTATTTATAAAGTTATGTTACTATTCATTAGGGTATGTTACTATTCAACAAAAATTAAGTTTGTCTAATAAGACTCCAAATAACTTACTGATAACAGTTGTAGATGATTGTTTTATGAAATTCAAATCACATAGGTGACAAAAGTATGTATAAAGTTCACATAGTACTTAGTAGTTCATTGTGTTGTGATTTAATTTATATGAAATTTTTATAAGAAATGAATTTCCATTGATAAAACATTGGGTCTTACATTCTTCTCCCCTTAATAAATATCTCCCTCGAGATTGTGTTTTACATTCTAGGCCATAAACAGGTGTGGAAACCTTTCCTTCATTGCTTCCTCTAGTTCCTATGTTGCCTCTTCGTACATATGGTTCCGCCATAATACCTTGATCTGGTGAGTAGTATTGTTACATAGAACATTTTCTCTATGATCCAAAATCTTCATTGGTTGCTCCTCGTATGAAATATCATCCTCTAATTGTACCACCTCTGAAGAGAGTACATGTGAAGAGTCTGGTATGTAATTATTTTATAGGGATACATGAAAGACAGCATGCACTTTGGAAATGGTAGGTGGAAGTTCTAGTCGATAGGCCACAACTTCGACATGATCAAGAAACTCAAAGGGAATGGTGTACCTGGTACTTAACTTCCCTTTCTTTATAAACCTCTTGACCTTCTTTAAGGGAGATATACGTTGAAATACCATGTCTCCAACTTTGAAATCAAGGTCTCATCGATGATTGTCTGCATAACTCTTCTAATGAATTTGGGCCTCCTTGATATGTTGCTGAATGGTTTTCACCTTCTACATCATTTCTCCAGCCATTTCAGGTCCTAGTCGATTACGCTCACCAACTTCATCCCAACACACTGGTGTTCTTCACCTTTTCCTACAAAGGGCTTCGTATGGTTCCATTCAGATGATCGAGTGGAAACTATTTGTGTAGTAGAATTCAACCACTAGAAGATTTTGGTCCCATCCACATTTAAAGTCTATAAAACATGCTCTCATCATATCCTCTAGTGTCTGAATAGTTTGCTAATATTGGCCATCAGTTTGGAGATGATAGGTCGTTCTGAAGTTTAGTTCAGTGCCTAGATAATTTTGGATAATTTTCTAGAACATCAAGTTGAATCTCGAATCAAAATCGAATACAATAGATAGTGGTACTACATATATCCTTACCACTTCTTTTAAATAAATACGTGAAAGTTTATCCAATGAGAAGTCCTCTCGAATCGAGATAAAGGGAGTTGTCTTTGTAATACAATCCACAATAACCCATATAGCATTGTTTCCTATGGATGTCATTGAAAGTCCACTAACAAATTCCATAGTGATGTTCTCACTCTTCCATGTTGGTATGGGTAGTGGTTGAATCATCCCCTTAGACTTATGTTTTTCGGCCTTCACATGTTGACATACCAGGAACATTGATGTATATTCAGAAATCTACCTTTTCATATTGTCCCACCAAAATTTTTATTGGAGATCACGATACATCGTTGTGCTTCCTTGGTTAATAGAGAAGGTCGATCTATGTGCATCATTAAAAATATTCTTCTTTTTCTTTGGATCTGATGGTACATATAATCGTCATCCAAATATTATAACTCATCCCTCATCAATTTTTAAATAGAAGGATTTCCCATTTCTGATAGCAACCACCCTTTTCAAAATTTACACATCTTTTACTTGTGCATCCTTTATTTTCTCCATGAGAGATGTTTGGTCAATCATTTGAGAAAGTATTGATGATGTTCCTCCCTTAATGATTCTCATTTCAATCCTCTTAAAATCTATGAAGATCAGATCCTTTTCAATTCTCATCATTGGTAAAGATGTAGGATCCTTTCTACTTAGAGGATATTCCACCTTGTTTTCCTTACTAGAATGGTAGTGGATTGAGCATTCATAATCCTTGATGAGCTCTATCCATCTTCAATGGTGCATATTAAGCTCTTCTTATGTGGATATATATTTTAGACTCTTGTGATCAGTATATATCTCACACTTCTCCCCATAGAGATAATTTCACCATATTTTTAACGCAAATGTCATAGCCACCAACTCAAGATCATGCATGAGATAGTTTTTCTCATGCATTTATTTCTACTTTGAGGCGTAGGCTATCACTTTTTCATTTTTCATCAGCACACAACCTAATCCCTTCTTAGAAGCATCATTATACACCACAAAAAGATCTCCATTTGGTGGGAGTGTGAGTATTGGCATAGTAATTAGCCTATTTTTCCACTCCATAAAACAGTATTCACATTCTTGAGTCTAGAAAAACTTTACTTCCTTTTGTGTCATCTTGGTCATTGGGTTTAAAAATCATGAAAAGTTCATCACAAATTGTCAATAATACACAGCTATTACCAAAAATCTACGTATCTCTGTTACATATGTTGTCTTGGTCCACTATTCAATCGCCTTTGTCTTCGAAGGGTCCACAAATATCCCTTTGCTAGTGATAACATTCCCCAAGAATGATACATCCTCCATCCAGAATGCACATTTATTGTACTTTTAATAAAACTTATCCCTCAAAAATGTTTTTAAAATTGTATTCAAATAAACCTCATGTTCCTCCTTTCTCATGTATTATATTATGAAATCATCAATAAGGACTACCATAAATTTGTCTAGGTAATCTATAAAACTTTATTCATTAAATCCATGAAAATTGATAGAGAATTAGTGAGTCCAAAGGGAAACACTATGAACTCATAGTGTCCATATATTGTTCGAAATGATTTTTTAGGAATATCTTCCTTCCTTACCTTTAATTGGTGATTTCCTAACCTGAAGTCTACCTTAGATAAATAACTGGCTCAACGAAGCTGATAGAACAAGTCATCTATCTATGACAGGGGATAATTTTTATTTATCATGATTTTATTGAGCTTGTGAAAATCAATACAGAGGCGCATTGATCCATACTTTTTCTTGATGATGAAAACTCAATCACCCCATGGTGAAGCACTTGGGCGTATAAGACCATTCTCTAAATTCCCTTGTAAATACTTCTTCATCTCTTCCTGCTCTACTGAGTTCATTCTATAAGGTTTAATTGATATAGTCAAAGATCCCGAAATACATTCAATTGATAACTCAACCTATCAGTCAGAAAGAAGACCAAGAAACTCTTCAGGGAATACATTAGTTTAATCCCTCATGATGGGCATGTATTCAAGCATGATTCTCTCCTTTGTCTCAATAATTTGAGCTAGAAATTCTTACTCATAAAGAATTAATATCCACACTTGGGACACTGACCCCAAAAGAGATTCATATTCCTCCTTACACTTGTAAGTAATTTGAGGATACTTCAAGATGTGAAGAGTAATCTCCTTTTCCTGATAGTTGATGTTTTCCTTATATAAAGAGAGTTAATCCATGCCAAATACTGTGTTGAACTCCTCAAAAGGATGTATGATGAGATTTTCTAGGAGGTTCAGTCCATAAAAATTAACTAGGTAAGAGTTATAAACCATGTACGTAGTAATTTCCCCATTCTTTATTCTCATAGATCACTTATCCTCTAAATTTTGAATTGGTGTTTGAATGGTTCTACTAAACTTTCAAGATATGAAAGAATGTGTAGAACTATAATCAAATAGTAAAATCTCTATTAATGAATGAATAACTAGCGTACCTACCACTAAATCATTGTCTGGATCCACCTCAGCAATAGTGATAGTATAAGACCTTCCTTGTTTCCTTGGAGGTTGTTGTTGATTTCCTCTGACAACCCTAGGCTTAGAGAAAAGTTTTCATAATTTTCATTCTCCATGCAGTTGTAACACTACACCACTAGCTGAGCATTGACCTAAACCATCCTTTCTGCTTCAAAATTAATAGGATATTTCATATCTCTTTAGTAATTCTTGGACAGATGTCCCATATTTCCACATTTGAATCAATTCACAGTTCCCTTTAGTCAGTTTCTAGGATGCTTCTTCCCACAACTTTTATAAGTGGTATATTCAAACTTCTTTCTATCATGGGATTTGTTTATTGAACCACACATGTTGTTCTCCATTTTCTTCTTCTTTTCACCAGACCCAAGATACCACTAAGAGTCTCCAATCTCCATTTCAACCTTGAAGAAGAAATAGAAAATCTCCTCATTACTATCAAAGTCTCGAATCACCAACACTTTTCATAGAATTGGCTTTAGTCTTCTAAATAACTAATCCACCTTGCTTTCGGTGTTCATTAAAAATCCAATGGTGTACCCTGAAATCCTTATAAAGTTTTCTTCAAACACCCCAATGGACTCATCTTCCTTCTGCTTGAGTCCAAGGAAATCTCTTTCCATCTTGAGACAAATGGTTTGAGGAAATAATTATCGAAAAACATCCTCTTGAATTTCTCCCAATCTATGGAATCAATTTCCACCAGGGAATTTGTATTGTTGATTAGTGTCAACCACTGATTAGCTTCCCCATAAAAATGATAGACCACTAGTAAAAATTTCTATTCTTCTGATCACTGGATGATGGAGAATATATTTTCAATGGATTTAATCCACTGTTTCATAAGGATGGGATTAGAAGATCCACTAAACATTGGAGGCCTTTGCTGCATGAAGGACTCTATGGAAACATGATATTTTCTTGGAGGAGGAGGGTGTTCCACATGATTCAAGTTATTATTCATAGCATATGGAAGCTAGGCACGCTCTTTCATGATGTTTTGATCACCCATTCCCATCATATTAGGCATATCATTTGGGCATTTTTTCACATTACCTTTCACGTTGATTGTTGTAATGTGTTCTTCAATTTCCTGCCATTAGATAAGAAAATTAACATACAATTAAAGGGATTTAATACTTATCAATTGAGAAAAAAACTTTGAACACAAGGGGATAAACTTTTAAATTAGAATTATATCCTAACTTGTGATTCCCTATGTTTTAATTTAGGTTATCCATTATATATTTCCTAACTTATATTATTATTGTTTTTTTATACCGTTAATAATGGTTTGAACTAAACTCATGAATTTACCAAATCATATCCCCTAGGAGTGTCAATACAAGAGTGCATCAAGTCCCATTTTTGTGTACCAGGATACCCCAGGTCAAGCCCGAAACTCCTTGTCAAATTTTTCACTCATAGGTTCATCTGTTCCAAAGCCACCTCTACCCGTTTGTATCCAGACAATGATGTATTTTCATGATAAACCACTTACTCTATACTTACCAAAATTTAGGGATATTTTCTTATACTTTTTATCATCCTTAAGATTATCACTAAGGTGATCTATTCCTAATCTCAAAAAATAACTAGACTATCCTCTAATACGAACTATAGTGACCCTAGCCTTTCACATATAATATTACATGATTTTAAGCATAATTATACATCACAGTAAAAGCCAAGGATCATAAAGTCTAGTGTCTTATAAGAATAGGTACATAATAAAACAAAAAAACTTTTTATTTAAACTATATAATGAGATAATATCTTCTATTGTGCTCATACATCTTCATAGGATACCCTAGGGAACACATGAACAAAGGGATGAGCTAAAAAGACCAGTAAGGGAGTATACATAAGAATAATGCTTTAGCACAAGGGTTATAAGGTTTAACATAATGATAAAAAATCATGGAACATATGTAATAATAACATATAAACATGGTATCATATAAACATGGAATCATAGTAATGTGTAAGCAACAGAAAACATGACTTTAGTAAGAGTCAGGGCTAACTGCCAAGATCATTCACATAGTAGCACAAGCCAAGGCTACCCACCATGACCGTCGCACATAAAATCTCATGAGACTTAACTTTACCCAATGCATTGGAGTGATATCTATGGGAACCTATCTTTTACATGTTAATGAATATGATTTCCATATAAATAATCATTCATAATCAATCGTACATAAACATAAGGGAACCCATGGAGAGAAATGGGTATCACATTCATGTCATAATGAGTGGGAGTATCATAAAAGTGCCCATGAGAGAAAGAAATTAAAACATATGTGGAAATTAATAATATAAAATAGTAATATATCATGTTATGTGATGTAAAATATAAGTGAAAACATGTATGAAGACTATTTAGGAAATTATTAGCATTAAAACATTTTAGTGCGGTTTTAAGGAAAATACAAAAAAGCATTTAAAATCAAAAGGGGGATAATCTTTTATATAAAAGAAGAAGTGAAAAAATAAATATTTAATAATAAAAATATTTTTTTACAAATACAATAGTCAATTAAAATAGAGGAAATAGTTCACATGAAATTGGGTAAAAATTCGGGATGTTCCCTCAAAATAGGTTTTCTTATCAAGAAATATTAAAGAGGGAATCAATTAAAAAACATGTATATCCCCGAAAGAGAATGATGGATGGATCCTGAAAAAATTTTTTGGAGAACATAAACAGTATCTATAAGTTTTACATAAAAAGAAATTACAACTTCATTTGGTTAAAAAGAACATTGGAGCAACCTGGAGGAATAAAGATGGTTCGGGTAGAATCTCTTACCTTAAGTAGATGGTGTTCTCCACTTGATATTAATGACCTGAATAATAAAATTAGGTTCATTATTTAATAATTCCATAACCTTTACTATATGAAAATGACTTATTACAACCTTTTTAAGTTCATTCAGAAGCTTTTTTTTGTTATGAGGTTCAATTTCATTGTTCGGGTCTGTTTGTTTCCTTAGTTCTAATTATAGGTTCACTTATATTCATGTTCGGGGAATCATATAAAATGGGGATGATTATCCTGAATTGGAGTTATATTATATTATGGAATATAAATAAGTTTACAAGGTTTTAAATTTCATTTGTTTACTTGGAATTATGATTAATCATTATGTAAATCTCTTGTGATAACATTTTGCGTTAATTGGCGGTTTTTGGCCACAAGGAACATGTTTTGTTTTATTAATCAAAACCTTGGGTAAAAAAAGATTATAGAACCATATATGATAAATAATACAGATATTATATTCTATTTTAACCATAATTATGGTTTCATGACCATAATGGAAGATGGTTACCGAAATTGAAAACCCATCGTCCTTAAATGTGATAAATTAGCCCATATGCGATGGTGTTTTAATTTTTAGTATTAATGAAAGGGAAATAAGAGATGATGAAGATTTATTACCTTATCATTACAAAATTAAATTAAATTTAAGGTACTGGAGTCATCACAACATTTGGTTAAAATTAGCTGAGTAAAGAAAAATAAATGAATTAAACATGAAAATAAAAGAAAAATGGAGAGATCCATTATGAAAATTTGACAGCCTAATGTCATCGCATAAAATTTCATAAAATGAACTGATGAGAGGAAAAGGGTATATAATCATATTTAAAAAAATATTACAGTAATAGGGATACATAATATTAAACCCCAACACATGAAAATGGAGATTCAAATAGATAACATAAAAGAAGTGTTTCCAATAAGAGGAGGGTGAAAGGTTCCCTTACCTTGTAGAGTAACTCCTAAAACTTGAAGTTTGGGACCTTTGGGGATTTATTAAACCTTGGTAGGGATAATAGGGAGGTAAATACACCATATATTATAGTATTATGGATATGGAATGCAAGAAAATGAAGGAATGATTGGGTATTTATAATAAAAGAAAGAGTGTTTTTTATTAATTTCAAAGGACACATCATGAGTGGTTTTTAAAAAACCATGGACTTTCCCATGGTATTTTCCCATGGTATTATCCACATGAGATACATCATATATTATTTTACTTTACATAAGTATACCAGTATTTATATTTATTATTACATCATTATGATGTCATTAAACATACCGAAAACTCAAAACGGTATTTTTATTATTCAAAAAAAATCAAGTATACTAGAAAAATACCAAAAATTCATCCTAACCATTTTTTGACATGTAGAATTCCAAAATGAACTCCATTTTTTGAAAATATTTTTCAAAATATTTTTAATTTAATTGTTAAATAAAATAATAATTTATTCAACAAAATCAACATTAAAACAATGACTTGTTTTATAACACCTTCAAAATTAATCAAGGTCCCATAAAATTATCTTATAACCATCATATAATAAAGTAACAATTTATTATTATATTTTATGAAAATAAATTTCCATATTAAATTATTAAATTAATAATTAAATTGTAAATAAAATATTTTTGACATAAAAATACCAATTCATATACTATGATTGTGTTTTTCACTTTTAAGATGTATAAGTTGTATTTGTACATTTATGGGTGAAGTTTATTTTTTTGCCGATTAATATTAATTACTATTCATAATTGTGTGATACTATTCATAAAGGTATGTTACTATACATCAATAATTAATTTTGTCTTATCAGAATCTAAATAACTTCCTGGTCACAATTATATATGACTGTTTTTAGAAATTCAAATCACATAAGTGAAAAACATTTGTTTAAAGGTCACATTGTACTTAATAGTTTGTTTGTTTTTTGATTTCATTTATATGACATTTTTATAAGAAATGAATTTCTATTAATAAAACAACAGGTTGTTACATTTTGTGATTTATGAGTTTTTATCTCTTGGCCTAATGGAAAGTGGTATGTGTTCATGCACAATTATAGGCACAAAAAACACTCCAAACATTTTTTGAACTATTTTTTTACTAAAGACAGAGATTAAGTTGTTTAAAGTGTCTAAAAAATCCTATATGGTGTTTTCCTATATAGATTCTCTGTATAATTATACTCAATTTAACCATGATTATTTCAATTATAATGGCAGGTCATGTAGATCTTGGGATGAGGTGTCCAATGATGAATAGATGTAGTCCCTTCATTAAGGGATGCATGGATCCCTTCTGGGTTGGTGTGGGATTTTAGATGCCCAGATTAAGTAGTTGGATCAATGAAGGATAGGATACTATAGAGTTTTTAGGTTTTGGGATTGAGTTTCCTGATTTTGAGGATTCCCTAAGAAGTTCTATGGTGGGGTTGGTGTTTCCTTGGGCTTGTGTAGTAGATAATTGAGGATACTCTTGGTTGTGTGGCTAGGTTAACATTCCATGTCTGGTTAGATTCACCTCCCTCTTTGTTTCTGATTTTGATTTGTGCAGTGTGGTTAGAGAATGGATAGGTTCTCGTGTCTTTAGACTGACACCTGAGTGGAGTGTGGTCATGTATTTTATCTTGGCATTAGGTATATTCCCTGTTTTCAAGAGGAGTACATAAGGTTCTCTAGTTTGTTAGAACTATCCTATGTGGGTAGC
Source organism: Viscum album (assembly GCA_963277665.1). Classification (NCBI taxonomy): domain Eukaryota; kingdom Viridiplantae; phylum Streptophyta; class Magnoliopsida; order Santalales; family Viscaceae; genus Viscum; species Viscum album. The sequence goes on along the minus strand of OY728143.1, from coordinate 1,981,580,735 downwards.
ATGGATAGTGGTTTTAGGGATGTTATCATAGGATCATTAGATTGTGTCTCATTTGATAGTTAGATCCCGTGAGAGGTTTTTGGAGAATCACTCTTCCTTGAATAGGATAGCAGTGTTTGAAATGGATTATTGGGTGAAAACCTTATTGCATGAGGAGAGCCTAATGCTGGGGAGTTCACCATAGTTCAATGTAGTTTTTGGATCTCAATTTAATATGTTCTTTGAGTGTGGGTATATCATTCCTAGTGAGTTTGGAATGGGAATAGGTATGTTTTTGATGTTGGAAATCTGGTTTTAGCAGTTTTTCCATGTCCAGCCATTGAGTTTGTTGGTGAATAAATTTTGGCTCATGGAGTTTGTAGTTTGGTTGAGGGGTGACAATAAGGATACTCCTAATGTGGGGGCATAATATTGGTCATGTTTGGATGTCCATTGTGTTGGGGGGTCATGGGAATCATGAGGTTATATGGTATAAATTCATGGAAGTGTTGCGAGCATTGGTGTATAAGGTTAAACATGGTATCCATTTAACCATTAAGGATTATTGGGGGTTAGAATAATTTATGACTGGGATTTTGAAATGAATCTCATCATGAAGATTTAATAAAAATACAATAAATTTTAATTTTTTTCAAATATATGGTTTTAGAGGGTAAAAATAGTATGTTATCCTACCAGAATAACTTAGATAATTATTTTGACCACTCCATTGATCCTGAAATATGATGTTTACCCTACGGTAAGAGTTCATTGAAACTCTAAGCTATTTAAATTTTGGAGGAATATTTAATGTTTAATTAATTAAATATTCTTTATTTATGAATGTTCATTCGTGGAATCTTCTATTTTGAATATTGGATCGAAATGAGGAATCTTTTAATGAGCCTAGAATGGGGGGTTTTATTAGGTGACACATAAACTCGCATCAGGAATCGGGGCCAAGCCCCAACATTGTATTCTTTTCATTTTTATTTTTCTTATTTTTTTATTTCTTTTCTTCTTTTATTTCTGCTTTTCTATTTTTTTCCTTTCATGTATTCCCCCACTAGGGTATTTCCATGGTCACTAATAAGGGAGAAATATAAATGAAGGAGAGAGATGTGGGAGTAGGGAGGTGCCATATTTGAACTTTGGTCATGCTGAATAATCATGTGGTAGTTAGATTTCATGGATCAGATCAAATAATCTGCAATTTCTACCTATTGGTGGTCCCTTTTTAATTTTTACACCAGGAATATCAATATATTGTTTTTTTTTGTGTTTTTACCTTTTTGGGTTATTGGGGACCCCTTTAGGGTCGATCTGGTGAGTTCTAGGAGAAATATGGGGTTTCGAGAGGTTCATAGGGGTTTCTCATTCGAAAATCCAAATCACATGGCATGTGGTTTCAAGAAAACACATCGTGTGTTCTTCCTATTTGTGGAATATAGAGTGTTTGAAATTTCATTCCATGTACTTAGGGTGCATGTTGTATAGAGTTACTTGGACATATAACCAAGTACCTGGGAAGATGGAGTTTTTAGAACTACACACCATGTATAAGGAGTACACTTAGTGTAGTACTACTTGGACATATAGATAAGTACTTGGGTAAATAGAGTTTTTGGAACAAAATATCATGTACTCTAAGTACACACCATGTTCTAGTACATGGTCAGGAGGTCAAGTACATGGCCAAACACCCCATGTGATGGGGATATGATTGTATAGTAGTACAAGACCAAAACCCATGTATTCTCTGATTGTGTTCTAGTATATGGCCACACCCCATGTCTAACATTTCCATGTGTATATTTCAGAGTAGACACCAAATACTTTTTCCTTCAAGTGATTTTTGGGCGGAATTGTTCCTTGAAGATAGAATTGAACATAATATGAGTCTATACTGAGTTTTGTTTTCTACATAGATTATGATATTGGAATACTTTAGGTGTTTGGATCCCATCTGGATGGTATTTTATATTATGATAGTTTTATGGTAGTATTACTTCAATCTTGTTCTTCTCGAATCATCCAGGGGTTGGTTAAGTTGTGGGGTCGGTTGAGTGGTGTGACCTTTCTTATCACCTTTTATTGAGTATTCCATGTGAATTTGTTTTTAGGTTATTTGGATGGATCAAAGGAATAAGGATCATGTATTTTCTTGGAATATATTATTAGTTTGTTGACATAGGGTCTAGTTCAGGTTTCTTGAGGTCAAGATCTATAGGAGCCATTGGTTTGGTATTATGTAGTAGGATATCAACTACAGTTGGGTGTTATTATGTAGAGCTTGAGAAAGGTTTGAAGGACCTATTTGAGAAATTCCCCATCAGTTGAGTGTTTCTTGAGGTTTCTCTTCTAGGCATGGTGATCTTTGGGTTGTGTGTTGGGAGGCCAGTTGGGTTCCTTTTTAGAGGGTCCGTCCCAAGGTTTGGTTTTTCTAGTAGAGACCCATGTAGGATTTCCTTCTGGATGTGGTTTTTTGGGGTCCATGGAATATTCCATGTTCTTTATTTACCTATTATATGGTTGATGTTGGTTTCAACAGTTTTGGTTGGTAGATTTGGGTTCTAGTTGAACATAGTTATTGAGAATTGTTTTGGAGATTTGAGATTTCTTTTTTTATTAGTGGGTGAGAGAAGAGACCGATGGGATATTACAAGACAAGTAATTAGCCATGATATTGATTCATCTTCTCTCCTCTATTGGCCTATTCTTTTAGGTGGGTCTTGGGAGCTAATGGATGATCTGGATGAGTGCAACCCCCTAGTTTAGTTGATTTCCTTGTATTGTGGTAGTGAATCTTGGAGGTGATTGGCCTCTTGATGAGTGTTTTTTAGTTCATTCTTGGTCAGGTTGTACAATTGTGATGCTCTAAAATGTTAGTTATATCCCATTTAGTTTTTTGGTACTTTTGGGACTTTGAAAGAATTCTCCCATGGTCAAAATTGGTTCCTACCACTAGTTCAAGTCATAATATTGAATTCGTAAAGCCCATAAGATTCACTTTGTGGTTTTAGATTCTTGGTATGAGATCCTAGGATCTGAAATTTATGCAATACCTTTTGTTTAAATTCTAGAGATACTTCTTGATCTAGAAGACAATCCTCATTTTATGGTTGGTCGAAACATGTTTCCCAATTCATCTAGCATAGAATTGAGTGGTTATAGATTTGCCATAGGTGTTATATTAGATCCTGAGGTTCGTTGTTTTACTTTTTTTATCCCTTTTTTATTTTCTACCATTGATTTAGTTTTATTTTTGTGGTATCCCTTTGGATATGATGGGAATAGCATCTGTTCCATGCACATGTTATGATTAAAGAGGTTTTTACCACCACTGGGGGTAGCCTACTAAGATTAGTTTCTCACCCCCTATACATACACCTTGCGTCAGGAAACCTTATATCTATTTTCAGATTTATCACGACATAATTTATTTGGTAGAATCCCAGTGTTTCATGGTTGAGAGAGATTTCTCATGTACAGTCTGAGGTTTAGGTTTTTGTTATTCAATAGTCTTGGAGATCAAGTGTGCTATTTGTAAAATAATATTAGTATATCCTTTTTCATTCATTTTCATTTAATTTATATTATATTTATATCATCCTCCTAGTAGAAAATCAGTGTCTGTATATTTTAGTTTGTTCGATTTTTTTCCTTCCTTCTATTTATTATAGTTTATTTAGTAATATATTTATCCATCCAAACACTAATGTTAGTTGATGTGTAAGTGTTTAATTTATTTTCTTTTTATTGCACTTATAACTTATTGAATAGTCTACCATCCGTATCCTTTTAGGCCCTCGCAACTAATCACCATCCACTAGAATATAGGGAGTCACGCTTGAGGCCATATTGAAAGTAAAATTGGGTGGTCAGCCAGGTCAACCCGGGCTGGTTCATGATATATATTATTCAAATCCAAAAATATAGGATCTCTTTCCATCCTCATCATAGACAAACTAGTATGGTCTTCTTGACTCAAAGAATCGCCCACCTCATTCACCTTCTGAGGGTGGTAATGTATTGAGCAGTAGTAATCTTTGATCGACTCTAACTATCTTCTCTGATGCATACTCAACTCTTTCTATAAAAATATATACATTAAACATTTATGATCACTATATATATCACATATTTCACCATTTAGATAATGACACTATATCTAAAATGAAATAATTACCTCTTCTAGTTCAAAATCTTGATTCGGGTAATTTTGATCATGAATTTTAAATTGTGATATGCATATGTTTTCACCATTTCATTATAAGCGAGGACACATGCATTCTCTTCATTCAATTATCACTAAATATCACAAACCCTTCTCCACTACAAGGTAGTATAAGTATAGGCACACTAACCAAATGTCTCTTCAGTTCTTCACAATTATCTTCACAATTATCTATACACAACATCTTAACCTACTTCAGAGTCAAATTAGCGAGTTCATTAGAAATTTATGAGAAATATATCACAATTCACTATTATTATCTAGGAAATCCAAGAAAACTGTGGATATCAGTTACCATGGTTAGTCTATGAAATTTCTCAACATCTTTTGTCTTTGAAGGATTCATTGATATACACTCACTTGAGATTATATGAATAAATAATGAAGTACTATAAATCCAAAATTCACACTTTGTAAATTTTGCATGCAAATTCTTCTTCCTCAGGGTCTTTATCATAATTCTCAAAAAAATTAATATTATTACTTGCTCTTTGAATATATAAGAATATCATCTTTAAATACTACCAAAAACTAATCAAGGTAATATCTAAATGATTTACTCATTAAATCCATGAATATTAAGGTAATTGGTAATACTAGAAGTCATTAGTATAAGTTTATAATGACTATACCTCTTAAGAGAGTATATTTTGTGATGATATCCATATCGAAGAACAATCTTGGAAAAATATAGTGCTCTACATAATTGCTCAAAAAATCATTGATATAGGGTAGATGATACTAGTTATTAATAGTGATCTTGTTATGTTCCAAATAATTAATGGAAATACCCATTGACTCATAATTCTTCTCAATAAAAATAATGGGTTCACCCCATGGGAAATCACTAGGACAAATGATTGCCTTATATGGATTCTCCTAGATTTGTTTCTTGAATTATTTCAATTAAATTGGTCCATTCTATATAGAGTCTTTAAAATAGTTGTCTCACCATGTATTATTTATATTGAATACTCAACTTAAATATTGAGGGTAATAATATTCAATTCCTCAAGAAATACATCATCATATTTCAAAAAAAAAATAGGCAAATTTTTTATGTTGATTTTCTCCCCGTGCATTTGAGATAAATATCCATCATGAATATTTAGAAAACCCCATAATATGGAATTAATTTCCACTAGTTGTTTAGTTTTATTATCACATTAATAGATGACCATAGTTTCATTCATAATATTGAATATAACTTCCCTTCCTTGATAATTGATATGGGATCTATAATGAGAGAGAAAATACATTCCCAAAATTAAATCAAATTAAAATAGGGGAAGAATAATAATATTTTCATTAAAATAATTCCCACAAAATTTTATTGGAGAGGATATATAGACATGGTATGTGGTTATCTATAACGAACCGTGATTTGCATCTAGTCAAAAATGAAAATGCATTTGAATTTTTCATTTATCAGATGGTCTTTTTTACAAACCAAACTTCTGAACTACATTCTGAGAGTTGTGACCCCTCAAAGTGATGTTTTTGTACTTGGATATGGGCATGTGAGGTTCCTTGGGTGACTCACTGATTTTTGGGAGCATCGAACTCCGAAAACTCAAAATGGGTGAGGCCTGAACAAGGTGAACGGTTTGCCTGAAATCATGTGGCCCTCATAATTAAATCATGCAGTGTGTTTTTTTTTCAGAAATTAATTTATTAAAATAAAAATAAATTAATTATTTAATAATAATTTTATTATTATTATTATTGTTCTTGTTATTGTAATGATTACGGTTATTTTTATTGTTATTATCATTGTTATTACGGTTGTTGTTGTTATTATTGTTCAGCTTATTATTTTAGGTTTGTATTAACCCATAAGAGGTCCCCCTTTTTACCAGCATGTGATGAAATCCTCCCCCTTCCTCTCATGCAGTGCGTGACACCCCTCTCCCGGATCCTGCTTCATGCACCGTTTTCCAACATTTTTCTTCAGATTCATCTTTGATCCTTCAAGGTAAGGGCTCTTGTTCATTCTCCTCTTCCTTTCCAGTGCATTTTGGTCTCCCCATCACCCCTCGTGTTCTTCAAAAACCCTAGGGTGAGGGTTAACCTTCGTTTTCTTGTTTCACATGATTTTAGTACATACTAAAGGCATCTTTGGACCTCTTCAGGCGTGTTCTAACATATGTCGATGAAGGCAAAGCATATTGGTTCAATTCTACTTGCTCTCATCACTTGTAGGTGAGGTTTTCTTTCATTTACTAATCTTTATCTATTTCATTTAGGGTCTTTATGTGTTTTTGAGTCTCTATTAATTTTTATAGAACATTTGGCGACTCCATGAAGGATTTCACTCATGTACCTATGTACATGTGTATATATATATATATCTCCCTCTCTTACTTGTATATATTCCCTCATGGAGAGGGGAATCTATACATTGGATTAAGGGGTATATATATAGTAATGTATGTGCATGAAATTATGGAGAATCTTTGAGTTAGAACATCATGTTCCAAAGTCTTCATCTTGGCTTGGTCTTCCCGTTTATGTAGGATCCCTTGCCTTTCCCTTTAAATTAATGTTTGCATTTATTGACTGATTTATGAATTTTCCTTTCATTTAATTAATTCTACTTTATTTCTATAATAAATTTTTAAATTATGCTTCATGATTTTTTTGATAAACAAAGTCATGTTTTTATAATAAAACCCCTCCAATCGATGTGCGTTGGCTTCTAAACTAAAAATTAGTGATCATTATTTATATCATGGTCTGTTATGGTTTGATTTTTCTATATGTATTCTTATTGGTTCTTATTTTGTAAAAAGTTAGTATTTCCCCCCTTTGAATAATATGAATTTAATTGTCATGCTTGAATAGTTTAAGTTGAATGTTTGGGACTTTACCTTCATGATGTTCTTAAATAGTTAGTCTCGCCTAGATATAAATCCTTAATGAACCAGGTTTCTTCCGAAGTGATTGTCTTTTCTTCTTAAATGAATTTTCTCATGCAGGAAATTATCAAATGTATAATTAGAACCAAGAAACTTGATGCACTAATGTTCATAAGGAATTTCTATTCATTTAATCATATTGAAATTGGTTTTCTAGATAAATATTTATCATTTTACAACCTAAACATGTCTTTAGATGATATTTTAATTTAAAAGGATGGGCTAAGAATTTTGAGTACCAATCAAGAAAATCAAATGAAAGATGGATGCATTTGGACCCTTTTCACATGGTACATGATACTGTTGAGTCACCCAAGATGTGAATCCCAACCCCGAAGACCATAAAGAGCTAGTATCACCAAGATAGAACCTCCTGCATGGCCTCATCATGGTTTGACATACTGTGTGGACCCTCCAAGAAACCATATGGGGTGTCTAGGTTTGTAGGTAGAGGCTTACTATACGGTCTCTGAATAGTTTCCAAATGGTTTGTACTATCCTAGGTACCCATGTGCCTCCATTTTAAAGAATAGAACCTTGATAATGGTTGGTGAATTGTTTCACTAACCATGCACCTTAACCATGAAAAACTCAACAGGAACCACCTACCTTCTATCTACCCCCACATACCTATCATTTGACTCGGGATTTGAACCCCTAACCCCCTCGGGATAGTGGGGGTGGTCAATTAATTCTCCCTAGACTATTTTGAAGGAGGATCATCATCTGGAGGATAAACGTCTTTGAAAAGTGAAGCATTAAACCCATTCTAGGCATGTTTTGGTGGATTTATCATGTGGTTGTTTAGCATTTTTATTTTCAATACTGGCTATAATGAAAATTCCAAGTATGAATAGATTTTTTGTCTTCATTTATTAAATGTGTAGCTAATTCACATTGTTTGTTGGAAAATATAGTTTTTTATAATTATTTTTCTTGTTTTGTTAGTGTTGATTTATCTTTATCTCCTAAATTATCCTATAATACCATTCTATATCTCACTAAAAACTCATTATTAGACCAAGAACGGAGTTTCTAATGATTTTTAGGGTATTTAAAATAAGTAAACCTATGATCATTGGGTGCACTTGTCGTATCCTAAGGGAATAATTTCATAAAGTTTATAAAAATCAATTTTCAGCCCAAAAAAATTGATCTCTATTAACTTAATTAAAACTCTTTGGACCAAGGGAGTTCCATTTCATTTGAGAACTAGATATGTGAGTTATTATGAACAACACAAAAAAATAGGAAAATAGATTTTCGGCGATCTTGACAAACACCCATATCCCTGACACATTCCTTCCATTAATTGTTAAGAAAACTAGTTTTTTCATTTCTCCTGTTTTAAAAAGTAAACCATTCGAGAATTTAACGAGTTAATTATTCAACCATAGCAATAAACCTTAAAAAATCAAATGTTGACTTTAAATTCAGCAAACCTTCATATAATTAATGAAGATTCAAGAAACATAGCACATTAACTCTCCTTGTGGATCGACCCCATACTTACGCTATACTAGTAATAAGAGTGGGTAATTCATTTTGGGATGCTGAAATTAATACATAGGCCAAAACGACACCAAAATTATGGTGTCGTTACCAGGGAAGAAGTTAAATGGTGTTTTATTAAATTGAGTTTGTATTAATTAAGTGAAAATAAAAATTATAAATTTCCAAAAATTCTATTCTTAACCCCATTTTTGTTTTCATTTATTTTTGGTTTTCTTATTTTATGCTTGGTGTGTAGTTGGGTGTTGTGGAGAACCATAGTTGTATGAGCCACCACATTAGTCATTTTGAAAGTGTCAAGTTTGTGGAAACCCTTTTTTTACCCTGAAATTTAATGAACATAATCAAGGAGACATCAGTAACTTATGGGAGAACCCAACCAGAACACTCCCATAGAAAATTTAGAAGAGTAAGACCTAATTGTTGTTCAAGGAGTTGGATGGATATTTTCACACAATGGGAATCAAACCAAATATGTTTCCTCTGATGGTGATTTGAATAAGTACCCTCTGACCAATTTTATATAATATGTTACATGGAACCATCTGCAACTATTAGCTCAATTTATGACAGAATATGGCCAACAACAACCCCATCAATATCTTCTTCTAGAACTGATGTCATATATACCTCAAAATCAATGCCCCTATTTTGCATAAGTGCAGCAGTATATGCCTCCACCACCTCTAAAACAATTTTCATCATGAAGTACACTTATGGAGTATGGGTTGTCCTCTATTCATGGAGTGGATACGAGTATTTTCAGACCACTAGTGAAAGCCCTGCGTTTTGAGATAAGTCAGCTATTAGGAAGCTCTTTCGAAATATGGTGTAGTTCGAGCATTTACCAAGTGAAGACCTGAGTGCTCATATCTCCATTTTTTCGAGAAATATGCGACACAATCTGTTACCATACAGTGTCTGAGTATACCATTCAACTTTGATTATTTACCATCTCAATAAGTGATAAAAAAAAGGAAAAGTTAAAGGTTTCTCCTAATTGATCCATTATTTCTTGGGAGGCCTTCTCTCAGGATTTTTTTTCCAAGTATTCTCCTCCCCCGAAAATAGTGATTTTGTGGAATGAAATTCACAATTTTCAACAGCATGAGTCAAATATGTTGTATGAATCTTGGGAGCACTACAAGGAGATGTTGTGAAAACTTACTCATCATGGAATTATTTTCTGAATGGAAGTCCAAACCCTTTATTGGGGACTCACCACGAAAAAAAAATCAGTGGTGGATGTAACTTCTGGAGGAATGATCATGAGAAAATGTCAAAATTTTTGATATTCTAGAATACATGTAATCTAATAGAACTTAGTGGAATTCTGAGCAGGGAACTTAGAAAAGAGGTGTACATAATATTGATACCACTATGATTCCATCTCCCTAACTTGATTCTGTGTCAAAGAAAATCAATGCATGGAATCTAAAAACAATATCACAAGTTCAAGTAGTGAATCATCAAGAATGAAATTGATGTGTTGACAACCAAGTCATTGGTGAATGTCTGGGGTAAAGTTTTATCCCCTCAAAAAGTTATGTGGGTTATTATTCTCATAACCGAGGGCCAAACAAAAACCATCAATCCCAGAACGTGACATGGAATGATAATGTGAACTTGGGTTGGGGATAGTAACAATAACATCCTCATCCATGACCTCAGAATCCACCCATTTATAGTCAGCAGCAGTATCAAAATTCAAATCCAAGACAACAATAGGGGAATCAATATCAACAAGGATCCTATCAGAAGAAAGGGTATTCAAAACCTCATCTGATGCAACCTCCATGATAGACAAAACCATAGTAATCTATACAGGAACAACCTCAGTATGATCATCCATGAAATCTAAAATAAATGATGTCCATGTTCATTAAAATAGCTGAGACAAGATTTCATAATTAGGATGCATTCATTCAATTCCTTGAGAATCAGATTGGATAGCTCTCTAATCAACTTTCTTCAATACATCCAAGCCCATTACCAGGTAAAACTGAAATAACCCACATGAGGAAGCTAATGCGGTGACCTTGAGAAGTGGTAATGAGTTGCCACAACATATACCTACATAGAAATGGTAAGTTAAAACTAGAAACCAAAATAAATATACTCAATATGAGGATAAATAAGTTGAAGTTGTGTATCCCACCTCCTCACAAGAGTTGTCAAAAGGGAAGGATACTACACTTGATAAATGAAAAGAGGTGGTCAAACCCTATAAACCCAACTTAAAAATCCCCAAACGCATGAAGTAGAGGAAATTGGAACAAAAATTTATAATGTTTATGGATTTATTTAGGAAACTTCATATTAACATTCCTTTCACAGAAGAATTAACTCAAATTCCAACCCATAAAAAGTTAATGAATGATATCCTGTCAAATAAATGGAAGATAGAGGATTTGGGGACCATTCCTCTCAATAAAGAATGCTCTACAGTGGTTCAAAACACTATTCCTACAAAGATTCAAGATCTCTAAATTTTTACTACCCCATTCACAATTGGATCTTTTCAGTTTGGAAAATATCTTCTCGATTTGGGAAATAGTTTCAATCTGATCCCATTTGAAGTTTTTAAGAATCCGAGGTTGAACAATCTAAAACTGAATCATGTGGAATAATAACTAGTTTATCACTACATTAAGTATCCAAATGGGCTAATTGAGGATGTGATGGTCAAAGTGGTAAATTTGATTTTTCTTGATGATTTTATTATATTCGATATAGAGGAAGATACAGAGCACTGTTGATTTTGGTAAGAGCCTTTTGGGACACTGGAAAAGTGTTGATAGACATTCACCAAGATGAATTGATTTTCAGAGTAGGGGATGAAATGGAATCATACAACATCCTCAAATCTATCAAGCAATCATCATTAATATAGATCGAGGACTATTGTGCTTTAAATATATTTGAATATTATTTTGACTGAACAGATGGTGACATGGGATGTTTCACTACATATGATGAACTCGATTCAGCAAACATCCAACCCAAACATGAACCCGAATAACTGAATTTTATTAGAGGAAAAAGCTGTCATTATTGGAAGAGATCAGTGGTTATAGACATCCTTGATAGGGATGAGGTATAACCAATTATTCCTTCATTTTTTAAAGCATCATAGATTGAATTGAAACATCTCCCATCCTATTTAAAATATGGGTACTTGGGAGATAAGAACCTTATGTCGGTAATTCATAATGTGTTACTTACACAAGATTAAGATATCGCACATTTACACATTATAAGAATAATGAAACAATATATTGGTTGGAAGGTTGATAAAATTAGGAGAATCAGTTCAACCATCTACACACACAATGTCCTACTAGATGAAGCGGCCAATCCCTCTAGGAAACCGTGATGACGATTAAACCCAATAATGAAGGAAGTTGTGAAGAAATAGTTGATTGAGCTTTTGGATGTAGGTATTATTTACTAAATTTATGATATCACATGGGTGATTACCTTGAAAGTGGTTCCCAAAAAGGGGGGTATCACCATGATTTACAATAGAAATACCGATCTGATCCCAACTAGGACTGTCACAGGATGGAGAGATTGTGTGGATTACTGAAATCTCAATGATGCTACATAAAAGATCACTTCCCACTTCCGATCATGGATCAAATGTTGGAGTGCTTTGTGGGGAATTAATTCTATTACTTTTTAAATGGTTACTCATGGTATAACAATATCTTTATTATCCCTCAAAATATAGAGAAAAGTACCTTCACATGCCTATATGGAAAATTTTCATATCATCATATGTATTTTGGAATGTGTAATTATCCATCCACCTTCTAAAGGTGAATGTTGTATATCTTCAATGAAATGGGGGAACAAATTCTGGAAGATTTCATGCGTGATTTCTCAGTCTATGGAAATTCATTCAACACATGTTTCAAGAATTTTGAATTATTTTTTGAGTGGTGTGAGCACACAAATATTGTCTTGAAATGGGAGAAAACTCATTTTATGGTGCATAATGGAATTTTATTGGTCCCCTGGATCTCAGAGAAGGGAATTGAAGTACAACCCACAAATATTGACGTGATGTCACACCTACCCATTCCAACTTATGTCTGAGAAATATGAATCCTTCTTGGATATGCAGGATTTTATATATGGTTTTTGCATGATTTCTCAAAGATAGCCCAACTGTTGACCAGTCACTTTTAAAAGTATGATATCTTAGAATTTAATGAAACATGAGTTTCATCCTTTCAACTCTTGTAGTAGAGTTATCTTGAATATCTCATCATCATTTCTCCAAACTAGGATGAGAAATTTGAAATTATATATGATGCGAGTGACTGTGTTTTGGGAGGATTTCTTAAATAGGGGCTAGATCACATCTCCATGCCTATCTACTATATAAGACAAGAATTAAATGAAACCCAAATAAACTACAATACCATTGAGAAGGATATTTTGGAGGTATTTTTTCACTTGATAGATTCTGTTCATATCTAGTGATAACAAAAAAAAATTATATTGAAAATGCAGCACTCAAATACTTGTTGTATAAGAAGGATGCAAAGTCGTAGCTCATTCAGTGTGTGTTACTCCTCAAAGAGTTTGATTATGATATTTTTGACAAGAAAGGGAGTGAAAACTTAGTTGTTGATCATCTCTCTGACTAAGAAATATTTATTATATGAAAGGGAGTGAAAAATTAGTTCTTGATCATCTCTCCCACCAATAATTACCCAATTTGGAAAAAGAATATGACAGGGAAATCAAGTAAGACTTTTTATATAACCACTTTTTTTCAATAGTAGACACACCTCATCGGTGGTTTGCTGACATCTCCAATTATTTGGTTATGGGAGTACTCCACCTATATTTTCATTTCCAAAAAAGGAATTGATTTCAGTCATAAGTAGAGATATATTTTTTGGAATACCCGCTGCTCTTCCGCTCATGAGGAGATAGAGTAATTCATCATTGTGTCCCTAAGGATGAATTCAATGAAATTATTGATTTTTTTCACTCCTCACCGGCTAGGGGGGGTCACGAGTTGGACCACACTATCACTAAGATTCTTCAATATTTATTTTTCTGACCCATCATGCATAAGGATGCCCGAAACATTGTGGATCACTATGATAAATTCCAGTGGACTGGTAACATTGGGGGAATAGAAGATATGCCTCAAAACCCCATCCTTGAGTTTTAATTCCTCAACACATAGGGTATTGACATAATGGGGTCATTTCTCGCATCATATGGGAATACATACATTCTAGAATGTGTGTATTATGTGTCTAAATGGGTGGAAGTTGTTTCCATAATGTAAAGCATACCCAAGGTAATCGTTTCCTTTTATTAAAATAATGTTATAATCATGTTCAGTGTTCCCCTGGTTTTTATCAGTGATATGGGACACATTTTGATAATTATTTAATGAGGAATTTTATAATTATGTATGGGGTAAAGTATAACACAGGGAAACCTTACCATCCTCAATCCAGTGGCCAAGTAGGGGTCTCTAATCGAGAACATAAACAAATACTGGAAAGGACTTTGTGAGGATCAAAAAAATATTGTTCCACGAAGCTCGATGAATCCTTATGGGCATACCGAACAAATTTCAATACACCATTAGTCATGTCCCCATTTTGTTTGGTCTATAGAAAACCATATCACCTACCAGTGGAGCTTGACCGTAAATCATATTGGGTTTTGGAAGCTTTAAATTATGATTTAAAGGTCACTGAAGAGAATTGAAAATTTTAAATTTATGAGCATTATAAAATCTTATAAGATTCATATGAAAATGACATGTTTTACTAAGATAAGGAAAATTCGGTTCATGACCGCATGATTTCCTGAAAATCATTACAGCCTATAGATCATGTATTATTTTTTAACTCATGGTTAATATTGTTTCTAAGAATGTTTAGGTCTCAATGGTCGAGACCTTTCAAAGTGGTCAAATTATTCCACCATGGTGCAGTGGAAGTTGTTGGAGAATGCGGTCAATCATTTAAGGTCAACGGACATCATCTAAAACCTTATTTTCAAATGCAGGATATGGTGGGATGGTTTCCACCAAAAAAATTGAGTAATTAGAGGCCCATGTATATCAAAATTGAGACATTAAACATAGCACTGATCGAGAAGTAACTAAAATTTTTGAAAACTTTATCAAAATAATTGTTTATTTTGGTGTTCTTAGGGTTGCATGTTAGTGAAATTTTCATTTTTGTGGGTTTTAGTCATAGGATAACTACAAAGTGGTTGATATATTATTGAATTTAAATTATAATTTACTTAAATATTCTATGTAAATCTAAAATCATCTTTTAAAAATAATGGGGGGAAAGTGTTTTTGTTTTAAAGAGATTTATTTCATTCAAATGAGGGAACTTCTCAAATATTTCAAGACAAAGCCATACACATGGTTTGGGCATGGTCAAAAATAATGTGTGAACTAACTTTTCTCAATGGATACTCATTCTAGTGGATTATTTTAGGGGTCTCACACAGTTTTCTATCCATGAAAATACACTAGGAACCCATACAGGAAAAAAACTCCTTCCAGTATCACTTAGCCCAGTTGCCGAAGAGTTTAATAAACTATACACTAAAACCGTCTGGCCCTTTTAAATACCTGAAACTTTTTAAAACGTAAAAAAAGTCACCAATTCTAAAACCCTGAAAAAAATTTTGAGCTCACTCCCCAATGTGAACCGATCTTCCATCTCCCTCTCCTTCAACCTTTGGTCCTCGATCCTTCTTCCTTCCACTAGATCTTCAGCCAAGGTATGTTATCTTTTCTCCTATTCTTACTCTACTCCTTTCTCCCTTCTTCTTCTCATGTTCCTCTCTTTGGTTTGGGTTGAATGATTTTTCCTTATCCTCTTGTTCTATTTTCTTTTGATTTCCATTTTTTCTTCGATTCACCCATCTTCACCTACATTTTTCCCAAATCTTTCAGCACACACCTGCAAAACCATTATTATTTTTTCAAAAACCCTAAATTTCATACACTATTTTTTCCCAAATTTTTTATTTTCCAAAGGTTCTATAAGTTTATTATAATAAACCTTTAATTATATAGCTATTATTGTTTTCATGTTTTCAATTTATTTTATGTATACTCCACTACATGTAGGATTACCAATCCAAACCCCCATATCCTCATCCAGAAGAGCTTGTGCTTCTGGCTCCACCACCCCTCTTGGTCCCCACCAAATATTTATTGAAAAATAGAAGAAAAAATTTTATATATTGTTGGTCACATGTAATGTTAATACCCATCATTTCTTCTCCCAATAGAATCTTGAGGCTTTGGGCATTTTGGATGATCTAAAGTGACTAATTTCATAGGGGCACCTCACTATCACACTTGTTGTGCACCATCTCACTTTCAAGGAACTTATTTTGTAATTTTCAACAACCTTCCAGTGTTGTGACTGATATGTTGATGATAAGAAGTTATTATTGAGGGAGGGTGAAGGTGATGTAACATTACACTAAATGAACGATCACTTTAATTTACAATTATCCAAATTCATTACATTTATTGGTATTTATAATCAAATATATGTTCACAGTTCTGACTATGCTGAAGCATCCTGAGAATGGGATCCTATGGTAGCTAGAAATTTTTGGTCTACTATTTTCCATCCTTGAGGTTTTTATGTTCCACAGACTTTCAAGGTGTCCCACCTTTGGAACCCCATCCACCACCTATTACGTTGGATCGTCACCACATGTTTCATACCTTGGTCTAATAGCGAAGGCAGTGATATCCCCAAGTATTTGTTCATCTTGCACTCCATGGTTACAAGAACTCTAGTCAAACATTCCATCCACTTCACCCAATACCTTTAGAAAATATTCTCCAAGAAAAATGGGATATTTTTTATGGGTCTTTCATCACTCTCCTGACAGAGCACGTTGACATATATTTTGATGAGGATGCATTACTCGAGTTAAAATCAGCCCTTACTTTTGACCTCGAGATAGTTCATCACATGCGAGTGATTTCATATTATGGAAACCTTCAAAGTTCGCCATGTGGAAGGCTTAGTTGATCCCCAACCCACATCATCCCAACTCGTTGCCTCTCAATCACTCTTCTCCCCAAGACAAGGAGTATCAACCCCCAACTCCTCCCACCTCTCTTCCACCACCAACATACTCAACCTTTCCCACATACCCACCCATGGAGGGAACCACATATAGCCACCCAAATATCTTCTAAAAATGGAATAAATATTTATATTCTCTGTTCGATTGGAATCTTGAGGATACACGGAGGTAGGTGATGGGAATTAGCATGCAGGATCTCCCTGAACAAGATCATTACCATCCCTTGCCCAGATAACCTCCATACTATTTCATGTATGGTGATGTCTCTTTTCATCCAAATCCATCCTGGGATCCTCTCTTCCAGGCGGTCCATCAGCAGCACTCCCTACTGAAGTGATGGCCTCCAATCTAACCTGAGCAGATTCATCCTAGGCTGAAGTAGCATGTGCCCAGTTCTGTGATCCCTCTAACTTTTTTCCATCCACAGGATGACATCGATTATTGTATATTTTCTTTTTATTTTATTAAATGGTCTATCATGACTATTTTCAAACTTTTCTTATTTTATGGTTGTTACATTCTCTATCATACATGGTGTGATTTTATGCTTCTACTTCATTCCACTTGATACTATTATGATATTATTAAATCACTCTCTGAAGATTCCATGTCAAGAAAGTTGGTGGATCACTTTTTATGGCTTTAAGAAACTTTTCTACGAGCCAGGATCACTCACACTAACTATTGATGCCTCTTCGACCTTTATCCAATGGATTTTTAGTGTTCTAAATTCCATTTTTAATCCTTTCAATTGTTACTCCCTCCCATTTCATGTTATCTGACTTCCCACCCTTATCCACCTCATTGCATTCACAGGGGATCATGCTCAGTTATATGTGTGGGGGAGGGTTCCTGCATATGGCACCTCATTTGGTCATTGCATTAACATTACCTAAGATGACATGTTTTTCTTAGGTTTTTTCTAAAGGAATGTTATAGGTGGCACATGTGTATATTAACTAGATAAAAATGAATTTTGGAGAAATATGTTTGTAATTCATCATATTCATAGACTGATAAACTCATTTTTGATATGAATAAACATTTTAAGACTTTAGGAGAAAACTTTAGATATTAATTCATAAAACGTTTTTCTTAAAAATGAACATTGTGATTTAGTAGTTTAAATTATGGAACCCCTTAAAATGGTGATCAATATTTTAATAAAGGGAGGAGAAGTGTGAAAACTTTTGATATCATGTTAGTGGTTATTACGTGGTCTTAATTTCATGAACTCTTGTCTTACACCCAAAAATCATCATTACATGGAATGAAAAATTGGCCCAATTTTAATGAAAGTATCTCATACAAATGAAAATAATTCAAGATATGAAAAGGCATGCCCAAATTTTTTGATGACCTTTCATCAGTTTTCCAAATCTACAAGTCAATGAGTTTATGTTACCTATAGAAGTGATATCCCGCCATTTGGAGATGAAATATTCTATGCTTGACCAAAAAAAGTGTATTACAAGATGGAAATAGAATATGGAACATTC
The DNA here is from genome assembly GCA_963277665.1 of Viscum album. Lineage (NCBI taxonomy): Eukaryota > Viridiplantae > Streptophyta > Magnoliopsida > Santalales > Viscaceae > Viscum > Viscum album. Next base: position 1,981,562,472 of record OY728143.1, on the reverse strand, counting down.
TTTGAATGGAGAAGGAAAATTTTTGTTTTAAACAAAAATAAATTAGGAATGAATATTTGGATATTTTCAATTAGGCTTGCTTTGTTGGATAATTTCATATATTAGTGAGTCATGAAGAATTCCTGTAGGAATTTCAATAATAATTAATCCAAAATATATATTCGTTTAGTTGATCTAACCTATGAAAATTCTACATGTTTCTTTGGTAACTCCTTTGAGATGATTTTCTAGGTATTTTTTTAGTACATAAAATAGATCAAGTGTGGGGGGTTTGATTCACAGATGTGAAAAAGGAATTTCTATTCATTTAAGCATATTGAAATTGGTTTTTTGGATAAATTTTCTTGATTTTGTAGTCTAAAAATGTTTTTGATGGTATTTTGTTGTCAAAGTAAGGGATAAGAAGTATAAACACAAACAGGGAGATTCTTATGAAAATTAGAGGCATTTGGACCCTTTTTGCATTGCACATGCAAATGCTGGGTCACCCAAACTGAGCATCCCAACCCCTAAGACCAGGTGGAGCTTAGAGAACTAAGACAGAACCACCCACATGGCCTCCACACAGATTAACATACCTTTCGGACTCTTCATGAAACCATGTGAGGTGTGCAGGTTGGGATCTATTGGCTTACCACACAGTCTCCACATGGTTTCCAAACTATTTAGTCCAACCTAAATACCCATACACATCCATTTCAATGGACCGAACCTTGAGCATGGTTGTCACATGGTTTAACTTACTATGCACCTTAACAATTCGGAAATAAACAGGCTACCACCTTCCTTCTATCTGCCCCTCATACCCATCATTTGACTTGGTATTTAGACCCCTAACCACCCTATGATAGTGGGGGATGGCTAATTAATTCTCCTTAGACTCTTTTGAAAGGTAATAATCATTTGGAGGAGAAACATATTGGAAAAGGGTAGCTTGAAACCCATTCTAAGTAAAATTTTTAGGATATATCTTATGGTTTTATGGTGTTTTTATTATACATATTTGTTATAATGAACATTTTTGGAATTAAGATCATGTTTTAGTCCTTAATTCAATGTGTATCTAATTCCCTTTGTGATTTTTGGATGTGGAAAATGTAGGTGCGTTGATAATTATTTTTCTTATTGTTTTTGTATGGTACCATCTTCCTTCTATAAATTCCCCCGCAATCTCATTCTATATCTTGCTGGAAACTCCATATCAAACCTAAAACGAAGTTTCTAAGGATTTCTAGGGAATTTATGACAAGAATGCTCATGATAATTTGGTGCACTTGTCGTCTCCAAAGGGTCTAATTCATTAATTTTATAAAAATTAATTTTTAGACCAAGAAATTGATCTCTATTAACTTAATCATAACTCACCAGACCCAAGGAATTCTATTTTTTTTGAAACCTAGATATGCGAGTAATTATGAAAAACACAACACAATAGGAAAATCAACTCTCAGATATCTTCACAAACACCCATAGCCCCAAGGAATTCCTTCCATTAATCATTAAAAAATCATTTTTTGTGTTTTTATTTTTTTAAAAAGTAAACTTTACAAAACATTAAAGAGTTGGTTATTCAACCATCAGAATCAACCTTCAAAAGCCTCAAATATGGACTCTAAATTCATCAAACCTTTACTTAATTAATTACGATTCAAGAAACAAAGCACATTAACTCTCCATGTGGATAGAAATCATACATAGGATTTACTAGTAGTAAGAGTGGGTATTTCAATTTGGATTGCTGAATGTAATACTTTGGACACAACGACACCACAAATCCTAAGTGTATGACTTACTTGTAAAGGGGAATACCCATGTAGGTCATTACCCAGCTAACCTTGTCACCTCTTAAGTTCCTCCCTGAACCTTGTATTTGAATTTCTATGTTTTTTTATTTAAATGGAAAGTCATTAAGTTAAATCATTTGAATAAGAATGAAACGTGAAGGGTGGCATAACCAACCCATTTACTTAATGTTATGAGCGTACAATCATGTTACCTTGTTTCATTTAAATTTCATTGGTGATGTGTGATTCAAGGAATGATGATTCCAGGTGCGTTTGTTTATATTCCATTGATTATGAAAGTGCCTAATGAGTATTCCCTATTTTAGTAGCTTAAATTATGTCATAAACATTGATAATATTGTTAGCTTGAGATATTAAAATACTAATAATGACATGTTGTTGTTACATTATTGATTTTTTATTAAATGTTGAATGTCATGTTGATGGTTTGATTTATATCCTTTGGTTAGCTTGGTACCATGGGATATTTCCATGACCTTGACGGAATGATATTTTTAATTGAAGGATTTAAATTATAAATGAGTGACTTGTGATATGTTCCTTTCTTATAATGTTCCTGTCGACTTGGTTTACTTGACATGGGCTTGGAGAGAACGTGGGTTTTATATTAAGGACTCGTTGATGGGTTCATGTGCTAAATGAGTTATGAACGGACGTACCGGGGGTGATGTTTGGCTTACCAGGAAAGGGATTCATGGGTGGTTATTATAATCCTGAGTGATACTGGTTCCCTATGGGAGAAACCATGGATGGACCCATTGGAAATATGGCTACTCCATTCCTTGGGTGACACGCGGTCCCCTACATGAGATACCTAGGACGAGATCATAGTTATCGTGCCTCGAGTGATATTTGGAATGCCTTATGAGTAACCTTATATGGGATTGGTGGTATTGGTTTACATCAGATGTTCCTGTTGTGATACTAGGGATCCTTTTAGATCGAATTGGATGGGCACAGGACTCCGCCACTATATTTTATGGATTGATTGAATTGCATTGATTAATTTCCTTGGTTAATTTCTTATGCTATACTTGGTTATTCTATTTATATTAGAGCATGCACTTGTGACTTTTCTCTCTTGATTATTATCATACTTAATTGATGATATGAGAATTAGACCCCAAGACTAAACACAAGCTTGGTGGTGCACCTCCTTGGGTTTCCTTGTTTACTTTTGGTACTGGTGCACATATTTTACTTGCACAGGTACCTCTATTCATACATCTGGATTAGGATTAGGAATTTGATAGGGGACAAGCATCCATTTGGGAACCCAGACCAAGTTGTTATTATTTAATTTGATTATTTCTCTGAATTGATACATATTTTCACACTGATTTTTTTATTACATGATATGGATTATCCAAGACGTCGTGGGTTATGACCTAAAAAGATTTATATCACACACCATGTTCATGCATCATTTTCCACCATATCATATCTTCTTTATCATGGGTATTTGGAATCATTGCCTGTGTTGCGTTGTTTACATAGGAGCTAGGGAATACATGACTGGGATCATGCTGAGGATGCTAATGGAGTTTACCATTGTGGTTTTCTTTTATTTTTTTACATTGTACTGCTTGTACATTGTTGTAGCACCTAACATTGCATGCATCATTATATGGAATTGGCGTTAGCCATTTTTTATTTTATCCAGTTATATTATTCTCTTGTTGTTATCTATCTTCCATTTATTTTATTATTTACCTTGTTGATTTCTATTTATTATCTGATAAACCATTGTGTTACTATAACATGAGGGTGTAGTCTCCCCACTATTTCCTCTTTAGAACCTCATTGTTATTCGTCAGCCTCTGGCATATGAGGATGCACACCTAAGGCCATGTGACCCCCCGGTCTGGCCACCGTCTTATTGGTGAGTCGGGTAGGGATGCTACAAAGTTGTATCTGAGCTTATTTTTCCTTTATCTTACCATTTTGGGCAGGTATATTGGAGACTATGAATGCATCAATGCTTGGTAAATAGTTTTTATTGGGACTTATCACCCCACATATAGGAAATTATCAAGTGTCCAGGGCTGGGAATTGTTGTTCATGCTGTTTGTTATTATAGTTGATATGATTTCACCTTGAGTGAATGGTGTATTTTCCACTCCTGATGATTTATGAAATTTTATGGAATTGTTTCCCTTAGAATGGTACAAAAAGGATGATTCATTTCATGAATCATTATAGGAACATAGAAATTATCATTCCATGCATATACCAAGACTTGTAGTTTCATTATAGGCTTCTTTCTTATTTTGATTTTGTGACTTGAATGTTATTCCATGTTCTTATTTTAATTATCATGTTAGTTTATATTCCATGATTCCTAATCTATTTAGAAAGCTCCGCTTGTATATATTCCATGCTTTTATAATACTAATTATAATGAAATGATAGTTCGCTTTGAAATGTAAATGGTTTCATGGATTAAATATATGGATAGAGATTAAATGGGATCTGGTATTGAATTATAATGTGTATGGGTTACATATAATTGGGAAAAGGAATCCTGTGAATTCAAACCATCATAATAGGATGTTAAAGTTTCAATGTAAAGAGAAATTTTTTCCAATTAATGGGAGCTAAATTCCTAGTTATAAAGTCTGTTGGCACTTTACATATTGGTAGATGGAAACCCATATTACTAAAGCATTATATATGACCATGCTATGTTTTAAAATGGTAGAAATGTAAAGTTGTTTAAATTTAAATATGAAATTAATTGGTTAACTTTGAAATTCACAATTGGGCCCATATTGGTTAGTTGGGGAATTTTTCTTATGGGATGACTCATTTGGGTGTTTATAACTTCAATAACTAAGAAACTACTATTGGGATGGTTTTTGAAGAACCCATGTTGTCTTAGAGAGAACCATTGTATTTCACCTTGCCTGTTAAAAGGAATTTATATGATAAATTTCCTAATAAATATAGGATGTCAAATAAATGTTAAATGTATAAAAAAATTATTTAATGACACTTTCCATTTTTAATTTGATCTTATTGTTAATTCAAGTTCCTTGTGCCTTTATTTTAAAAAAATGGGTACTTGGTGTTTTTTTAAATATTTAAGTGTTTAAAGATTAAATGTCAAAAAATGTAAAGGGATTGGAGGTGGATCCTAGAGTGGTGTTTGTAGCTTAAACCTGTCTTCCATTGGAATTATTTTACTTTTAGCAATGGCCTCAATGATCGGATCTTAAGCCTATTGACTTTCGTAGGCAATTCCCTTTATGGTTTGATAATATCATATCTCATAAGGTGTTGTACCAGGGTAGGTAGAACTCTTAGTGTCTAAATTCTTTCTAATCTTGTGAGTTTCCCAACATTTGGTGTCGTTCGGTGTCATTGTCCCTTATAAGACTCTCAGTTTTTAAATGAAACCCTTGTTAGGATGGGGAGTTGTGGTGTCTTTGACCCTTGATACAAGTGTGTGCATCATGTATTTCTTGGGTTTTATATGGTTAGGCATACCATGGGAATTTTCAATTACTTTTTAGAAAATTTGACCCTTTATTTTCCATGGTTGTGGATGAACTAGCAAGCCATTGTCCAAGTGAAAGGTCATATGGGGCAGTACGACTCTGATCTAAATATATTACGTGGATTTCCAAATACATGAATTCATAGGTTGGAGAACCTACGTATAATATCAAGGATGTTTCATTTTCTTAGGAAATATTGGGGTAGTATGTGTTGGTTTACGCGGTACCATCGTGTGCTAAATTTTATAACAAACTCATTGAGTTCGGGGAAATATTTGAGCCTTGTGTTGTTGTATATGGTCTAGGTTCATCCCAAGAGTAGAGTGTCCTTATAATTAAATAAACAAGTGTATCCCAATTCTCGGGAGGACCTTTTCAAGACTCAAGTGTTTTGACATGTCGGACGGTTCAGTTTTTGTTCCCTTGTCTAATTCCTTAACGTTGTGACCATGGCTCCAAGGAGCATCATATGTGCACTTAAGGGGAATCCGGATTTAGCACACTCGTGAGTTGTTGTTCTACCTCTTCTTTGATGACTAATAAAATCCTAAGGTTGGTAGAATCATATTTTTTTTTAATGTGTAATCTTTGGTAGAAAGAGCACAACCTAAGACAACCATTGGAAAATGGCCATTTTTTCTTGAATTCAATTGAGTTTTGCAAGTTTTAATACCTGTTGGCTCTTACTTGGAAGAAATACATTGATGTTGTAGGTATTTTACGAAACCTTTGAGCAACACAATAGGATTTTGATGTACTTATATGGTTGAGTTTGATCAGTCATGGGAATTCCATGTGAGATAAAGGATAGTGATCAGTTAATGATGGTGCATCAGTATGTGAAACTGAGCTTATTTCAAAAGAAGTCAACCAATTGTTGTTTGAAAATTCTTATTTCTAGAAATTGGGTAAGATTGAATGGAAATCGGTATAATCCTCTATGTGTATTGCTCTAAGCGATAATCTTGTCCTATGTCTTGATGTCACCCTAGATACACTAAGAGAGTTTAAATCTGACACTATGTTAAAGCATTAAAGTAGTTGTGATTATTTGGGTGGTTCCTTTTTGGTTTTCCATGTTAAAGCTTGGTTTTTATCGAGGCATAGTGATTCTGAGTGAAACTTGGGTTCCCACTTAGGAACACCTAGTATGGGCTCTTGGGCACCAGTCTTCTTCTCCAGATGTGACCGCCATGGGAATATCGCTCAAGGATTAGTTAGTGTTCTAATGTGGGTGTATTAGCTTTGTACCAACATCTAACTTGAATACTAGAGTATGGAATACTTTAGATGGTTCCTTAGACTCTATATTGTTGAAAATGAGGTTGGTTACATGGACTCCATCTTGTTAAAACTGAGGTTATCCTGGACTTGTGTCAAGCATGAAGGTAGTGTTTAAAAAGGGTAACAATTCTAGTGGCCTGGGTATGGGTTACCCCCTTATGCATACCGAGGCATGATAGATTAAATAGTCCAGTGATGTTTTGACCAAGGAACATCACCATAATTAATCTTTGAGCTTTGTTTCACAACTATGTGATAAACACTATGTTCTTTGGAAGAAGGTGTTGGGGTTCTATTTGTAATTTGTTGTCCATCTAAGTCGAGCGTTGTGAAATGGTCAGTCGTAGGTGGCTTGACTCGTGTTTTCTCTTATTTAATGAACAAAGCTAGTGAAGAACCATTTTAACTCATGTATTCGAGTAGATATGAGTGAATTTTGTTTCTTCTAGGTCTTTTAATTTGAATATGGCTTGACCTTGATAAATGCGTTCGTGTAGCATTGACTGCTTGATCATCTCAGTATCATGACAGAAACATCATTAAAACACTTAAAAGCATTATTTGAATGTAAATTCCAATATTAGAGGTATCATGGCTTGGAATCATCTCTTTTCTAAATATAAAGACCTAAGTTGGGGAGAAATATTGTCCATATGTTCAAAGAGATGACAATGTGATCGTTTCTCTGGTTAAACGAGCTCAAGTAAGTTTCATCTCACTATTTCAATCGAAAATCAAGAATTAGATCGGGTTTAAATGGCTTAATCATTGTATTATTAAGAAGTTATTAAACGTGTATTGGGTTTTTGGAAACATAATGTGATCATTTAAACAGGACATCACATCCCTTGTAGGTCTGGTAATGTTTTCTTTGTTCTGGAAGGCTTCTCAGTTGTGAGAAGTTCTAAGGTGGGGAGGTTGTAACGACTTAGAATTTTTATCCAAATGAAAATCTAAAGGGGTTTTAATTTTTCATTTACCATATGGTTTTTTTTACAAACATATCTTCTAAACATAATTGTGATAGTTGAAACCCTTCAAAGTGAGGTTTTTAGACTTGGTTAAGGGCATGCGAGGTTCCTCGGGTGCCTCGACGAGTTTTGAGGGCGTTGGAATCCAAAAACTCAAAATGTGTGAGGTTTGAATAGGGTGCATGGTTTTTATGAAATAGTCTGACCCTCACAAATAAACCATGTAGTGATTTTGTCTTATGAAATTAAATTAATTAAATAAAAAATAAAAATAACAAAATAATGATTTAATAATAACATTATTGTTGTCTTTGTAATTATTATGATGATGAATATTATTATTATTAGTATTATTATTATTATATGGTTTTTTTAATTTATTATTTTAGGTTTTATTAACCCATGAGGGGTCCCCCCACTTTACCTCCAAGCGACAAATCCCCCCCCCCTTCCTATCCTGCAAATCACGATACCCCTCCCTTGGATCCTCCTTTATACTCTATTTTCCCACGTTTTTCATCAAATTTCTCTTTGATCATTTGAGGTAAGGTCTCTGGTTCCTTCTCCCCTTCCTTCACAGACAAATTTTGGTCACCCCTCTTATTTGGATAAAACCCTAGGGTTATGGTAAACCCGGGTTTTTGTGTTTCTTCTAGTTCTAGGGCATGTGAAAGGATTCTGAAGACTTCTTTATGTGTGTTTCGACATCCACTACTGAAGGTGAAGTGGATCAGTTCAATTCTCCTTGTCATTGTTAGTTCCATATTATTTTTTCTCCCATTTCCTTATCTTTCTATATTTTATTTAGGGTCTTTAAGTTTATTTCAGTTCCTCATAATTTTTGAAGAACGTATGGTGACTCCTTGAAGGCTTTCACTCATGTACATAAGTACGTGTGTGTATATATATATATCTTCCTCGTACATATTCACTCATGGAAGGGGGAATATGTACATTGTATTAAGGGGTTTTTGTCTATATATATATATATATTAATATTTTTCTGTGCATGTATGGAGTAGCTTCAAGTTAGAATGTCAAGTGCCAAAGTGTTTTGCTTGGCTTTGTCTTCCCTTTGAATTAGGATACCTTTCCATTCCATTTAAATTAAATTGTTCATTTATTGAATGCTTTATGCACTTTAGATACATTTAACAAATGTATCCTAATTTCTAGAATAAATGTCTAAATTATGATTAATGATTTGTTTGATAAAAAAATTCATATTTTTATAATAAAACACTTCCAATGGAGGTGTGCTATCTTTTGAACCCAAAAGTATTGATGATTGTTTATATTGTGCTTAGTTATGGTTTAAGGTTTTCATATGTCTTTATATTATTTCATGTTTTGTGGAAAGTTAGTATTTTCCCCCTTTTAATAATTTGAATATATTTTTCATGCACGATTAGTTTAGGAGGCATCTTTGGGACTTGGCCTTCATAATGTTCTAAAATGGTTATTTCCTCTTTAATATAAATGCTTAATAAACCAAGATACTCCTTAGGGATTGGTTTTACTTCTTAAATGAATTTTACCATGTAGTAAATTGTTAAATGTCTAATTAGAACAAAGAACCTCTTAAGTGTTTGATATACTTGTAAAGGGGATTACCCATGTAGTTGATTTCCCAACTGACCTTGGAAACTCTTAAGTGCCTCTGTGAACCTTGTAGATAAATTTCCATATTTTGTATATTTAAAAGTCATGTCATTAAATTAAATAATTTGAAGAGGAATGAAATGTGAAGGATGGAATGACGAACCCATTTTTTTAATGTTGTGCACAAACAATCTTGTTAGCATGTTTTATTTAAATTTTATTGGTGATGTGTGATTCTATGTATGATGATGCCATATGACATTGTTTATATTCCATTGCTTATACAAGTTCCTAATGCATATGAAATGATTTATTGGATTCTTTATATTCTAAAATTTTTTAATCTTGTTAGGTTGAGATTTTAAATTGATAATAATGACATGTAATTGTTACATGCTTACTTTTGTAATAAATTTCATAAACCTGGTTGATGGTTTTATTTGTATCCTTTGGCTAGCTTGGCAGCATGGGATCTTTCCATGCCCTTTATGGAATGAGATATTTAATTTGTGTCTTTCAGTTATAAATTCTTTCTTTTTGATACTATTCTTTCTTGTGATGTGCTTGGATACTTGGTTTACTCGATACGGGTCGGGAGAGAACATGTGTACGGTATTATGGACTCATGGATGAACTCACGTGTTCAATGGGTTAGGACCCGACACGCCAGGTGAAATGCTTTAGATTTCTTGGGGTGGGATTCCCATGTGGTTTTTATAATCCTGAGTGATATCAATTCCCTAGGGGAGCAACCGTGGATGGACCCATTGTAAATATGGAAACGCCATGCCTTGGGTGATACTCAGCCCCCTCTTTGAGATACCTAGGACGGGCTAAGAGTAACAATTCCTCAAGTGATACTTACGATCCTTTATGGGTTAGCTTGGATGGTCTCGGTGGTATTGGATTACACAATATATTCCCATTAGGATAATTGGGATACATTTTAGATCACCTTGGATGGGCATGAGACTCCACCACTAGATTCAAAGGATTGATTGAATTGCATCGATTAATTGCTTTAGTCCATTTCTTGTGTTATAATTGTTGATTCTATTTATATTAGAGCATTTACTTGTGACATTTATCACTTTATTATTCGTATAATTATGTGAAAACCTGGGAATTAGACACCAAGACTGAGAACAATCTTAGGGGTGCACCACCTTGAGTTTCCTTGTTTACTTTTGGAAGTGGTACACATATTCTGCTTGCATAGGTACCTCTATTTAGACTTCTAGCTTAGGTCGAAGCAAGTGATAGGGGAAGTGTGTCCATTTGGGGACGCAGACCAAGTTTTTATTATTTAATTTTTTTACTTCTCTTCATTGATACATATTAGAACACTTCTTATTTACTTACTTCACAAGATGAATTATCATATACACCATTGGTGTAAACCTATTGGGATTTATATCTCACAACATACTTGGGAACCATTTAGAACCTAAGTAGATATTCTTGCTTTTAATTCTTTAAAATCATTTATCATGTTGTGTTGTGTACATGGGAGTTATAGAGTATAGGACAAGGCTCATGCTTAGGATACCAATGGAGTTCACCATTGGGTTTTTCTTTTCTTTTTTTACAATGTATTACTTATACCTTATTGTAACACCTCACATTAAATGCATCATTATATGGAATTAGTGTTAGAAATTTTTTTCTTTTACTCTATTATATTATCCTTATTCTATTATATGTCTTCCATTTATCATAATGCTTCTAATGTTACTTGCTATTTATTATCCAATCAACCATTTTTCTACTCTGACATGAGGGTATAGTCTCCCCGTTATCACCTCTTTAGACCCTCACTCCAATTCAGAAGCCTCTAGCATATGAAGAGGTGTGTCTGAGGTCTTGTGACCCAATGGTATGGGTATTATCTTAGTGGTGAGATGGGTCAAGACATTACAGTATCCTATCATATGGATTTTTCACTACCAACTCAACATCTAATCATTATAGTTATAATGTGTTACCTATATAAAATTATTTAGAAATAAAAGAGTTGGTTAAACCTAAATCAAATAAAACATTTTCATTTTTAGAGTGGATTATAAGTGTATATTTCACTACATCACTAGGAAATTCCACTTCGGCTGTAGTAATTGTATAAAATTATCCTTCTTCCCTTGTCATATGATATGGTATGTTCCATTAATGGTTTGTGAATTGGTTAGTATAATGTCTCATCACCTTATTGTTAAATCACTATACTTTGATGGCTTCTCTCATACACTTGTATTCCTGAGCATGATGAGATTGTTTCCACACTTGTAGAAAACTCGTTTTACTTTTAAGTAAGTATCGTGGTTTTTCCTACCACAAGTATCACATGTTGGAAAATCCCCTATTTCTTCTTCTATTTATCCCTTTTTTGCTCATCCATTATCTTATTCTCTTACTTTACTTTGAATTAAAAAGACTAGGATAATTATTTTTCTATTTTGATAGAATGTGATATTATATCCTCATCTTATGAGAATCTTTTGAAGGCTAATAACTATCGAATTATTGTCTTTATACCATAAAATAAATGTTCAATATTACTATTTCGATTACATATATAATCCATACCATTCCTTGATAACCATGTAATGTTCACTTTATACAGAGCATCATTTTACTCTTACTTTTGTATTAGAGTATGGAACTGTCTCTCTATATCTTCTCATTGTTTAAGAGGAAAATATTTTTTTAAGTAAAAATATAATAAAATATTTCTGATCAGGTGTCACTATTTTCTCTACATCCATACTATATTGAATCAATGAACATTATTAAACTGTATCCCTCATGAGAGGATAAATTTCCATAACAACCTTCTATTATTCATTACTTCCCAAAGTGAGAAAAATATTTTCTAAGTAAATTATCCATTTCTTATATACAAAGGTATTTGTGGTTCTATTGAATGATGGAGGATATTATAGTATGAAATGATCTATAATTGTTACACCGCATTATAGGTTAGCATACTATCATATATAAAAAAGGTTGTTTTTCATAAATTGAGTTAGTTTCCACAATATTGTTATAATTTTCTCAATTACATCTCTAAATATAATATCATTATCTTTCTAGAAGGTAAATCTTGATATAGATTACAGACATTGATACACTTTTCATTCCTTTCACAATGTATCATTTTTAATCAATTAAATATACAAGATCAGATCATAACATTATGAATCATAATATACAATTTTAAAACTAGTGAGACACATAAATTTAAAATTTATTCATAACTAATTCCATAATCATAATCTTTGATTTTTTGGGAACATTATCAAATCATAATAATATTTTCAAATATTTCACAATATTTTGTAAATAAAATTTGAATTAACCTAAGAATATCACCTACGAGTATCAAACCTAGTACACAATATGGTCCCATTAACCTTGCACTAGAATGATATTTGAGATATACTCTACCAACTTTGTATAGTTTTCCCCCTAGATGAATCTATGTAAAAAACTACATCCACTTATAGTGTCTAAATTGGGATGTATCACTGAGAAAAACACATAATCTCTACCTCACTGAAAAAAAAATTATGATTTTATTCTTCAATTATACATATTCTAAATGTCTTTATTAAGGTTAGGTTCCTGAATATTTTTTTCATAAATCTAGTTACCAGTGTTTCTACTAAACCAGCCTCTCATACCAACTGTAAATACCGTTACCATAATGGTCTAGAGTCAGTGGTTAGTTTATTACATTAGTACTATATAAAATTTATTAAATACCAAAGGACCAAATAGTTTAGTAGTCTTAGTGAACTTGATACATAATTTAATCTCACATTATATTTTAAAACATAAAATACAAAATATTATTTTATTTTATAAAATCAATATTATCTCTAGAATATCCTTGAATATCATTCATAGTTTTCATCCTATGATCCTAAGGAAATGAAAACAAAAGAAAGGGGGAGATATAAAATGATCAGTAAGGGAATGTGTATAGTGGAAGCTATCACAGAATCAAAAAGGTATGAATAATACAAAAGGAATAAATTATGATCCAATAACTCCATAAAAATAATCTCATTATCTTACAAATTATTGATGGATGACAAAAAAATTTGAATAATTACATGGTCATCAAGAATTTATTTCATTAAAATTGAATGCATAATGTTAGGCATCTTAAACTTTCGATCATGGCCTCATTCCAAGACATCTTACATAAATGGGTAAGGCCTCAGAAAATTACCCAAACTGTTTTTTCTCATGAAACCTACCAATTTATCGAGGGGATGCATAATTTTGGGCCCCACCCATCACTTTATAAGTCTAATGCATTCATTATATTAATAAAAAATAAAACTTATTCAACATGCCTTAAAATTAAATAACTATCAGTATTAGAAGACCTAGCCTATTAAATGTCAATAATTTCTCCATTAAAACTATTCATAAAGCATCTGAAGGAATTTTTTGGAAGGTATCATTAGAATATATCCTTAAGAAACCATAATATTTAGAAAATTATGTTGACGTAGATGGAAATACTTTACAAAGATCTCTCGTTAATTTCATGAGAAAAATACTCTTTTCATTGAAAAATAATTTATTATAAATAAAATAATTTATAGAATATTTGTAAAAATATATTTTGGAAAGAACCATGGGAACCTATAAAATAATAATAAAATAAAATATTAGTTGTGATGGTGTAAAAAATCATGTGGTGAAGGTTAAAATAAATATTCCATTTACACGTTCGGTAAAATTGCATATTTTTGGAAAACGAAAACAAGGTTCCTTTTAAAAAATTTATAAAACATCAGACATGGGAGAAAATAACATTAATAAATCATTTCATAGCATTTAAAACATTATTGAAAACATTTTTAGGAATATATAGATATATAATAAGATATTCCTGACTGAAAGAAAAACATAGTCAGTTTTCCTCAAAAATGTTATATTTTAATTTTATGTAATTAGAGAGAAAAAATTGAAATTATAGTATGTAATTTCTAGAAATAATTAGATGATAATAAAATATATTTATTTTAATATAGATATTATATATAATTCGACCAATGGAAATGTAAACATAAACAATCCCGAATAATGATGAGATTGTTAAATAAAACATTACCTCAGGTATGACTTTCTTCATATGTGATATTAATCTCCTGTATAATAAATTTTAATTTTATATAATTAAAAATTAGAAAAATATACATATTTATAACATCATATATGATCTAATTATAAAATTTCAATACTCATTTATTAACCATTATTTATTAAAATCTTCTTTTCTAAGTGTTAACTGTCTCATTTTTTATATATATTTCAGTTTTGGTAGTTTTGGTAATTAAATATTGATAATGGTTAAATAATATATAGGATGTTATTAATTATATAAATATAATATATATTTAATATATATGTATATATATTTAGAATCATCCAAAAAATGAAGATATAGAAAAATGATTTACATCATTCATCGAGAATGTTAGTCATACATATGCATGAACACTCTTTTCCTTTTACAATGAAAAGAAGGATATTATTAAATAACCTTAAAATATATCATAAATAACATATATATACCTTAAATATATCCTAATTACCATCCAAGTAAAATAGAAATGAAAAATTAATCACATCTATTTGTGGTGGTGATAGTCCACACGTATGTACAAGTGGTGTTGTCGTCTTCCAATAGATGAGAATGTAAGAAGGTAGATATGATAGAATAATTATAGAAGATTAATAATTTCATAATTATCATATATAAAAGTTCAACCCATAATAATAATAATAATCCATGAAATTTTGTGATGGAAAATTAATTGTTTCGTTGCATAGAGGTGGTAGTCTACACATACACATGAGCGATACTTTCACTTCCCACTCGATGGAAAATAGGGTGAATAATGGTGGTTTCATAATAATAATAATAACATTTTAGTATATTTAAGATACTAAAGTAATAATTTTATTATTAATAACACATATTCATAGGAGTTAGAATAAGAAATAAATTGAAGGAGGTCAGGTGCGATGATTACCTCTTCTTCAGTAGACCTCTTTTAGATTCCATTTAAGAACTCTTGGAATGGTCTTTCAAGAAGAAAAAAACCTATAATACATGTATAGGGATGTCTATAAGAGAACTAGATAATTTTTAGTTGATATATATGGCTCAAAATGGTTTAGAGAATATATAATAGGGGTGTCTATTTATAGGTGTGGGAGAGGACACACATGGAATTTATAAAAAGACTAAAATATAACAATGTCATAATCAATTAAAAGTATAAAAAGGAAAATAAATTGAATTTGAGATATTATTTGGATTAAATATGGAAATAAAATATGATTTAGTAAATTTGAACGTGCAAACATACACTTATATCTTACTTTAATCCCCCCCCCCCAGTAAAATTGTTTTAACCACAACTCTATTGATAAATTTCTAGGATTTTTACTATTCGTTATGAACAAAAATGAAAGTATCCAAATTAAAAAATTTGAAAATTCTGAATAAAAATATATAATCCATTGTATCAAATTTAATTTATGAAATTGGTAGAATTTAATTTAAAATTAATCCCGTAAAATGAGATGAAAAATAGTTTTTTGAAATAATGGTTTTTTAAGTGTAAAAAGGTTTTTATCACAAAATACTACATTAAATAAATTAAAATTGCCTTAATTAGGTTATTAAAAATATTAAATAAATAATTTTACATTTAAACCTATTTTAAATAAAATTTAACTTTTTAAATGCTTGAAATGAAAAAATAGTTTTCAATAAAAATTAGTATTTTTCATTATTCATCGAAAAATCAATCTTTCAGAAAATTTTAAAAAATTAAATAAATATAATTTTAAAATTATTATTTCAAAAATGAATTTCATTTTTATAAATACAATTTTCAAGAAAGTTATAAATTAATTACAATATTTTCTCAAAAAAATAAATACCACCCATTTTTAAGGAAAATGTATTTTTACAGCATATAATGAATCTACTAGAAATTAATAAATTTTAATTAAATAAATCCTTTATATTTTTCATAATTTGTTTATTCTTATTCATACCTAAAATTTAATAGTTATGTTATAATATTCACATTTTAATAGTATGATGTAGTTCACTTTAAGTTTGGTTTTTATTATTAAACAAGTTATTGAAGACTTAAAAATTATTTAAAGATAAATATATCATAAAATTGTTTGGTGTTACAATTTCAGAATGATCCCCTATCTCTAAATGAAAATCCCTCCCCGAGATTGAAAATTTAATTCCACACAACCCACACCATGTCGCAACACCCCCTATTTGCGGTATGATCTATCTTCGATAAAAAATTTCTACATTAAGGCCATCCTAAACCTACTCTAATGCTCACATAATCATCCAATACATCCCTAATAAATTTAGAAACATATTAAAACACATCAAAAATATGTTTCATCACATGTATTGTATAACCAATGTCAATGATAAAATTTAGTATTGTGCCAAAGCATTTCTCCATTTTTTTATTAATATTCCTTTGAAATTTTCAATTCCCACCAAACAATTATGACGTCGAGGTATGATTTTACAAGTTTTGTTTATATGTTTTCACATGTATAAATTTCAAATAAACTATTTCAATATTTTTCATTGTTTCATTGGTTCTTTATTCAACTATTTCATTAGGGTATTTATAATTATTATTCCATCATATAAATTTTTCAATGATAACTTTTCTCAATTGACACACATGTTAATGATTAATTTTTTATAATTAAGAATACTTATTTAAATAATGTTAAAAATAAAAAGCTTCCATCAGAGTCTAAAATTCATTAAAATATGATATTTTAGATACCTCATGAGTTGTTTCCTGAGAAGAAAATTATGTCGATGAACACTACAACAAGCATGGAAATTAAGTCAAAGATTTAATTTGTTTTTTATTTTATTTGGTATTTGAGTTTTTTTACATTTATCAATCCATTATTTTCCTTGAAGGTAGTAATCATCATTAAAAAATTAATATATATATATATATATGTTGGTTTCTTTATAACTAACTTAAAAAAGTCACATTTGATGTCGGTTTTTTATAACTAACATTAAAAGTGGTTTTAAATATAGGTTATAGAAAAATCAATGTTGAATGTTACTTTTTAAATCGTTTATACAATAAATGATGTGAAAAAGTCATTAAAATAATAATTTTAATGTCTTATATAATAACTAACATTAAAATATATTTTTTACATTACTTAAAATATTATCACACAAAAATCTAACATTAAAAACATGAAAAATCTGATGTAAAACCCTATTTTTTTACTATTATTCAATCAAAAAATAGTATATAATAATTTTTGAGTTAGATAATATGTTGACAAATCATTTTCTAGGACGTATTGATAAAAAATATAAAGGGTTATATTGTTGAACCTGCTTTTTGTTTATGTTGTGTTTGATATCTGTAAGGATAAAAGGAATCAAGGGAAGTTATATTCTTATAATATTTGGATAAAGTGTTTGGAGGTTCCCAAGTATGGGGGAGCGGCCACCGTTATACATTGATAGAGCTCGGTATCATACCTTCTTTATAATTTCTAACCCTGACTTTATCCCTTCCTTCCCTAAGATCTCTCTTATCCTTAAAGTCCTAGATTTGTCAAATGTATTCCCGTAACTTATGCTATTTTCCTCGGAGTTCATTTATGCCACTTCAATTCTAAATCTAACTCTGATATATCGCTTTAAATAGTGTCTCCCATTGGTGAATTCTTTTGATAGGTTTATTTTTTTCATCTTAGGGATTATAGTAATGTACAACCATAGGTCTTATTGACAACAATAATATCATGATTTACTTCACTTTTGAGGATAACTTGGTCAAAGACTGGGCCAGATCCCCCCACATCTTCAAAGATTCCCATTTCTTCCAATTTTGGTTGACTTATGATTTCTATACGAAATGTGAACCCCCGACCACGATGATTTGGGTATGGTTTCCCGAACTCCCTATCCCTTTTCAAAATCATTCAATTATTCGGGTGTTAGTGATTCTTTTTTATCAGTATTTATGTTCCAACAGCATAACAAGATCTGTTTTCCACCTTATTTCTTAGAGAAATTGTGTTGAGGTTGATGTCTCAATATGTCTGACAGAGTATGTTTGGATAATTTTTGGGGAATATTTACTCTACATGTAACACCCCAGGTAAATAAAGAATATGACATTTACATATTTATCCATATTTGTGAATAAAATATTGATATGAATTTAAGGGGGACGCTATGCTCGATGGCGTACCCAACACGCAACAACGAGTTTCTTGGGAATCTTACGTTGCACTCTAATAATAAAATAATATTATTTTAAATGGTAGTTATAATGTAGCCGTTGTAATGGAGGGAATGGATAGAAATAACTAAAATATGATTATATATGTTTTTAAATGTTTTTACATTTATCCAATAAAGGATAGAGGCTTAAAATACGGAAAGAATTCAATTTTAGGCGCATATGCCCTAGTTTTCACTAAAGGTTCACTTATCACCTTTTGATGTTGAACCATCATTAAATATAGTTTTGTTCACTCTTAAACATTCTTTTGGACCAAATAAAACTCTTATTAAGAATCGGGACATCAAAATTTACTTTGTAAATTTTTGGTATCTTTCCGATAAAGTTCATTTTTTTAATGAATAGTGTAAAATGTTGTATTTTAATTCAAAACCTCTTTTTAATCTAATTTATTTATATGATTAGATTATCTTCTGAATTGGTTTTAAAGTGAAATTAGAATATATTTTTACCATTAAATCCAATAGTGGTCGTTGGAATTAATTTAACTTTGAAATGAGACTTAAACCAGTGTCAATCTTTTGATACTTATTGTTTCATAAAAACACGCTATTTGCTCTGACAACGGGAATTAATTATTAAATTAATTAATCTTACTTATATGTTTTGAATTTTGTAAAATAGACTTCATTTTTTAATTCGGAATATCAAATATAGATTATGGTGAATTTTTGGGATTTTTCTGAAAAACTTCAATTTTTGATGAATAGTGAAACCACTAAGTGGTACTTATAAAAACTGATTTTTCCGTTTAAATGAAATTTTTCCATATTTGTGTTTTGAATTTCAAAAATCCGACATACATGGTTGTCATTAAGAAGTAAAATTTGGTTCAATGGGATAAAAATAATTTTTTGGTGAATAGTAACTTATTAAGTTTTTAATCGCGATTAGTGGTAATTAGTGCAGTTTAAGGTAAAAATAATGCTTTAATAAAATAAGATGACCTTGACACATGTCCTACCCTCATTGGTTGTGTCATGGCAGACCAAGACAAGCCATGGGTCAACTTGAGGACCCCATGGAGCTACTTTGGTTGGGAAATGACATAAATAACTTTTTATTTAATGTAAAAGTAAAAATGACACAAACATCATATGTTTTACGAAAACAATTTTTACATGGGGTTATAAAGATCAGATTTTTAATTATAAATAGTCATTGGAAAACTAAAAAGATTTCCTACATCACAGTATTTTGTTTTATAATTTTTAGACAAAAAATAAATTAAATTATTTATGACATCATGATGATGCAGCGATGACCTCATTATTTAACGATTTAAATAAAATGGAAAGATAATGTAAAATCTATGAACTACACATGTCCAAAACTTATTGGATGTGTGGATTTAGAACGCTTAACACCTTATCCACGAATTATATCAATGTGGGACCTTTTGAAACCGAAACACATTTTCAAATAAAGTAATATTTCTTACTTTCCAAAATTGCCCCTCCTCTCCTCTTATAAAAGGCCCCCACCTCTACCTCATTTCACACACTCCTCAAGCCTTTGGCTCGGCCAACCCCTGCCCATTTACTCTCTCCAAATCCCTCTCCTAATCCTAGAGGATTCCCTTTGGGTATAATCCTTTCAAAGGAAGCCTTTAGGCTCAAATCAAAAGGAGTTACACTTTTAAAGGTAATTCATTCCCTCATGTTCATTTGTTTTATTTTGCTTCTCCAACCTCCTAAACTCTTTTTATTAACTTCTTTTGTAACAACACCAGTATCTTTAATATACTAGGATGTTGTTATAAGATTTATTCGAGCTACACTCTCACACAACTACATCAAATGGTTAAATAACATACGGTTTCCGTGGATGGCGAAATTCTGCCTCCCGAAATGATGATTGTTCAATACTCATTTAACACCTTCAAAGGTGGCCATTATGATGTAACTATTTTTATATATGATATAAAATATGTTTATGTTTTCCTTAATCTTCTGTTTTTTTCATTTTGAGCATACCTTTATGGTTTCCATTATGGGTACAAGCGATATCTTCATTTAAGGAAGTGCGGACTACCGCCCCCTCAAAGTGATTTGATTCGTTAAATACCATATGTGGGACGTATAAAGGATGGAACTATGATATTATATATGATATTATACTGGAATTATAATATACCTTTATATCATTATTATTCCATTCTAAAAACTACGAAATAGAAATGAAAGTAGCGTTCATGCGTACGTACGGCTTACCGTCTCCATGAACGGTGCATTTCATTTATTACCTCTAAATGATTATGTAATGTTATAAATGCATGAATTTACTGGATATATATGACATATATTATATCTATATCATGAATACAATTCTTTATATAATAAACATTTGGACACACAAACAACATGTAATTGTAAGAAGTCAACTTTCGACTTAAGAACCAAATATCAGCAAAACAAATATTATTAACTTAAATGGTTACATAATGTTTATGACATGGTAATAAGTGATATAAAAGGAATAATGAACTTGAAAAAGGTTCTTAAGGAAGTAGAAATTAACTCAAGTTTATTATTCAGGAGATTAAAGAACGATCGAGTCAAGTCGGACCCGAGGTAAGGGATCCTACTCCTCTCTTTCTTTTTAAGTACACACTTTTATGACATTCCTTTTAAAGCTCATCTTTCTTGTTATTGGAATGATATTTTATATTACACTCACTGTAATTTTTATGTTCATGTGATGAGAGACCATATTCTCTCTCATCAATCCATTTTGGATGTTTTGAGTGGCACCGTTAGGCTGTCGAATTTTCGTAAGAGATCTAACCTCTCTCTTTCTTTTTAAGTACTCTCATTTATGTCACTTCTTTTAAGCTCCTCTTTGTAATGTTGGGGATGTTCTTTTATATTCCTATTGATGTACATTTTATTTTAATGTTATGAGATACCCTATTTTATCTCATCAATCCATATTCGGAAGTTTTATGTGGCGTCGTTAGGCTGCCGAGTTTTCGTAAGGGATTTTTCATCTCACTTTTATTCCCGTGAGATTTATGCTACATTTGCCACAAATTCCATTGAGTGGTGTATGTACTTCCCATTATTCTACTCTTTGTGTAATATAATTTAGTTTATGAGTATTTACATCAATGATCTATTGTCCTTCTTTCATGGGGTGTATGTTTTGAAAGATACCCAAGTCGGTAAGGGAACCTTTCACCCTCCTCTTTTTTAAAAGACTTCTTTTGTTGGGTCTTTTAATTTACATATTGTTATGTTGGGATATGTTCTCATATATCCTTATTGATGTAAATTTTATGTCCAAGTGATGAGATACACTTTTTATCTCTCATAAACTCATTTTTGATGTGACGCCGTTAGGCTGTCAAGGGAACTTCTTAACCCAATTTCGATTTCTTTGGGTTCAACATGTAGTTATTGAATATGTCATACTTTGAATATGTGTGAATGACCTTTTATTGTTTTACACTTAATATACACTTATATTGGGTGTATTTATATATGTCACACATAATTTTGAGATTGATTTATCCTTAATTTAAGGATACCTTCTTTATAAGGGATTTCATCACATTTGACATCTCTATTGAACTTCATTGTTGTTATGCACCAATTCACTCTTATATAGTGTATATACTGTCCTTTAGAATATTATATCATGAATCCATTTATTCTCATGATATTATAAAGTTCTGATTAAATTCTATTCCTCAATTATTGTATTCAAGTGTCTCTAATTTTGGTAAAAACCCTTTAACCAAAATATCGCTTTAAATGTTTAAATGATTTGTTCTTATTAATATCCATGTTTTCAAAATGGTTTTAAGGATTTATTTATAAGGATATTAATGGTTTAAATTGTTAAAATCTTCAAGGTGGTATGGGACTTCGTCTCAATCTCCTTTCATTGAGGCATATTTTTTTTTATACACAACCTTCTTTTATACGGTGTATAAACCCCTTTGAATTTTACGTTTATCCAAAAGGAATATTTTTTATACGAATCATTTTACTAAATTACAAAAGGAAATGTTTTTGTCATACATATGCGGCAACAACGACTTCTCCGCCGTCGTGACCGTTATTTGAGTTTCGGCTTCCTCTACAAGCCATACCTTCTTTTTAAAAGAAAAATAAATACCATGTTTTACTTTTCTTTTATTTTGGTATCGAAAATGGTTTTCATAATGTTTTTATATCAATGTGTTTTATTGATATCTTGTGATTGAATGGTGGGAACGTTATGTTTCCTTTATGCATGTTTTATGTGATATGATTATGTTGAGGTTCTTGGGCATTATTATGAAAACGGGTGGTTCTGTGATAAACTAAGGGCGGGTGAGCCCGATATAGCTCTCCAATGCATTGGGTAACGCGAAGGAGTGAAACGTTAAGGTTTCTCCGAAGAGATTTAGGGAATATACTGTGATGGGTATTCCAAACGTAACCAAGAGGGTTACTCCCTATGTAAGAATGTTATGAATGCCTCAAGTTACCCTTATGTCTTATGATTTCTATGATTTTTTCATGATTTTATGAGGTATGTTAAAGTGCCAATGTTTTATGGGTAAAGTATGATTTCACTCTTATGTATATATGTACCCATGTTTCCTTTCCATGTTTTTATATCCCTTACTGAGCTTTTTATGCTCATCCCAAGTTTTTTTGAAATTTTTTTCACAGGTCAAGGGAAAGGTACATGATATGATGATAGTGTCAAGGAAGTGTCAAGAAAGAATCCATGTTTATTTTAAATATGTTTCCATTGATGGGAATGAAGAATACTATCTTTATGTAAGCACTTTGTTTTAATGTGGGTTATAATGCATGTTTTAAGATCTAATTCTCTAAAACTCTAAACCTGAAAATATCCTCAACGTGTAATCTTGTGATAACTCAAGATTAAGTAAGGTTTAAGGCTGGGGCCTTATAGTTGGTATCAAAGGTCGGTTTAGATAACTTTAGAGGTTAGGGTATTCTTTAAGCATAAGTGACATTACCATAATGGTTAGGATTTCAGAAAGAGTCCTAATTTTCGATAAAGTGAATGAGTAAGTATATCTTAGTGTTTACCTTACTCATTAGTACATGATGGTTTTGTTGATATACTCACACTGAACTTTTTGGTTTTAGTAAATGGCTGGATCTAGCAGGCACCAAAGTGACAATGGGTTTGAAGGAAACTGGGGTGGTTCTCTGATTAAGATACTGGATGAGATGGGGTATTCAATGAGGAATCTCATAGTTGTTCTAAACCAACTATCAAGGAGTCATGATCAATCACTTCAACCTTGGTGAGTTCTCTAATGCATCATGTACGAGATGGCCAACTCGATGTGGAAATTCAGGTAATAATTATTAAGGTAACCATTAGGGTTTATATGATCCTTACTTTTGAGGTAATTATGGGTTATTATATGATATGATGGAAAATGAAGGGAATGAGATAAACTTGAGGTTAAAATATGTTATGATTATTCTTGAAGATTTTATCTCATTTTGGGGAATGTTTTAAGAATTATATAGTTTTTGAAAAAGGACAACACGCAGACCGTGTGACATCCCGTCGCGTCGGACAAAGCTGCGGGAATCGAACCCGCAACCAAAGTGTGACTGGTATTTATCTCCTACCACTGGACTACGTGAAGTCTCTGGTTATTTTGACCAATTCTTTCTAGTTATATGATTTTATGAATTAAGAGTAAGTTGATTTTGGGTTATTTATGAAAATGATTAACCTATCATGGAGGATATGTGATTAGGTTAATTACTTTTCAATACGAGACTTTAGGAGCAACTGATGTTGTTTGGAGATAAATGTTACGATTTAACATGGAAGACTATGTGACTAAATCCTTCAAATATTTGTTTTTCAATCTTAGTTTGGTTTACTTTGAATAATTTTATGGACAAATTGATTATAGAATGGTCCTCGTTGAACTTTGGGTTTTGTTGGACAAATTTTGGAGGTTAAGAATAGATTTTCTTTTTATAAAGGGTTATCCTTTTCTGGATTATCTGATCTTGTAATAACCTTTTTGGTTTTGGTTAAAGTCTAAAGACATGGGAAGTATATAGTTCTATTTTGTCGATTAGGTGATTCTCTAGAAGTTGATTATAGTACTCTTAATGTGAAAAAGTCTTCCTAAATACTCGTCTTTTGGAGAAAATATGAGTTTTTGTATGGAATCTAATAAAAGTTGAAAGTCAATATGATAAGTGATTATGTTTCCTTATGAATAAATTCCTCAATAAAAAGTAACTTAAAACAAAAATGTTGTCTATTAACTTTTCCAACTGGGGAATCGAATACCGTTTATCCCATCACAAGTTTGTGATTTTCTCGTGGTTAACTTTTTCCTAAACATGTTTTCTATCACTCTCCATCAGAACATGACCCTTTGTTTTTTCCTCCATGTCCATATTTTCATACTTGGAATCCTAGTATGGGTTAACTCGGGTGACCTTTGCAATTATCTTTCTTTATTTTAAAGTGTTTGTTTTACCGACTTTTGTTCCGATGTGGGACTTTCAAGGATGTTTCCAAGCTCAATTTTAAAAATTGCGAGGACGCAATTCCCAAAAGGGGGGAAGGATGTAACACCCCAGGTAAATAAAGAATATTAAATTTTCATATTTATCTATATTTGTGAATAAAATATTGATATGAATTTAAGGGGGACGCTATGCTCGATGGCGTACCCAACACGCAACAACGAGTTTCTTGGGAATCTTACGTTGCACTCTAACAATAAAATAATATTATTTTAAATGGTAGTTAACATGTAGCCTCTGTAATGGCGGGAATGGATATAAATAACTAAAATATGATTATATATGTTTTAAATGTTTTTACATTTATCCAATAAAGGATAGAAGCTTAAAATACGGAAAGAATTCAATTTTAGGCGCATATGCCCTAGTTTTCACTAAAGGTTCACTTATCACCTTTTGATGTTGAACCATCATTAAATATAGTTTTGTTCACTCTTAAACATTCTTTTGGACCAAATAAAACTCTTATTAAGAATCGGGACATCAAAATTTACTTTGTGTAAATTTTTGGTATCTTTCTGATAAAGTTCATTTTTTTAATGAATAGTGTAAAATGTTGTATTTTAATTCAAAACCTATTTTTAATATAATTTATTTATATGATTAGATTATCTTTTGAATTGGTTTTAAAGTGAAATTAGAATATATTTTTACCATTAAATCCAATAGTGGTCGTTGGAATTAATTTCACTTTGAAATGAGACTTAAACCAGTGTCAATCTTTTGATACTTATTGTTTCATAAAAACACGTTATATGCTCTGACAACGGGAATTAATTATTAAATTAATTAATATGACTTATATGTTTTGAATTTTGTAAAATAGACTTCATTTTTTAATTTGGAATATCAAATATATCTTATGGTGAATTTTTGGGATTTTTCTGAAAAACTTCAATTTTTGATGAATAGTGAAACCACTAAGTGGTACTTATAAAAACTGATTTTTCCGTTTAAATGAAATTTTTCCATATTTGTGTTTTTAATTTCAAAAATCTTACATACTTGGTTGTAATTAAGATGTAAAATGTGGTTCAATGGGATAAAAATACTTTTTTGGTGACTAGTAACTTATTAAGTTTTTAATCGCGATTAGTGGTAATTAGAGTAGTTTAAGGTAAAAATAATTCTTTAATAAAATAAGATGAGCTTGAAACATGTCCTACCCTCATGGGTTGTATCATGGCCGACCAAGACAATCCATGGGTAAACTTGAGGACCCCATGGAGCTACTTTGGTTGGGAAATGACATAAATAACTTTTTATTTAATGTAAAAGTAAAAATGACACAAACATCATATGTTTTACGAAAAAAACTTTTACATGGGGTTATAAAGATCAGATTTTTAATTATAAATAGTAATTGGAAAGATAAAAAGATTTCCTACATCATAGTATTTTGTTTTATAATTTTTAGACACTAAATAAATTAAATTATTTATGACATCATGATGATGTAGCGATGGCCTCATTATTTAACGATTTAAATAAAATGGAAAGATAATGTAAAATCTATGAACTAAACATGTCCAAAACTTATTGGATGGGTGGATTTAGAACCCTCAACACCTTATCCACGAATTATATCAATGTGGGACCTTTTTAAACCTAAACACATTTTCAAATAAAGTAATATTTCTTACTTTCCAAAAGTGCCCCTCCTCTCCTCTTATAAAAGGCCCCCACCTCTACCTCATTTCACACACTCCTCAAGCCTTTGGCTCGGCCAACCCCTACCCATTTACTCTCTCCACATCCCTCTCCTAATCCTAGAGGATTCCATTTGGGCATAATCCTTTCAAAGGAAGCCTTTAGGCTCAAATCAAAAGGAGTTACACTTTTAAAGGTAATTCATTCCCTCATGTTCATTTGTTTTATTTTGCTTCTCCAACCCCCTAAACTCTTTTTATTTACTTCTTTTGTAACAACACCAGTATCGTCAATATACTAGGATGTTGTTGTAAGATTTATTCGAGCTACACTCTCACACAACTACATCAAATGGTTAAAGAACATACGGTTTCCGTGGATGGCGAAATTCTGCCTCCCGAAACGATGATTGTTCAATACTCATTTAACACCTTCAAAGGTGTCCATTATGATGTCAATATTTTTATATATGATATAAAATATGTTTATGTTTTCCTTAGGCTTCTGTTTTTTCATTTTTTTCATACCATTATGGTTTCCATTATGGGTACACGCGATATCTTCATTTAAGGAAGTGCGGACTACCGCCCCCTCAAAGTGATTTGATTCATTAAATACCATATGTGGGACGTATAAAGGATGGAACTATGATATTATATATGATATTATACTGGAATTATAATATACCTTTATATCATTATTATTCCATTCTATAAAATGCGAAATAGAAATGAAAGTAGCGTTCATGCGTACGTACGGCTTACCGTCTCCATGAACGGTGCATTTCATTTCTTACCTCTAAATGATTATGTAATGTTATAAATGCATGAATGTACTGGATATATATGACATATATGATATCTACATAATGAATACAATTCTGTATATAATAAACATTTTTCCACACAAACAACATGTAATTGTAAGAAGTCCACTTTCGACTTAAGAACCAAATATCGGCAAAACAAATATTATTAACTTAAATGGTTACATAAGGTTTATGACATGGTAATAAGTGATATAAAAGGAATAATAAACTTGAAAAATGTTCTTAAGGAAGTAGAAATTAACTCAAGTTTATTATTCAGGAGATTAAAGAACGATCGAGTCAAGTCGGACCCGAGGTAAGGGATCCTACTCCTCTCTTTCTTTTTAAGTACACACTTTTATGACATTCCTTTTAAAGCTCATCTTTCATGTTATTGGGATGATCTTTTATATTACACTTACTGTAATTTTTATGTTCATGTGATGAGAGACCCTATTCTCTCTC
This sequence comes from Viscum album, assembly GCA_963277665.1. NCBI lineage: Eukaryota > Viridiplantae > Streptophyta > Magnoliopsida > Santalales > Viscaceae > Viscum > Viscum album. The sequence continues at coordinate 1,981,534,480 of OY728143.1, read as the reverse complement.
ATCAATTCATTTTGGAAGTTTTGAGTGGCACCGTTAGGCTGCCGAATTTTCGTAAGAGATCTAACCTCTCTCTTTCTTTTTAAGTACTCTCATTTATGTCACTTCTTTTAAGCTCCTCTTTGTAATGTTGGGGATGTTATTTTATATTCCTCTTGATGTAAATTTTATTTTAATGTGATGAGATACCCTATTTGATCTCATCAATCCATATTCGGAAGTTTTATGTGGCGTCGTTAGGCTGCCGAGTTTTCGTAAGGGATTTTTCATCTCACTTTTATTCCCGTTAGATTTATGCTACATTTTCCACAAATTCCATTGAGTGGTGTATGTACTGCCCATTATTCTTATATTTTTGTAATATACTTTCGTTTATGAGTATTTACATCAATTATATATTGTCCTTCTTTCATGGGGTGTATGTTTTGAAAGATACCCAAGTCGGTAAGGGAACCTTTCACCCTCCTCTTTTTTAAAAGACTTCTTTTGTTGGGTCTTTTAATTTACATATTGTTATGTTGGGATATGTTCTCATATATCCTTATTGATGTAAATTTTATTTCCAAGTGATGAGATTCACTTTTTATCTCTCATCAACTCATTTTTGATGTGACGCCGTTAGGCTGTCAAGGGAACTTCTTAAGCCAATTTCTATTTCTTTGGGTTCAACATGTAGTTATTGAATATGTCATCCTTTGAATATGTGTGAATGACCTTTTATTGTTTTACACTTAATATACACTTATATTGGGTGTATTTATATTTGTCACACATAATTTTGAGATTGATTTATCCTTAATTTAAGGATACCTTCTTTATAAGGGATTTCATCACATTTGACATCTCTATTGAGACTTCATTGTTGTTATGCACCAATTCACTCTTATATGGTGTATATAATGTCATTTAGAATATTATATCATGAATCCATTTATTCTCATGATATTATAAAGTTCTGATTAAATTCTATTCCTCAATTATTGTATTCAAGTGTCTCTAATTTTGGTAAAAACCCTTTAACCAAAATATCGCTTTAAATGTTTAAATGATTTGTTCTTATTAATATCCATGTTTTCAAAATGGTTTTAAGGATTTATTTATATGGATATTAATGGTTTAAATTGTTAAAAGCTTCAAGGTGGTATGGGACTTCGTCTCAATCTCCTTTCATTGAGGCATATTTTGTTTTATACACAACCTTCTTTTATACGGTGTATAAACCCCTTTGAATTTTACGTTTATCCAAAAGGAATCTTTTTTATACGAAGCATTTTACTAAATGACAAAAGGAAATGTTTTTGTCATACGTATGCGGCAACAACGACTTCTCCGCCGTCGTGACCGTTATTTGAGTTTCAGCTTCCTCTACAAGCCATACCTTCTTTTTAAAAGAAAAATAAATACCATGTTTTACTTTTCTTTTATTTTGGTATCGAAAATGGTTTTCATAATGTTTTTATATCAATGTGTTTTATTGATATCTTCTGATTGAATGGTGGGAATGTTATTTTTCCTTTATGCATGTTTTATGTGATATGATTATGTTGAGGTTCTTGGGCATTATTATGAAAAAGGGTGGTTCCGTGATAAACTAAGGGCGGGTGAGCCCGATATAGCTCTCCAATGCATTGGGTAACGCGAAGGAGTGAAACGTTAAGGTTTCTCCAAAGATATTTAGGGAATATACTATGATGGTTATTCAAAACGTAACCAAGAGGGTTACTCCCTACGTAAGAATGTTATGAATGCCTCAAGTTACCTTTATGTCTTATGATTTCTATGATTTGTTCATGATTTTATGAGGTATGTTAAAGTGCTAATGTTTTATGGGTAATGTATGATTTCACTCTTATGTATATATGTACCCATGTTTCCATTCCATGTTTTTATATCCCTTACTGAGCTTTTTATGCTCATCCCAAGTTTTTTTGAAATGTTTTTCACAGGTCAAGGGAAAGGTACATGATATGATGATAGTGTCAAGGAAGTGTCAAGAAATAATCCATGTTTATTTTAAATATGTTTCCATTGATGGGAATGAAGAATACTATCTTTATGTAACCACATTGTTTTAATGTGGGTTGTAATGCATGTTTTAAGATCAAATTCTCTAAAACTCTAAACCTGAAAAGATCCTCAACGTGTAATCTTGTGATAACTCAAGATTAAGTAAGGTTTAAGGCTGGGGCCTTATACTACAAGAAACCTTTTTTATTCATGTAACAATTTATGTTATTTGTGTAAAATAATGGTATACTTGATGGTAGTGTTGAGGAGTGGGAGCACAATCAATAACTAGAAGATGGATGTAGGTATATAATGAATTGGAAAGTGTTTGGCATTCATTACCGATACTGATATAAATAAATAGGATCAAATTGAATGAAGCATTAATTTAGAGGTATTTTTATTTGAAACACATGAGGATGGGGATTCAACAGTGGAAGATCTACCTGCTAGATTCAAAAATGATCAATTGGATCTAGAAAGAATAGTAATGGATACAAACATTTAGAAGGGGACGTGGTCATTTATTTACAACTCGAAATTTGATTATGATATGGTAACTTCCTATTCCCAAACAGTTATGGAAAATGATAGGAATGGTAAATAGTTGATTTATCCTAGCCTGAGAAAAGGGGATTCCCTACCTACATAATCCACCAAGGTAGAGAGAACGATGCATAATTCTAATGAAATGTTCCATCTGAGAAATAAATCATTCAACACTTCATTATTAAGAACTATAAATCCCTCTATTACTGATGACTCCCATAAAGGGTTTTATGTTGTTCTATGTCTGAATAATAATTTTGGTTTGGTGAATGCATGGGTTGTGCGATTTGATGATGGTTTGTTAATGGAATTTATAGAACTTCAATGATTTGATGGTTCCAAGAAGAAGTTGAGCTCATGATTCGATGCTTATAATAGGTTCCAGATGTTTGGAGATCAAATCCTAGGAAAGGTGGATGTTTAGTGTTGGGAATTGGTTAAAACTAAAATGAACAAGAAGGGTACTCCTTGAAAGGGAGAAACATTGGTTCCTAAATAATTGGTATATAATTTTTAGAAACATTTTTGTGAAAAATAATTAGACACCAAATCTAGTTCAGAGTGGGAGAAAGATCAACATATATATATGACTATTGGGTGTGGCTCAAGGAAAATGAAGCAAGGAAATATTTTTTTCAAACATTTTAGAGTCAATAAAAATAAAAAAAACTAAGTAAAGAAAAGAATACTTAAACCTTCTAAATCTTATGGTCACCAGATCAGCTAGAAAATTAAAGATAACTGATTCAGTGTCTAGGAAAAACCCAAATTAGGTTAAAAAATATGGTATTAAAGGGGGGAAACAACACATCCCATTGATGAGTATGTTTTCCTTGTGTTTCTTATTCATTCTAAAGAATATATTTTAGATTAATATTTCAATAAAATTTTCTAGAAGGAGTATACTAATAGAATATACCAGAGATCGATCCAAGTTTTTACTAATGAAAACAAAAACAAGACTGGATATTGGAAAATTGAATCAACAAGGGGAGAATTAATTTAGAGTAATATATCCAAACATGAAACAAGATGGCCAATAATTTTAAGATCTTATCAAGTAAAATCTAGATATATAGGTAACTATGTTGTAAAAGGGATTATATAGTGAGAGTAAATCCAATATTCTTAGTTTCGTCTATAGTGATTTTGTGAGTTCCTTTTTTTTATCACACTTAATTTTTCACATGTTCGGTTTCCCACCTTTTTCTTAAAACTTATCTGGAATAAAAAATTATTTTTCAGGTCAAATATTATATGATACATGAATAATTATCTAGAATCTTATAACTGACATAAGATTCCACGAATATTCATATTGAAAAGAATGATAAATATAATTGGAATTGATCTAAAACTTTTATTGCAAGATATTGGATGACATGATGTTGGTTTTAAAATTGGATATGTTTTAAGACCTATTTACTAGGGAAAGATGGTTTAAAGAATTTGTTTATTATTGTTCCATATATAGTTTATTTCAAGAATATTTGAGAAGATCCGTACTTTTGGATATCATAAGTACAGGATTATATGAAAACGTACTTGGATGAAGTTGAAATAAAATGTGATTATTAATGCGATTCTCTTCAAGGTAATGTCATTTATTGATGATGATAGTATTTTTTTCAACATTTGATGAAATTTTCATGTTTCCAACAAGTGGGTGAGTTTGAATTGGATCCCATGGTTGATAATGGTATTGTTTAATAAAGTAGGATGGCCATCTAAGTGAAAATTGAATACTTGGATGGGGTTTTAAGTTCATTTCAGTTCGTAAAAATGGATGGAGTTGGTTTTTGTAGCCTCTAATTTTTTTGGATTGAAATATTGAAAAAATTATAAATCCAGATTTATAGAATGGGATCCACATGTATGGATATCCATATATGGGGATTCATTGATGAGATAATATTTAAGGGTATTTTTTGTATGCAAAACTGTTTAAGGGGATCAATTTCAAATTCATCGATGTAAATGGATTTGTAACATGGTGGTCCATATAAAGGGGTCAATATAGGATTCATCAAATCACATATCGGGGCCCAAATTTTTGTATTGATATAAGAGGATTCATGTAATATTACTATTTATCTTTACATTGCAATTTATATTTATAAAACTATTTTTCTGAAGAAACAAACTATACAATTCTCATTAACTAATATTTATATTTTAAATATCACAATCAAATTTAAAATGATTTTGATACAATTCATGACCAAAGAAAGGCCATGTGAGGAAGAAAATTGATCTTAGAAAATGGATCGATCCCATAAAATATCTTGAGAAGCATTCCACGACATAAAATAAGTTGAAACATCACAGTTCAAGAATCCATGAAAACATGGATGAATATTTTAAATGAATTTACATATGGTAATTTTTTGTATAATTTTGATTGGTAAAAAATCTTGATATTTCAAAGTGACACAAGAAGGAAACAACCATGTATTTAACTAAATTAAAAATGAGAATCTAAATTAAAAACGGAAGATCGAGGAGTGCTGAGTTTTCATAGCTACGAATTTAGAAATATCAAGGACAAAGATTATGGAAATAAAAAATAATATTCATGTGATGAAGTAGATATAAATGAGAATAAAGATATATAATAAAATATATTCAAATTATACTGAAACAATATTGGATATATTTTAAGCTGATGGAGAATAAGAAGATGGAAGACGATAAATTGATAATGTTTTGAGTTACAGATTCAGAGTATCAAGAGTGAGGGTCTGATGATTTTTATAGAGTTTTACTTCTATGCACAAAAGAATAATAAGAAGAAGAATAAAAATAATAATAATACTAATAATAATAATAATAATATAAAATCATCCTTTACTACTATTCATTATTTATAAGCTGAAAAAGTGAGAGATCTAGAAGATAGAGCTGATATTTTCATCAATTTAACTTGAATTCCAATGATTAAATTCCCTCAATTTTGACATATTGAAAAGAATTTCATAATTTTTTTATTTTATAGATACTTTAAGGATTATTGTGAAAATGGATTTGTTTATAATTTTTATGTTTTTTAAGTCATTTTTATAATATATTGATCAATAATTTTTTTTTCATTTATGATTTTGGAAAAATATATTTTGGACCTTGAAATGAGAATATGTTTTGGTTAAGTATGGTTGCATATGACTTTTCCTTATATTCTCTATGAAATTATCTATTTTAATAATACTTTTCCATAGATTTCCTAAGAAATTGTTTTGAATTTCATATGAATATAGGGATAAAATCTAAATTTCACTTCATTCATGTATGGATTTGAATTTCATATTACTTTTATTGCCACTTCATTTGACTTCACAACTCAGCCTCGAAGAATTTTTGATTCCATAAAGATTCAAAATTCTTACTAAAAATGGTTATATGAAAAATACAAAAATACTTAACGATTTTCAAAACATTTTGAAATTTTTGGGATATTCAAATGTAACTAATGGTTATCATGATGATACCTCAAGAAAATAACCATGATTTCATCTAAAAAGGAGATGAAGAGTTAAAATACAATGAGGAATTTAAGGATAAATAGAATAGAATAAATGCATGACATGATTGAATATTTACTTCTTCCAACCCACTAGTTCACATAATAAAGAGTTGATTCCACTACCACCACCTGAAGAAATTTTGATTATTTATATATTCACATTGAGGTTCCTCGATTGTGACATAAAGGTTATCATCACTTTCCAATATTTTCCCCTCTATTTATCAAAATATATAAGGGCTGTGAACTAAATTAGAATATATAGTTCATGAGGGGATGTTATGACTATTATAAAGTGGGATGTGTTGGAGATGATCGATAGGATAAAAGGAATTCCTATGCAGATACTATAGCAATGATGGTCCAAACTCCAAGTTGGTTGTGGGAAGTGAATATCTTTGAATGCTTTTACTTTGAACATAGTGAGTTTAGTCAGATTCAACTCAACTGAGGTTTTTTATATTTTTAATCACATTCATAAGAGGATCAACGTCTATAATGAGGTATTAGTATGGTATTTTGGTAAATTTATTGGTATTATTTGTGGACTTAAAGTATACATTGAGATGTTGAATTAGTTAAATCAATTAAACAAGGAAAAGGTGAGTGCAAGAAGGATAAAAAATTATCCACAGATTCTTATTTTAATATGTTTCTACACTCTTTTTCAATCCAATTTTCCTTTGATATCAAGAAATTTAATTATCTATTTCTTCAAATTTAATTTTTTTCATTTTTATTTATATTCTTTTCAAACCAATCAAATACCAGCTTTTTCTTTTGTTTTACCAAAAAAAAGAAAAGTGATAAATTTGTAACATATTTTAAAACTTCCTTGAGAGGAAAATCCGGGAATACTATATAGAATTATCTTTAGGGATACAGAAATTTTAAAAAGCAACCTATGACAACACCTTTTTTTATATTTCAATTATTTTTAGGGGGTTTCCTAAGTCGGTTTATTTTCTACTGTGTCGTTAAACTTTTAACTACTATATTAAATTTTATTTTTGTTCAAACATATTTTCATAATGATTACTCATATTTGTGTCCTGGTCATTAAAAATTCCATGTTTCCTTGAAAAACAAATTCCCCAAAAAATTATAATGCTTTAACTAGTTAATAAAAAACCGGAACTTTTTTCCACTTAAATAAAATGATTAAATGTATTGGAAGCTCAAAAATAATTTAACATAAATAAAAATCTTATCCTTCTAACATTTTTCATTGAATAAACTCATGAGTATATTATAAATAATGAGTTAGATTTTTTTTCATGGTTAAAGGAGAACATTAATCGAGATTTTCTAATGGATTTGACTATTAGAGATTGAAAATATTTTGATAATTAATTGGATGATTTTATATAAAATAAAATAATACTTTATCTCCATCATATAGAAAGTAAAAAAATATATTCTTTTACAACAATTTTGATTGTAGATAACACTTAATATGATAAAAATGGGTTTAATAAAAGATGGAGTGTCCACTAGTAACTCTAAAAATGAATTTCTTATGGATTTACTTCAAGATAAAGAGCATGATGATGAAATTTTTGAAGGAGATACATTTTTCAACATCCATTTATTTTTTATATTATTGAATCAAATTAGAAAAATAAAATCCCTTATACTATGATTGAACATTCAGCAGTAATAACATGGGACATGTTTCAAGAAAATGATACAGTTCTATATTTTTAGGAATGATTTTAACAAAACATATCCTTAAAATTTATTTTAATGTTTCAATAAATAATGTAAACATTATTCTGAAAACTATATTATTTTAATTAAAAGTTTAAATTTTATTTGGTTAATATTTTATTATATAAGAATTAATTTATTAGTAACCTATGAGTATTAAATTAATAAACTTAATCCTTAGCCATTAATTAAACATTTTCATCAATTATGTCCTCTAAAATCTTACACATTTTTTTACAATTAAACGGATGCATCTAGATAATTTATCTTTGGGAAAGTTTTTTTCTTATCTTCTCTTTTCTCCCCAAAAATTCTATCTTATTTGGATATGTATTGAAGGAGGTATGGTTGAAAAATTATAGAAAATAATTGTTTCCATGTACACTATTAAGATTCAATATACCAAATATCAATGAGTTTTTTGATAACTTAATGGAAGTACAATAATTTATGGTCTTCTATGGGATTTATCCCAAATATCGGTCACATTAACCATCAAAAGTTTATTTTCTTGAGTGATTTTTTATAGGATTTTTTGTTGAATAATTGATGAAAATATTTCCATCCTGGCATATTCATGGAATCTAGATGCATTGACATCATAGGCACCTTTTAACTTGATAAATTTTTAACTAGTTGTTCCTCTAGTTGGATAAAAAGATTCAAATAAATTGATCTAATATCTTTAAAAAATTTAAGCTAATACAAAAATGGGTGAAAATGTTGTGAACTAATTGTTAGGGTGGGACCCATCCAGTCAAATCCACATTAGAATTGACTTAATTTCCACTTATCACCCCTAAAAATATGGATCCAACTTTCATTATATCAATTAAAAATGTAGATATATTATTTTATAATTAATACAAAAATAAAAATATGTCTGAATTAAATTTTAAAAGTAAAATACCAAAGTATGATTGAATGGTAAAAAAATAAAACAATTTTCAAATTTACTAATCATTATTATTGGAAATATATATTTAGTAAATAAAATAAAATTAAATGGGATATTTATGTATTGGACGGCCTTAAATATACTTGAAAAACATTAATCATCAATCAAAAATATTGGAATTAATTCCACCTAATGTTGGTTGGACTTAATGGAATAAAATAATTATTAAACCCCTTAAAACCACCCATCTTCAAGTGTAAATACCCACCACATTTTCCCATTATTCAACACACAATTTTAATTTCCATCATCATCTACCTCACAATGAGTCTCTTCCATTACTCTATATTTAGTATTGAAGAGTTTTAAAGGTCTAAAGATTTTTTTCTATATTAAAAAAACTATATATAGGTAAGGGATTCCCCAATTATCTTCATAATTTCGAATTTAAATTCCTTTATTATATTTTATTTCAATATTATTTTTCATTTCATATTATTAACATCAATTTTAATTATTCCAAATTATATATTACTTAATCCATATCATAATAGCCTTTTTCAAAGATTTTATAATGCTCAAACTATCCCATAAAAATTAACCATCCCAAACAATTGGGGATGTAATGTGTGCGTGGTTGTCTAAGAAAATAAATACTTGTATGGATGCTGAAATTGGAAGTGGCTCTGGAAATATTGTACCTAGGGATAATAACCCCAAAAATTGTGCATTGGGTTTTAACTCGGTCATCACCTGGTGCACAATAATGATCCTTACTACATACTTAGTTTTATAGTCCTAGGTGATATTCTTGGATGATCTACATGTTACTTACAAAGCATTATAAAGTATTTCTAAATTATTTCATTGGTCACCTACTTTATCAAATTCGTATTTTATTATTGATTCTTTTATTATGGGAAAATAATTTCACACCTTGTAACTCTTTCTTCAATATGGGAAAATATGGTATGATATTCTTCATTGAGAAATTATGATAAATATCTATATTCTCTATTCCATGAACATTAATCCATGTAGTCTTTGGATATGTGTTGGAATACATCGAAATATTATGACATATGTGGTTCCTAAAATTATATAGACCCTCGGTGCTCTGGTAGTTCTCATGATACAATTATGATAGGGTAATGGGAGTGTCCTAACCCTTTATGTTAGATGTCATAGAACAAGGCATTGAAGATATTTTTTTAGAATTATTCATTCACATCACTATATAATCAGTTATTATTCTCTAATAATTTATTTATTATTATGTTGTACATATAATAATTTATGATTTCCATTTCAATTGATATGACATAATGTGGTTTATTTATTCATTCCAAAATATCTTATTTATAATTTTTTTTATGTATCTCATTACTGAATATCTAAGCTCACCCCTTTATATTTTTTTACTTTTCCCTGTGAAATCAAGAAGTGTATTACGTATGATAAAAGGGTCTCAAGGAGAATAATAATTTCTTCATGTATTCATATGATATACTCTTATTTTTTCAATGTAATGTAAAACACTATTATGTTTCTTGTTTCTTAGATGCTATAAAACTATTTGATCTTCCATATTTGTAAAATTGTTATAAAATAACCACCAGATCTAGGGTACTTGAGTTGGGGTTGTAACAATTGGTATCAAATAATAGTTTAATATAAACATAGGAACTAGATTTAGAGTAACATAATTATAAAACATGAACCATAGGAGAAACCGTTAGGATATTCTAGGAATATTTCTATAAATGAAAATCATGGTGTTGTTTATACACTAATTGAGCATATACCATTGTCTATAAATGGCGTCCAATGGAAGGAACAACCATTTCAACACTCAAAATCAATGTAGGTATTTCCCTATAGAAAAGGTCAATGAGAATGGTATTGTATCAAATTATAATATGACTATATTATGTTAGTTAACCCAGGTTGTGACTAATAACTTGCTCACATGCAACAACCTATTACTCCATAGTGTGTTTCAAAAAATTTGGACCACTATATATGAAAACAACCTCTATCCTTTAGTGGGACAAAAAAACTATTTGTATCTGAACAATGGGTCAATACCCTAGAGAAATTATTCATTTCATTGGGATGTGTTGACATGGAGATGGTTTTTATGGTGTTACATCATCTAAATGGAGATGTTGACCAGTGCTGGTCATAGATTCAAAACACCAAGAAGAAAAAAAATAATTGATATGGACTAGAATTATTTTAAAGAGATATTTTTTGAAAAGTACTTACCTCACAAGAAATAATGAAACATGGAAAGGAAATTCCTAATCTTATGGTAGAAGGATGAGAAACTTTTGGCTGAGTATGAAGATAAATTTACAAGTTAAGAATGGAATGATACTTATTATGCATTAAACCCAAATATAAATATTGATCAATTATTTTATAGGTTAAATCCAAACCTTCAATGAGAAATAGTGTCTAAAACATTTTCCGCATATGAGATGATTGTGAATTTTGATTTTAATACCGAAAAGAAATTCTACAAATCTCCTATTTTCAAAGGGAAACAAGATAATAATTGGGCGGATAAGAACCATACTAGAATAAAATCAGAAAATATAAAATAGGAATGATGGAATTTACAATAAGAAATAATTGTGGTAATAACACTAGAACTTTATTAAAGGGGATGAGAGTTGGCTATAAGTGTGGAGATAAATGACACAAAGCTCATGAATGCAAGGGTAAGAGTAAAGACACTAATTTCTAGTGATTGAATTGAAACGATATGGATCATTATTCAAATAAATTCCCTAATAATAAAGGTAGTCAATTCCAAAATAATCCCATGGATAAATTTCATGCTAACATGATTACTACTAGATATATTGAAGTTCCTAATGATGTGATGGTAGGTACACTGTTCTTAACAAAAAAATTAGATGATTATCTATATGTTTCTTTATCATCACATTCTTTAATATATTTTATGTTTTCTAACAACATTAGATATTTCAAAAGAAACCTAAGAAGGTAGTTATCAATCAGAATAGCATATAGAAATCTTATTGTAATAAAGATACGTCAATAAATCTCTATTTTGATTCATCAATGTGCACTATTTGTAGATTTAATTATCATACCTATGAAATACTTCGACATAATCTATTTTTTGATTGGATTTTATAGTATAATGAAATAATTTATTTTCTAAAAAATAGTATTACAACCAATGAGGATGGTATATAATTTATCACATTTATATGAGAGTCTGCAATTCTTGAGTCTTATCTAGAAACTCCTAGTGTGTGAGAACTTTATTAAATCCTTATGGATGATTCAACAAATGAAGATAATTCCCTATTAATAGATGATGTATTTATTGTTAAGAAATATATTGATTTATTACTATAGTATATTACAGGATTCACTCTTAACCATGAAATTTAATTCATTATCAATCATATCGCTGATGAAAAAAAATCTAAGCCTCCCCAAAGGATGGATCTGATGGTGTTAGTGGATATTTATAAAAAACAATAATAATTAAGTGAATAGTATTTTGAATTCCCAATTTTTTCACTTTGGGGTGAACCTATCTTGTTTGTAAAGAAGAAATATGTGCACCTCAGTTTATGTGTTGACTATATGGAAATCAATGTCATCACTATTAAGAACACTTATCCTTTACGTCGCATTGATAATCTATAACTTCAAGGGGGCCAATAATTCTCTAATATTGATCTATATTACGGTTATCATCAATTGAGTGTCAAGAATGATGATATACCAATTAATAATATCCACACAAGGTATAAAAATTATGAGTTCACGGTATTGCCTTTTGGATTAACTAATTAATCATCTACGTTTATGGATCTAATGAACAAGATATTCAAGGATCATCTTGATAAAAAAAATTTGGTAGTAATCTATGACATATTGATATACTCAAATTCCAATGATGATAATAAAGATCATTTATGAATCTCCCTTAATACCCAAAGGGATAATGAACTTTATGTGAAATTTAGTATGTGAAAATTATGGATTAAACAAGTCTTTTCTTGGTAATATTTCCTCCAAAGATAGAATATCAGTTGACCCCACTAAGAAAAATGTTTTTAGTGAATGGAAAACACCCAAAAATATAACTAGTATATATATTTTCCTTGTCTTAGTTGGTTACAATTAGTTACTTGTGGAAAATATTTCCTGATTCGTTAATACGTTAACCAAATTGAGACATGAAGGGGTAAAATTTTTAGGGTCAAATGAATGTGAGAAAAGTTTTGGGGAATTAGAGAAAATTTAATCAGTGCACCTTTATTGAATTTACCATCAAGAAAATAATTATTTTTTATATACAATAATATGACGAAAAAAGTGATAGGGTGTGTCCTCATACATAATGATAGAGTTATCACTTATGTATCATGAAAATTGATAACCCATGAGAAGAAATATCCAACTCATTATATTGACCTTCCAATTTTTATCTTTTCACTAAAGATATGGAGAAAGTATCTCTATAGGTAAAGAAGTGGCATATATACCAATCACAAAATATTGAGTTATATATTCACATATAAATAGATAAACCTGAGGCAGAGGAGATAGATGTAATTGCTTGAAGATTTTGATTATGTAACACACTACCATCCCGGTAAGGCAGTCAAGGTGGTAAATTCTTTAAATATATATGTTAGTGGGGTTTTATCTATGATAATTCTAAAAAACAATCATATAATCAAGTAGTTAGTAAATTTAGATATGGAAATTATTAGGAAAGTGAAAACACCATTCCTTTTTTAAGTAATTATTCAACCATCATTACTAAAGAAGATAAAGTAGTCTAATCTAGATGACAAGGGTAGTGATAAGAAACTCAAATCCATATAATATGGGAAATTTCAAGGGTCCACCTGTGAAGATGGTGTATTAAAATTTTGAAGAATATTTTGTACTCTACTATTTTCTAAAATAAAGAGGGAGTTACTAGATGATTCTCATAGTGAAAACTTCTCTATAAAATATACTTGTACCAAGATGTATAAGGGTCTAAAAGACAACTTCTGGTGGGATAATATGAAGTGAGAAAATATCATAATGGAATTTATCACCGATCTATCTGAAATATTAAAGATAAATGATGCTATATGGATTATTTTTTATCGACTTACCAAATCTGCTAGTAATAATGGAGGATCTTCACCTCAAATTTCTTACTCAGATTCATATCAATTACATTTTGAGACATTAGGGTAAACCATTAACAATTTTTTTATCATGATCCTCATTTCACATCCAACTTTTGGAATAATCTTCAAAATTCATTTTGTAGTAAAATACATTTGAGCACTACATATCATTAAAAAACTAATACATAGTCTAAAATGACTACCCAAAACATATAGGATATGTTTAGGTCATGTTAAATTGAGTTCTTATTAATTTGGGATGAATAATTACCTTCAGTGGATTTTTAATATAATAATATCTTCCATTCAAGTTTATAGATGGCATCATATGAGGCCTTTCATGGGAAAAGATATTGTACTCTAACCAGCTAGAAGATGTTGGAGTGAGGAAGCTAGTTGGTCCAAAACTTATTGAGGGGAAAACTCATAAGGTGAGATAAATATAGAATCATATCAATGTAACAAATAAATGATTGAAAATCTATGCTGATAACTGATGGAAGGAATTTGAATTTTAAGTAGGTGATCACGTCTTCTTGAATTTATCAACATGGAAAGGAGTTATAAGTTTTAGGAATAAGGTAAAGTTAGGTCCAAGTTACAACCGTCCATTTTACATCCAAAAAATAATTGGATTTGTATATTTTTTTTATCCATGACACCCATCCTCTCTAAGGTTTATGGAGTCTTTAATGTATCTGTGCTATGGAAATACATTCCAGACCCCACTCATGTAATCCCCACAAATGGGATAGAGCTCAAACCTGATTTATCTTACATTGAGGTGTATATCCATAATCTTGATACTATATTCTAGATATTTATGAACAATAAAACCTATGTCATGAAACTATTATGGATAAATCAAAAGTTATAAGTATAAAAATGGGAACCTAAAAAATTAATTACATAGAACTACCCTCGTTTATTATCACCATGTGGTTCAAAACTAAATTTTGACTATTAAATTTCATAAGGGGTAAGAATGTAACACCAAATGTATTTAAAATATATTTTAATGTTTTTAATTCAATAAATCATGTAAATTTCACTCTGAAAACTATATTTTTTAAATTAAAAGTTTACATATTATTTGGTATTTTTTATTATATACTATGTAATTTTCTTGGAACCTACGAGTATTATATTAATAAAAATAATTATTACTCATTAATAAAACATGTTCTTTAATTATTTTCTATGAATATTTATGCATTTTTGAAAAAATAATTACTGGATCCAGATAGATTTTCTTCTTGATGTTTTTTCTAACATTAATTCTATTTTATCTATCAAAATTTCAGCTTATTTGACCATTTACTTAAGGAGTTATGGAAGAATCATTATAGAAAATAATTTTATCCAGATACACCATCTAGATTCAATGTAGATAATTTCTAGACACTTTTTGATACTTAAATGGTAGGATATTTTATTTTGGTATTCGTTTTACTTTATCCCATATTTCTTTATCATACACTATAAAAATTTCATCCTTTTAAATGATGTTTTTTAGGATTTATTGTCAAATCATTGATGAACATATTTCCAACGTGGAAGATTCATTGAATCAAGATGCATTGAATTCACACATGCTTCTAACTAAGATATATTTCAAACCATATGTTCTTATAGTTGGAAAAATCATAAAAATAAAGTCATAAAACATATTTCAAAATTTTAGTCCAATCCAAGAATGATAAAAAATGTTATGGCAGATTTACTACGGTGGGACACATCCAGTCGGGTATACACCAGTGTTTACATCATGTCCTCTTAACACGCCAAAAAATATAGATTAAAATTTCATTATCTAAATAAAAAATATCGATATATTATTTTAGAATCTATACAAAAATTCAAATATTTATAAATTAAAATTTTAGAATAAAAATATTATGTGCGATTGAATGGGAAAAAACTAGAATTCCCATGAAATTTTCAAATTTATTAATCAGTATTCTTGATCAAAATATATTTAATAAATAACATAAAAATAAATTTTTGATTAATTGTTTTGATGAACTTAACCAACCTTTAGAAACATTAAATTTCAACCAAAAACATTAGAATTAATTCCACCTAAAATTGTTTGGTCTTAATGGAAAAATAATCATTATTTAAACCCTTAACACCACCACTCCTCTATTCTAAAAACCCACCCCCTCTTCAAATTTTACCTCACTCAATTTTATGTTATATAATTTTATTACTCCCAAGAAATCACTTTCATTTCTATCTCTTCAATATTTAAGAGTTTTGTTTTGTCTGAAAGTTCACCACTAAGATAAGAATCTCAAGAGAGGTAAGGTTTCCCCCAATCCTCCCCTTTAATTTCCAATTGAAATTACTTTGTTATATTTTTATAGGATTCCTATTAATATAGATAAATCCTTTTAATTCCATGTTATTAAAATCAATTTAAATTATTCCAAATGAGATATTACTTAGTCCCTCTCATTATATCTTTTGTCTAAGCCATTACAATTCTTGAACTATCCCATAACCATAAACTATCCAAAACAATTAGTGATGTAATTTGTTTGTTTTTCCAATAAAATAAATACATTTCTAGATATTAAAAGTGGGTGTGGCTCTAGAATAGTTGTATCTAGAGGTAATAACCCCAAAAAGTCCACATTGGGATTTGACTTTATCATCACTTGGTTTAGAAAAATGGGACTTACTGCATACCTAGTTGGATACATCATTAGGGATATGATTGGATGATCTACATTCAAAATAAAAAACATTATAAATGATTTTTCCATCATTACATTAGCATCAAACCTAATAAAATTCATATATCATTATCAATTATTGTATTATGGGGAAATAATTTCATACCATATAATTATTTCTTCTATATGGAAAAATCTTGTACAACACTCCTAATTGAGAAATTATGTTATGTTTTTCTATTGTTATTTCCTTTAACATTAATCCATGTAATATTTTGAAATATTATGGAATGAATTGGAATATTATATGACTGGTGCGGCTTAGAATTATATATCCCCTCAGTTCACAATTAGGTCTCATTAGACAATTAATATAGGTTAATGGGAGAGTCCTTACCCTTTATGTAAGACATATTAGCATAAGTCCTTAACATTATGTTTAATATGTTCATCATTATGAATTATCATAACTATATTATCATTTGTTATTATCTAATAATTTATTTATTATTATGTTGTCTAGGGATTTATTTATTCTTTCAGTTTCATTACATACGACACAACTCAGTTTTTCTATTCATCACATAATGCCTTATTTATGATTTATTTCATTGTATGCTACCCCTTACTTAGCATCTAAGATCACACCTTTATAATGTTTTACTTTTCCCCAGGAAATCAAGAAGAGTACTATGTATGCTATAAGGGTTAAAAAGATAATAATAATTTTTTCATGTTTTCAGATTATGTATTCTAATTTTTTTTTCAATTTAATGTAAAACTCTATAATCTATCTAGTTTTATTGAGGCGATTAAACTATTGGGTCCTCTGTATTTATACCATTGTACTAAAATAGCCATCAGCTCTAGGGTACTATAGTTGGGGCTATTACACAGATTTTAAGAGCCAGTCAAATTCTGAATTAGTTTATACAAGGATGATTGTAGAAAACTATAAATCATTTCCTCATTAGTTTGTACACCTAAACATGAATAGAATCCAAATAGTTTTCTATTGTTTCAAAATCAGTGGACACCACTCCTCCAAATAAACAAAATAGAAAGCACACATTCTATCTTTTACACTTCCCTTACATCACATATCTCTAGTTATTCTAGTGGATGGATTAATTTTTCTTTCCTTGTGGGGATTACATTCTTAGTGTCTACTCATGGACATTGGGAAAATTCAAAAGTGTTGTTTTGTGACAAGGAAACCCCATAAATTATTAAATTGGGGATAATATATTACCACTGCTATACAAGGAGTAGTAAAAATTATAGTACCCATAGGGGGTGTCAAAAAATGTTTATTTTCCCATATTCACATTCTTTTTATATCTTATTCAATAAAATTTTAATATTATATTTTTTTTTTTCTTATAGGTTACTACATAGATGTAGCATGGATTCTAACTCAAGGCTACCACTACTTATAAAACTAGGATTATTCTCTCTTTTAAACTTGTTTTTTTATATGTCCATAATTTCATATTCTCATGTCAAAGAGGGTGATCATAGAGATGATCTTAATGTAGTCCTTTTAGATCCCTGACTATTATTCACTATTAATTGATGTTGACATATGGGGTGTGATCCACTATTGCCTTTATAAAACCAATTTTAATGTTTCAACCTTCAAATTTCAATTTTATAGATAAATTTTAGGACTTTATTTGTCCATTTCTTGAAACTTTTCGTATTTTTCAATGAGGACATTCCCAAAACTTTGTGCCATGGGACGAACATCCTTTACTATATTATAATTTTTTTCTTTTCATTTTTTCTTTTTCTTTTGCATTTTACATTTTTGTATTTTGTTATTCTTTCATTTTTATGTGTTTATTTTTAATTTTTAGTATTGTTTTTGAAATTTTTGAGCTCAATTTGTATACCTATATATTTGAAACTCATGTTATTGAGTGAATTTATTTAACCTATGAAATTGAATTTAAATGGATGTTGAAATAAACCATGTTCAAATATAATGTTTTCAGGAATTCATGAAAAGACCTTGGAAATTATAAATCCCATGTCATAAATCTATTTCCAAATTTTTATATCACCTACCTATGAGGATTCTAAACCATTTTTATATATTCTTCATACTAACCTCGTTTTTTGAGTGAACTAATTTTTTTATTTAACGAGAGTGTGATTTGTTTTTATTAAAACCTTATATATTTTCGTTTCTTATAATGATATGATAGAAGAAATTATTTAATTTTTAAAATACAATTTTTTAAAAGAAACTTTTATTCAGATCTTCCATATATATTTGACCTTTTTATCCTTTTGAAATCTAAGAACACCATATTAGGAATCCAAATTACAAACATGTAATCCCTGTCAATCCCAATCTATAAATTAAATTCATTATCTATATGAAATAAAATGTGGGCTATTTTTTCTTATGGTTTTCTACATCATTTGTGGCTTCTTTTGGAATAGAAATTAGAAGATAAGGGGATATTTTGAAATGCTCTTAAAGTGGTACTATTAAAAAAGTTTAGAGAATATTTTTTTAAAAAAATTAATGTTTAAATTTTTATTTTGGAATCTGTTATAGAAATAAAAATAAAAATAAATTTGAGGTGGATTTTGGAAGAAGTTAATGGCTGATAAAAATACTTTTGGATGTGAAGAAAAATATACATATGAATCAATTTTTTGAATATTTGTAAAAACAATGAATCTATTATGATTCCTAGATCTAAAAAATAAAGAAAAATTAATTTATTAAAGACAAAAATTAGGTTTATCATTTAAAATAAGGTCGTATAAGTTACTCCACTACTTGAAATTCAAAAAACTCTCATTTCTTTAAAAACTAAAATTCAAGAAATATTTTAAAAGTATAAAAATAGAAGTTCAGATCAGTTGAATGAAGTTGATTGGAGAATTTACTACTACTCAAATGATAAAATTGTGATATTTTTTAATGATTTTCATGATTTTGGATGTTATTCACTAACAATTAGAGTAAGGAGAAGAATATTTATGTGTGTAAATTGATTCATGCACTGTTTTTCAAAAATAGACAAAATATCTTCAATATTCCTTGTTATAATTCATATCTAAAACCAACCTTCCCATAACTTATAAACAACTGTAGAGTTTCCCCATGATTAACACAAGTACTTAACACATTTTGGGTTGTGATTTAGGATATTTTTAGGCTTATAGTGATCATTTATTCTATTTGGATAAGAAAAACTTTCTTAAAACTAAATTTCAATTTGTGTGATGAGGGAAAACTTTCAAATTAGTAAGTGATTTTTTTTTTGCATAGGATGATAAATGAAGTGGAAATAGATTAAATGAACTGAATGGAAAATTAGAAATAAAGTTTATTAAATAATCATGATAATTATTAGTTACTTTGTGTTGAATTAGTGGATCTCATGGATTTTTTTTAGAATTTATTTGGTGTTGATTTTAATGCTTAATTGTTTAGAATTATAAATCTTAATTATGGGGTACTTTATAGAGATTCCATTTTCATTAATTTTCCATTAAATTTAATTTATTTAATCCCTACCATTTTTACATTTTCAAATGGTTTACCACATTTTTTTTAAAGATTTTTTGGGAATATTGTGAAAATTTCTTTAATTATTATTTTTAAGTATTTCTCTATGAAATTTATCAAGCCAATTTTTTCAATTGGGATCCGGGAAATAAGAGCTTTTTAAACATTAAATTGGAAGAATATTTTACTAAGTATGGATTTATATTAATTTTCTTTATGTTTCATATAACTTATACTATTTTCATAATACTTTTACATCTAATTTCATATAACTTAATTTTTTATTTTGTATGAATTTTTTAATTACATATGAATTTCAATATAATTTTGTATGACTTTATAATTTCATGTGACTTAATTTTCCATTTTATATGAATTCAAAACATAGTCCCGTAATACTATTTCATTCCATAAGGATCCAAAAGTCTTAAAAATGAATGTAATGTGAAAAGTACTTAAATATTTATGGATTTTCATCACCTTGTAAAATTTTTGGGAGATTCACACTATAACTATAGAAAATTGTGATAATGAATCAAGTTGATCCACATGAGTTCATTTAAAAATTAGATTAAGAGTTGAAGCCTATATATGAATTAAATGAGAACAGAAATAGAACAAATGTGTTCCATTAGTGGATATGTACTACTTTTTACCCACTTATGCACATTAAAAAGACTTATTGCTACTTCTACAACTTATAGAAATCAATGTTTCATTTATATACGCATGGAGGTTCCCCATATGTGACTTGAAGGATATCATCACTTTCAAATAAGGTTTCCTTCATCTTGTAAAAGGTATAAGGTCCATAAACTAAAGAATAAGATATATCATATTAATGGTTTTGGAGTGACTGGCATGGAGTGGTTTGTACTAGAGTGGATCTTTTAAAGAAGAGGATTTCACACAAAGATAATTTATCCATGTCGAGAAAAACTCACAAGTGGTTATGGTTAGTGGATACATAAGGATGATTTTTCATTTTAATCTTTTCCTTTTCATTGTAATATTTCTTTTAATTTATTTAGAAACTATTTTCATGAATTAAGAGGTTCATTTTATTTTTTTAATTCACCTTCTTCTAAAAAATTCTATATCACTAATCATGTAACAACAAAAAAATGGTTTTGATTAGTGTTTAAACCTATTTGGAGAGGTCTCTCATTTGAGTACATTGGGGTTAATTGTATTTTATATCCCAAAGGTATTTAAGTAATCTAATCACTTTAATAAAGGTAAAAACATCCATATTAAGGTATTGTTGTTGTTTTTAGGTAAGTTTTGTTCTTCACTTAGAGGTATTTGAGAGACCATTTAGGAATTCAAATAGATAAAAATTTTATACAAGGACAAAAGAAGTTTATGAGGGTCAAATATTTTCCACGGCTATTATCTAAAGTCTATCATTTGTAATCAATTATACTTATGATTTATAACTTTAATTTCATAATTTTTAAATATAATATTTTTTAGATATATTTTAAATTTTATTTGAACTTTTTTGAAAGCCCAAATTTTCTTAATGTCAACAAAAAATTAATAAAAGTGATAGTTTTGAACATAGTCCACAACCTCCTCATGATTTAACCTAGAGTAAAACTATACTGCATTCTTTAGGGGATAAAATTTTAAAAAAGACCCCATAATAACCACTTATTTAACCAATATATTGTAAAAAATTAAAAGTTTGAAGGAAATTAATTCATCCATGTTTTCATGTGTGAGAGAGTAATTTGATGTTGAGTTTATGGAAAAACTGAATAATGTTTTGTACAGAGGAAGAAGATTGGATCCTTTTTGAAAGAGAATATTGTAACTAAGTTGTTGATCAAACTTTATAATAATCATATTGAGTTTTTAATTCTATAATGATTTACATAATAGTAAGTTTTTCTTTCTATGAACCTAGTCAATTCCATGATAGTGGATCCAAGACCATGCCCTTATGCATGATTCTTTTTCTAATAAGAATGAATTTGTGCGTTAATTAGATATTAACCACCATACACCGGGTACATAGTCATCCTAGGGGGAGGTGAACCTTGTCAATAGAACCTAGTGTTATTTTATGTTACTTTATTATATATAT
Source organism: Viscum album (assembly GCA_963277665.1). Lineage (NCBI taxonomy): Eukaryota > Viridiplantae > Streptophyta > Magnoliopsida > Santalales > Viscaceae > Viscum > Viscum album. Next base: position 1,981,512,311 of record OY728143.1, on the reverse strand, counting down.
TTTTACATATATTGACCAAAGATGATATCAAAAAAATAGAGAAATCAATTCAATGAATATGTCAACATTTGACAAGGGATAGAATTTTAAATTTTATTCAAAAGTATACTAATATTGATTCACCCATCCCCGCCCCTTCATATCAGTTTTGGGAATATTCCATTAAAATTCATTCAGTCACGTTGACCATACTATTTCATTTTTGGATTATTTTCATGAATATCATTCATTTGAACTAAAATTGTGTTGTATTAAAGGATTTTAAAAAGACCATGTGTGATATGTGGACTGGGAAACATCCAAATTTGTCCTTTATAAATATTTCTCATTATAAGTTCTATGTGATATGTATTACCTCAAGTAAACAAAAACACAAATTAGATAAATGTGTATTTTCTAGATTTAAAAAGAAAATGGGTTATTATTTCTATAATCCGTCCAAGAAAAAAGTGTTTATGATCGACATGGTATTTTTTTGGGAAAGGTAATTATGTTAAAATGTAATTAGTGGGAGAAAATTTAAACTTTATGAAGTTCAAGATCAATAATATTATCTTAATATTAACATGGAAAATTTGGAAACATGTCAGATTATAAAAAGTGAACCAAATCATTATACATAAGAAAATATAAAGTCTAATATATTTCATCAAAAAACCCATAGATATATGGATTTCATATTTTTTAAATAGGTGGTGTAACTATCATAGAATGATCCAAAATATTAGCAAGAGGCCATCATCTGTTATAAATGTAATAAATTGTAAAAATAATTTGATTCTAAATTTCAATCCATGTACACTATTCTAATTTGGAACCTGGTATATCCACCTAAAAGGATAAAACTGAATTAGGTATATATGGGTCTTTTAAAAGAATATATTCAAGGATATTAGAGTGTATATCTAAAAATATCCCATGGTAGCTAAAGGTTTTTAAAATATTCATGTTATTAACAATAAATAAAACATTTTTCCAATGACTATGATCAAATTTGTTTGAATTCTTTTAGACATAGTAGTGTGTTATTATTATAAGATATATCAAATTGATATTGAAACCATATTCCTTTATAGTAATATATTTTTTTTATGTAAATATGATACAACCTGAAGGTTATAAGAATCCAAGATATTTATTTAAGATTTATGTACTATAATCATCTATTTATGTTTTGAAATAATCTTCTCAATGTTGAAATATTCATTTTGATTAAGATTTAAAAGATTTTGACTTTATTAAAAATGAAGATTGTAATGTTCCGGTTCTGCAAGCCGCCCAAAGGCACCTTGTACCTGGTTGGTCACATGGCCTCAAGCGCATTTCCCCGAATTCCAGAGGCTTTCGACTAGAAGAGAGGGCCTTGGGTGTGATAGTGGGGAAACTATTCCCTCATTGGCAGAGTAACACAATGGAAGTAAATCATATACAATAGCGGAAGCCGTAATAATAACATACAAAAGTAAATAGTGAAAGACTGAAAGTAATAAACAACTGGAGTACATATATATGATGCATGATGCATATGTCTAGGAAAGCAGCCAAACAAATCACAATGATGGAATACAGTATAAACCAATGTGAAAAAAAACAGATAAACTCCTCAGCATCGCAAGCATCATCTTGGTCCCAAGCTCTCCACCTCCTCATTAAATCAAGTACCTAAGGTAGAAGGATGCTTTCCCTTATCTATACCTGCATCAATATAATCTATTTGGGGCCAAAATCTTGACTCAAATAGGGTGGGAGACTAATACCATTACACAACCATCAAAAGATTTGTGCCTAATAATCAGTGAATATATATGGATGGCGATAAGTAAAAAGAAGAAGTAAACAAGGAAGTACTCAGCATCAAACATTCCTATAGTTTCAATGAATTTAATTTCCCATATCAAGTAAGCAGATAATCAAAGTAGGTAACCCTCTGGGAGTACTCACAGCCTGACCCCTATGGTTCAACCAAACAGGAACTAGAAACCCTCTGGGAAGTACCCACAGTCCAACCCCTCTGGTTCAGCTTAAGAATAGACTCTCTGAGGAATCACTCACAGTCAATTCCCTATATATTCTTCTATCGGTAACTAAAAGGCGCTCTGTGGAAGCACTTACGCCTCATTCCCCCTGTGGCCTACGTCGATAAACTACAGACACTCTGAGGAAGAACTTTCGTCAATTCCCTCTATGGTATCTTATCGTAACAGTAAAAACTGGCCCTCCGGAGAAGCCCTCACGCCCACTCTCCCTATGGCCTACTACACCAGGTTCCCACAACCCTATGTAAGTCAAACAAGAATAGAAATTCATAGAGGCCAATGTAAACATCAAGAACTACTTGGCTAAACAGTCTATAGTATAACATCATGTCAGATAAAAAGATCACCTCAACCTATCAGCACTAGGAATGGAAAGCACAGCAGCCTAACAGGCTAAGAAAGACCAAACTGTCATAAACAAAACATGCATGGAAAAACACTTCAAAAGAATAGAAAAATATCCCTATTCACATTCAATTAACCTCTACTCAAGCATACAATCATAGCAGGAAATCAATAGGGGTAAAACCGTAAACACACAATACCCCGATCAAGGCTATTGGGAAATTTTGCACATATAACTCAAAGACTATCTACGAAAATGTATAAACCACCTACCTCGTCATTGTGAGATAGATATAATTGAACACCAAGCCTTGAATCACCCTAAAACTCCATAGATCTACAAAAAAGTCTAAAACATTCAACTGATGATAGCTCTTGAAAGAGGAGGAATCGGGAAACAAAGCTTTAGAAGAAGGAAGAGCTTAATGTGGTGATCCCAACTTAATCGACGGCGGTCAAATCGGAGAACGGATGCACTATCGGGGGCCCAGGGAAAGATTGTGGTAGTACAAATTCTCTCGGACAAACTAGGTCGAGAATAAGGTTTTTCTGTTCGTCAGACGTGACCCCGGTACATTTAATGAAAAAAAAGTACATGTCATGTACTTTACCTTACCGGCCCCCACATTAGGCGGTCTCCAAGTCACCACACACAGCTGTGTGAAATCCCCTACATGGCCAGAACCCGACTACCCGTGGTAACCGAGTACATGACGTGTACTCATAAAGTACATCGCATGTACTTAGGAAATTTCCAGAAACTCATCTTTTTATAACAAACACCAGAAAAAGGAAAAAATACTTGAAAAATAATCCATGTTCTTACAAACTTACCCCTTTAAAGAAATTCACCCTCGAATTTCCCTAGAGAGGCAGCATAGAAGATGAAACCCTGAAAAGCTACGGCCACTACAATCAAACATCGGCCTCCCTCTCCTAGGTATCACCATGTAATCGCCCATGCTTCCATAGCACCCGTACCAGTGGAATAGACTGGCCAAAGAGAAACTTCTTACATCGGTCAACAATCCAGATAGGATTCTCCTCGAACAAGGCGTCCACCTCTAACTCAACCTCCTTGGGTTGAAAAACATGAGATGGGTCTGAGAAGTAACGTCGAATCTGAGAAACATGGAAGACATCGTGCATAGACTGGTACCTCTGTGGTAACTACAACCAATAGGCAACCATCCCAACTCTCTCCAACACCTCAAATGGCCCGACGTACCTCATAAAAATCTTACCCTATCTCCTAATCCTCCTGTGTACCAACCTCGGTATGACACACAATAAAACCTTATCTTCGACCTCAAACTTCATAGGTCATCTCAGTCGATCAGCATAATACTTTTGTCACGACTATGTATTATCCATCCTCTTCCAAATCAACTCTATCTGTTATGTGGTCTCCTGGACAAGACGAGGTCCCAGCATTGCTGGCTCTCCTACCTTCAGCTAGCATAAGGGTAATCGGCATGGCCTACCTTACAAAGCCTCATAAGGTTCCATCTGAATAGTTTCTTGAAAACTATTATTGTAGGAAAAATAAAAAAGAGGTATGTGATTCTCCCAAGAAACTCCAAAAATCCAGGATGTGTGCTTGAAGCATGTCCTCAAGCATTGTAATCGTACAATCAGACTCCCCATCTATCTGGGGGTGGTAAGATGTACTCAAAATTACCTATGTACCCAAAGCCTTCTGTAATCCCTACCAGACCCGAGAAGTAAAATGGGTGTCCCTATATGAAACAATGGAGTGTGGAACTCCATGTAAACGTACAATATCTTGGATGTACAACCTTCCCATCTCATCTACACTGAAGTTCTCCTTGATCAGCAATAAATGAGCAACCTTCATGAGTCTGTCAATGACAAACCAAACTGCATCATTCCCTCGAGGCGACCTTGGAAAACCTATCAAGAAATCTATCTCGACATCATTCCACTTCCACTTGAGAATGGGTAACTGTTGAAAAATCCATGTTGGTCGATGATTCTCTGCCTTCACCTGCTGACAGGTGGAGCACCTCATGACGAAATCAACAACATCACTTTTCATACCTAGCCAGCAATACTGACGGTATAGATCACGATACATCTTCATGACACCAGGGTGAACTTCCCAAACTGATGAATAAAATTCTAGCATCAGCTCCTCACGTATGTCTGCTGACACCCATACACACCCCTGAAAATGAAAAATCTCATCCTCTCCTGTGGTCCATCCTTGAATAGGGTCCTCTCCTGACACACTCTCTCGTAGGAAAAGGCCTTTAGAATCTAATAGCTGCCTCATTTTCACTCGACCAAGAAGAGTAGAGGTAACAACTACATAAGAAAGAAATGTGTACCCCTATCTATCATGCACCTCCAAATGCATCTCGGAGAACAGAGCCATAAGATACCACTCACTACTGGAATCCTGAACTGCTTGTATCTAAGTCCTCCTGCTCAATACATCAGCAATTATGTTGCCTTTCCCAGACATGTAGGCTAGCTCAAAGTCCAAATACTGAAGGTACTCAACCCACCTTGGTTGCCTCAAATTTAGGACATGCTGGGTGAAGATATACTTGAAACTTTTGTGGTCGGTGAAAAAAAAATGCTCTCCCGGAAGATAATGTCTCCAACGGTGTAAATCATGAAAAACTATAGCCAGCTCGAGATCATGCATCGTGTAATTCCTCTCATGTGGCCTCAACTGTCGAGACCCGTACGTAATGACTCCTTCCCCTTTCATAAGCACATCTCCCATCCCAATACCTGAAGCATCACAGTAAATAGTATAGCTCTTTCCCGGATCTGGAAATACTAGTATTGGGGCTGAAGTCAACCTCCATTTTAGCTCTTAAAAGGCTGACTCACAAGAATCTAAGCACAATAACTTTCCACCCTTCTTAGTCAGGCCCATAAGTGGAACTACTAAGTGTGAAAAGTCCTATATGAAATGTCTGTAGTGTCCATCTAGCCCTATAATACTCCGTACTTAAAAAAAGTTCTTCGGCTGCTCCCAGGAAACTACTGTGCTCACTTTCTCTGGGTCTACTGATACTTCTGTCTCAAAGATAACATGACCCAAGAAGTGAATTTGGTCCATCCAAAAGTGGAATTTTGAAGGATTAGCATATAACTGATTCTCTCTTAGTGTACTCAAAATGATCTCAAGATGGGTATCATGGTTGTGTCGAGTGTGAGAGTACACCAAGATATCATCCATGAAGACTACTGCGAAAGAATCCAAGTATGGATGGAACACTCGGTTCATCGGTTCCATAAGAACTGTAGGCACATTCTTGAGGCCGAACGACATAACCACATACTCGTATAGACTATAACTTCTCCAGAAGGCTGTAAGAGGTATATCAGATGGTCTAACTCGCAACTTATGGTAACTGGGCCTCAAGTTAATCTTCAAGAACACCAGGGCTCCTCGAAGCTGACCAAAGAGATCATCAATCCCCAGTAAGGGATATCAGTTCTTGGCCATAAACTTGTTCAAATTACGATAATCCACACAAATTTTGTGGGTACCGTCCGCATTCTTCACAAACAGGACAGGCGAACCCCAAGGAGAAATATTGGGTTGGATGAAACCCTTTGCCTGCAACTCCTCTAACTGCTTATTGAGCTCCTGTAACTCTGGTGTATCCATCATATTAGGAGGAATGGACACCGGTGCCTCTCCTAGAACAAGATCAATAGAAAAGTACACCTATATCTCTGGAGGAAAACCTAAAGAGTATTCTGGAAAGACATCCCTAAAACGATCCACCATTGGAGTAAAGTCTATCTGTGAAGTCCCCCGGTCATCTAGATATAGACTAGAAATCTGGGATCTAACTCCTCCCAACCCAAGATTCTCTGGTCCTACTCTACTCGCATGGACATCCCATTCACCCTTATGAAGAAAATATCCATGCTCTGGTGACGTGAAACTCACCCTACGGAGATCGTAATCAACAACAGCCTAGAAGGTAACTAACCAGTCCATTCCAAGAATGATTTAATATCTTGTCATCTCTAGGACATAGAGGAATCAGAAGAAGTGACACCCACCAACCTCAAGAGGGAACTCCTTGCACAGACGTACACTAGTCGTTCTAGTCTCCAACGAAGTATGTAGCATCATGATATCAGCAAATCAAAAGATAAAGATCCCAAGGATCTCCACAACAGCAACAGATATAAAGTTATGGGAAGCCCCTATATCGAAAAGAGAAGAAGCTAAAACCAAGGCAACAATAATTGTACCTCGAACTGTAGAGGGTCTGGGATCCCGCTCTTGTTGGGTCTACTCCACTACAAAATTATGACCTGCACTGTGGCGTTGTGACCCTTCTTGAATACTCTGAGCTGATCCACCTTGTTGTCACTAAAATCCTGGTGAATGAATACCATGGTGGCAACCTCCACCTCGGCCTGAACAGCTGAAAAAACTCCAGTTCCTAGACTGGTGAGAAACCAGTGGTGCTTCTCCTGAACGAGGAGTCATAGAAGAACCCCTGTCACCAGCTGCTGATGAGATGATCTAGCAAAAGAGATGAAGATGGCCCATCTTGCTGTAAGATTGGCACTCAACTGGGTATCTTTGGAAATGTGATCCCATATGTCTGACCTTCCCGCACTGGTAACACACCACCAGGCTACCAGAAGAAGTGTCTCACCTCCTTAGACCATTGTGCAAAGATCCCCTGCAGCACTTCCTGCTGTCAGTAGGAGGGATACTGACTCTAGATGTCGAGCCGCCCTAACTCACAACTCTAGAATCCCTCAAATTTCACTCTGTGATCAGCGCCTGGTTGACTATAGAAGTTATGGAAGTCAACCTGAATATTTTCACCTGAGATCAGATGTCATGCCTGAGACAATCCTCAAACTTCCTTGACAAGAAAAACTCATCACCTCATGGAATGGGCGTGAATCACTATTGCTCAGTGAATCAAGACGAATACTCCATAACTGAAAGAGTACCCTTCTCCAGACTCATGAACTCTCAGGCTCGATCAGCCCTCAAAGTCTCCGGATAAAAGTAGTCATAGAAGGGATGCTGGAACTCATCCCAAGCCATGACCTTTTGGTTTCCTGCCAGTGAGATCACATCCCACCATCTCGTGGCGGAATTCCGAAGAATATTCATAGTGATCTTCACCCTCCTCTTCGGAGGTGTCTCTAGATGCTTGAAGATAGAAATCATGGCTTCTAACCATGACTCTGCAGCCTGAGGTACTCTTTCCCCTGTGAAGGCGGGAGGATTCTGCTACTGAAAGACCCGCATCAGCTCTTCCATAGAAGGGGAAGGAAGCGGTACCCCTTGGAAGGTCTGGATGAACCACATAAAGCCCTCTCGGAACTGTGCGTCAGCACCCGTGTCTGGAATGATGGATGGCATGAATACTGGCACAACTGGGGGATTTGCTGGTAGTCCCTGATCATCCATGACTAGTGTCTGATCATTTCCCAATATCTGACAAACAAACAGAGGACGTCTTGGTGGCATGACTCTGTAAGGTCAAGCACACACCTTAGGTCAAGATTGTCAAGGACTGAAAACTATAAGTTCATGAAGAGAACAAGAGAAAGAAAAAATTCATGATTTTCAAAACATGGATACATGGCATGTACAATTACTACACATCGTGTTCCATTAAGACTTTACATGGGCATGTACTCCTTCCTCCACTGTTCGTGTAACACCCCAAACACACGGCGTGTTGTCAAAACACACTGTGTGTACTTGAATACTCTTCCCCTACCCGAGTACTTCTATATGACTAAGCCACATGATTCTCCTAGAGCAAGACTACACAGGGAGTTAGTTCCAAACATAGTGTATACTAGATGAACTTCACTGACCCTTTTTGTTAGTGACACGACCGGTTACATGGCTCACACTACACGGCGTGTTAGTTCCAAACACAGCGTGTACTAGGAAGATTTAACCAACCCTTATTGTTCGTTACACAGCCATATACTCAGGTTACACTACACGACGTGTTCCAGTTGGACACGGCATGTATTAGAGAATACTCAACTGACCTGTATTGTTAGTCACACGGCCGGTTATTCAGCTCTACAACACGATGTGTACATCCGGTACACCGCGTGTCCTACCAGGGATTTCCCAACCCCGTGTCACTACCCACACAGCTATTGACACTATGAGATACTACACAGGGTGTACTGAAGTACACAGTGTGTACTCAAGAAATGTTGTTCCTTCCCTAAAAAAAGGATACATGGAATGTATTCATCATTACATACTGTGTATTCTAGGTTTTTCCAGACAGTAAGCCTCAGAAACTACTCTGGAACCTAGAAAACCACTAAAACGAACATTACAGTGCCAAATCCCGATTTGTGAGGGCCCATACTCCCTGAAAATCAATGATTGGCATCTCATACATGTCATATCCAAGGAAAACAATGCAATGATCCACCAAATTCCAATCCATGAGGGCCCATAACACCCCAAGAACCAAAGTTTGGTGTTCATTCAAACAAAACCTTACATAAAAAATACCCTATGAAATAGTTGGTATTCTATCAATGATTCTATCACAACAACATGCATATCTAAGAAAACATCTATCAAAACAATATGCAATAGCTAATGTACCCTAAATGGTATGGCAAGAATGCATGACATGTGATCACTAACAAGTGAATATATGATGCATGAGATGGAATACCCTCATCTCATTGGGTAGAAACATAAATAGAACCTCAATAATATGAACAATAATAGCACAATACATGTGAATCACCCAATGGTGAAATCAAATCAATTGAAAAATTGAAAAAACAGAAGAAAAAAATGCAATAAATGAGGTAGATTGCCATTTCCCTGTACACGGGCTAGCTACTCTCAGGCACATCTTATTAAAAAATACATATTACATCCTGTCCCTGACTATAGGCTTCAAACAGTAAGTCATGAACAAAGAAATCCCTCTGATACCAATTTGTAAAGTTTCAGTTCTGGAAGCCGCCCAGTGGAACCCCGTACCCGGTTGGTCACATGGCCTCAAGCGTATTTCCCCAAATACCAGAGGCTTCCGACTAGTAGTGGGGGCCTTGGGTGTGATAGTGGGGAAACTATTCCCTCATTGGAAGAGTAACACAGTGAAAGTAAACCAGATACAATAGCGGAAGTAGTAATAATATCATACAAATGTAAATAGTAGAAGACTGAAAGTAATAAACAACTGGAGTACATATATATGATGCATGATACATATGTCTAGGAAAGCATCCAAACAAGAAAAAATGATAGAATTAATTATAAACCAAAGTACAAAAGAAAACATTTAAACTCCTTAGCATCACAAGCATCAGCTTGGTCCCATGCTCTCTATCTCCTCAGAAAATCATGTACCTGAGGTAGAAGAACGCTTGCCCTTATATTTACCTACAACAATATAATTTTTTTGGGCCCAAAATCATGACCCAAATAGGGTGTGAGACTAATCCCAATAGGAAAATATCCAAATATTTGTTCCTAATAGTCAGTGAATATATATGGCAGGCAATAAATAAAAAGAAGTAGTAAACAAGGAAGTATTAAGAAGAAAATATTCCTTCAGTTTCAGTGAATTTAATATCACATATCTAGTAAGAAGCTAATCAAAGTAGGTAACCCTCTGGAAGTACTCACAGCTTAACCCCACTAGTTCAACCAAATAAGAACAAGAAACCCCTTAGGAAGTACACATAGTCTAACCCCTCTAGTTCAGATTAAGCATAGACTCTCTAAAGAAGAACTCACCATCAATTCACACTACAGTCTCGTATTGGTAACTAAAAGGCACTCTGGGGAAGCACTTACATATCATTCCCCCTATGGTCTACGTCGAGGAGCTACAGACACTCTGAAGAAGAACTTTAGTCAATTCCCCCTATGGTATCACATCGTAATAGTAAAAATAGACCCTCTAGAGAATCCCTCACGTCCATTCTCCCTATGGTCTACTACACCAGGTTCCCATAGCCCTATGTAATTAAAACGAGCATAGAAATGAAAAGAGGACAAGGTAAACCTCAATAACTACTTTGTTAAATAGTCTATAGCATAACAACATGTCTGATAATAAGATCACCTCATTCTATCATCACTAGGAATGGAAAGCCTTGCAGCCTAACATGCTAAGCAAGACCAAATGGTCATAAACAAAACATGCATGGGAAATCACTTCCAGATCATAGAAACATATCCCTATTCACATTCAATTAAACTATACTCAAGCATACAAGCATAGAAATCAATCAACAGGGGTAAACCATAAAGACGCAATACCCCAATCCTGGGTATTGGGAACTTTCGCACAAATAACTCAAAGACTATCTACGGAAAGGAAAAAACCACCCACCTCAGCATTGGGATGTCAATATACTTGAACCTCAAGCCTTGAATCACCCAAGAACACCATAGATCTACAAAAATGTCTAAAAAATTCAACCGAAGATAACTCTTGAAAGATGAGGAATCAGGAAACGAAGCTCTAGAAGAGGGAAGAGATTATTGTGGTGATCCCAATGCAATTGACGGTGGTTGAATTGGAGAACAGATGCATAATCGGGGGCTCAGAGAAAGATCACAGTCGTACAGACACTCTCAGATGAACTAGGTCGAGAATAAGTGTGTTCTGTCAGTCTAACGCGACCCCAATATGTTTAATGAAAAACAATACATAAAGTTTACTTTAGAAGTACACGGTGTGTACTTGCCCTTACCGGCCCCTGCATTAGGCTGCCTCTAGGTCACCACACACGGCCGTGTGCATGGCCATTACACGGCCAGCACCCATCTACCCATGGTAACCTAGTACATAGCATGTACTCATAAAGTACACAGGGTGTAATTAGAAAATTTTTAGAAACTCCTCTTTTTCACACAAACACCAGAAAAAGGAAAATATGCCTGAAAAGAAGATCTGGGTTCTTATAAAGATCAACCTTGCATATACATATGAGTTAGTGGGAGAATGGTTATTTTCTTGTATTCTATGATGATTACATACTTCTAATCAAAAAAAATAATTCCAATGTTAAAATATAATAAAAAATTGGAAAATTTATTCTCAAAAATATATCATTGTAAAGGAATGTATGTACTAGATTTTAATATCTATAAAGATAGATATAAATGAATGATTAGTCTTGATAAGAACATATATATTGGTAAAGTGATAAATATATTTAACAAATAAAACTCCAAAATGGTTCTTTACCATTGTTACATGATAAGAGTCTTTCTAGGAAACATTATATTTTAATAATTGGTGATCAAGAAGGCATGACTATAATTCCATATGATATAATAGTTATATCAATTAGGTATTATATGTTCTAAACTCACCAAGATGTATATTATAGATTAAATATGATGATTTAATACCAATAAAGTCGTTATTAAATTCATTGGGATGTCATAAATAATATCTTTATGTAATTGATATCAACAAAAGATGTATTCTTGGTATTTTTGGCGAGGAAGAGATAATTATAAAGGGTTACACCAATTCTAGTTTCCAAATTGGATATAATAATTTCATATATTATTCAATATTTTTGTTTTTTATGAATTTTTTCTTTAATGGTGGATATGTAGGCTCGAAATGTTTATGGAAATTGATAGGTGTTGATTCTATAACAAAATCTAAATATAAAACATCATTTGATACAGCTAAATAAGCTATTTACTTAAATAAGTTCACTATTAAACTAGAGGCTATCAAAAGCATCTTTAATCCAATTGAACACTACTATGATAATGGTGGTATAGTGTCACAAGTTAAGAAACACAAATCTTACAAAATATTTAAACAAATTATATATCAATTTCATCTCATTCAAGATATATTTAATAGAATCAATATTTAAATTTGTAATTTTCGATAAAGGATAATATTAAAGATCCCCTAAAACCCCCCTTACATAATAAAAACATAAAATCCATAATAATTCTCTTGGAATTAGACATATTAGGGATTTAATTTGGTTTAAAAGGGATATTGTTAGTGTTTATTCCCTAAAGTATTCCATGTGTTGTTTTCTTAGGTACATGATGTATTATGTAATGTATATTAATGGAAATAATTTATTCCTTATTAATGATCATTATATTGGGTTTTGATGATAGGTTAAGATCTGTATGAGTAGGAACTAGTGTATCGATACAACTGATCACTCATGGAATATTAGTTGGTGAAATGGTATTCAAATTATCCCACTTACATTAATCTACATGTATTTTCATGTATGTTACATTAGTTCTAGTTAAGTGAACATCGTCTACGGATCCCTTAACTTGAGTTGGTCAAATTGGTTCCTTACTTGTGACGTTACTTAAATTGTTACGTATATAAATTCATTTATGAATTTGTATTAATAGAAGGTAATAAAGTATTATTCTAATCAATAAGTGGGATTTTATTTACCAACATAAGTTTCATCTTCATATTTGATCGGGTATGACATTATGGTCATCAATGGAACTGAAAATGTAAGTGAATGTACAAGAAAATATAATTACATGTTGAAATAAAGATAATTCTAGTAACCTAGTGATGGTGTATACTTTATTACATTGGAAATGATATAAGGTATTACATTACCAAGGACAAATTAGTTTATCAGATTTCAAGAACCAGATACATACAAGATTCTTATTTAACATTAAAAATAAAATATAAAAACATAGTAAAAGTAAATATTATGAATCCTTGAAAAAAATTTAAATATTCTTTATTTGTATCATGGCAAAGGAAAACAAAAAAAAATTGAGATCAAATTCTCTTTAATAGTTTCATACGATGGAATCTATTTTGAGTAAATAAAAAATAATCAGTATTGAAAGGTAGATAATTAAAAACACATTTCATTTAATCAATAAATAGAAAATTAAATGCATCCATGGGTAATATTAATGTAGTAATTTCAAAAATAATAATAACTAAATTCTCAATAAAGGAAATTTTTAATTTCATATTCCTTTATTAAGGCCTTATTCAAAGATACTTTCAAATATGGGTAGGTATGCACCAAAAACTAGTTAATAAGGCCAACCAGATGGTTTGTCTCCTAAGACCATTCGATGCATTGAGGGGATATCTATAACCAATAGCTAAACATTATTGTATTCCTAATGAATTCCCCATATATTTAATGGTCAATTTAATTCATAATTTATTCTTTATCAGGAAATATCAATAATGAGAAAACAATACAGAATATTAAAATTATCCCATTCAATCAAATAACATTCATAGTAAAACACCAAATGTATAAATGGTATATGATTGAGGAAATAAGCTTATCCATTACTAAAATAATATTTTTATAGAATAGAAATGAAATATTTGATGAAATTTGGTTATAAGAATCTGATTCTTTCAAGAGAAATTCAATGAGTACAAAATTAAAAAGACATAAAAGATGATCAACAATCCATCAGAAATATTGGTTCTGTAATAAAATCTAGTACTTTTGAGAATAAAATAAAATAGAAGAAAAAAAATTAAAAGTAAATTTTCATTATATATTTTCATTTTAAAATCATTGGAAACTTGTAGAAGAATGTAAATTGCGTAAAATGGTTATGGCTGGAGTAAAAATACATTAACATTGTAAATGCTAAAAAGAAATATTTCTTTTAACTTTTTCAAAAGAAAGTAAAAAATGAACCTATTGTAAATATTATATTCAAAGATTGTATATAAAGTAAAAGATGGAATATTATGACTCTAATAAATTATTCAATTAAATAAAAGTTCTTTTGTAAAACAATTTTTGAAAAATATGAATATATAACAAAAATATTCTCGATCAAGAAGAGAAATTATATCGAATTTTATTTTAAATAGTTATTTTCTTGATTTAAGTTCCAAATAGAGGAAAGGGTTAAATAAAAAATATAATTTATTTAAATATTCAAATTATAATAATATATATGGGTTTTATGAATGATTTAATATAATATTTCTTTAATGAAAATATAAGTAATCCTAAAAATGAGATTTTAAAATTTAATTCATACCTCCTTGGTAAATTTATAATTGTAACCCCTTAAAATATATAACTCTAATTGAAAAACTAAATAACAAAACAACATGATTCATTTTATATATAAAAAAGGGACAGTATATACACCACATAAAATAAATTGGTTTATAATACAAAATATGTTTCAAAAAAGTGTAAATTGAGATGAAAAATCCTTACCAAACACTTCCACCTAGTTGAACATGGATTAAAACCATTTTTAATGTTTTAAACTTTTTATAAATTCATAACATAAACATGTTCATGTTTATCTTAATTGATATATTTTCACATTACCAATTCTTGGTAAAAACATTCATCAGGTGTTAATTGTTTAGTTTTCTCAAGTATGTTTCATCATGGAAGTTACAGTTATTATATAAAGGTAATAGTTTAACCATATAAAAAATTATAATCATGTAATAAATATCATTGTATTTATTTAAATAAACTTATATATACTAAACATGTGAGGTAGTGATGAAAAATTAAATAAATCGACTCACAAAGTGGTAGTCTGAACGTATTCACAAGAAATGTTTCTATTTTCCATTAGGTGGATGAGTATATGAAAAATAGTAATACCATAAAAGTAAAAAAATTAAAATAATGAAATTATACTATTTTTATTATATTATGATGTTAAAATAATATTTAGAGAATTAAAATAAGAAATGAACTTGAAAAGATTCGATTAAGATGATTACCTCTTCTTTGAAGAACCTCTGTTAGATCTTCCCTTAAGGACTACAAGGTTGGACTTTTGAGAAGACCATAACCTATTTAATGTAGTAAAGGAATTTTATGATATATTTTATTTGGGTTATATTGACCTATTTTTATCATGTTTGTGTGAATAATATAAGAGAGGTTATGTACTTTTAAAGTGAATGAAATGACACATTTAAAATTACTTAAAATATTTTAAAATAAAATATTATTTATCATGTGGAAGTGGAACCAAGGGAAAAATAATTAAAATATAATATAGGGTATGGTTTAAATCCTTCAAACAATAAAATTTGGACAAGTTATGTGGAATTTTAAACCTCATCTTTTGGTTTAACCCTTTCATTAACCAATTTTAACCTTAATCATTGTAATAACCTTTTCATTATTAATGGGTTATAAATTTAATTATAAGGTAAAAATTATCTCACAAAAGGTAAAGGGTTGAAAACTTTTAACAAAACCCATCCCTCTTCTCATATTTATACATTTAAATTATTTTCAACTCATTTATTAGAATATTATTAAAAATAAAATATCATTAAAGTCATTTTAAGAACTATTTGCATATTTATATATTAAATACATAAATACAGGAATGGAATTAAAATATAAACTCCTACCCCATAAATTATAGATTATTATTAACTATAAAATTCATGTGACAACATAATCAATCTAAAAAATATTACTTTTTATTTTTTAAATATTATTTGTTTTGATTTTTCTATTACTTGCACAAACATTATATCAGTGTTCTGTAAGAATTTAGGAAAATTATATCATTACTAAAAATTAAAAAAAAAATTACAAAAATAAATTAATTATTTTCAATATAGAATTTTAAATTTGTTTAAAATTCTTATTATCCCTTTGTCAACATATAATAGAAATTAAAATAAAGAGAGTGACATTTTGTCGTTTTCTTTTACTTAAAATAATATAATGGTCTTCATCAAAGTAAAATGACAAAAAGATACACTATTTTGAATATATAAAGTGTTTTCTATAATTACACTCATCCAATGAAATATATACAATTATATGGATGATTTTGAGACCTTATTCTATATTTTTATCCTTTTTATCCCATTTTACCCTTTACAAGGGTGATTAATTTTACCACGATTACAATTCATAATGCCTAAAAATAAAAGGGGGGATTTTATAATATTAAACCTCATAATTACAAATATTTATCCATTTTATCAAATTCAATTTCTATAATTAGAGTAAATTAATTCAAAAATAAACCTACAAAACATGATGAAAAACTATTTTTCAAGAAAATGTATTTTCAAGCATGAGATGATTTTAAATTAACTAAATGAAAATTAATAATCATTATATAAATTTAAATTAATATAGATAGATATATAATTAATATATTTCATTTAAATAATTATTCCTTAGGTATTTTTTTAATTAAATTAAATAGAAAATAATTGTTCACTTAAAATAATTTTCCAAAAAATATTTATTTTCATCTCAAAATGGTCTTTTATTAATTTATATTGAATTATTAATCAATAAATTATAAATTATCAAAATTCTAATGCAATATTATAAATAAAAGGTGCATTATCCGAATATGAAACTATCAATTATTCATAAAAGTATATTTCTAAGGGAAAATGTTAAAAATTTATTCTAGGATTATTTTGATGTAGTAAGTTCAAAATAGATATTCATCCTATCAAATTATAATTTTTTTGACATTAAATATTAATATGAGAATTATATTATAGTTTCAACAAGATAAAATTTTCACTTATTATAATTTAAGCTCTAGTGTTACATTCTTTACACCTTTAAAAATTTCATCCTCTAAATTTTCCTTAATATTAAAATTTAAAAAGATGAGTTCTATTGTTCTTCATAAATTTCTTATTGTCCCACAATTATTCTTCTATTTTATGAGTTTTCTAAAGTAACCTCTATAGTCAATTCAACAATTGTAATTCTCTAGTGTCAATAATCTAAATAGGCTCTTCATAGTGTGAGATATCATGTTCACATTCTATTTCTTCATAGGTGTGCACATTCTTTGGTTCTAGAATATACTTCCTTAATAATGAGATATGGAACACATCATATACTTTTAACTATCTCAGTGGGATTTCCAAATGGTAATCCTTGTCTCCAATTCTTTCCATAATTTCAAAATTTTGGATGTACCTAGAGTATAGTTTCTGTAACGACCCAATGTTTTTCAATGGAAATTCCCTTCTTATAAATATTTCATATAATCACATGAAAACAAAAAATAATGAACTACTAAGTGATAAGTGACCTCTAAGCATAAGTTTGTCACTTCTGTGTTTGAAATTTCGAAAATCCGACATACACGGTTGTGTTCAAGATGATTTTTGGAGTCTAATAAAACAAAAATAATTTTTGGTGAATAGTAACATACCATTATGAATAGTAACCTACCATTATGAATAGAAATATGAACCTTATGAATATTAAATTGCCTAAAATAATAGTAACCTTACCCATGATTAATTAAATAAAATTTTGGCATCTTATAAGTAACAATTTGACTATAGTAAAATTATTTGTATTTTTGTAAGTCATAAATAATTAATTATAATTAATTAATTATTTTAAAAAGAAAATATATTCCTAAAAAGTTTTCATAAATTAAAAAATCTATGTCTTATATATTTTAGATAATTTTATAAGACCTCAAGTAATTTTTGAAAGCATTTTAAAATCAGTTTTAATTTTAAAATTTGTATTTTTCAAGAAAATTATGATTTTAAATAAAATTTAAATTAATAATATTTATAAAATTATTTTGAAAAATGGAATTTATTTTTTGATTCTACACATCAAAAAATGGATGGGGTGAATTTTTGTTATTTTTCTAAAATACATGAATTTTTTATTAATAGTGAAATACCATAATTTACAAAATAAGCTAAATAAGCTAATTATTGAGTCATGTGTGATGTTCTACTAATTTAATTCCACTTGGTTTGGGGTCTTATAATAAGATTACTATTCTTGGTCATGGAATACTCACTATTCCTTGTTTTGTGGGAAAATAATAAAGTAATTAATTTTATATTGAGAAAACCCCTCTCCCCTACACTATAAATACCACCCTTCACAGCCTCATCTCCTCACACCTCTCAAGCTTCAAGCCTTCTCTAAAATCTTCCCAAGAGTTTTCCTTTTCCCCTCTCCCACATCTAAGAGCTTATGGTCTCATCAAAATACCAAGCCTAGATTCCATAAGGAGGATCTAAAGAGGAGGATTTAAGAGGCAATTTCTCTCCCTCTTCTCCTTTAATTTCCATTCAATTTCAAGTTCATTTATTGATCTATCCCCACATATCATCACCTAAATGGTATTGTAACTCCAGTATTATAAATTTACTTTAATTTTATGATGCTAATGGGATATTATATCATCCAACCCCCTTTCCCTCTTCCTTTTATTTTATTAAAGAGAACGTTGTCCGTGAGGTGTTAATTTATCACCTTCAAGAACGACATGTTTTCTTCTTCCATTTCTACCTTTATATCTAGTCATGAAACCATTTCTATGGTTGAACCAGAATATTTTATATGTATTATTTCATATTTAAAGTTTTGTAAATAACTTATTTCCATATTACTAAGTGATAAAATAAAACAAGTTCTTTGTGATCAAAAAACCACCCAAATTAACCCAAACAATCATCACTTAATTCTTATCTAATGATTCATACACATGGTATATAATATAATTCATTATAAGATAATTTTAAATTATATAATATAATTAATAAAATGGAAGATATTTTCTAGATGTATACCCATGTTCTACCTAAACATCAATTTAATAATACAAGTGAACCACTCAAGAAAACCATGAAAACAAACATTCTCGAACAATGTTTTTAAACACTATAAATTATCCAAAGGAACATAAGATAACTTAATGTAACCATAATAAACCATATTAATGTACACAAGGTTCTGGATTTCAAATTAATGAATATAATTTCATTATACAGGACATTAAAGAGAAGGAAGTGCTCAGATACAAGGTAAGGGGAAATTCTCAAACCCAATTTCATCCTTCGGGTTCTCCCTCCTTCACTCCATTTTTTGAAATGATTACTCCTTAAAAATAATTTGTTGATCATTGTATTTAATTTTCTGGGATATAAAATTTTACCACTAGTGTTTATGTGAAACAAAAATTTATCCAAAACAACTCTTCTTTTAAGAACACACTTTTTACTTCACACTCAAAGTTGACAGTTCTTGTAACATGTATGTTATTCCCTCTTTATTTTGGGAACCCATCGTTTATGAATGTGTTATTATGAGAAGAAACTTGTTACTTTCCATGGTTTAGTTATGTTTATTTTTTATATATGTTCTATGTGGAAATCATGATAATGATAATGTTATTATGTGACATGTGCGCCTGGAATTATATAGCACAATGTGAATGTTTGAATGTGACGGGTGCACCTGGGATTATACAGATCTCCAATGAATTGGGTAAAGTGATGAATATCATGATTAAATGTGAAATGATGTGTTAAAAAGATTCTATATTTTTTCACAAGTATGTGTGGTAGCTATCCACTAAGACATGATGTTTTATTTTTTATGCACTGCCACATTTCAGGTCTTTTATTTATGCTTCCTCTCTTGTTCATGATCCTTTACCTATGTTATAACTATGCTCACCCAATGATATATTGAACTTATCCATCCTCTTACTGGGATTTTAGATCACCTCATTTGATTTATATCCTTAGGTGGCTACATTTACTAAGGAGAGGTCAAGTTCCATTCAGAATCTAGAGAAGAAGAATTTGAATAAATGTTTATGTGTGATGTTATAATTGTTATGTATGGTCCTAGTTATCCTAAGACACTAAACTGTTGTATCCTCTATGTGTAATAATATTATGTTTTTTATCTTAAAAATAATGTAATAGTAATGTAATAAAAGTTTGGGTCATTATATTTGGTATCAAAGGTAACGTTTAGTCACACTACAAGAGAATTGCCGTTTAGCGGCGGTTTTTTTTTTTTGCGTTTAGTGGCGGTTTAAACCGCTGCTACATGGTTTGGCGGCGGTTTCTATAAACCGCCGCCTAATACGGAGTCGGAAATATATTAGTGGTGGTTATTTCTATTTTGTAACGGTTTATGGAAAGCGTCATAGCTACCTCATTTTGCGGCGGTTTGACTGAGTTTAGCGGCGGTTTTTACGAGGCCTGGACATCAGTTTATTCGCGGCGGTTATAACTGCTGGAAATAAACTCAAATCCAGCAGTCGTAAAACCGCCGCTGAAGTCACAAGAACTTCTGTGGAATGAGCCCCTACGATGCGACTATTTAGCGGAGGTTAAAAATGCCGCGAAACATATTTTTTTTTACATTTCGCGGTGGTTTTCACCGTTTAGTGGCGGTTTTAACCGCCGCCAATGTACATTTCGCGGCGGTTTAAACCACCGCGAAAAGCTGACCAGAAAAAAAATTAATTTTTTTTCTTCCACTACACCACTGCCCTAAAAGAAAAATCAAACCAGAAATACCATATTGTACAAACCAACAGAAAACAAGAAAAATCAACCTACGAAATTGGTATATAATAAATTGAAAAAAAATAAGTAAACATTGACATGCTATATAAGAATGAACCATATTGTTCATACCAACATACAATAAACATCAACCTAGGAAATCAGTATAGTATAAATTGAAATATATATATATATATGATAGAATCAACTATAAAACATAGGTCCATTATTTGACTACTCTCCAAACATACATCTAGCTGATCCTTCTTGATCCCCCATAATATATATCACTTGAAAATGAAACATTAGATCTACATGTCTGTCGGTGTTCCCATATAGGGAGTGAGCTTAAAACATAGTTAGATTTACCATTTCCGGGCCTCCTACTTGGTTTAATACCCCAAATATACCATCACCACACACATCTACTATACCAGGTGTCTTAGAGAAGCTCGTGTGTTAGTCTCACTCAATACTTTATTGTGCACTTTTATGTAATACAACTAATATTCTATTAACTTAGTTCTTAAAAAAATCATGATACACAAAAACATTATGTTCTATTTGATCATAATTTAAAATAATTATTGAGATACATTATAGTAATCACCTTCTTTTAACTGATTCATGTCATTATAGGATAAGTAGTGAAATCCAAATTTCAATCTCTGGGCCCAAACACAACATATAAAAAAATTCCCCCCTCTTCGCATATGGGTCATACATGCATAGGGAACTTCAATCAGAACTACATGTGGTATAATTCTCATTTTCATGAGATAGGTAGTGATGCATGAACATCCACTCTTGGGCCCAATAACATTTCCTTACATTCATGTCATTTAATCTTCTTACTCACCACATAATGTTAAACTTTATGTGATTTCAATGACTACGTGTGTCTTGATTCATGTCATCACATGATATATAGTGTCATCTATATCTTTAATCCAAGGCCCAGCTATAATAATCTATAATAAATGCACCCTAACAATAGAGGAAAAAAGTCACACAATCTCATTTTACCTATGTAAAAACCATATCTACATATGACTTTCTTGATTACATAATATATCATGTACAAATTTTTCACGTTAGTTCCCTCATCCTTACCATGTGATGTCAAACTACATGGAAAACATCATGGTTTCATCACATTAAAACATCACAACAAAAATATCATCACCATATGACAATAATATTCATGAATAATGTTATGATAGCAGGAAATTTAACATTATGTAAAAACATCCCCACTACATGATGATAAACAACGTAGGTCATCACCCATTTTTCATCCCATATCAAGGGACCACAAGAGCCCTATCTCATTCATCCATAGTACAGAGTGCTTCCACCATCTTTTAATACACTTCAATCAATATACTATAATTCATGTATTGAGTATATTGGGCCATTGAAAACCTTTCATGGCCCTAGGAAAGGATAATATATCTCTCATTTTGGCCATGCTATTGATGTAAAAGGGCTTAGACCCGCCAACTAGAGACATCTTAGGCCAGTATAAAGAGATTTCTAATTATTTTGAGCATGATAAAACATTGGTGGAACAAACCACCACAAAATATTTTGTGTCATCCCTAGTATGATTTTACTATTTCATTATTAAGGATTCATGATCCTCGATTCATGATTTATAACATCTTCATCTCCTGCTCAGCACGATGTTGGATTACTCTTAGTCCTGCGTATCCTAACTACGATCCTATGTAACATCCTCCATATTAGTTCAAAACTGTACACCCATAAAATCTAACCTATGATGGTCCAAATTAAAATACCTTGACCAATTAGAGAAAGACACGCAAAACATTTTAGGATGAAAACCAGCAATGGGCGGCCTGAGAAAAAAAAGAAAGTCTTCGATTTCTATACTCTTCATTGAAATAGTTTAAGAAAAAATTTGTGTGTAAATAAATAAGGAATAATGATGATAGGGACTAATTTGTGCCTCAACCTGTGTGACTAATGGAGTATGTGTGGAAAGAGGAGGAATAACTAGTTGAATCAATAAGGAAGAATGAGAATAAGCCTCATATGACCTTATCTCAATAAGATCATCATATGTAGCCTATGATGTAAGATTAATTTCATCAATAAAGTCTATTTCACTATTAGGGTAGTTATCACTAAAACGAGTTTGCTTTCTTGATTTCTCACCCAGATCATTGATCATCTCCATCGTCACCACTAACAATGCTGCTGGTGAGGAAAAACGACTATCCACATGATGGACCAACTACTTTATCACACCATAGTGTCAAGATGCTACCCACTCTTGGGCATAATCTTGGGAAAGGAATGTAGGAGCATTAGCAAGCGGGTGTATGATTTCAGCTTCGATATTCTCACCTGTCGGTATTATCCAAAATCGAGGGATGACAATAGGTTGTCACTCCCCCATTGGTCTGCCAGAAGAAGAGGGGTGACACTTATGGTGAAATCAAAATAATTATTGAATCTGTAGGTTGTATAAGGTTTTAAAATAACTATCTCATCCATCATGACTTCAAGTACCCCTTCCCAAAGATAGACCATGTACGACCTTTCATCAAGGGAACCGCTTTAGTTATCAATAATCGGACCAATTTTTGAATGAAAAGGGATAAAATCGAAGATGAAAGATTGGATCATTTCATATTTAACCTCATTGGGGCTTTGTGACATGGTCTGAACTCCCGATATATTCAAAACAAATTGGGAGAGATGAAGCATTGGGGATCCTAGTGGAATTTTAATATTTATAACAACAAAAGTTCACCTCTTTCAAACCAAAAAAAAACTAGAGAGTACCCTTAGTAATGTAAGGAATTATACCTTATTGGATGTTTCCCTAGAGTTGATAAAGATGTGAAAGGATCAACACTACCAAATTGTGGTATTTTCTTCCACAAGTCTCCCCACCATCACCAAAGTGCTGACACTAATACCTAAATGTATAGCCCAATCCGGGAAAATACACCCATTAGAAAAATGGATATAATGCCTATCAGCCGAAGGTCTAAGGATATCTTCAAATTCACTTAGTAGAATCGTGATTTATAATCCTTATCTTTTATGATAGGAAAATATGAGCTAGAACTATTTATGACTTACTTAGAAGGTAACTGATGATGGTGTATGGTAGTTGGCATGTCCCCGATGTAATAAATAAAAATATGGATCCAATCCTTAAAAGAAATAAGAAAACACATTTTCAGCTCCTTCCTAAATTTCTACTTCACAATAATAAGCATCTCTTTCACTAAAATTGTTGTTTGTTGGGGATCATCACAAACATCCTTAGCATAGATGAATTTATCATACATCTCTATAAGAGGGGGATTACTAATGTGAATCCATTAACATGTAATTGGATTGATAAACTATGAACTCTTAAATTTGATGAATCCACTACCCCCTCACCACTAAAAAATAGTAAAACCATATCAACATAAGTGAATATTACTTATTTCAAATTCAAAATAGTATAACATGTGAAATGACCCAATTTGTTCAACACATCAACAATGGGTTTAACTCTTAGTCATCCAAAATCTCGACTACCAATTCAAACATATACCTAAATGGAATTATATATACCACACTCGAGAAATCAAGAAATAAAAAGAAACACCAGAAATCAATAAAACACATAAAAGGAAACATGAGAAATCAAGGAAATTTTAGAGCAAGAAAATGTTTGGGGGAAACTATGTGCCACAAATGTTACATATACAAACCAATTATTCCCGTATTTGTTCAACACATGAACAATACAACTACTCATGGTCCGATGATGCATCGTCACCCTCTCCACCTTCATCACCACTTTCTGTTGTCACCTGTAAGAACATTATATTGAAAATTAAACACGGTTGCATATTTATATTAAAACTTAAAACCAATGAAAGTTAGAAAACTAAATAATTTTGATTTTTGTGATTTACCTGCATGACACTAGTCGATGAACTACCACCGAGGGCATATCTGCTCATATGCTGACGTATTTCAATCAACTCTTTCTGCAAAGCAGATATCTGATCCCCCTGGTGGTGAACTGTGTTTCATAGAGAAACAATCTCTTTCTGAGCATCTCCAGGTATGGGCTGACTAAATCCAGGAGTAGATGTAGCTTCCATCCCTGGTGGCCTGCTAAAAACCTCAGATGGTACGGGTCCCAAACCCATCCCGCGCACTCTACCAAGATGCTCCTTCCCAAGGACTTTAGCAACCGGGTCATACTGGGAGACTGAGTAGGACTGCGCAGGATTGGCATCCCATAGTTCTTTAATTTTTACCTATAAATAAAATATCAATATATATTAACACATTAAAAACTGATAATAAGTTATTATAATAAAAAATTGACTTCATACCCCAACTTCTTTATCAGGCACATTAACAAAACTTCCATCTGATTTCTTGTGAACATCCAACCACAGTTCACTTCGGAATGCTTTGTGCCCTAAACTATGTGACTACATTAAGAAAAGATAAATCAAAAATTCAATATATTAAACAGATAATAATGTCTTATAAATATTAAAACTAATTAAAATATTACCAATGTTGTTCGTCTTCTAGTAAAGCTTTTTGAGCCCGTAGTGTGAGGGATAACTTGCTTAGCCCTGTTTGAAGCATTCTTTCTTGAGAGATCCTGAAATAAATAAAATTAAATTTAATAGTAATGTATTCAACGTCATGTCCTCTTCATATACATTTATAAATGTAAAATGAGGCTAATATAATAAAATATATTTCAATACCATCCGCTTCTAATCATGATGTCTGTCAACAAAAACTTTCCACTATTCTTTCGGTACCCCACTGGGTAGCTTTCTCATACATTTGTTACACAGTCAACGAGGTATCATTGACATCACACCACAATATCCATTTGACATATTTCCATTTCTTACCTAGATTTTTCAATGTCCACTTCCGTGCTATCACATCAGCAACTGTGAAGTGGAAGAACATCTGTATACAGAAATTCATTTTGAACATATTAGTAACATGGCATTCAGTTAAACCACCATGTAATAAAATTACCTTTATTTGAGAATCAAAAACTTCATTTTTCCAACTTGGAGGCATATGTCTCCAATAATCATATGAAATAGGAAGGGAAATGGGCTCTGCTTCCAACTGGCCTAGAATCTGGCCAAGTAACCCTGCGGCGTCATCCGTCAGGACCCCATAAGAATCAAATGGCACGACTATCTTTTCGCCAATCATATTCTGAACATCTGCACTTTTTATGTTTTTCTCCACGGTTGTATTTTTTTATCTTCAATGAGAAAATAATTAATATAAACAAAATGCAATAAATTTATTTAATTAAAATTTGTACCTATGACAGTGACACTCCAGTACGCCCGTGATGAACTGGAATGGGCATGTCGCTACCCCACTGCTGAGGCTCCAGAAGGGGGAGTCGATGACTCACCCTCTAATGGGAAATCCAAAGATAGTGTGAGAGATGGTGCAGGGGGAGATGGTGTAGGAGTGTAGGCAGCTGGTGCCTCAGATGTCGTGGGGAGGGAGCCAAATAGATCGTCATCTGTCGCGGAACTAGATGAAATAGTATACCGCTTCTTCCTTGGAATTACTATCATTTAATCAAATAAAATTAAGTTTAGAATATATATTTCAAAAAATTATGCAAAAAAAATTAAAAATTATAATAGATGCCTAGTACTAATAGAAAAAATATATATAACAATGATAATGAATGACTGTGGAAATAAAACAAGTGGTTGCTGAATAAATAAATATTTGTATATACAATCATTTTCTTTTTAAATCATGTTAGCTTCCTGCCCCATTGCTTCATCCACTTCATTCATCCTTGCTAGACTAATATTTTCAATATCATGATGGACAAATAATTCTTCTGCCTGTTGTTGATTAAATTCAATTTCAGAGTTCAAATTATCCACTTCATCACCCATATCATACAAATCTCTTTGTATTACATGAGCTACTACACTCCACCCTTCATCGACAACATCATTCACATAATATACCATTTTTTTTCTTGTGATTATAAGATATATGGATTATGCATTTCATGATCACCAACATCCATAATGCGAGAGAAGTTCACAGAAGTAAATAGCAAGGAATCTCTTTTAACACCTCTAATAATATCGACCCATTTGAATTTGAATAAAACAACAGAAAAATTTCTATGGTAGTTTAATTCAATAATATCATGTATATTTATGTGTTATTCCACTTTAGAAAATGTAAATATACCACTATTCTGTGTTTTCAAACTCACTTCTCGATCGACTGTACGAAATCTAAATCCATTCACATTATAAGCGTCGAACTTTCTAACTTTTTTTAGAGGACCTCTAGCAAGAAACTTCAAATTTTCTGACACCTCTGCTCGAGTATCAGTATTCATGATCTGAGAAAAGAAATATACTTTATTATATTTACAAAATGTATGTGTCAAACTAATAGTCGTACTTATTGCAATAGTTATGAAATTACACGTCATGCAAACCATTCTACAAACTCTTTATTAACAGCTTTCGTTATATCTTTCTCATTTCGTGTTCAGCCTCTCATTCATCTCTTTGTTTGTATCCTAAACTCTTCAATAAATGGATCTACAATTTCACTATTCAGCATAACATATCTATGTGCCTGTAATAATTCTTATTCAGTCAGTGCCACATTTGAGGTCCTCCCAACTGATCGGCCAATATCAGGAAATATTTTTGAATTTAGGATGTATTTGAGGTTGAGTCGATGTGTCGTCGACACGTCCAACTTGATTAAATCTTGCCTCAATATCATCCAAGTATCGAGAACAAAAGGTAAGACACTCCTCAGCCAAATAGCCTTCAGCAATAGAGCCTTCTGGTTGAGCTTTATTACCCACGTAGGATTTCAAATGCCCAAGATAACTAAGAAATAAAATAAACATAATTATGCATTTAATTAAGTACCAAAAATTGTTTATATAACTGAAAAAAATATAAATAAATTACCTCTCAATTGGATACATCCATCGATAATGAATGGAGCCTCTTAATTTAGCTTCCTCAACCAAATGCACAGTTAAATTCATTATTACAGTAAAAAATGACGGAGGAAAGATTATCTCCATTTCACAAAGGGTCAATAAAAACCTCTCCTAGAGGTTCTCAAGCTGAAATGGATGTAGAGATTTCTAACATAGTTGTCTGAAAAATGTGCAGAATTGGAGTACAACAACAGTAATTTTTTCAGGTAATAATGTACGCAATGCCAATGGTAGTAACTGTTGTAACAAAATATGTGAATCGTGACTTTTCATTCCATGTAACTTATGATTCATCAAGTCAACACACCTCGATATGTTACTTGAATACCCATCAAATACCTTAACATTCTTTAAAATTCAAAGGAATGTATCTTTATCCCTATTTTTCATTGCAAAAAATGCCGAAGGATACTTTTCATTCTCATCTGGCCAGAGATCACGTTTTATGTTCATTGCTTGTAAGTCTTTACGAGCATTGAGATGGTCCTTCGACGTTCCATGCTCCTTAAGCAATGTGAAAATAAAATTATCAAAGACATTCTTCTCAATATGCATCACATCAAGATTATTACGCAACAAATTAAATTACCAATACGGAAGTTTGAAGAATATACTTTTTTTTCTTCCATTGTTGCGTTCCGATTTCGCTTGACGATGCACTTCGGACCTATTTTCCACTATCATTCAAATGATGAACCTTCCAAAATTCCATTTCAACATTTTCAAGCTGTTTCAATATTTCAAAACTAGTTAAAAACTTTGGAGTTGGTCTACGATCATTAGAACCATTAAATTTTGATTTATTCAGATGAAATCTATGAGATGCATCGAGAAATATTCGATGACACAAGAAGCACCATTTTCTACTGTGAGGTAACCATTTGGGCTCAAAATCAAAGTTAAAAACGGGAGAAGACAAAGCCGTGTAAGTGTTCCAACCAGATAAATTCACAAGCCCAGGGAAGTCACTAATGGTCCACATTAAAGCAGCATGCATTTTGAACATTGTTTTGGAAGAATCATCAAATGTCTCAACATTGTTGCTCCATAACTCCTGCAATTCGTCAATCAAAGGCTGCAAGTATACATCAATATCATTTCCAAGAATTTGTCTTCTAGGAATAATCATCGAAAGGATAAAAGATTTTTGTTGCATACACATCCACAGAGGCAGATTATAAGGGATCAAAACAACTGGCCAAATTCTATAATTAGTACTCAAAGTCCCAAATGGTTTGAATCCATCGTTAGCCAATCCCAATTGAACATTCCTAGGATCAGCTGCGAAATATAGATGTAATGAATCAAATTTCATCCATGATTGGGAATCTCATGGATGTCCCATTAACCCATCATTGTTATTATCTATAGAATTCCACTTCATGTATTTAGCGGTTTTCGATGACATGAATAATCTTTGCAATCGAGGCTTCAAAGGAAAGTAACGCAAAACCTTTGCAGGTGTGTTCCTTTTCTTCTTCTCCATGAAATTATGTTCATTCAGACTTCCAAAATCACCCTTTGTCATCCATCTAGAAGAAGAACATTTCTTTCAATTCTATCTACTTGAATCCTATCCCCAATAAAGCATACAATCATTGGGACACACATGTATTTTTTGTATAATTCAGACCAAGATTGTTAACAACGTTTTTCATATCATAAAAAGATTCTGGGATTGTTGCTTCAGGAAATGTATCACGAATCAATTCCAATATCATGGACACTACCTTATTTGTAATTCCACATAGACATTTGATATGGTACAAATTTATTAGAAATTAAATCTTTGAATATTTCAAACACCCACTATACAACTCTTGATTTCCATCGTTAACTAAATCATGAAACGCATTTTCCTCAGTGAAATTTTCTCTTACATTTTGCTCCACAAAATCAAGAGGAGGATCTAATGATAAGTTACAATCTTGATCTTCCTGTGTTACAGTCTCAAAAACATCACTTGTCACGTTGCAATTTTTAGCACCCTCTTATGGTTGTTCTGATATGTTTTGATGGTGATAGTAGTGTCTTGTAGTGCCGAATGCATCATTTATGAGGCTTTTCATTTCATTTTCCATTGTCGACGAACTTGGGATCTCATTCTATGGATTACCATCAATGCTCAATCTTTCTGTAATGTTCGATTCTCCATGCCAAATCCAACACAAATATTGACCAGGGAATTGCTTCAGTATTAAATGTTCATAAACTTCATCTCTCTTCAACCATGTTCTGAATTTACATTTAGGACATGGACATTTTATTCTCCCCTTAACAGATCGATTAGAAATTACAAAATCTAAAAACTCATTCAATCCCTTAACACACTTAGTTGTGTTCCTCGATAATGTGATCCGGCTTTTATCCATGTATATCACAATGTGCCTACAAAAAATATACGATAGTGTAAGATTACATAAACATAATATAATAAAGATGAACCATTGATCATAAAGTATGCATAATATAATAAATATGGTTCATTGATCACATTTACCACTTCAGACCAACCGAACAAGTCTAGTACATAGGAGACAACATCAACACCTCATTGAGGAGCAGTAAGAATATAGGGTTACACACTTATCATAACACTATCAATCACACATTTATGTTGCCTCAAACAACACCCCATTGATGTGTGCTTGAAACCGATCATAATGAATTTTAAACCTAAGACATTATGTGATTGTTTAGGCTTGACCTTAGATGTACTCCAAGAGGAATAATGTTTCTAAATGGTTTCATACACAACCAACCATATCAAAGTCATATTTCCAAGCAATGACTGAAGAGATTTAAGACATGAGATCTCAAAAGAAATTCTAGAAAAAAAATTCCATTTTTCAATTGACATCTTAGGTTGTGTTAATTCTACCAGGAGGACACATGTTTAACAAAAATGAGAAGATTATCCCCACCTTTGGATTATCCTAGTTATCAAAATTAGAGATATATCAGCCACTAATAAGTTATCTATATCATATTCACATCAAACATACGTTTGATTCTCCCCTCAAGCACACTCATTATGTCATTACAATAATAAAGAGGGACAAAACCAAACCGACCAACATGCCAAAACACCTTATTCTTTTTGAAGTCCTCCAATGCTTTGAGACATAGTTGATTATTTAATTCATAGGTCACTCAACTTCATAGATTATCTGACACCTTAAAAAAATCCCATGGTTCAATGATTTAACTGAAATCCATACATTCCTTACAACATTTATAACTCAACATGAAAAACATAGATGTAATCATGTTACCATAGGTTCCATAAGAAATTGGCACATCCTGATTACTATACATAGTTTGTCCACCCTATGCATTAAATAATTAGAAGGTACAAAAAATAGATTTAAACCAACATCATATTGACTCATACGACTATCAACATGAATAAAAGCATACAGTGTTGTCCAACACTAAGGAAAATAAAGGTTCATGCGACCTAAAAAGCATATGACAATGATTGAGGTAAGCCTATCCTACTGAAACTAGTCATTTCTTGATACTCATGAAAATAAAAATGGCCAAAAATACAATAACCACCCAAAAAAGGGTTTCATTAGAACTAAAGAGTCATATGAGGGGAAATGACACCTGCACAGAACCAAGCATCAGAAAACTCCTTATAATAGAAAGGTATTAATGTTATAAGGGCACTACCTACCAAAGGATATCAACTTAAAATGAGAATGCATCAAACCTAACACCATGTTATTATTAAAAAATTCACTAGGCTCAAAATCCAATCAACTAATCCATCATTAAAAAGGAGGTCTATGGAGAATGCATGTGGTTATATTCTAAGACAACTCAAAAAAGTCCCATGCTACCCTTACATAAGAGTCTCTACCAAGGACACCACTGAAGGTTCCATTTCAAATAAATAATGGGAAATCGCAAACTAAATTTAAATAAGTTTTTTTCATAAGATATTATCATATATTTTAACATAATAATGGGAAATCACATTTTCAACCCATTCCATCAATCCCGATACACCATGCATATCACCATGCATCCACCATATCAAGTGCCAACTGCAACCAAAAACCCAAGTCTTATAAACCATACACCTTCAATCTTCATCCATCCCAAGATCAAAAAGAATCATATAAAAATACTCAATTAAAAAGAAAATATAGAAGTAAATAAACAATAAAAAGAGTCAATAGGGAATATAGGCCCTAAAAACAATGTATCTTAACATCACATGAAAATAGGCTTGCTCAACCCCAAACAGTTATCTTTATCAAACAACAGGTTTTATTTCTATTTTGGATTAACTGATTCATTTATCATAGGTTAAAATTATGAGAAACAAATGGAATTATCTACCATAACCTATTAATTATTTAAATGTTTTTTTAATCAAAACTTCATGTTTCATTTAATTTTAAGGATGAAAATTTCCATTAACATACCTCTTTATTATTATCATTAATAATTATTTCCATATTCATTTTCTTTATCCAATTCCATTAACACATGGAATAAAAATTTCAATTAAACATGAATTAGGTATCAAATTAGCAATTTTCTTCAAATTAACATGCTAAAACATGAAGTAACAAACATTCTAATCAAATAATAAACATATATTTCACAAAATATAGTAAAAAAGATGAAAAATGTTACCAAAATGGAAAAATCACTTTGGGGTTGCGGTCGTAGTGAGAAGGGTCGCTGGGAGAAGGGGGGTCGCCGGTCGCCGGTCGCGGGCTCCGTCGTCGATGCTGGTCGCGGGGACGCAGGAGACCGAGGTCACGTTCGCCAGAGAAGTCGCAGGATTGTCGGGGGGGTTGCGGGAAGAAGGGAGTGTGAGGGGTCAGGAGGGTTTGGGGAAATGGGGGTCAGGGTAGGGAAGAGTTGGTATTTTTTAAAAAAAATATGGGTTTAGCAGTGGTTTATTAAAAACCACCGCGAAACCTTTTTCGAAAAGCATTTAGCGGTGGTTTTGTGAACCGCTGCCACAAAACCGCTGCTAAACCCTATTTATGTTGTAGTGTCAATTTGGGAATTAGGATTAGTGAACCCTAGAGAAATACTCTATCATGAGACTAAGTACAAATATGCACACAAGAATCTTTACATAGGGATCCCATATGTTATGCTTTTAGTATAAATTGTTTAAAAGAATAAGTTATTAATGACTTGTCAACTTATTTTTTGTTCTAACCTTTTCTATTTTAGAAAATGGTGGGAACCAGGAGGAACCAGTCCAACAACTCGTGTGAGGGACAATGCAACGATTTCCCGAATGGCATCCCCAATGATTTGGGAGGTGGAGTTGAAAACTTCATGGCATTGCTTTCTCAATTATCTCAGCTTATGAACAATAACCATAATAATGGGGAACTTCCTCATTCACCAAAGAGGGAGCAACTGGATATTGAATGTTTTATGCGGCAATGGCCACTGATGTTTAGTGGATCTTCTGATCCACTAGTTGTGGAAAAGTGGGTCAACTCCATGGAGAAGATCTTCTATGTTCTTAACTATTATGAGATAGATAAGGTGACACCAGCCATTTATTATCTAGATGGAGAATCCGATCAATTATGGTATTTGATTAAGAACACCAAGATGAGGGAGTAAATTGAATAGATGGAATGGGAAGACTTTAAGATAATGTTTCTTAATAAGTATTTCCCACGAACTCTTCGCACAAACATAGAGAGAGATTTCATAGATCTCAAGAAAAAAGAAAGATAATCTATCAAAACCTATGAAGTGAATTTCAAAAGTCTTGAAAGGTACCCTTTGGGTTTTTTATCAACAATGATAGCAAAATTGATAGATTCTTTATTGGACTAAAACCACACCTTAGAAAGGCTCTTTCAATTCGAGACTTTGGGAGTTATGAAGAAGTTGTTCGGTGTGCTCTCAAAGTGGATATGGAGTTTGGAGAATGGTCTCATGTCTATGGTGAAAAGAAAAGAAAGATGGAGTTTCAAGCTGGAGGATCTAATGATATAGGTGGGAAGAAAACTCAACAACCCACATGCCAAAAATGTGGGAAGTTGCACCATGGGGACTGCCTCAAAGGGATGGGGAAGTGCTTCAAGTGTGGGAAAGAAGGACATTATGCTCAAGAGTGTTGAAAAGATATGAGAAGGAAGGATAATGTTGTCGAAGATAGGAGAGAACTACCCATGGTTCAATGCTGCAACTGTAGGTAGCTGGGGAACTATGCAAGTCAGTGCACTAAACCTCGAGTTTTTAAGGGTAACCAGCGTCAGCAGCCACCAAAGCCAAAGGAATAAGGGAAGGCTTATGCCATCTCTACTGTGAAAGTGGAGCAAGATAATGAATTCTTACAAGTTACACTTCTTATTCACTCAAGAATGGAAAAGGTCTTATTTGATTTTGGTTCTACACATTCCCTTATATCTTGAAAATTTTCTGGAACTATAGAATCAAAGTCCCAAAACCTCGAAGTAGAGATATCCGTAAAAACGCCAAGTGGTGAAATCATTGTAACCCAAGTGTTTGACTCTTCTCCTATTGGCGTATGTGAGAAGATTCTTCCTATGAATCCCATAATACTTCCCTTGGTGGAATTCAACGCTATAATGGGAATGGATTGGCTCTGGTTATATAGAGCACATATCAACTATCGGGAAAATGAAATATCTTTTCATATTCTGAACCATCCCATAATCCTCTAAAAATGAAAGGAAAATCATGAATATCCTTCAAAAAATCCTTCAATGGTGTGGGTGTTGATTCCCTGTAAAGAAGAATATCACGCCCAAATGGTTGAGTTTAAGGGAAGTGACAACTATGAGGAAATTCCCATCATGAGGGAATATGGTGATGTATTTCCCGAGGAGTTACTTGGAATTCCCTCGGATTGTGAGGTAGAGTTCTCAATTGAACTCATACCCAGATCTAATCCTATCTCAAAGTGTCCCTATAGGATGGATCCTATCGAACTGGAGGAGTTAAAGAACCAACTGCAAGAGCATCTTGACAAAGGGTCCATACGCGCTAGTGCATCACCTTGGGGAGCACTAGTACTGTTTGTGAAGAAGAAGGATGAAACAATGTGGTTGTGTATCGATTATCGGGAACTCAGTAAGATCACTATAAAGAATAAGTATCCTCTTACAAGGATTGACGAATTGTTCGATCAGTTAAGAGGAGCTCTATACTTCTCAAAGTTGGATCTTCGTTCTTCATATCATCAAGTAAAGGGGAAGAAGGAAGATATTCAAAAGACTGCCTTCCGTACATGGTATGGGCACTATGAGTTTTTCATGATGCCCTTTGGACTTACCAATTCCCCTGAAATCTTCATGGATTTGATTAATAGAGTCTTTAGACATTACCTCAACAAGTTTGTGGTAGTGTTCATCGATGATATTCTCATCTACTCTAATAGCAAGGAGTAATATGGAGAATATCTAAGACTTGTGTTGGAGACTTTGAGAAAGGATAGGTTGTACGCCAAGTTCATCATGTGTGACTTTTGGATGAATCAAGTCATGTTCTTTGTACATGTGATCACAAGTGAGGGAATTTATGTGGATCCTTCAAAAACAAAGGCGATTGAGGAATGTCCTAGTCCCTCTAGTGTCACAGAAATCTGTAGTTTTCTTGGATTAGTTGGGTACCCGATGTTTTGTGAGAAACTTCTCATGATTGTCAAGCACGCTAACTATGTTAACAAGGAAAGGGGTAAAGTATGTCTGGACGGAAGAATGTGAGGGAAGCTTCAAGGAGCTAAAGAGAAGGCTGATCACCGCACCTTTACTCACACTATCGAAAAGTGGAGAACGTTTTGTGATATATAGTGATGCTTCAAAGAAAGGCTCGAGTTGTGTACTCATGAAAAATTACAATGTGATATCCTACACCTCACGACAGTTGAAGATCCATGAGAAAAACTACCCGACGCAAGATCTGGAGCTGGAAGCCATGATTTTTGGCTTGAAAGTCGAGTAGCACTACCTTTATGGAGAGAAGTGGGACATATACACCGACCACAAGAGCCTAAAGTATATATTCACACAATAGGATCTCAACATGTGTCAGAGGAGATGGTAAGAGCTAATCAAGGATTATTATTGCTCTATTTACTACCATCTTGGAAAGGTTATGCTCTAAGCAGAAAAGAACCTGCTACTCTATCCATGTTGCGGATTGATAGAGACCCTATCATCATATACATGCAAAGGATGGATTTGGAAATCATAAGGATAGGGGATACATCCTACCTTTCCCAATGATTTCACAACCATCCATCCCGAAGAATATTAAAGAAGCATAAAGGGATTATGTGGAGATACAAAAGAGGGTGAATTTAGTAAAGGAAGGGAAGCTGTAAGAGTTCCATATCGATGATGATGGTGTGATTCGGTTTGGAATTCAGCTTTGTGTGCCTTTATCACCCGGGATAAAGAATGATCTATTGGATAATCCACATAGCTCAACATTCTCTATCTATCATGGGAGTACCAAAATGTATTGTGATCTCCGAGAACACATCTAGTGAGATAGCATGAAGAAGGAGATTGCAGAATATATATCAAGGTGCTTGGTATGTCATCAAGTTAAAGCAGAGCGACAAAAGTCCAAAGGGGTGATGCAACCATTGCCTATACCCGTGTGGAAATGGGAGAATGTTACTATGGACTTTGTCACAGGTCTCCAAAAAATGTCGAAGGGAAATAACGTTATATGGATTATGGTTGACTGACTCACCAAGACTGCCCATTTTATCGCTATTCGAGAAGACCACTTGTTTGATAAAATTGTAATGATATATGTGAAAGAAGTTGTGAGACTAGATGGATTTCAACTCTTGATATTCTCTGATCATGATCCAAGGCTCACATCTAAATTCTGGAGGAGTCTTCAATATTCTTTGAGTACTGAATTAAATTTCAACATAGCCTATCAACCCCAAACTGATGGCCAATCTGAAAGGAATATTCAGATGCTTGAAGATATTCTAAGAGCATGCCCTCTTGAATTCAAAGGTGGATGGGATTAGCATCTCCCATTGGTTGAGTTCTCATACAATAATAGCTTCCACTCGAGTATTCATATTTCTCCATATGAAGATCTATATGGAAAGCAATGTAGAACTCCAACCTATCGGGATGAAGTTGGAGAAAGAAAGCTACGTGGACCCAATCTTGTGCAATAGATGATATAGAAGGTTGAAGTCATCCCAAAACACATCAAATCTACTCAAAGTCAAAAAAAGAGCTATGATTACAACCGTCAAAGGTACTTGGAGTTCAGCTTTTGAGATAAAGTCTTCCTTAGAATATCACCATTTAATAGAGTCATACAGTTTGGAAAGAAATGGAAGCTAATCCCAAGGTACATTGGCCCCTTTGAGATCCTTGACCGCATAGGAGTTGTGGCCTATCGGATTGAACTTCCACCGAATATGACTCAAGTTCATGATGTGTTTCACGTATCACTCCTCAAGAAGTACATACCGGATCCCTCACATGTACTGGACTCAGAGGTGGTACAGCTGGAAGATGATATCTCCTATGAGGAGCATTCAGTAAAGATTCTGGATCAGAGAGATAAGGTTCTACACAACAAGACAACCCATCTTGTCAAAGTGTTGTGGAGGAACCATAAGTTTGAAGAAGTAACTTGGGAACCGGAAGAGGTGATGAAGGAGAATTACCCTCACCTGTTTATGTAAAACAAAATTTTAAGGGAGAAATTTCATAAGGGGGGAAGAATGTAACGACACAATGTTTTTCAATGGAAATTCCCTTCTTATAAATATGTCATAAAATCACATGAAAACAAAACATAATTAACTACTAAGTGCTAAGTAACCTCTGAACATAAGTTTTTCACTTCTATGTTTGGAATTTCGAAAATCTGACATACATGGTTGTGTGCAAGATGATTTTTGGAGTCTAATAAAACAAAAAATATTTTTGGTGAATAGTAACATACCCTTATGAATAGTAATCTACCCTTATGAATAGTAATATGTTTCTTATGAATAGTAAATTCCCTAAAATAATAGTAACCTTACCCATGATTAATTAAATAAAATTTAGGTATCTTATAAGTGACAATTTGACTATAGTAAAAGTATTGGAATTTTTGTAAGTCATAAATAATTAATTATAATTAATTAATTATTTTAAAAAGAAAATATATTCCTAATAAGTTTTCATAAATTAAAAAATCTATGTCTTATATATTTAAGATAATTTTATAAGACCTCAAGTAATTTTTGAAAGCACTGTAAAATCAGTTTTATTTTTAAAAACTGTATTTTTCAAGAAAAATATAATTTTAATTAAAATTTAAATTAATAATATTTAGAAAATTATTTTGGAAAAATGGAATTCATTTTTAGATTCTACACATCGAAAAATGGATGAGGTAAAGTTTTCGTGTTTTTCTGAAATACTTGAATTTTTTATTAATAGTGAAATACCATAATTTACAAAATAAGCTAAAAAAGATAATTATAGAGTCATGTGTGATGTTCTGATAATGTAATCCCACTTGTTTCAGGATCACATGATAATATTACTATTCGTTTTCTTGGAATACTCACTATTACTTGTCTTTTGGGAAAATAACAAACTAATTAATTTTATATTGAGAAAACCCCTCTCCCCTTCACTATAAATACCACCCTTCACACACTCATCTCATCACACCTCTCAAGCTTCAATCCTTCACTAAACTATATCCAAGAATCTTCCCTATCACCTCTCCCACATCCAAGAGCTTCTGGTCTCATCAAAAGACCAAGCCTAGCTTCCTTAAGGAGGATCTGAAGAGGAGGATTTAAGAGGTAATTTGTCTCCCTCTTCTCCTTTAATTTCCATTCAATTTCAAGTTCATTTCTTGACCTCTCCCCACATATCTTCACCTAAATGGTATTTTAACTCTATTATTATACATTTAATATAATTTTATGATTCTAATGGGATATTATATCATCCAACCCCCTTTCCCTCTTCCTTTTATTTTATTAAATTGAATGTTGTTCGTGAGGTGTTAATTTATCACCTTCAAGAACGACATGTTTTCATATTCCATTTCTACCTTCATATATAGACATGAAACCATTTTTATGGTTGAACCAGAATATTTCATATTTATCATGTCATATTTAAAGTTCTAGAACTAACTTATGTCCATATTACTAAGTGATCAAATAAAACAAGTTCTTTGTGATCGAAAAACCACCCAAATTAACCCAAACAATCATCACTTAATTATTATCTAATGATTCATCCACATGGTATATAATATAATTCATTATAAGATCATTTAAACTTTTATAATATCATTAATAACATGGAATATATGTTCTGGATGTATACTCGTGTTCTACCCGAACATTAATTTAAGAATACAAGTGAACCACTCAAGAAAACCATGAAAACAAACATTCTCGAACAATGTTTTTAAACACTATAACTCATCCAAAGGAACATAAGATAACTTAATGAAACCATAATAAACCATATTCATGTACACAAGGTTATGTATTTCTAATTAATTAATAAAATGTCATTATACAGGACATTAAAGAGAAGGAAGCGTTCGGATACAAGCTAAGGGGAAATTCTCGAACCCAATTTCGTCCTTCGGGTTCTCCCTCCTTCACTCCATTTTTTGATATGATTGCTCCTTAAAAAAAATTTTGCATCATTTTTTTTTGCTTTTCTGGGATATACATGTTTAACACTGGTGTTTATGTCAAACAAAATGTTTTCCAAAAGAACTCTTTTTTTAAGAACACACTTTTTACTTCACACTCAATGTGACGGTTCTTATAACACGTTTGATATTCCATATTTCTTTTAGGAACCCAAAGTTTATGAATGTGTTATAATGAGATGAAACCCATTCCTTTACATGGGTTAGTTATTTTCATTTTTGATATATGTTATATGTATAAATCATGATAATTATAATGTTATGATGTGACGGGTGTGCCGGGAATTATATAGCGCAATGTGAATGTTTGAATGTACGGGTGCGCCCAGAATTATACAGCGCTCCAATGCATTTTGTGAAGTCATGAATCTCATTATTAAATGTTAAATGATTTGTGGACAAGATGATATCCTTGTTCACAAGTATGTGTGGTTTCTATCCACTAAGACTTGATGTTTCATTTTTTATGCATTGCCACATTTCAAGTCTTTTATTTATGCTTCCTCTCTAGTTCATGATCCTTTACCTATGTTATGACTATGATCACCCAATGATATATTGATATTATACATCCTCTTACTAGGATTTTATCTCACCCCTTTTTATGTATATCTTCAGGTGGCTACATGTACTAAAAATAGGTCAAGTTCCAGAAAGAAGCTAGAGAAGAAGAAATTGAATAAATGTTTATGTGTGATGTTGTAATTTTTATGTATGGTCCTAGTTTTCCCAAGACACTAAACTATTGGATCCTCTATGTGTAATATTATAATTGTTTTTATCTTAAAAATGATGTAATAGTAATTTATGAAAAGTATGGTTCGTTATAGTTTCTATTTCTTACCTGACCTTATAACACCATTCCACAAATACACATTCTAGAAAATGTGATATCCCAAGTGAAATTCCAAATCATTCAGTAAAATATTATAATAGTGATTTTTCTTACTTTCAACTAAATTAATATGGGAATAAATAGTATTTTACTTCATTGTCTTCTCCATTAAAATTTATGGGCCTAAAATCTTCCTTTCACCAACTTCATCCCATCAAGTTGGAGCATGACATCTCTTTCCATATAATTCTTATATGAAACCATTTGAATACTTAAGTGGAAGATATTGTTATAGAAACATTCCACTATAGGTAAATACCAATCCCCCATACCTTGAAAATCTAGTGATAATGGCCTCAAATTGTATTAGAATTATTGAATATTCCTTTAGAACTATGCATCAATTTGACGATGATAGGAAGATATAAAATAAATCTTAGTATCAAGAGCCTTCTAATGAATTTTTTTTATTTTCAATGTAAATCAGAACATAATCAAAAAAATAAGTTTCACCATGAAGCATTAAAACTTCATTAATATAGATAGGTTCAACATGTTAAAGTTGTAAACCTTCTCTTATAGTGCAGAAATGTGCATGTTTGGTAATTAAATCAACAATAACCCATATGGAATCATTCATTATTTAATTATTTGTCGATATAGTGTGAAATTCCATAGTTATATCATCCCATTTCAACATAGAAATTGATATAGGATACATGAATCCCTTAGGATATTGTCTATAATCCCTCACATAATGACAAACCAAGTATCTTGATACATAATCAACAATTTATTTCTTTATATTATCCCACCAAAAATGCTACTTCATATCCTTATAAATCTTAGTTCTACCATTTTGAGAAATTCAAGTTATAAGCATCATCTAAATATTCCCTTTTCATCAAAGGTTTAGATTAACACATAGTCTATTTCCAAATTTCATAACACTAAATTCATGAACAAAGTCCTCTAATTTTCCATCATTTTTTACATTAATTTTCATTTGAAAATTCTCATCATCAATAAGATATATTTTTTATCTTTTCCAAAAAATATTGTTTCGAAATCATTTAGAAAATGTGTCATGTTTAACTTCCCCCAATAATTCCCATATGAGTCTTTATTACATCATAGAAAATAGGATCCTTGTTAATCCTCATTTTATTTTGGTCTCTATGATCTTTCCTGATTTATGAATGAGCTATCATGTTTTCCTCCCCTGGGTGGTAGGGCAATAAGTAATTATAATCCTTGAGCATATTAAGACATAACCTTTTCCTCATCTTGATATCTTTATGTGGAAAAATGTGTTTTGGACTCTTATGATTTTTTTATATATCATATATTTCACCATAGATTTAATTCCTCCATATCATCAAAGAAAATATTAAAGCTTATATCCCAAGATTAGGTGTTCAATATTTTTGTTAATGAGTCACTAACTACCATGATATATAGGAAATAAATTTATCATTCTACATAAACACACACCTGAATCATTTTTTTATGTATCACTATATATCACAAATCCATCCTTTACTACTGGTAGAGTTAATATCATAGCACTGAACAATATCCTCTTCAATTCTTAGACACATTCTCTCCATTACTTTTTCTATATAAGCTTAACCCCTTTACATTTTAACATGGTTAATTTCTTAGATAACACAGAAAACAATTTTACAAATTGATGATAAAAAACTAGGTAAACCAAGGATACTATGTAACTCAGTTATGTTCATCGGTGTTGGTCATTCTTTGACTAACATTTTCTTAAAATGATCAACTAAGATTCTATCCTTAGAAAAAATATGTCTAGAAAGAGAATCTTCATATGTCCAATATTCCAAAATGCTATATTTTATATATAATAATTTTTCTCTAAGAGTATCAGTAATGATTCGAAATTGGTTCTCATGATCCTCATAGATTTTAAAGTACACAAAGATATCATCAACAAATACCAAAATCAATTATCAATATATTTCTTGAATACTCTTATCATCATATACATAAAAATAGAGGTTGAATAGTCAATCCAAAAGGTATTACTGTAAAATATTAATGTTTATAACTCATATAAAATGTTTTCATTGGGATATCATCCTTCTTTACTTTTAATTGATGATACATAAAACATATATTAATAATTGAAAAATATTTGGATCCTTGGATTTGATCAAACAATTCATAAATTTGAGGAATATGATACATGTTATTTATATTAATAGAATTGATATATTTAAAATCAATACATAGCCTCATATGACCATCTTTCTTCTTAGGAAAAATAATAGGGGAACCCCAAGGTGAAACACTAGGGAATATAAATCCTTTATCACACAACTCCTATAGTTGATTCTTATATTCCACATATTAGACTATGTATATTTAATAGTAATATTTCATTCAGTTCTTTCATCATGAATTAAATCAATAGAAAACTCAAATTTACACTCTGGTGGATATCAAGGTAATTCCTAAGGAAACACGTAAATATATTATTATAGGATATTTGAATCTTCAATTGTAAGATAACCATTCACATACTTATATTGTGTATACTCATATTCCCTAAGCATCTCATTCAAAATGGTTATTGTATGTGGGTCTTGACATGACCCAGTTGATGAGGTATACCCTCAAAATATATTTTATTCCATATGTCCATCCTGAATCATAATCTCCTTCTCTTTCCTATAAATTTTTTCATTATAATTTTAAAATCAATTCATATTAAGTATTGCATAAAATTCAACCATAATTATAATAATAAACTCTATTAATAGGTTATGTCTATTAGTCATAATGAAAACTGACTGACACATCCTAGTTGTGGTAGGACTTCAACTAGGAGTCCTGATTGAAAACTTCTTTATTAGGATCGTTGGGAAATATCTAACTTTATTGGAAAACATAGAAGATATAAAAGAGTAAAAAATCCAAAATATAATAAAAAATAAGATAATTTTTTATTTTTGATTAATGTACAACCCACCACATCTTTAGGAACTTAAACCTCTGTTATAGTGATATCATAAGCTTTTCCTTCTCCCATTTGCCTCTTTTATGGTAGGTTCTCTTGATGCATTGGTAATTGGTTTGAATAATAGTAAATTTATATACAGTTTAAGTGTCACACCCCGACCTATCTATTATTTTTATTTTATTATTTTCTTTGGTTTTCAAAATTTTTGTGGAGGTTCGGGTTGAATCCCGAACAAGATTTTTGAGTTTTGTTAAAAAAAAGGCACATTTTTTAGTTGATGTCTTTGAACGCTTGGGAGGAGCACGTTTTGGAGACCCCGTGCGGCTTCGCCCAGGCAACGGCTCAGTTTGCCTATATTCATAAAATTATAAAGGATAAATTTTGTAATTTTTTTTGTTAATTAAAATTTTCATGGTTAATAATTTTAATTATTATTATTAAAACAAAATGAGTATTTTTATTATTTATATTTTTATCGATATGATTATTATTATCATTATTACTATTATTATTATTATTATTATTATTATTACTATATAATATTATTGTTGTTGTTTTTATTTACTTTTACTTTTTTCCCTCTTTATTATTTCTTCTTTCTTCTTTCTTTTCTTTTCTTTTTTTTTGTGTCTTCCACACGGCTGTCCCCCCCCCCACCTTGCTCCTTGCATCGCACACTGTACCCTCCTCTCCTTTATCTTTCTCCCTACTTCAGCTCCGTAGCACCCCCTAGAACCCTCAGGCCGCCTTCCTCCTTCTCCCTTGCAGTGCGCCAGCATCCCGGCCTCCCGCACCCCTCCTACCATGCTCGGCCTGCACGCACGAGCCTGCCCTATTCCGGCTCCCTCGCACCCATGCACTCTTGCCAGCCGTGGCAGCCTCTTGTGCCCCTCCTGCTTCACTGCCCATCACCCCAGCTCCCCCACACCCTGCTCTGCCTGCACCACCCAGCCAACCCTCACCCAGACCCTCGACCTACTTCAGCTACACAGTGCAGCACGCCCCCTCCCCCGAATATCCGATGTTGGACCTTCCCATCTGCTTGCTCCATGCTCAGCGTGCCCGACCAGCGCACCCAACGACTCTCCTTCCCACAGTCTGGCCTCTTGCACCTCATGTTGGCCGCCCCCTACCGGCAACCATCCAACTAGTTCGATATCACCTCCGGCCGATGACCTGCACCCACCGGCCTAATCCCTATCATATGCCCTCGTTGTGCCTCCCGTTG
The DNA here is from genome assembly GCA_963277665.1 of Viscum album. Lineage (NCBI taxonomy): Eukaryota > Viridiplantae > Streptophyta > Magnoliopsida > Santalales > Viscaceae > Viscum > Viscum album. The sequence goes on along the minus strand of OY728143.1, from coordinate 1,981,467,831 downwards.
TAGAGCCCAGTAGCCCACCTCCAGCCTCTGCACCGGCAGTTCGGCCCTTCTACCCTGCTCTTCCTTCACCCTCTTCCATCAACCCCTCTATACACCTTATATCATCCCCCTCTGCCTCCTTCAGTGCTCCCCGGACACTCCCTATCCACCCCACTCAAACCCCGAGCACCCCGCTCCCTTTGGTTGTTGCGCACCAGCTGTCTGCGCTCCCCTCGGCCACCTTGTATGAGTCCCATGGGACTCTTGTGCTGCACCCAGCCACTAGCTTCCCAACGCTCATCCTGCACCGGTCGTGCCTCCCGTGCCCCGTCCATGCCTTGTCCAGCCAGCAGTGGCACAGTGCCCCGATGACTTCCCCCTTTGCTACACTGGCCACAGACCTCCTTTTGGTAGCCGCACACCCACCTAACCTCCTTCCGGTCGCACGCCATTTGGTTGTGCGTCTTACGACCCGCCACGTATCATCCAGTCATCCCCTTCAGTACAATGTGCGCTCTTCTGGCCAATGCACCTCTAGTCTGGAAATCACGCACCCTCCCAGTCAGGCTGCACTCTTCACTGGAATCATCATCGGTCATTTCCTCTTTCGCATGATCCCTTTGATAGAGTGAACCCTTGCGCTGGCTCTTGCCTATTTTTCTCGTTTCTTTTCACATGCACTGAGGTTTAGGTGAGGTTTTCCTTGTCTTTTGTTTTATTTATTTTAAATTTTTTTTATATGTTTTTAGTTATGTTTATGGTTATAGTGAATCGGCGAGGTATTTCCATCATATTGTGGTCGTCATCAAGTTATGCGTACTTGTGCACAAGTGTGAGATGTGTCGCATCATCCTAACTGAGCTGCAAGTCGAGGTAGGTCCCCACTACACTCACCTTTATATTTAGAATTTATTAATTTATTTTTATTTCATGAATTTTAGATTAAGGGTATATAATATTAAATAATTATTTCTGGAATAAATGTTCATTGTGAAGGATAGTGGTTCTCTCTTGTTTTGAATTACCTGAAAGTGTTTTATTTTAAATGTGCATCATTAGTGTTGATAAAATGCTCGGTTGGCCTTTATAAGTAAAATACGTTTCTTTTAAAGAGAGGTTGGGGTTGAAAATTTCTTTGGATTTCTAAAGATGGATTTTTGGAAAATGGGTTGTTGTTGAGTAGTTGGTTAAGGTTCGTTTGGATCTTTAAAGAAATGAATTATTTTGGAAAATTTTCTTTGAGGTGACTCAGGGGTGATCCTTTTGTGTACGTTGGTTGAGTGAGTTGTGTGTGATGTTTGTGCAATGTGACTTGTTACTTGAATGACATTGTTGACTCACCCCTGTTTATTATATGTGTTAACATGGGAACCTGGAAAAGTAAGTGAATCTTCTGAGAATGATTGTTGCACTAGTTTAGATTACGCACTTCCTAGTGGCCCATAGCATAGAGATGTTTTCTTATTATTATTGTTATGGGATTGGGTGCCTCTGTTAGGCCATACAGGGAAATAACATGCATTAGGGTGTTATGACGTCATTGATTAGGGCATGGCTTCCAGATGAGTCATATGTATAGTAAGTTCTATATTATTCACGAGCTCTTATGTTCGACCCATGTTTTATATAATGTTTATTTATATATGGTGGATGATTGAGAGATCTAGTTCAGTTTTTTCCCCTGTGTACCAATTTTTCCATTTCCCTTAGTGTGTGTTGTGTGTTGTGTGTGGTTTTCCTTTTTAACTAACAACTAAAATTTTTATTTCTAAATTATTCACAGAAATGTTTTAAAATGCAATGCACCTATTCCTTTCAAACAATAATCTTGTTTTTAAATTAAAAATGGCAATGGACTGTTATTTATTTTAGATATGAAAGTGTGTGTGTGTGTGGAAACCCATATTTTATATAATTTGGTTCAAACCTGGAATTAGTAAATTCTTTATTTAAAGGTAGTGCATTGGGAATAGTTTATTGGGCACACCTACTGAGTTCTAATACTCATGCCTATAGTGTTTTCCTGTTTTTAGTTTCTCTTGCAGGTTTGACTCGAGTTTGCTCGCCATGGGTGAGAGTTCGTTATGGATTGGTGAGCGACTCTTGGATTCATTTGGAGTTTTGGTCGTGGTTAGGTTAGGTGGTTTTTTTTCTTCATTCTTTCTTTTTTTGTTTTTTATTTACTTTGCATTTTTCTATTTTATTTTCATAGTTTTATTTATTTTTATCGAGCGAAATTGTACCATCTTCCTCTCTTTTGATGCCCTGGAACTTATCGCCAGCCTGGGAGGATCAAGAATGCCTTTTGGGACATGTCGAGGACCATCTTAGGTGACTAGTTCAGGGTCAAACTGGGTTGGTTCATGACAAAATGGTATCATAGGAGGTCAGCTCTTGAGAGGACCTTGTTTTTCAGAGCGCCCATTGTTATTTGGGGTTTTCATCATAGAAGGAGTAAGATTTTTGGGACTCGGGGCGTATGGATGAGAAGGACGTCATGAACCCTTGCTCGTTCCGAACCTTGGGTTACCATGGGTTGTCCGGGCATGTTGGTGTCCTTTGATTGTGGTGAATTTTTTCATGTTGGAAAATAAAAAAGGGAGTTGGGAAAGTATCCCCATGAGCTCGTACGGCTAGGAAAGCCATGTGGAGCCACGGAATTTACCCAAGAATGATACTAGTGAAGGTGGTGTGATTGGAAAATGGCCACCAACCATATGTCTGATTCACCCATGATCATTGTTTCCCCCTAGTGAATCGTTTGGGTTTTACTTAACTCTGAAAATTTTTGTGAAAAGTGTTATTTTGGTATTGTAAATGACAATGACCATGTTTTGATGTCACTCCTTATTTTATTATTCCTTGGTGTTTTCCCCCACGAAGGTTCGATGGATGCCCAAGGTGTAGCTTTTGGTGGTACATCCTTAGAAAATCCTCCTGTTGATCATTCCATGGACTACGTCTTTGAGTTTTGGAAGTTGAACCCTACCATCTTTTATGGGAAAGCAGATCCTCTTGAGGCGGAGGAGTGGCTTTTGAATATTGAGAGGAACCTTTGTTCTCTCACATCGCCTGAGTCATTGAAGGTGAAGTTGGATACCTTTATGCTTGACGGTCCAACCTGGAAGTGGTGGAATTCTGTGTCTCAAAAAAAGCCTCTAGAATATCTCTCTTGGGAGTTCTTCAAGTTTTCATTCATCCAACAATACTTCTCTGAGGTGACAAAGTAAGGAATGGGATGGAGTTTTGTGGTCTTCAGAAAGGTTTTGGATCGGTGTTGGAATTCTTTCATCATTTCCTGGACTTAGATCTATATAAACTAGGGTAGGTTGGAAATGACCCCATCAAAGCTCAACATTTTGAGCTCAGACTTTATCCTGAGCTACAGTCGAGGGTGGAGAAGTTCAACGTAATCACCTTTCCTGGCATGGTGAGACAATATTTCTTCGCTAAAGTTGAGTTAGCATGAGGACTTGAGATAGAGAATCCTCCTCCAGCCTTGGGAAGCAGTGAAGATGATGATGATAGGATGAATGGGAAAAGACCTGATGTTAGTGGCTCTGACAGAGGAATCAAGAGACCATCATACCGTTAGTCATCTTCTTCACATCACAATGTAGTGATCTATCACCAGTGTGGTAAGTAGGGACACAAGAGACCGATTTTCCCGAGTGCTTCGAAACCCTGCCACACCTGTGGACATCTGGGTCACTTACAGCGATTATGCCAAGGTGTTTATGAGAAGCACGCTGAAGCCATACCTAGCTCGTCAAAGGTCACATCAGCATGTCAGCAGGAGTTGGGTGATGTTTTGGGATAAGTTTGGAGTTTTTATCTTTTTAGTGTTTCTTTTCCTTCAGTTGTAAGAATGGTTATTGTTGAACCACTTTGAAACGTTTATTTTATTGGAAGTGTGTTTGTTAAAATTCCTGTTCATTTATCATGTTTGGGAAATTTTGAATCCTGACTGTGAGGCACGAGATGGTTCAATCATCGGTCCTCCTACCATAGGGCCCGGAGTGAATCTCATGCATAGTCAGGTGTACCCCAATGGTGAAAAAGTGCATTGGTTTAATTTTCATCCTTTGAGTGGTGTGGTTTTTGTTCTTATGAGGGTGTGAAGTTGTTAGTGTAGTGGGGATGGTAGTTTCAATGCTCTATTAGTAGGGCCCTTCCCTTCTCCCCCTCATGGTGAGGGATTTTTGGTTCGTGTGGAATGTTTTCAAGTTTGGTTAATCTTGTCAGTCCTTATGTTGGGGAGACCCATCGCGGGTCTCGTTGAATTCAGTTGGATTGTTTCTTATGGTGGGGAGTCCGTTTGGGCCTCCCTGTTCCATTATCAGGGTTTTGTTTTGGTGGTATTTAAAGTGTTCATGTTTTGAGGATAAGTTTCATATTATGGGAGTTTTGTGTTCGTTTGGATTGATCAACTGGAAGCGCTTAAACTTTTGGGGGTGAGTGACACATAAGGAGTTTTATCTTTGGGTCCTGATCTTGGTGTGGCTTTCCAGGGGCAGAAGGATTTATGGTGGGGAGATTTTTCACACCCCGACCTATCTATTATTTTTATTTTATTATTTTCTTTGTTTTTTAAAATTTTTGTCGAGGTTCGGGTTGAATCTCGAAAAATATTTTTGAGTTTTGTCAAAAACACACGTTTTTTAGATTAAGTCGTTGAGCGCCTAGGAGGAGAACGTTTTGGAGACCTCGTGTGTATTTTCCCACGCAGCGGCATAGTCTGCCAATCTTAGGAAAATTAAAATGGATAAATTTTTTAATTTATTGCGTTATTTAAAATATTCGTGGTCAATAATTTTAATTATTATTATTAAAACGAAATGAGTATTTTTATTATTTATATTTTTATCGATATGATTATTATTATCATTATTACTATTATTATTATCATTATGATTATTATTAATATTATTATTATTATTATTATTATTATATAATATTTTTATTTTTATTTTATTTTTACTTTTACTTTTTCCCCTCCTTCTTCTTTCTTATTTATTTTCTTTTCTTTTTTGTGTCTTCCATGTGGTTGCCCCCTGCCTTTCTCCTTACGGCACACACAGTCCCCTCCTCTCCCTTCTCTTTCTCCCTACTGCAGTGTCGTATCCCCCCCTGGAACCCTCATCACGCCTCCCTCCTTATCCCTAGCAGCATGCCAGCACCCCGGCCTCCCGCGCCCCTCCTGCCCTGCTCAGACCACACGTACGAGCCCACCATGCTCCTGCTCCCTCACACCCCTCCACTCTAGCCAGCCGCGAAAGCCTCTTGCGCCCCTCCTTCTCCATTGCCCAGTGCCTCGGATCCCCTGTCCCCTGCTCCTCCTTCACCACCCAGCCAACCCGCACTCAGGCCCTCCTCCTGCTTTGGCTGCATAGCACCCCCCCCCCCCAGATCTCCGACACTAAACCAGCCCGTCGACCTGCTCCCGACTCAGTGCACCCGACCAGCGCACCCACCGACTCCCCTTCCTACTGTCTAGCCTCCTGCACCTCCTCCTATCATCCCCCATACAGGCAACCCTCCAACTAGTTTGAGAGCACCTCCGGCCGATGACCTTCACCCATCGGCCTTCTCCCTGTCTTGCGCCCTCTCCATGCCTCCCATTGTAGCGCCCAGCAGCCCGTCTCCAGCCTCCGCATCGGCTGTTTGTCCCTCCTACCCTACTCCTTCACCCTCTTCCATCAATCCCTCAGAGAACCTACTTACATCCACCTCTACATCCTTAGGTTCTCCCTGGACGATCCCCGACCTCCCCTGCTCAAACCCACAACACCCTGCTCCCTTCAGCCATCGTGCACCGACTGTTCGCGCTCCCCTCAGCCACCTTCCACAGGTCCCGTGGGACTCCTGCGCTGCACCCAGCCTCTAGACTCCTAACTCTCCTCCTACACCAGTTTTCCAGCCAGTAGTGGTGTAGCACCCCAACGACTTCCCCCTTTGATGCACTTTCCACGGACCTCCTTTTGGCAGCTGCACACCCACCTAAACTCCTTTCGGTCGCGCGCCCAATGGTTGTGCGCCTTCCGACCCACCACGCGCCATCCAACAGGCCCCATCAGTGCAACGTGCGCGCTTCCGGCCAACATGCCTCTAGTCCAGCCGTCATGCACCATCCCGGTCAGGACACACTCTTCACTGGCATCCTCTCCAATCGTTTCCTCCTTCGCATGATCCCTTTGATCGAGCTAACCCCTGCGCTCGCTCTTTCCTCCTTTGCTCATTTATTTTCGCTTTCAATGAGGTTTAGGTGTAGTTTTCTTGTCTTTTGTTTGATTTATTTTAAATTTTCATTTTTGTTTTCTTAGTTATCTTTACAATTGCAGCACATTGGCTAGGTATTTCTGTGATATTACGATTGTCAATATATTGTGTGTACTTGTGTGCAAGTTTGAGATGTTCTGCATCGTTGTAACCAAGATGAAAGTCAAGTTAGGTCCCCACTACACTCACATTTATATTTAGAATTTCTTAATTTCTTATTATTTCATTAATTTTAGATTAATGGTACATAATATTAAATAATTAGTTCTGGAATATATGTTCATTGTGATCGATAGTGGTTCTCTATTATTTTGAATTGCCTGAAAGTGTTTTCTTTTAAATGTGCATCATTGGTGTTGATAAAATGCTTGGTTAGAATTTATAAGAAAATTGTGTTTATTTTAAAGAGCGTATAGGGTTGGAAATGTGTTTGGATTTCTAAAAATGGATTTTTGGAAAATGGGTCAGTGTTGAGTAGTTGGTTAAGGCCCGTTTGGAACTTTAATGAAATGAATTATTTTGGAAAACTTTATTTGAGGTGACTCGGGGGGTGATCCTTTTGTGTACATTGGTTGTGTGAGTTGTGTGTGATGTTTTTACAACACGACTGGTTACTTGATTCACATTGTTGACTCACCCTTGTTTATTATATGTGTTGACTTGGGAAAATGGCATTGTTAGTGAATCTTCTGAGAACAATTGCTACACCAGTTTAGATTACGCGCAGGCTAGTGGCCCATAACATAGAGATGTTTTTTATTATTATTGCTATGGGATTGGGCCCCTCAGTTAGACCATGCAAGAAAATACCGGGTGTTAGGGCATTATAACTTCATTGAGTAGGGAATTCCTTCAGGATGAGTAACATGTATAGTACATTCTGGATTGTTCGTGAGCTCCTAGGTTCGAACCATGTTTTCTTTAGTGTTTATTTGTATGTGGAGGATGATTGAGAGGACTAGTTTGGTTGTTGGCCCCTATGTGCTACTTTTTTCATTTCCCTTAGTGTGTTTTGTGTGGTGTGTGGTTTTCCTTTTTAACTAACAAAAAAAATTGGATTTCTAAATTGTTCACAAAAATGTTTTAAAATGAAATGCAGTTGTTCCTTTCAAACATTAAACTTGTTTTTAAATTAAAAATGGAAATGTACTTTTATTTATTTTAGAAATGAAAGTGTTTGTGTGGAAACCCATATTTTATATAATTTAGTTCAAACCTGGAATTAGTAAATTCTTTATTTAATGGTAGTGCATTGGGAATAGATTTTGGGCACGCCTACTCAGTTTTAATACTCATACCTATAATTTCTGGTATTTAGTTTCTATTTTAGGTTAGACTCAAGCTTTCTCGTCGTGGGTGAGTCTTCTTTTTGTATTGGTGAGAAACTCTCGGAGTCACGAGGATTTTTGGTTGTGGTCAGGTTATTTGGTTGTTGTTGGTCGTTCTTTCTTTTCATGTTGTTTATTTACTTTGTGTTGTTCTATTTTATTTCTGCTGCTTTATTTATTTTTATCAGGTGAAATCATTCCCTCTTGCTATCTTTTGATTCCCTAGATCTTATCGCTAGCCCAGGAGGATCGGGAACGCCTCTCGGGCCAGGTCATAGACCGGAATGGGTGACCGGTTTAGAGTCGACCCAGGTTGGTTCATGACATAAAGCATTTCATGGTAGTGGTTTCTCTCTTTATCTAGAACTCCTTAGCTAAATATAAATTATCTCTACACTTTTAAAAAACATTCATTCCCATCACGCATTTTCCATGATTTTCCTTTCCATAATTTTCAAAATATGGAAATTTCTTTGTCCCCTTATTCTTATTTGACATATTCCCTTTTTCTTTTTGATTAGTTAGCATATTCTTCTCTTGATTTCACTTATAGATAGAAGTTTATTTCTATGTTTTGGAGGATTATAATATTTTATCATCATATGTTGAAAAATTTTTAGAAAATAATTCCCTTAAATGGATTAACTTAAGACCTTCAAAAAAATTCAATTTTGTATTCCAAATCACATATGTAATCCAGAGAATACATGTACTATATTATAACGGTAGCCTCATGTTATTTAATACATTCCCCTTCAATTTTCTTTAGCTGAAGGGTTTTATCTTCATTTTAGTTCTTTTCTCATGAGGTAAATATTTTTCAAAGTATGTCATTTTAAAAGATCTATATTTTATATGTTGTATTTCTTCGACATCCCTAGTATTTTAAATCAAAGACCACCATTGATCAGAAATTATTTTAATACAATACACTTATAGTGTAACTATTTCCCTTTCATTACATCCCAAGGCAAAAAAATCTTTTCAAGGGACATAATCCATTACTCAATTACCAATGGATTAGTATTTGTAATAAAATATGGAGGCTTCTATCACATGAAATTATCAAATGTAGGTGTATCATGTCATGGAATATCATTTTTCTATGTTTGTAATGTTATTAGTCAAAGAATTTGCTATCTTACCTAAAAAAGTACATGATCTGCATAGCTCCAACACTAGTTTTATTGAAATACTCCATAGGGAAGTATCTACATTGCTCATGAGTATTAATACCATTCCTTCCCCTAGAGGCCATTTCTAAGCAATGGAATATATTGATTTATCTAATAGTATTATGAAATTTAAATCGTTGTATATAATTCTATATATGGTGTAACACTTAAAATAAATTAAAAATTTATGTGTAGATAATCTCAAAAAAAAATGTGGTTTCTTTGGGAATATCCTCAAATCACAAAAATATTTTCAAATATTTCCTTATGGTTTGTGAAGAATGTGTTAATCAACCAATGAATATCCTTTGTGACTGTCTATCTAGGAATGCAGTCTTATGCCCACTCATCGTGTATCAATGAATATTGAGTTAAAACATAATCTATCACATTTAGAGTTATTACTTGTATGTGCATCTGTGATATAGTATCATCCACTTGCTAGTATCTAGATAGGTATATATTTTATTAGAAAACTGCTCAATCTCAACTTTAGAAAAACATGTGATATTATCTAATACTTCGACTTATCCTTAGATTATTTTATAGGGTAGTTTTCTATAATAAATGTTTTCCTAAATCTTTTTCAAAGTATTCTACTAAATTTTCCCAGATACTAAATGAAACAACCTCAACTCTAGTAACCTAGAGTCAGTTTCTACTTTATAACATTAGAATAAGATAAAATGGATAATTTCACCAAGGTCTAATCATTTTTTTATTTTTTAATAACATGATACATATATGGTTTCCATTTTATATTGGAAAAAAATATAAAATATATAAAAATTAAATATTCTATATCCTTGAAACTTATTCAAAATTAATTCTTTATATACTTTGGAAAGTAAAAAAAGGTGATATTAAATTCCATATAAGGGTTACATAAAATTGAACCAATCATGAGTAAAGAATAATCAATATATAAAGATAGATAAATTAAAAAAAATCATTTAATCAATAACTTCAGTATGAAATACATCCATGGATAATATCAATGTATTAATCTCTTATATAATAATAACTTAATTTAAAATGAAGGAAATGCATAATTTTGGATGTTTTTATCAAGGTATTCTGCCAAGATACTTTCAAATATGGGTTGGTAAACACCAAAAACCATTGAATAAGGCTAACAATATGGTTTGTCTCATGATACATGTTGATGAATTGAAGGGTTATCTATAATCATGCCCCATCCATAACTACATGTCCTATGTATTCCTCAAATATTTATTGATAAAATTAATTCATAAACAATATGCTTTATGAAACATTATCTATATTGAGTAAATAATATGAAATATTTATATCTAAACAATAAATCAGATAACTTTCATAGTAAAACATTGTATGTAGAAATAGTATATTGTTTAGGAAATAATCATATCCAAGATATAAAGAATACGGATATAGAAGATAAATGTAATGTCTGATAAAATATTATCATAAGAAACTGAATATTTCCAGAGAAGGTTAATGACCAAAAAATTAATTAGAGATAAAATATTAAAACTAATTCATCATAAATATAGGTTTCTTAGTAAAAGTATATTTTTTCTTATATAAGAAAATAAAAGAAAAATATTTAAAATAAATGTTTATTAAATAATTTTATTTTTGAAACCATGGTAAACATGTAAAAGAATCTAAATATCATAAAAAGGTTATGGCAGTGGTAAAGGTTTTTAATGAAATTTATATTTAAATGAATTATTCCTTTTAAATTTTAGAAAATAAAGTAAAAATGAGACCATTTGAAAGATTCCTTCCAAAAAATTTAAATAAAGTTAAATATGTCATAATATTTCGTTAATAAATTATTTAATTAAATAAGAATTTGTTTTCTAAAACAGTTTTTGAAAAATATGTGTATTGAAGAAAATTATTCGCAAACGTGAAGAAAAATATGATTGAATTTTGTTTTAATCATTTTATTTATTTATTCAAGTTCCAAAGAGAGTAAAATTTGAAATAACACATGTAAATTCCTTAAATATATATAAACTCATAATATATATGGAATTTTTGAAGGATAGATTATATGATTTCTCTAATGAAAATACAAGTAATCCAAAAATGAGATTCTAAAAATAAATAGACACCTATTTGTTAACTTTTGAATTGTAACCCCTTAAAAGAGTAAACATGAATTAAAAATTTAAATATAATTAATAAATAGATATTCATGATAAATATAACAAAGGGGTATTATATACACCCCATTAAAGAAAATAGGTGTAAAATAAAATAAATGTCCCAATGAAGTGGAAATTGAGATGAAAAATCCTTACCACATGCTTCCACTTAGTTCATCATTATCTAACTTAGTGAATAATGGTTTTAAAAAAAATTAACTCATACTAAAACAATATTCATATTTATCTTAATTGATATATATTATCATTACTAATTCTTGGTAAAATAAATCATCAAGTGTTAACATTTTATTTTTCTCATTCCTATTTCATCATGGAAATTATAGATCTTTCGTATATGATATGGTTTAATAACATCCAGAATGATATCCATGTTATAAATATCTTGTTCTTTATTTAAAAGTTCTTATATATACCATCCAAGTGAGTTGGTGAGGAAAAATTAAATACATCGACTCTCGAGGTTTTAGTCTATACATACACATGATCGATGATTCCATTTTCCATTAGATGGATCAGTATATAAAAATGGTAATTCCATAAACATAATAAAATTCTAGTAATATAATGAACTTGAAAATAATATATTAAGGCGATTACCTCTACTATATGGAACCTCTTATAGATATTTATTCAAGAACCCTAGGGCTGGTATTTTGAGAATATGAGAACCTATATAATATAGATAAGTATTTTGGGGAGAGATTTGGTAAGGTTTGGTTGAGTTAAGTTTCTCAAGGTGGTGTGAATAATAGATTATATGTGGTTTACTTTTATAGTTAAATAAAGTAAACACTTGTAATTACATAAAATATTTAAATATAATAAATTTTTTTCATGTTTATCTAGCACTATGTTGCCAAAATTTAGAAACTCGTATAGGGTAAGGATGAAATCCCTTCAACAAATAAAATTTTTATTCGTTTATGTGTCATTTTAAACCATATAATTTTGTTTAAGCCTCTCTAAATATTATTTTAACCTTAATCATAGTAACAACCTTATCAATCTTAAAGTGTTATAAATTTTTTTTATGGTAACAATTGGCTCAAAAAGGTCAAGGGATGAAATTTTTGACCATATCTCATCCATATTTTCCTATTTTAGTATTTTTTGTATTTGTAATTCATTTAATATAATATTATTTAACATAAAATACCTTTAAAGTAATTTTAATAAATACTCACAAATTTTTACTTTAAATACATCGAGACATGAATAGATTTCAAATAAAAATTCTTTAACCATAAATTATGAATTATTATTAACCTTAAAATTCTTTTGAAACCATAATTTATCCAAATATTTCTAATGTTTTTGTTTTTAAAATCATTTGATTTTATTTTTATAATGTTTTCAGCAGCACTATGTGAGTGTTGTGAAAGCATTTAAGGTAATTATACCATTACTAAAATTTTAAAAAGATTATCATAATAAAAAAAATAACTATTTTCAAAAAATAATTTCATATTAATTTATAAAATATTATTATCCCAATGTGAACATATAAGAGATATTAAAAGAAAGAAGGTGACATTTCAGAATTTTCCTTTACTTAAATAATATAAAGTCCTTTATCAATGAAAAATGGAACCAATATTAAATATTTTCAAATGATGGGTTTGTTATAGTTAAACTCATACTATGAAATATATGAAGGTTTATGAATTATTTTCAAACCTTATTCTACAGTTTTAACCTTTTTTATCACATCTTACCCTTTATCGAGGTGATAAATTCTACTACAGTTACTTTTCATAATGTTTAAAACTGAAAGACACATCTTTACTAAATTTAAATCTCTAAATTCTAAATATGGAATCCATTTTTACAAATTAAATTTTAATAATTTGAAGAAATTAATTTTAAAATAAACTTAAAGATGTTTTAAAAAAATATTTTTTAGGAAAAATCATTTTTCAAACACAAGAACATATTACATTAAATCCAAGACTATTAATAATCATTATATGAATTTATATCCATATAGATAGATACGTAATATATATATATATATCATTTAAATAATTCATCATTATAGAAAATTATAATTAATTAAAATTGAAAAACATTATTAAATTAAGTATTGTTTTATAAATAATGTCTATTTTACCTCAAAATTATCAGGCCTTTATTTCTATAAAATGGGTATTAAATGTATCATTAATCCTAATTATAATAACACGTTTTTATAAATAAAATTATGATTATCTAAATATGATATTTTATATTATTCATAAATCCATATTTCTAAGGGTGATCTTCAAAAATTCATTTTTTGTTTATTTTGGCACAATAAGTTCAAAATCGATATTCATCCAATCAAATTCAAATTTTTGTTCCATGAAATACTAAAATGTTCATTTTATTATAGTTTGATTATGATAAAGGTTTCTCTTATTATAATTCTATCTTAGGTGTTAAAAATGTTATATAATCATAAGAGATTTAGTAAACTCAGGAATTGAGAAAAAGTGATGAGATATATGGGATTGGCATTATCCATGTATTGTGCTTGATCTCAAAGTTAATTAAATAGGCACATTGATAATATACATGTAGTATATTAGATAATATAAAATCCATTTTACATTTATATAGCTATGATATGTTGCTATATAAAAATATTAGCTTAGGTTTATGAATGAGATTTATAATTATTTCTGACTTTAAAAAGGGGCCATAGGGTAAAACTCAAGATAATGATGATTATGATTTTTGAAATAATGTTATTAGTTCATGTGAAAAAAATATTATGTTTTTTATAAACACAAATGATATTTTTTTAACGTTTTAACTATTTAATTAAATATTATTTATATAATTAAAAAACTAATGTGGTGTTGTGATATAAATAATGGGTTATTCACATTAATAATGCATAAACATGAACAAATGAAAATCCCAAATGGGATTTTTTGAATAGGATTGGAGTAATGGGCTTCTGAGGCCAATTATATGAGGAAAATTTAAAGGCTTGCCTTAAGATTCCACTTGAGCTCCCCCTTTGATACTTATATTATATTTAGAGTATATTTAATTCTTTAAATATCATTTACATGCATTTTATTTTTCTGCCTTAGGTTTTCTTTAGGATTAGATTCCTTGGAGGGTATTGAATGCTCCTATCAGATTAATAGTAATTAAGATGGATTTAGTGTTCATCCCATTGAAATAAAGTGATGATGCTGCTCAAAGTTCTCAATTTTTCTTCTTCAAAGAGGGAGTTTAATCCCCTAATTCAAGTTTGATCTAAATATAATTATCCTATTTAAAATAAATTTTTAGTATTTTTTATTTTATTTTTAATTTAATATTTATTATCTTATATCGGTTTTTATATTTATTCTAATGTGTATCAAGGGTTGGTACCATCATTAAAACCCTATAATAAGTGGAATAAGATGTGTTCATACGTCTATGTAAATGATATGAGATGTGTACATCCTTTTAGTCAGTATATACTCAATGAATAAACAATATATGAGTTGGTTAAAGGATATTTACATAATCTATGTCTTTTAGTAATGATATGTCTTTGATAAATATATTTTATGATTATTCGTATTGTATATGATATAGTAGGTGGACAAAATAATGATCCGGATTTTCAATGTGGAATTCCCCATAAATAAAACATGCATTCTTGTCTTACCCATAACACTGAACAAAAATGAAAAATGCTTTACTAAATTAGGTATAACATTATAAAACAAAATGAAATACATAAAAATATAAACAAATAAATAAAATTATAAATATTATAAATAGAATAAAACTTTTAGTAAATAAAAATATAGAAATATTACAATATTATTCATCATGATTTTCCTTAAGGATCACACTATCAATAATAACTATAAGAAGAAATAACAAAATTATAAATTTGGTAAACATATTTAGAAAAGAAATTAAAAAAAAAAGATATGATTTTTTTTTATGAAGTGTGTGGGGTTATATATAAGAATTTTATATGACTGTTATATATATGGTCATAGGTTATACAATCATTGGGAATATATGGTTATTGGGATTATATAGTCATTGAGTATATGATATCATTTTTCATATGAAGGATTTATGATAAAGATAATAGGTTATTATAAATAATATTTAATTCTCAATTACAATGTGACCATTATAATATACTCATTAAATTAGTGAGTGTAAAGAAAAGTGACCACATTTTAAAATTCATATAGAAAAGTTGAAGAAAATATATCAAGTTTTAGGAGTATTATATAGGAGTCTCATTTTACTAAGATAAATAAAGAGTTATAATCACTAGGTTTTTTCCAATACCAATCCCAAGATGAACATCATTAAGTACGGATTGAGAAGAAAATTACAGCTAAATATCAAGCTCACAGAAACCAATTTGTGTTCCATGATAGGATAATCAAAAACCAAGACTACCGCCAATTCTTATCACGCCCATATATATTATGCAGTGTTTATAAGAGGTTTTGTAAGTAGAAGTTAGGATTATATAAACAGGAAATGTTTAATGTATAAAATGATATGTTTTTAATATATCTATATATATTATTACATGTATTTTATACATTTATCATTATTATAAAATTAAATTTTAAATAATGAATTTATGTAAATGAGGAAGGTTTTTTTTAATTAAAAAAATTACTAATAAAATTCAATGGATTTTTAGTACATAAAAAATAAATTTTAAATAATTATGAAAAAAATAATTTAATGTTAAAAAGACTGGTTTTTAAAGATTTTTTTTGTTTAATGTTTATTTTTAACTCAAATAAAATAATACCTATTAGTAAATTATTTTAATGAAATTAATTGATAATATATATATATATATAATGAAATATCATTCATATAATTATTATTTATTAGTAATAAAACAGAATAAAGTTATTTTTATGCACAAAATATTTTTTTTATAAAAGTTACTTTTATGCATTATTTGTTCTTTTCTTAATACATATTTTTATTATTTTTAAAAAAAATTGTAAATAAAATTAATTTTTCTAATCAGATCACCCAGGATTCTATCTAATATGGAACCCAAAAAAGCTTTCCAATGGACCAAATGGTGTTCCCAATTATCACAGGATAGAGATAAGCACCAAGGAATCAAATACCAACAATGGAACTTATTTTGACCTTGAATTAGAGTTAAAGTATAAAGAATTTTCTCTTAAAAATTAGACATGACCCATTCATAAGTTGGATGTCCATGCCGAAATCATATAAGAAGAAGTAAATAAACAAACAAGTAATGGGGGCATAAATAAACTCTTGGATAACCCTCCAAATATCTTCCCATACTTAAAATCCTCCAACAATGCTTATGATTATCCACCATGATAATAGTACAGTCCCAACCATAGAATGTATTACAAATCTTTTATAGATAAGGTAAAATAATTAAATTTTGAAACACCTAAAATTCTATGAAATTAATATAAATTCCTTTAAATCATGGAATAATAAACATATAATGAATGTGATAAAATTAAATTTTATCCTCAAATTCCCTAAGTCAATAAAAATTTCAATAGAGGTTAAGAGATGAAAAAATTATAAACCTAAACTGAAATATGGGTTTGAGCATAAAAATACTCAATGGACCACCACCTGCTTCACTATATACCAAACTTCTAATTATAAAACCATTTTAAAGAATGTTTGAAATTAAAATTGATGATATAGTTTTGAACATTCTTTATAAAAAAATTCTAACAATATGTCACTTAAGAATTTTCCAAACACCCACAATTAATTGTATAAAATTGAAACAAGGGTGTTTAGTATTTTTATGAAATCATTTAAAACCACAGAAAAATGGATTTCAAGATCATAGAAAATAAATAAAACCATAATTTATTATTATTTTCAAATATTTCTTGAAAACTTCATTTTCAAAGGCAACCAACTAAATATACATTTCTTAAATATTATTAAATAATTAACCAAACCATTTTTATTTTAGAACATGCATTCCAAAACATTTCAAAACACATCTTTGAAATTAAACCAATAACATAAAATGGAACATGTCACAATAGGTACCCAAACATCAAAAAAATTCCCAAAAGTCTAAAAGGAACATGGTTCTAAAAAAATAAATGGGTGTGTGATGTTATCGTAGGAAAAACAAAATCCCAAAAAATACCCTTAAATGGAATCCAGAGTCATGTGTCTCGTCCTAAGGGTCAAGTAATGAAGACCTAAATTGAAAGAAAGGAACCTAGGACAACACTATGGAACCTATATCACCCATGATAATCATGTTTAACTATTTTGAAATAAACAACATTTGATATCCTTGGTACCATGGGGAAAACATTTTCTAGCTCACAAGACCCACTACCCCTTCTTGTCAACCCATCTCGGAGTAGTCGGGAAACACTCCCTAGTAGATTAATTATCTCTACTAGGTTTTTCACTCATAATTTTCACCTAACTATATTACTAGTAATCCCATTACACGCAAAATTTAAATGATAATACAATAATAATCGCACGCAATAACTGTGAATCATTTAAAAGTAACTCACATGTCACCTCCCACACCCTCATAAGGAATAACCCTGATCACAACCATTTATAAAAATTATTAAGTTCCAAATTAATAAGTTTTAAATATTTCATATGGGGTTATAAGAAAACAAAGGTTACAATAATTACACGGCCTTAATAAGGGTCTCACACACTTTGAAAAATCACTTAATGTTCTAAAAATTCCATTAAAAACATAAAACATGGTATTTTAATCCATTTTAAAATTTTCATTAAATAATTTAAAATATCATTTCAAATATATATTTGAAACTAAATATTTTAAAAAAATATTTAAATTAATTTAAAAATACACCCTCTTTATCTAAAAAATTAGAAAATTAATATTTCTCCCAAAAACCTCCATTCTTTCAAACATCGCCCTCCAATTTAATTAAAGACCCAAATTGGGTAAAACGATTTGAAACCCTTAACTTTCATTCAAAATGATTCTTGTTTCATTTTTACAACACTTAAAATTTCAATTATTACTTGAAATTCTAAATTACACCTTTGAAAAATAAATTATAATGCCTTAAAATATTTATAAATTTAAAATAGCATTTTCAAAGGCCATTTAGGAAATATCACAAGCACACAACCTTCTCTGTCAGACAAAATCAGATTTATACTACCCCTAAAATGAGTAAAACAATTCAGATTTAAATAAACCCAAGATAAAATAAACTTTTCACCATGGAAATTCAATAAACATAATTAAAACTATCATTAAATAATTAAAACATAAATTCATAACACCGAGAAATTAGTGGTTTTAAAATTAAAATATAGGTAATGGCTATACATACCTCAATATAATACCAACCAATACATGATGAGATAAACCATGTATCATGTAATGGAGTACACCCAAAAAAGGAATAATGATCCCACACAAACCCTAATCACTAAAGGAATCGAAGAAAATTGGGAAAATCCCTTGAACTGGGGTTCGACTGCACCAAAATGGAAATGAGGGAAGAGAAAAACATGATGAAAACATAAGGATATAAGATAGTATTTCTTTTCATGGAGATATGACAATGAATTATGAATAAATCACATTTGAGTCATGAAGAACAAAGGTTTTGAGAGGGAGGCACATGTGTAATAGGGTGAAATTTTGTGAGAGAGGGTTTCATCCAAGAAGGGGGGTGTGACTAGTAGGAGAGGTTAGAGGAGTGAAGGATATGTTTTGAGCGTTTTAAAAATAAAAAAATAAACAAAAATAAAATATTAAATCACTAAGAATGGTGCATAGTTTTCCCAACCGTATAGAAACTATGCTTCACCTACTAGACTCCAAAATATTATTGAATTGTTACTACTAAAATATCAGGTTGTATAATGTACAATTCATAGATTATTCCAAGTTTCAATACTCCCAGACATAACCAAACACATGTGCACCACATGATTAATTAACTATGTGGACTAAACATGTTCCTTAAAAATCTTTTAAAATTTTGAAAATTCTATCCCAAAACTATTGAGATTGCTTAATGACTAAAAATATTATCAAATAATATCAAATTAAGAGATAAATAATACATGGGGTCTTAAAACCACACCACCATAACACTTTATTCCCCCAAAAATTCCTTAGTTTGATAGGAATTTCCAAAATATAAGTCAAACCACATCATGGGGAATACGGTGAGTTAGACAGTGAAACAATATAGAGAACCTAAGGGATAAATACATAAAATTTTAATGATTCTAATCAACTGAAAAAAACTTATACAAAAATCAAATAATACAACTCCATGAGCAACACCACATGAACATGATTGAAGAACTAGATAGGGACGAGGACTAAGAATGGGTCTCCCCACCATTTATAAATTCTCAAAATGAAGTTACAAGGATAGGACATCCCATGAGCCCAAAACATTAACCATGAGATACATCTCTATGAGTTACCAATAATAACCTAGTTCCATAGAATACGATAAACCACAAATAACTGATTCTAAATTACATGTGGGACATCCCAAAGGAACACAACATCCCCCAATAAGAATCATTGATAATATCAACATTACCTTTTACCACAAGATCCACAAGGGACCACTCACAAGCATGTAAAAACTAATAAAAATTTGGGTCCTCAATCTGGGTCATCTTACTTGATGTTTAAATTAGTAATTCAATCCCTAAAAACCATCTCAGGGTAATCCTCACCCCCCCCCAACCCAAGCCCACACTACCGAGTTCTCAGATGCCCAAAGGCCACATCCATCCCAATTACCCATGAATTAACCCAAAGGCCACTCATGAAAAAATGAACAAGGAAACTACCTAAAAATGGTCATAACACAAGGAAACATGAAAATATCTAAGAAAAGAAAACCTAAATAACAAGTAAAGTACAAAACTAAAATTCTAAAAACACCCCCATAGGGTCACCCAAACTCAATAAGGTTAAACCAAAAACATCCAAAAACCTCAAGTGGAAGAAAATAAAGTACATAAATGGTAAAAACAATGGAAAACCTCAAGGAACACACAAATGAAATCCCCCCAAAGTCCACAAGTCTCTTAACTCATCAAAAACAGATCCTAAAAACACCAATCATCTTAAGATAAACATACACCCAAAATCCAAAAGAGATCAGTCATTATTAATTAAACCCAACCAAAATTCTCTAGAACTCATCTAACTTATCCTCCAAAAAAACCATACCCAACACACTACAATTCCAAAAAAAAGTGAAACAAAAATTTCAACATCATGTGAAGTCTAGGTATGTGATAAAAAAAGGGAAGAACTATTCTTAGAGATGAATATCCCACTTTTAATAAAGAAATTCCCAGGAGGAAAACTTTACATAAAATGAAACCTAAACCACCACTTGAACTTATTTATAAAATCAACTCAACTGGTCCCAAACAATATAAAGGGACAAAATCTAAACCAAAATACCATCAAGGAAAAACATATTACAAAATCCAAATTCCATTAAAAAACAATACATTACTGAAGGAATAAAAATCTAATTTCTAAAAACACATGGGAATTTAAAATAAATCAATAACTTAAGGAACTCCTCTTTATTTAAAATTTATATTACCATGGTAATTCCAAAACATTTTACATTTATTTAAGAAAACCACTAATTTCCTATATAAAATAAGGAATTCACCTGAGCTTCTCAAATCAAATTCTTTAAAAGTTTTAAAAACACATACTATTTCATTCCAAAAAAATAAATAAAAACATTTTCAAAATTACCCAATTATATTTCCAATATATTTAAATGTACAACAGCAATTAGTTTTAAAACTAATATACCACCCATGATTCAGAAAAAAAACAACTTATTTAGAGAAAAAATGCCTAAAACATTTCCATAATTCCAATTTCATTTTATAATCAATTGTGATGGATCCTTTAAAAAAATTCCAATAAAATGATATTTATTTACACCAAAACTAATTTACATAGAAATCAGACTAAAAAATAGAGAAAACCACAGTTCCAAAAAATATATATGATCCAAATGACCAATATATCCCATGACTGAATTTGATAATATTTCCATTTCCCAAACCACATAGTCAATCCAACAATTAAGGGGGCTAAATTTTAAAACTAGCGAGATGTGTAACCATGTCTGAATTGGACAGATGGTTAATGAACACTTTCCAATTATGTATATAAGGGTTTGAATTTTTTCAAAAACATACTTTTTCATTATGGAGTGTCTATTGATTTGAGAGTAGTTTCAAAAAATTTATAAGTGTTTTTAAAATTATTTTAAAATTTATAAAGCAAATCTAAAATGGTTTTACAATTTTGAAAGTTATTTAAATATTTAAAATTTCATTTGAAAATCAATTTGGAAGTTTTTTTAAATGTGAATGAAATATTTTATAATCATAATGGGATTTTTAAAATTATGTTAAATATATATCATAATTATTTATAAGTTTTGTTATTGTAAAATTAATTATTTTTTGGGTTATTCTTACACATATGCATGACCATTATTTTTCATAAGGGTAAGCATGAGTTTCATCCATCTGTGTTAGGGTAAGTGAAGTTTCTCATTTTTAGAAAGGGAAGGTAATGATTTCTTAGTTTTTTAAGGGTAATCCACTTTCACCATTTATTCATAAAGTTAAGTCCTCTATTTAAACTGTTATATAGAGGTATTTTCAAAATTATTGAGTTTTATAAGGGATATAGTGATATTAGAATACCCATGTAAGGGTATCCTTACTACCTTGTAAGGGTACATCTGAATCCCTTAATTTCATTAAGGTACCTAAAGTTTCCAATGAATTGAGTATAGAATTATCCCCATTCATGTAAGGGTAGTCCTCTGCTCATTTAAGGGTATAGTTAAGTTTCCACACCCCACATAAGGTTAGTACCATGGTCATGTAAGGGTAATCCATGAATCCTATGGTTCACATAAGGGTACCCTGGATTTTCAAAATCCTATGTAAAGGTATCCTACAAAGAACTAGACCCAAGTAACCCAGAGTTAGTGATTACTTTATTACATTGGTAGTAGATACAATCATTCACATCCCAAATGTCCAAATATCTTAGTAGTCTAAGAAAACTAGATTCAAAATTGGATTTCACATTAAATAAGAAAAATTAAAATAAAATTTTTATTTTCCCATTAGAACACCATTATTCCATTTTTTAAATATCTGCATGTAAATCATAATACACTTCTTGGAATCCTAGTGAAAGGAAATATAAGAAAGGGTTGAGATCTAATGCTCAGTAATGATATGTGTACAACAAAATTTATCATAAAAAAATAAGGCATAATAAATATAGAAAGGTAAATAAATAAAGCATTTTTTAATTACTCAATAACATGAACATGATGAATAATATGGTAGGAATAAATGATGATAAAAAAATTCCATATAAACAATCACATTATAATAAAACTTATCTATAGATATTATAATTGATTAAATAATCACATTGACATTAATAACTAATCTAATAATGAGGAAATGCATAATGATAGAAATCATAATAATACCATCAAGTCCTTGTTCTAAGAAATCTTATATAAATGGGTAAGGACTCAGACAAAAACCCCATATATTTTATCTCATGAGACCTACCGTTTCATTGAGTGGTTATAGTAGGCCCTACCTATCACTTACAAATTCCAATGCATTCCTCATATGAAAGGGGGAAAACATAATCAATGTAAGAATTCATATTGAATAACTAGAATATGAAATTTTAATAATTTCCCTAATTAATAAATATAATCAATATAAAAAAATTTATTATAAAACTAGCATATGAATGTTAATACTTTCACCAAACAATAAACATAACACAAACTATATAGATTACTATTGTGAATGATACAAAATAATACATCTCATTCAAACAGATCATAAAAAATATAGATAAATAATAAGGATGGTATAATTACAATATATTAACAATATATAATAAGGTAAAATTAGGGTTTTTTCTTGATTAATATAAACACCATTAAAATACCATTAAAATATTCTTGAGGAAAATATCATTTTCACTTTGAAAATCACTTTCAAAAACTAAAAAATTCTAGAAAAATAGGGAAAATTTTTCTTTAAAAAATCCTTGGAAACTTATTAATTGATCTTTTAAACAAATTATTGGTCATTAATTTGGGTAATTTCATACATGTAATATATTTTTAAAAAACATTCATTTCACACAATTGTAAAAAGGTTAAAAATACCTCATCCAGAAAAAAGACAAGAATATTCCTTCCAAAAAAATTTGTAAAAAGTAAAAAATTGGTAAAAAATTATTTAATAAATATTTTTTATAATGTTAAAAACATTTTTGGAAATATTTTTATAAAACATATATATGGAAGAAAAATTATTTACGACTGAATAGATGAATAAATTCATCTTTTCTTAAAAACATTTTCTAAATAATTTTTGAACCAAAGAGGATAAATTAGTACAATTACATGGAAATTACATGAATAATAATATTATAAGAAACTATATTTGTTTTAATATATATAGATCAAATATTTATCCCAAAGCATAGTTAAACAGAAACAATCTTGAATAATAAGTAGATTGTGAAATAAACCCATACCACTTTGTCAACTTTGGAATTATAAACCCAATGACATAAATAAATTAAAATTAAACTTTAAATACCATTATGTTAAAGGTATATATGATATGACATATCAAATTTTTATTATGTACACCACATAAAATAACTAAGTGTTGAATTTAACATATATCTTATGGAAATAAAAGTGAGATGACAAACCATTACCACTGGTTTGATTTCCTTCATCTGTGTTTGTACCTCATGAATAATAATTATAGATTTTTTATAAATATAATATAAAGCCATAATAATATATTTCATACCCTGTATGATTTAGCTATAGTCATTTATGACCCATTTATTAGCAAATCATTGTTAAAATCACTATTCTGGGTGATAATTGTTTCATTTTTCATGTATGTTTTTGTTCGGTAATTTCAATAATTTTTATTTTATCATGGTTAAATAATATATAGAATATTAATATTGATATTAATATTATATATAATAATTATATAAGTATTTATAAAAATCCATAAAAGTTATATATGGTAAAATGAGTAATATCATTCACAGAGACGGTAGGTCGTACGTAAGCGTGAATGCTATATCTATTTTTCCAACTGATGGAACATAAGAAAGTTAAATAATAAATCACCCTTATAGAACCATTATTATATCAAATATGTCATATATATTGATTTAATATATCCTTATTACTAACGATGTCAAAATAAAATGAAAAAACATTTCACATCGCTATGTAGAGGTGTTAGTCCACACGTACCCCTGAGTGACGTTATTGTTTTCCAACAAATTAAAATTTAAGAATATATATGTGTTATTATATTTAAAAAATTATATTTATTTCATAAATATCATATAAATATTAAAAATACATTATTATATCCATCCAATAGAGGCATTGATGGAAAACTAATTATTTTAACTTGCGAGGAAGTAGTCCGTTCAACACATGATCGACGGTTTTGTTTTCTATTTAATGGAAAAATTCATTGATATAGTTTATTAAATTAACATAATAATGTATATTTATTAATGAGAAAATATTTTTATTATTTTATAATAGTTTTATAAAAATTTAAGTAGTAACAAGAACAAGTAAAACAAAAATGCATGGTAAATATCTTTCACTCTTCTTCAGATAACCTCTTTAGGTTCATACCAAAACCCTTCATATATTAGATTTATGATAAATAAAAGGCCTATTGGATTTTTGGATTTATTTTAGTAAGAAATATGGGTATTTATTTTCCAATAAAATGACTTTTCAATGTGAAGAAGATATGGGATGTGTGGCCTTTTATACGTGGGGGAGCGGATGTAGTATAAATTTTGGAAAAGAACACATGATACCCACATTTCTAACACTACACAAGGATAAAAAATGTATCATTATAAAACCATTTGATATATAAGATCTAAAGTTTTTCATTAAATATGAATTATAAAAAAATTAGGTCATTTTGAATCTTTTCTTCTTAGTTTAACCCCCAGTAAACCCATTTTAATTTTAACCATGATACCTAATATTTAATGTATTTACTAATAATTATAACCAAAAATAAAGTTGAAATTATTAGAGAATATTAATTATAGAGATAAAAAATATGAAATCCATTTTTATAAATTCAATTCACATAAGTAACATAATTTAATTTAAAGTTAATCATGCAAATGCGATGAGGAAACGGTTTTCCAAAGGAAAAGTTTCAAAAGTATAAAAATTTATTATATAAAAATTGAACATATAATGAATTACAGTGATCTAAATAAGATTAATTATAATATAATTTTACTAATTTTACTTTTAAAATATTTTCAAAACAAATTTAACTTTTAAAATTATTTAAACAAGAAGGTATTTTTTAATAAAAATTATTATTATTTCGTTATTCATTAAAAAATTAATCTTATAAAAAAATTATAAAAAAATAACTCCAAGATAATTTTTACATGACTATTTAAAAAATTAAGTTCACTTTATCAAAAAAACATAAAATTGTAAAATACTATTATTAAAATATGTGTAGAAAACATGACAAAATGACTTTTAGAAAAAAAAAGTTTTCTAGAGAAACATTTATTTTCTTTCAAATTGTTTTCATTTTTATTTCTAATAAATTGATAACCAGGGAATTTATTTAAAAATATATTAAAAATATACTATTCATAATTTATTTGGTCCTATTCATACCTACCAATATAATATCTAAGTTATAAATGTATATTATTCTATGGTTTTTAGACTCGAGATTGCATGTATCAAATGCAATTGAAGAGATTGAATTTATTTAAAAGTAAATATATATCATAAATTTTCGGGGTTTTACATTCTTATCTCCTAAAAAACTTTTTCTTTGAATCTTTTTGAATATTACATAATGAAAATATTCAGTATTTATTCTTCATAACTACTTCAGGTTCCCATATCACCACTTATATCTTATGATTTCTCCAAAGCACCTTTACTATCCATGTTATATGATTCTTTAACACTTATTCCCTAGTTTCCAGAATCTAGATAGGCTCTTCAAAATAATAAATATCAGGTTCCAATTCTATTTCTTCAAAGATGAAAACATGTGTTGGGTTTTTCATGAACTTCCTTAACAAGGATATATAGAACGCATCTTGTACTTTAGAGATACTTGGTGGAACTTCCAAATGGTAGGACACAACTCTAATTATTTTCAGGATTTAAAAAGGTATGATATACCTAGGGCTTGGTTTCCCTATCTCACTAAACCATATAACACATTTATAGGGATATATTTTCAAGAAAACAATATATCACAATTATAATTATAAATATTTTATTTGGTTATCGAAATATCACTTTTTCTTTATTTATAAGGATTTGATAGGGGTTTTAATAGACTTTACCTTAATCATTGTCTCTTCCACAAGTTATGGACCTATAATATTACATTCACTATCTCCATCCTAATAAGTTGTAGTATGACATCTCTTGTTATATAATTCTTCATACGATGCCATTTTAATACTTGAATGGAATCTATTATTATAAAATAACTCTTCCAAAGGAAAATATTGATTCTACAAACCTTGAAATTCAAGATAAAATGTAATTAACTTGTATTCTAATGTTTGAATATTCCTTTTAGACTGTCCATTAGTTTTTAGGTGATATTAAGTGCTCAAATGAAGCACATTATCAAGAGCCTTCTAAATACTCTTCAATAATTTCATTGTAAATAACATATCATGATCATAAAAAATTGATAGAGTTCCACCATGAAGTCTTAAAACTTCATTAATATAGAGATGTGTGAGTACCTCAATAGGTAAATATTCCTTTATAGTATGTAAATGTGCAGATATGTTTTTCTGATTGATAATAAACCATATTGAATCATTCTTTTTAGAAGAATTTGGTAATCCAGTGAAAAAGTTAGTAGTAATTTCATCCCATTTTTGTATAGGAATAGGAAGAGGTTGTTTGAATCCTCTAGGATGTTGTCTTTAATCCTTGACCTATTGAGAAACCAAAAAATATTTTTACATAATTAGAAATTTACCATCTCATATTTACCCTTAAAAAGGATTCCTTAAAATCTCTATACTTCTTAGTGCTACCATGGTGTATAGAGATATTTAAGCTATGAACATCATCCAACAATTCCTTTTTCAAATAAAGTATATATTAAAAACATATTATCTTTCCAAATATCGAAATGTTATCTTCATATATGAAGTATTTCACGTATTCAGTTTTCTTTTTCATATTATCATCATTAGGTTGATAATGTTTTATCTTTTATAACAAATATGTTTTAGAAATAATTTGAAATAAGTGTGATGTATCACCTTAATAAGTCCCAAATCCGTCCTTACTATATCCCTAATTATATAATCCTTGTAAATACTCATTTTAATGTAGACTCCATGGTATTTTCATATCAATATATCTGCTACTTTATTTAACTTCTATGTGTGTTAGTTCATTGAGCAATCATAGTCCTTGAGTAGCTCAAGACATCTTATTTTCCTCATACTGAGCTCTTTATATGAAAATATGTATTTCAAACTCTTATGGTCTATATATATCTCACACCTTTCACTATAGAGATAATTTCTCTATATTCTCAAAGAAAATATTATGGCTTCTGACTCAAGATCTTGGTTAGGATATTTTTTTCATGAATCTTTAACTACTTTTATACATACTCAATAACTTTGTCATTATATATTATGAAACAACCAATTCCCTTATTTGATGCATCACTACATAATACAAACCCATCATTTCATTATGGTAGTGTCAAAATCAGAGCATTCACTAATCTTCTCTTTAATTATTCAAAACATTCTTCACATTCCCATATCTATATGAACTTAACCCCTTTGTGTGGAATCATAGTTAATGGGTTATGTAATTTGGAAACATTTTGAACAAATCATCAATAGTAACCGTATAAACCAATGAAACTACCTACCTATTTCATGTTCATTGGTTTACATTATGGATTAAATAAATGGAAAACTCCACTAATTCCACGGTGTAAATTCTATTGGGATTCTTTGATATTTTTCACATTATGGATTAAATCAATGGAAAACTCAAATTTATATTCTTGTGGATGTCTAGGAAACTTATTAGGATATACAGAAAGGTATTCCCAAAAAATAGGTACATCCTCAATTTTAGGATTACCTTATTTATCTATAGATTGTGTCTCCACTTCTTCCCCAAGAATCTCATTCAAAAGATCCACTATGGTTGGATCTATACCTGAATCAAATAATTTATTCTCCCCTATCAAGATAAAAAATTACACATCAACTTCATGAATCATAACTTACTTCTCTTTGAAATATATTTTTCCACATATTTTTTATAGTAAATCCATACCAAATATTAAATAACAATAAACCATATGAATAATAATGAATTTAGTAAATAGGTAATATTTATTTTTCATAATGGGAACAGACTGACATGTCCTTATTTTGGTGAGACTTCCATTAGTAATTTTGACTCATAACTCACTTTGTAAGGTGCTAGGTAAATATATAAGTTTATTAGAAAACTTGGAAGATATAAAAGGTGTGAGAAGATCTAGAATAAAATAAATAATTATCCAAATTTGGGGATATGATTAAATTACTGTCTACCATATCATTAAGGACTTCAATCTATATTTTTGTGCTCATATAGTATTGGCTTTTCTACCTTGGACTTTTCGGGGGTAAATTCTCTTGATGTATGATACAATAATTTTCATAGTGTCCCATCACCTTATATTTGAATCATTTAACATTGGTAGATTCTTTCTTTCTATTACAATCATGAGTATGGGGGACTTTATCTCCAAACTTTTAGCAAACTCT
This sequence comes from Viscum album, assembly GCA_963277665.1. Classification (NCBI taxonomy): domain Eukaryota; kingdom Viridiplantae; phylum Streptophyta; class Magnoliopsida; order Santalales; family Viscaceae; genus Viscum; species Viscum album. The sequence continues at coordinate 1,981,438,943 of OY728143.1, read as the reverse complement.
CATTCCCAATAACTATGTTCTATGGTGTTTATTTCCAAATTTATTCCAATAAATCCTCCCTTCCCTGCTTTCCTTTTATTGTATTTCATTTTCCATAATTCTCAACAACCCTATTATTATCTTTCTTCCCAAATAATTCCTAATAATTGGATATTTATTTTCTATATTGATAGCACATGATATTATGTCCCCGTATGATGAGAAATGTTGGGAGACCAGTTCTCTTTAAAGGATTGTCTTAATCCCGTCAAATAAACAGTCAATATTCCTCTTTGGATTATGAATGTGATCTAAAGTATTCCTAGATAACTTGGTAAATTTATCTTCATACATAGAAACATTTTCCTCTTTCTTTTTTATCATACTACATAAATATCTCTCTATATATTTCCATTGCTCCAAAGAAAATATTTATCCAAAAATAGTACCTTAAAAACCTTCCACTCCATGTTTTTTATTTCTTCTATATTATTAGTATTTTAAATCAATGACTAACATTGATCCACTTCCCATAAGTGATAATAAATTTCCATGAAAACCTTATCTATTTCATTAATTCCCAAAGAATTAAATATATTCTCAAAGGAACTCATCCATTTCTCAACTAAAAATAGATTTTTAGCCCCTTTAAAAATAGAGTTTTTTGATGTATCATACTTCTTAACATTGTTACACCACATTTTGGTTCAGTAGAAAAATTCATAAGGTTAAGTTTATTAGACAAAACTTTAATCATCTACCCCAATATAGTAATAATTTTATCATATCTAGCTAGAGCTCCAACTACATCTTCAATATATTTTCTAGGAGGGAAATCACTGCATGGATTATGTGTACTGACACTATTTCAATTCATTTAACTAGGAACCATTTCTAAACAATGGAAAATATTATATTAGATCATAATATTTTGAATCATAATTTATAATTTTAAAAATAGTGACACACATAACATAAATTGAAAAAATTATCTATAGTTTATCTCATAAACATAAATAGGTTATATTTCGGAATATTATCAAATAATAAATATATTTTCAAATACTTCATAATTTTTTGTATATAAATGTGAATTATCCCAACCATATCTCCTAGGAGTATCAAACCAGGTGTTCATTAAGGCCTTTTTTATTGCACTAGGTGACGACTCAATCAAATCTCAATGTTCTGTTTCAAAAGTTACTAGCCCTAGACACATCTGTGTCACAGCCACATCCACCTATATTATTTAGAAAGGGATTTATTTCTTGGAAATCTATATAATACATACCTGACCAAAACATTAGTATGTTATCCTATAATTATACTTTCCCTAAAAATTATTCATAGAGTTATATTCTCTAATATATGTTTTTCTTAATCTAGTTTCAAGGTTTCTAATTTTCTTTTTATGATACCATCTCTAAAGGACTTTTACCTAGTAGCCAAGATTCGATGGTTACTTTATTATATTTGTTCTTCATTCAAGTGGTCGCATCCCAATGGAATGAATATATTAGTAGTATTGGAAAATTAGAAACATATTTTAATTTCATATTAAATTTTAAAATATAAAATATAACATGGAATTTTCAATTAAAATGCTATTATTCCCATTTTTATATCCCTAAATATCAATCATAATAAACTTCTTAGAATCATTGGGAAAGAAAATATAAAAAAGTAGTGAACATTAATTATCAGTAAGGGAAAGAGAACAGTGGAAGCTATAATAAAAAATGACATAACAAATATAGAAAGGTAAATAACTGAAGAACATTTCAATTAGTAAATAACTTTAATAGGAACAATAATATGGAAATAATAAATGATGATCAAATAAATCCATATAAATAATCACATGATCTTGGAAATTATCCATGGATATTCTAACTCCCCGAATAATCACATGGACATAAATAACTATTATTATAATTAGAAGATTCAAAAGTTCATACATCATAAACATACCATTAAGTCCTTCTTCCAATATATGTTAGATAAATGGGTAAGTACTCATCCAAGACCCCAAGATATTTTATCTCATGATACAAACTAATGCATCATGGGGCTATAACAGGCCACACCTCTCACTTACTAAGTCCAATGTGTTCTTCATAAGAAAGGGGAGAAATATAATAAAAATTAACATTTATATTAAATAGCTAGAATATTAAATGTTAATAATTTAACCAATCAATAAACACAATTATCATAAATATTAATATTAGAAAACTAGTATATTAATGTTCATACTTTCTCTAATTAATAAACATAATCATAAGTCATCCAGAGTACTAAGGAGAATGGTATAAAATAGTACATCCCAGCAAAACTCATAATGAACCATCCAAAAAAATACAAGTTTTGGTATTATTACAATATATTCCCAACATAGAATAAGGTAAAATGAGGGTTTTTGTTGATGACGAATATAAATATCATAAAATGAAAATAATCTTGAGGAAAATATATTTTTTACTTTGAAAATAACTTTCAAAAACAATATATTTCCAAAATATTTGAAATAAATAATTTTAAAATATACTTGAAAACTTGTGAAGGAAGCTTCAAAAAAATGAGTGGTCATGATGTTTGTTACTTCCTTACATTTTTTATAAGTAAAAAACATTCCTTTCATACTACTGTAAAAAGGTTAAAAAGTAACTCATTCGAAAAACAATAGGAATATTCATTTCAAACTATTTATTAAAAATTCATACATGAGTAAAAATTAATTTAAAAATTAATTTTGAGAATTTCAAAACAAATTTAATTTTTTTTATAAAACACATATATGGAAGAAAAAGGCTTTTGACTGAAGAAAGAAATAAAGTTAGGTTTTCTTTAAAAAATTAAAATAGTTTTAAGTACCAAATAGTGTAAAATGGTAATATTACATAGAAATTATAGTAATAAATAGAGAATAAGATAATATATTGGTCTTAAGATAGATAAATCAAATAATTCTCTAAATGGATACTTAAACTTAAATAATCCCAAATAATAAAGAGATTATAAAATAAACCATTACCGCTTTGGTAACTTTTGAGTTATAATCCCCGTAAAAGAGATAAATTCCAATGAAAATTTAAATACCATTAAGGTAAAGTAATTCATGATATAAGATATAAAATTTAGATTATACACACCACACAAAAGAACTAAGTGGTGAATATGGTATATGTCTCATGGAAGTAAAAGTGAGACGAGAAACCCTTACCTCAACTTGTATTTCCTTCGTACATGAATTTAACTTATATATAATAAATATATATTTATTATAAATATATTATATAACCATAATAATTTATTTAATATTGTATTTTATTTACCTATAGTTTTTATGACCCATTTATTAACAATTCTTTGTTAAAATCACTATTTCATTTGATAGTTGATTTATTTTTCATATATGTTTTGGTTTGGTAATTTCAGTCCTTTTTATTTGATCATGGTTACATCATTTAAATAATTTTCACCATGACATAAATATTATATATAATCATTATATAATTATTTATAGTATTCTAAAAAACTTAGAGATGGAAAAATGAGTTACACAGTTCAATGAGATGGTAAGACGTATGTACGCATGAAAGCTATTTCTATTTTTCAAACTGATAGAATGTCGGGGTGGAAAATAATATTTAGAATTTTAATAAAAATTATTTTATAAAATATTTCATATATAATCATTAAATATATATTTTTTACATATATGTCAAAATAAAATGAAAAAATATTTTACATCGCTACGAGGAGGTGGTAGTCCACATGTACACACGAGCGATGTTATTAATTTTCAAATGAATTAAAGGTAAGAAGTTATATGTTATATTATAATATAATTAGTATATTAATGTCATAAATTTCTTATAAATATGTTAAATCCATTATTATATCCATCTGAAAAAGTCATTGATGGGAAAAAATTAAATCGGCTCGCGAGGCGGTAGTCCGCCGTACACACAATCGATGGTTTAGTTTCCCATTTGATTGATGATTATATTAATATAGGTTATTAAATTAACATAATAACATATTATTATATAGGATATTCTATTTAACTTTATTTTATCATAGTTGGAGAAGATTTTAAGGATCAATAATAATAACTAAAAAAGAAAATGCATTGTTATGAACTTTTCCTTTTCTTCGGAAAACCTCTTTCGGTTTATACCTAAAGCCTTATTATATTTTCATTATAAAAAACAAGGAAACTAAGATGTGGGTCTAGATTTAAGGAATTAAATATGTTAGTTCTTTTCTGAAACAAAACACTATGGGAGTGTGAAGAGGAGAGGAGAGGGGTGGCCTTTTATAAGTGGGGGAGAATACATACTTATAATTTTTGAAAATAAAAAGTGATACCATTGTTTTTCACATACCACATGGCTCAAATATAACTCATTATTTAACCAATGAGATAAGTTTGATATATGTCCATAAAATAGAAATTAGACAAGTTTGTAGGATATTTCAACCCTTATCTTTTTAGTTTAAGCCCTAGTGAACACATTTTAACCATAATTGTGATAACTAATTTTTATTATCTCTACTATTCATTATGACCAAAAATTAATTTAAAATTATTATAGAATTTTAATTATTATATAATTTTAATTATTATATAATTTTAAATATTGTATAATTTTAATTATTATATAATTTTAATTATTATTTAATTTGAATTATTATGTAATTTAAATTATTATATAATTTTAATTATTATAATTAAAAATATGGAATAATTTTTTCCAAATTCAATTCATATATGTGCAAGAATTTATTTTAAAAGTAATCCCACAAACGTGATGAAAAAATGGTTTTTAAAAGGAAAATTTTTCATAAGTATATAATGTTTTTATATTAAACTTGAACATATAATTAGTTAAAAAGATCTAAATTGGAATAATTATAATATAATTGAACAACTTTTACATTAAAATAAATTTTAAAAAAAAATGTATATTTTGAAATACTTTAAACTAAAATAGTGTTTTTAATGAAAATGAGTATTGTTCACTATTAATTGAAAAATTAGTCTTTTCAAAAAATTATAAAAAATTAACTCTATGAAAAAAAATTATAATTTTAAAAAATATAATTTAATATTTTCAAATAAATTTTCTAAAAGTTCTAAAAAATTACTTTAAAATAAGTTCGGAAAATGCAACAAAACCTATTAGAAACAAAAATAAAGTTTTTTAGAAAAAAAATTCATTTTCTTTAAAATAGATTTGATTTTTATGTATAAAATATTTATAAAAAAATAATTTATTTATAAATTTATAAACAATATAATTTCCATAATTAGGTTATTCATGTTCATACCTCCCAATTTAACATATATGTCATAACGGTATACTATTTTAAGGTTCTTTTAGACTTGGGGTTGCATGTATTGCATGCTATCGATGAGATTTAATTTATTCAAAAAGGTAATATATATATATAGTAAAGTATCATATTGTTACATATCAAACTTTATAAGTTTAAAACCCCATTACGCTTATGTAGCATGTATTCGTTGTCTAGGGGTAGCAGATTTTTCTTAAAATCCAATTTTTATCATTCCATTCAATCTATAAATGTTTTCTGTGATTTTTAATGTGTAAAATCATGGTAATTAATTATTTTGATTCATGTAAACATAAATCTAAATTTTTATGGATTAATTAATCACTCTTATATTATGTTTTGATTTAAAACTGAATTAAATGGTGGTCTAATTGAAAGTTGGAATGCATTGGTATTTCGATATTTTGAATATGTGGTCTACTATTATTTCAAAAATACAAAAACATATCTCTCGTATTTAATTTGAATATATATCATTATAATAACACAAAATATCTTTAATCAACCCCTAATATTTTCTTCAATTCAATATAACCCTTATTCTTTTGGATTCTTAATCTGTATGTAATATCCTCTCTCGCCCATATCCTTTGTGTGTAGTGTGAGTTCAGTACCATCATCAAGTAGGGGATTTATGTTATCCCTTTTTTCTATTAATATATGATATTATCATGATCTTTTCTTACTTTGGTTTGATATTATGGGTTTAACTAATAATAAAATTAATTGGATCAACTCTATAATTGAAGGGAATGTGTATTTTTTCCTATATTTTACATGATTTCTTCATATTGTGGATAATTGTTTCTATAGAAAATATTATCACATGTGTAGAGAATTATTATTATTATTATCTCATGATGTTTTAATATAGATAAATGAAAAAAAATCCAAAATAGATAAATTGATTATCACGTGAAAATAATTAATATTATTTTTCCTAAAAAGGGAGTCTTCACATATTTTTTTGTGATATTGTTTAAAGGCTTATCCATGTGTGTTACCTTACTAAAAATAACTATTATTGTCAAACTTGTTGAAAATATTATTTTTTTATTATGATATCCTTAATGTTGCTTTATTAAGATCACTATGCATAAAAATGTCTAATCACTTATATATGGTTAATGAACGGGTTTCCCCAAGAAATCACAAATTTTGTCATGATACACCATGTTAAAGATGCTTCGATGGTATTAAATCCCTTAAACTAGACTTTGGAAGATGAAGAAGTTGAATTGTGCTATTATGTGTTGATATGGGGTGATTTGAAGTGGTTTTGATGTGTGGTTATTGTAGTGAGATGGTTGGATTTTTGTGATGGCTGGGCTTATATTATTTTGTGATGATAGTTGGTTAGGTAATGAAAATAATTGAATGGTGAATGGGATAATGATGTTTAAATTCAATATAGAAATATCACAAGTTAATGTGAAAAGGTTTGGTAATCAATGTGGTTAAATGAGAACTATGAATTTGAAGTGTGGTTTTTGCCTTAAATGAATTCAAAGATAAATGAATTGTTTTTGTTAATATGAAATGTAACTTATTAGTCAGTGTGAGTTTTTAAAAACTCAATGATTAAAGTGATAGTGAAATATTTTTGTAAGGGGGATTGTGTGTCTTTTGTATGGTAGTTGGGTGGTCTGATGTATTTATTGTGGTAGTGATGTTGACATGGGATAGTTGTGATGAAAAGATTGGGGTGGTTTTGGTTTTGTGAACTCATAGTATAGGATTTTTTCCAACTATCATATATATATATTTATATATATATATATATATATATTGTTTTTTTATTGTGACTTTTGTATTCATTCCACTCATGTTGTGTGTTTACATCGACACCCAAATGTTTTGTTGGTGTTTTCTCTAGCATATGAAAGGTGAGGAATGGATGGATGGCAACCCCCTCTTCCCCACTCTCCCTTCTAAGCGAGGTTCTTATGTGCGGTTTGTGATGGATATAAATCAAAATTTCACTATATGTGATGATTGATATGATTGATGGGGTGGTTCTTAGTGGGGGTCATTCATGGTAGGAGAAGGTAACAATGTTGATTTCCTTCATGTTCTTGATACCCTTCTAACTTGTTTATATAATTGGTTATGAGAGGATGTGGATAAAAATACCAGTTCGATGTGGGGTTCTTGGTATGATACAATTTCCCAAGTTTCTATATGTGTTATGTGGTGTCCAATTGAACTTGGCGTACTTTGAATGATTTAGTTTTCCAATTTTCCATGGGAATTACTTTACGAAAGGAATCAGATTTCCAGGATGTAGATGTTGTGGTGTGACAGAAACAAATTTGTGGGAAATTAGTGAGGGGTGCCATTTTATCAATATGTATCTTCTTATATTACTATAATTTGATGTGTTATTTGAAGATAGTTTCATGGTGAGGATGGGATTGTATATTTAACCTCTTTAAGTTTATATTGGTTCTATTGTTTGTTCATTGGGGAATTAATATGCTCATATTACATTTTGCATGAGAGTCCTTTGGTATGATCCTACTAAGTATACAAGTTATGCTCACCCTATGTATATATAAACTATTATTCAAGTTTACTATAGGACTTCAGGGATTGAGTTGGACATTACTGGCTAGGATATTGCAGTCGTTCTTGAGTCATATCCATAGAACTTGTCTTTTAATTTCACATGAATACTTTTTTTGTGTTTTTGTGACATTACATACGTTGTAGGATATTGTGGGTTTTTCATTTTCCTTATGTTATGGATTTGTTTAATGTTTTATATCTTATCTCATGGCCCTAGTTTTATATTTATGGAAATGCCTCCCATATGTGTGACTTTCTATATACCCTTAGTTCTAGTCGCCAACCTAGGTCCTATTCGAGGTAGGACTCATGGGTAATTATCACTCTTACATCATTTCCATCATAAGAGGAGTACCTTTAGAGGGCGGGGTCATGATAGAGTGGTATAAAAGGTATAGTTTGAGAGATAGAATGGATTTTGGGGTTAGGTACTTATGAAGACTACAAGGGTTGGTAGGGAAATGATATCATTAGTGTAACACCCCTGAAAAAGTGAGACTTAAAAGGCAAAATGTTACTACCCATGTCAAAAAGGTTCACCATTATTTTTAGGAGCCTATGTGATTAGAACTCAATAGTTAAGCATGCTTGGCCTGGAGTAGTAATCGGGATGGGTGAATTTTTGGGATGTTTCCCAGGGTGTGTGTGAGTGAGGAAAAAACACACCGAAAGAACATGTGTTGGCCTGTGGGGATAATCATTAGTCTGATAAGTGATCCTAGTGAGTAATAGCTTAAGGTGTGTTGGGAAGTCAACCAAGGTATTACAGGAGACCCATGGGGTCAGATGACAAGGTTCATGGCCCGGGGAGGCAGGTCGTGACAAAATGGTATCAGAGCCAATACCCATTCGGAAGTTCGTTAGAATAGCCTTGGTTTGAGGCTTGGGGTCCACAACGAGGGATTTGTGCTTTAAAGGGATGGATAATGTAACGCACCTGAAAAAGTGAGACTTAAAAGGAAAAATGTTACTACCCATGTCAACAAGGTTCACCTTTCTTTTTAGGATCCAATCTGATTAGTATGGGTGACCTTCTGGGTAGTTTCCCAAGGTGTGTGTGAGTGGGGACAAAACACACTAAAAGAACATGTGTTGTCATGTGGGGACGGTCATTAGTATGATAAGCGACCCTAGTGAGTAATAGCCTATGGTGTGCTGGGAAGGCAACCAAGGTATTACAAGAGACCCATGGGGTCAGATGACAAGGTTCATGGCCCGGGGAGGTGGGTCGTGACAAGCCCACATGATTCAATGTAAGGAACATGGTCTTATTAAATGTTCACTTTAAGGGGTGTTACATATAGGGTAGATACCTGGTGAGGAACATGCGTCATGATTTTTTTCACTTTCAATTTAATTTGGTGGTTTTAGGAATTTAAAATGAATTTAATTAAATAAACAATTATTTTGTTCTGAATTGGTCGTATAACCTAAAGTAATGTAATAAAACTATAATTAACCAAAATGAATTATTTTTATGAACCTTGTAGAAACATGAATGTTTTATTCCCAATCCTTTTATAACATGCTCATTCATAAATCTAATTTTTCTTATAATGCTAAAATAGAAATCCTATTAACCTATTTTTTAAATTTTCATACTTTTTACCAAATCATGATTAATATTTATTTCTATAAATACATTATACATCTTCAAAAAACTATGAAACATGTTACCTTTAGTATATTTCATACTGGCATGCTAAAATAAATTATTTTCAAACCATGCGTAGAAGTATTTTTATTTTCATGCAAATTTTTTTTCCATGAATTGATTCACTTCATGATGAATCATGACCATGTGTAGGGACTAATTGTAAAATTTGATTATGGTTATTTAAATATTGAAATCCATAGAAAATTAATAGAAATTTTTTTGGTGATCTGTTTAAATTTGAAAACCATTATAATCAAAAACGGTTATAATATTGGTTATGCTAAACTTTTCATATTAATATACAAAGATATTTGAATGTCATGCCTTCTTTCCAAGATATATAGATTGAATTCATTATAAATTTATTTTAAGGCTATAATTTGTTTTTTTATTTTTGGAAAATGACACACATGTTTTTTGGTAACCTGTTAAGACTAAAACCTATTTATGGGATTAAACTTATTCTTTTTGAGACTAATAAAACATTTTTAGTGATAAAGTAATTGTTCCTTTCATGTTAATCCATTTTTAGATTGTTAAAGTAAGAATGTCTAAAGTTTTAAAAAAATTGTAGTGACAATGAAATTTTAAGTATGGTAATGTTGAGCTTGTAGAATGTTTAGTATATTGTATTTAGAATATAAAATCATGGTATGTACTAATCATGTTGTATATAAATATAGAAGTAGAATCATGTTACCCTTATTGCAGTATATAAGTATGCTTCCTTGATCAATGAAATTTTTAAATAATGTTTACGTTGAGCATAATAGGAATGAATCCTATTAATATAAAAGGTTCATCTTTAATTATGTAATCTGATGGAAAGATTTATTTTGAGAATTAAAAAGGCATGTTGTATATGTAATAGGGTATTTGAATTGAGCCTAAGAACCTAGAATGTACAGAGTATTAAATGAATATGGAAATATGTTTCCTCATTGAAAAGATGAACCTATAATTTCTTGTTTAATTATGTCAAACATGATGCATGAGATAACACATGTGTAGTTTTTTTATTTAACTTGTCTACATATTAGAGCTATTTAAATGTAAGGAATGATGTTTCCCTCAGAAGGACAGAGAAATTTTGAGTATTTTTGTGGTCTTTTTTTTATTAATTGTTTTATTTAAGTGTTGATATGTCGTACTAAAAACATATTTTTAAATTATGAGATTATTTTTTACAGGATATTTAAGAAGAAGATATTATGTAATGAAGCCTTATACATGGACACATTATATTCCTTAACTTATAAAACTATGTTATTTTTCAGATAATGTATCTTACTATTGAAGAAATATATCCCTACTATGATTGTTTTTTTTTGGTGGTTGAATTGATGGAGTCACACACCTCCAATAAAATAAAAATCACTTAAGTTTTCAAATATAATAAAAAAAATTAGAAAATATTGAAATTGATGGAAATAATCTTTCTCGCCACACTAGAATTATTATTAAAGAGATGAATATAGTGTTTGAATACTATGTTTTTGGTTGGATTTGTCATGGTTGATCTCATCATTATAGCATGTGTTATAGATTCAAGCATATAAAGATAGGGAAACACTTTTCCCCTTCAAGATGTGTCATATTATGACACATTTTAAAAATATGAGAGCGAGTCAGTGCCTCCCAAAGTAGATGATATCATCATATGTTGGATGGAGTCATTTTATTTGTAGGATTATGGATACTCTTTTTATGTTGATATAAGTGATTGTTTTGGTTGAGAAAAGTTTCATAGTGTTAAATTTATAACTCTTAGAATTAATGATAGAAAATTATTGCAAATGGAAAATGGAAGGTCAAATCCTTCAAAATTTTGTGCATGAGAGCGCTCCTCATAAATGAAGTTTTGTCAAAAAACTCAATAAAATTAATAGTTGGATAAATTGAATTTTTTCTACAAAATGTTTTTTTGTGATGAATGTAATATATTAAATAGTGTTCTCTGATTTTTAACTTTATTTGTATTTATGTAAATCTAGTAAAGAGGATGGTAAAAATATATTAGTTAAATAAAAAAAATTTATGAAATCATGTAACTTGTCTATATATGTGAGTTTTCATGGAAATCATGTCAAATATGGAAGGATAAATATCATGATTGTAAGGATTTTATTATAATTATCAAATTCATTTAACAAGAACCATGTTTTAGATCCTTATTATAATGGTGGGAGGAGAAATTAAATCATTTGACGCATGATAAATTAAATTAGTAAATTTATTGTCTATTCAAGTTGTTTGATTAGTAATAAAATAATTTTTTGATAAAACTGATTTTCTGGGAAACAAAATTCACAAATAAAAAACATTATTTTTTTATGGAAGTTTCATCTATTTAAAATTATTTTATTGTAAATGTGTTGAATGTTTTTTCAAAAAAAGGATTTTGATAAATACCTTATTATAAATAAGTATAGAAGAAGTTTTCATTTAATGTTTTTTAACCTATCGAATATTAAATACATAATAATTGGCGACGAGTTTTTATCAACATTCTTTTGAAAGTAACCTGTTTTAATGTGAAATGTTGTGATACATGTCAATAAGGTAAAGAAACTTTTGAAAACCATGTTTATGTTTTAAATTCCTTAACCAGCATGAATTAATTAAATGTTGTAAATAATATATCTAGTTTTTTAATAATTTTTTATGAAAATTTTTTAGTCTAGTTTTTTCATGATCTGTTGAGCATTAAAAGGTCTGAATTTTCTAAATTAAATTTTATAGCATGATAAATAAGGATAAATCATATATAGATTTTTCATTTGATGGAATTCCTTAGTAATGTTTTTTAAGTGAAATATATAACAATTTTTTTACTTAAATCAATGTGAAGCGGTTTTTTCTCAAGGTTTCCATTTATATTGTGTTGTTTTATTGTGATTTTTTTATTTATTCCTTTCTGGTTTTTTATAGCTATATATGTTATATTTTTTCTATTTTATAGGTATATCCCCAAGATATATTTAAAGAGTGTTCGTTGTGTTTTGAATATAGTGATGTCCTTGGGAGGTATCTCATAGGCTAGTTGGTATATAAATCATCCCTTTAATCTATTTTCTTGTTTTGTTTTAATTCAATTGGATGTGAATTGTTTGAGAGGTGTCAAATATAAGGGTCTAAATTGTCCCAAACCCTTTATTTTTTATTCTATGGTGTCTAGTGGTTCGAGAGAGGTTTCATAAAATTTAGAAGTTTTTTGAAAATTATTTTATAATTTATAATTTATTTCTAAAATGGTTTTAAATTTATGAATGTAATTTCTTATTTTAAAATATTATTTGGAAATTAGTTTGAAAGTTGTTTTAAAAGTGATTAAAATATTTTAGAAGCATTTTGGATTCTAGAAATAATAACTAACTCTTATATTATTTATTTATATGTTTTTTAATGGAAAATAAAATATTATTAAGGTTATTTTCACCCTTAGGCATGAACACGATTTTGCATAATGGTGACATGATTTTCTTATACATGTTTAAGGGTATTTGGTGTTTTTATTTAGTTATGTAAGGGTAGGTGATGATTTATTTTTGTTGTATAGGGGTAATCCCTTTTCCCCTTCATGTGTAAATGTAATTCCACCTTTTCAACTATTGCATAATGGTAGCTTCAAAATTCTATAGTTTCGTAAGGGTTGTAATGAGATTATGATACCCACATAAAGGTATCCTCACTATTTCATATGGTTACATATGAATCACTTAGTTGCATTAAGGTAGATGAAATTTCAAGTGACTTGCATAAAGGTTCATGTTAGCTCATGTAAGGGTATAGTCGAGTTTACACAACCTTCATAAAGGTAGTACCCTTCTTACATAAGGGTAAGTTTCTGATCCTCAGGATCATGTAAGGGTGCCCAAAATTTTAAAAATCATACATAAATGTATTCAGTTTAATAAGTATAAAACCCTATAAATTTAGGAAAGGAGTATGATTTTCATAAGGTTATCATATTTGTCTTAAAATTCTATTTTTCAAATTCCCTTCAACATGTAAACACATTTTTTTATTTTTAATGTATATAATCAAGGTAATTAATTATTTTGACTCATTTGAACCTAGATCTAATATTTCGGGATTATTTAATCACTCCACCATTATTTTTTGACTTAATACCAATTTAAACAGTGATTTAATTTTAAGGTTGAATGCTCTGGAATTTCTATAATCTGAAAATGTGATCTACTATAATTTTATTAATAGTTAGTCCTCTCTATCAAATTTACTTTTACTCTCTCTCATTTTAATAACCTGAAATACCTTTAATAAAACATAAATACATTTTAAAATTTGATTGAACCCCCTTATTTTGGATTCCAAAATTGCATGTAGTATCCTCTCAATCCTCTCTCTCCTTCAAGTTCAATTCAAGTCCAGTACTATCACCATGTAGGGGATCTATGTTATCTATTTATTTTCTATGAATATGTGATATTATCATTTTATTATATTCATTTATATGGATATTATGGGTTGAAATAATAAGATAATTAATTGGATCAAATCTGATATTGAAGGGAATGTGAATTTTCACCTGTATTTTACCCAATTTATTCATGTTGTGGGTAATTTTTCCCAAGAAAATATTATCTCATATATAAATTATTATTATTATTATTTTTATCTCATGATGTGTTAACCTAGATAATCGAAGGATTATAAAATAAATAGAAATTAATTATAACATGAAGTTTTTTAATATTTGAATAATGAAAAGGGTGTTATCTCATACTTTTAGTTGTTTTTTGATATTGTTTAAAAAAATATTCATCTTTTCTTCCTTGTTGAAAATAATGGGTTTTGGGAACCTTCTTTGTGTTATGCTTTTTTTAGGTTATGATACCCTTAGTGTTGTTATTTGATTAAGATCACCATGCATAAAAAGGTTTAATAAATTATACATGGTTAATAACCCTATAGCCCTAGGAAATCTAAAATTGTGTGATAATTCCCCATGATAAATATGATGTAATGTTATGAAATCTAGTGAATGGTGTTGTGCTAGATACAGAATCTGAATTGTGATGTTATGTGTTGATATGGAATGGAATGTTGTTGTTTTGATGTTTGATTACTGTAGTGAGATGTATGGATTTTCTTTATGGATTGGACTATGTTGTGTTCTAATGATTTTTTTCATGGGAATGAAAATAAATTAATTTTAAAGAGGATAATTATGTTGAATTTATATATGGAAATATGATAAGTGAATTTTAAAATGGTTAGTAATTGACATGGTTAAATGATAACTCGGAATTTGATTTTTGGTTTTTCTTTTAAATTAATTGATAGGTAAATGAATGGGTTATGTCAATATTAAATGAAATACATTATTACATGGGAGTTAGTGAAAAACTAAATATTTCTAGTAATTGTGAAATATTTTTAGAAGTGGTATTTTTTTAATTCAGTGTGGAATTTTTTTAGTGTGATTCATTATTTGTGACAGTGAGGTTGACATGTGATAGTGGTGATACAAATATTGTGGTGGTTTTTATTGTATGAAACCATAGAATGGAATTTTTTGTAACTATCATATATATTTTATTTTCATTTGGATATTTATATTCACCCCACCTAATTCAAACCATCACCAAATGTTTTATGGGGTGTTCTCCCCAACATCAGGATGGTGAGGAACAGATGGATAGCTACCAGCTCTTCCTCACTCACTCCTCCATATGAGGTTCTTATTCATGGTTTGTCAGGGACATAAGTAAAATGTGAACTTCATGTGATTATTTATAAGATTTATGAGGTGTTTTGTAGTGGGGTTCAAGAATGGTGGGAGTAGGGAATGTGGTAGATAAAATTCATGTTCATGATACTCTACCAAAAAGGTTATGGAATTGTTTATGAGATGATATAGATGAGATGAATAGTTACACATGGGATTCCTGGTATGATACGGTTTCCTAGGTTTCTTTAGGTGGAATGTGAAGGCAGGTTGCACAAGGTATTCTTGGCATGATGTAGTTTCTTTTCCATATTTAGGGAGGAATTTACTAAAGGGATGAGAGCACTAGGACATACGATATTGGGGAGTGAGAGTGGACAGTCAGTGGGGTAGCAGTGTGGGGTACCCTTATTTAAATATTCTTATTCTTATATTACTATACTTGGATGAATTATTTGGTGAGAGTTCCATGGTGATGATGGTATTGTTTAGCTAACCTATTTAGGTGCATGTTGGTTCTATTGTTTGTTAACAAGGGTATTAGTATACTCCTCTAACATTTTCATGGGACTCCACAGGTAGGATCTTTCTGAGTATACATGTTATTCTCACCCTATATATATATATATATATATATATAAACATTTTTTAGGTTTCTAGGATAAATAGGGGACTGAGTTTTACATTACTAGCTTGGATTATGGAGTTGTTGTGGAGTCATTGTTGTATGACTTGTCTCTTATTTTCACTTAAATAATCTCAATATTATTTTTATGAAATTACATGCATTGTGGGATATTATGGGTTTTTCCTTTTCCTTACATTATAGAGTTGTTTGGTAATTGATATCCTATAATGATATATAGGCCTGAGAAAAAAATACTCAATAGTCCACCACCATCATTTCCCCATTCCAAAAATTTAATTATAAATCCATTTTCAAGCTATTTTGAAATACAATACAAAGATATAGTTTATCACATACATTATAAAAAAACGCTAATAATATTTTGCATACACATTTTCCCAACACCCAACATTTATTGCATAAAAGAGAAATAAGGGTGGTTAATATTTTTACTAAAGAATTTAAAACCTTGGAAAAAGGAATTTTAAAATCATAGAATATAAACCAAACCATCATTTATTTCTATTTTCAAAAAAAAAATATTGATAAATTTATTTTCATATAAAAACATATAAATATATATTTCTTAAATACCATTTAATAAATAACCAAACCATTTATGTTTTAAAACACACTTTAAAAGAAATTTAAAAATCTAGTTTGAAAGTAAACCAAATCTATAGAATGGTACAATTCATTATAGGAACCTAAACATCACAAACATTCCCAAATTAATAAAATTATCATGGTGCCAAAAAACAATCAAGGTTTATGGGAAGTAATTGAAAAACAAAAAAAATCCCCTAAAACATTCTAAAAAGGGCCTAAGTTTCAAGGTAAACATATTAGGATATAATAATAAAGACATTAAAAGGGGATAAAACCCCTATTATGGAACTAATGAACCTAGTTAATACCTATTATTATCATAGAACTATCTATAAATAAACATCCTTGGAACTCCTTCTCTGCCACAGGAATAAAATAATGTTTCAAGATCACAAGGCCTACTACCCCTTATATTATATCCATATCGAAGTATCCTAGAAACAAACCATAGTAAAAAAACCTATCTATATGAGGGTTTTACCACACACTATCCACCTACTATATCACTAGCACACCCATGAGAAGTCAAATATAGGTAAACAAAAATAAAAAATCACACACAACAAGTGTAAAGCATTTAAAAGTAATTTACACATCACTCCTACACCCTAAAAAGTATTAGTATTGATCACATACATATACAATAATCATAACATGCACAAAAAATTTTAAAAACTCCAAGGGTATACATCCTATAAAGTCAAAAAAAACACATAGGCTTAATGAAGGTCCCGCAAAATTTGGAAAATTGATTAATGATTCAAAATGGACAATAAAAATATAACACTTGGGATGATGAGAAGATTTTCATATTTTCTTAAATAATTTTAAATATCATTCCAAACAACTATTAAAAACCTTTATTTTCAATACTAATTGAATTTAATTAAAAAGAAACAAACTTTATCCAAACAAATTGGGAAATCAACATTTCTCCAAAAACCTCAATGGTTTTAGACATCATCCATTAATTTAATTCACCATCCCAAAGGGTTAAAACCATATAAAACCCTTAAATTTCATTCTAATAAATTATTGAAACATTTTTACAACACTTTATATTTTAATTATCACAATAAATTCTTAGTGACAACTTTGATAAATCAATTTTAAATCCCAAACATACTAATAAATTTCAAATACAATTTTTAAATTCCATTCTATAAATATAATAAGAACAATTTTTTCACTATCACACAAAATAATATTTAAATTATACCATAAAATAGTAAAACCTTTCACTTTTAAATAAACACAAGATAAATCCAAATTTTCAACTTTGAAATTAAATAACCTTGATTAAAATGATAATTAAATAATTAAAACATAAATTCAAAACAAAAAGAAATATATGGTTTTAAAATTAAAATCTAAGACATGTGAAAAACTAAAAAAAATTAATTGTAACTAAGTTATCATTATCTATAATGTGTCTCTTTAGATGGTGGACACCCGAAAAAATAAGAATTAACTCCCATGAACACTAATTACAAAAGGAATCGAAGAAAATTGGGTCAACCACTTGACCTAGGGTTCAACCAAACCACAATAGTAATGAGGGAAGATGAAATCATGTGTAAAATGGAAAGATATATGCGAGTAATAACCATAGAGATATATCCAAAAATCTAAAATAAAAAGCATTATAATCCCAAATAACATAGGTTCCAAGAGGGAGGTATTTGCACGATAGGGGGAGACCTCATGAGGGAGAGGGATTCAGATGAGGAGGGGTGAGTGATAGGTTGTATAGGAGAAGGTAATGAGGGAGTGGTTTTTTAGGGGTTTAAAAATAAAATAAAATAAAATAAAATAAATAAAATTTTAAATCATTCTACATGGCGCATAGTTTACCCACGCATTTTTCTAAACCTGGTGGAAACCGTGATGCACCTACTAGGAACCCCAAACACTATCGCATGTTTACTCAGAGTAAATCTATAACGACCCATACTTTACATACATTGTTATTACTTCAAAATTTAAGCACACTTATTACAACATATAACAAAACCATTAAAGGACTGTATAGGTATAGTGTCTTTAGAAACTAGAAAGCATAAACAACTGGTTCATAAAGCATCTACTTTGCCTCCCATTTATTTCATTATATCTAGAGTCCCTTTTTGGAATATTCTACTTAATAACCTTCTTCCTGACCTGGGGAAATAAAACATACAAAATTGTGAGCTCAAATTCTTAGTAAGGGTAAACAAAAGAAATATCAATCACATCATATACATAAGCACATAACTTTTGGAAATCTTAACCTGCAAAAGAGATCATAATTTCATAGCATGGGATAAATCATAGTAGTGAAATGTAATCCCAATAATCATAACTTAAAACATGAAACTTTGTTTCATACACACATAATCATTGAGAATCATTTCTTGTTAGTCAAGACTCATTGCCAAGACTATCTTAGTGGACAAAGTCCACTTCTGAACCGAGTTCACTCCTCGTTTCAGTCATGTTTCACTGAAACGGTTTTACCTGCCGTTCCAGCCATGTCTATCTCATGAGATATAAAATCTTTACCCAATGCATTGCAGGGAGATATAGGTCCCACCCATCTCATAATGATACCATTCTTATGTGTGCCACAAAATCAGAAAACCATACATCAAAGCATAACCCATGTAATAAAAATGGGAATCTTAAACATCGTGACATCATAAAAAAATTCATATAAGATAAAGGAATTCATAAAAATATAATTCCATCACAACATAATCAAATCAATGTAATAATAGGGAAAAAAACATAACCCTTTATTATCTTAGATGGAAAATAATTTTGATAAAACACTTGAACTCCATTCTTGAGGAAAATATCCTTTCTGCTTCAAAAACACTTTTCCTTTCTTAACATGTCGTAAAATTATAAAATAAAAGAAGTTAATTAAAAATAAACTTGAAAACTTGTAAAGGAAGCTTCTTGGAAATAATGTTTTAAAAATCCATTCATTTCGTATAAGTTAAAAAAACATTCTTCGTACTTTTGTCAGAAAAGTCAAAAAGTACCTCATAGGAAAAACGACAAAAGATTCCTTTCATATCCTTTACTAAAAACTCACCGAAGGGTAAAATTGGATTTAAAAAATTGTAGGTGGATGGAAATAATATTACATATTGAGGAAAAATGTATGTGAATGATAAAATACACCCCAGTAAATTTCAAAGTATAAACAATCTCGGATAAAAATGAGATTGTGATATTTCCCTTACCTTAGGTCCGATTTGCCTCGTAAGTGTCCGAAACTCCTATATAATGATTTAAATAAGGTTATTGACTTATTCCAGAATCATAATTATTGTTATGATATCATATATGTTCATATTCTTAGCTTCTTATTAGTAATACTTCATTACAACTTGTTATTCTGGTGTTTATTACTTTTTGTTCTTATGTGTGTTTTGTCGAATAAATTCTTATTATTCTATTTAGGTTATAGATACCTCATTTACAGAATGTAATTAGTGTAATATATATCATATTAATTCATTCAATTCATTTATATAATCATTATGCAATGAAGATTATGTAGAACGAGTCGCATCACATCATGGAGACGGTCTTCAGTACGTAGGCACAAGCGATGATATCGTTCCCATGATCATGGAATTGTATTGGAGTGTATGTATACTATTTCTGAATTAATATCAATTTACAATAATCATATATAGTCATTATTTACACCATTATACCCAACCAAGTATGGTTGTGGTGGAAAGTAGATTACACCACGGCGTGGAGACGGTATTCCGTACGTACGCACGCGCGGTGATTTCATTTTCCGTAGGATGGATAGATGGTGAAATAGGGTTGTTTAATACTTATAATAACATATCAGTATATGAGTGATACTGATTTTGTTAATTCATAATGAAACAACTAATGAAGAAGAAGTGGAAGAAGAAATAAAGATGAAAGAATCGGTAACAGACATTACCTCTTCTTTGAAGTGCTTCTTTGAGACCTCCTTTTAGGGCACTACAATTGGTCTTTGAAGAAGACCAGGACCTCTAGGATGTCTCTAGGGAAGTGGATAGGAGAAAGTTACAGGGTTTTGCCGAGCATGAAGGCTCAATGTGGTGTGAGGAAGAGAGGGAGGAGGTTCCCTTTTATAAGGGGGAGAGGGGCACCTTGGGAATAACTAAAACTATTATTTTATTATAAAGCCAAATTCGGTTTTAAATAGCTCAAAATTGATTTATTTCGAAGATAAGGTGGGTATGGGTCGAAATCCTCTCATAGAATAGAATTTAGATAAGTTTAGGTTCATATTTTGACCTTATAATTTAGATTTGACATTAAGTTAAATAATTTTACTTTTACCGTGTCTTCTTGTGTTCTTTGACTATAAGGTTAATAAACTTACTATAACAATCCAAAAGAACCCCAAGTTGTTTATTATTAATATATATAACCTTATCTAAGTCATTTGGCCGAACCATAGATTTTAGGAATAAAATAACAATTAATAATATAATATTTGTTTTAAAAACTATTTTATGTCAATTTTGACACTATTTAGTAATTGATTTTTGTGAAAATCATAACAGAATTATTAGTTCAAAAAAAGTTAATTAAATCAATAATAACATGTCATATTAACCTATAAAATTAGTGGAATTCATAAAAAGTCTCAAATTACATTTATTTGGGTATTTATAACATCAATTATGTCAATATTTCATTAATAAGATAATTACTGCATCATCTTTGTGTCATAAATAAATTACATTATTTAATGTCTAAAAATTCCAAATAAAATACCATTATGTAGGAAATCTATTTAGATTTCTAATAAATATTTATAGTCGATTTTATCTTATATATAACCTTATATTAAAAATTATTTACTTATTAAACTTTGATTTTAACTATTTTAACCCTTCTTTAAATAAATTAATAATAAATGTCCTAATCTAATCCAAGTGGGCCTAAATGGTCATATTTTATTCCTAAGTTTGTTTTTGGTCGAATTACACTTATCCAATAGAATTAGTACATGTGTTAGGGTAATAATAATATCATTTTTACCCTTAATTACCCTATTTACTTTTAACCATGGTAAATAAAAGTAAAAAATTACTATTCACCAAAAATTATTTTCATCCCATTGAACCACATTTTACTTACTAACATCAACCGTGTCTCTCGGATTTTTGAAATTCCACTCACAGAAGCGGTAAAATTAAGTTTTATGAAAAATTCAGTTTTTTGACTACCACTTAGTGGTTTCACTATTCATCAAAAATTGAAAGTTTTCAGAAAAATACCAAAATTTCACCCTAGGATAATTTTGATATTCCAAATCCAAAAATGATGTCCATTTTGTAAAATAAAATTTATAAAATTTCAAAAAGTGGTTATTACTATTCATAACAGCTAGTTTTAATAATATTTTATTAGCATATCATTGTTTAGTAAAACTCGGTATTGCGTACGACGCAAGCTATCGAGGAAGGTCATGATTTTGTGTAAAGCAATCCAAGCAAGTGTTGTGTGTAGAAAAAGATTCCTTTGATGATTTATATAACATAAAAGTCTCAGGTGTTACATTCTACCCCCCTTAAAATGAATTTCGCCCTCGAAATTCGTCACTTTGTAACAAACAGATGAGGATACCTCTCCCTCATCATATCCTCAAGCTCCCATGTAGCTTATTCTAATTGGTGGTACCTCCATAAAACTTTCACCAATCGAGTGGTCTTGTTTCGTAGGACTTTTTCGCTATGATCCAGAATCTCTATCGGCTGTTCTTCGTAAGAAAGATCCTGCTCCAGCGGTACAACTTCTGAGCTGAGTACATGTGAAGGATCAGGTATGTACTTTCTCAGGAGAGATACATGGAACACATCATGAACTTGAGAGAGATTCGGTGGAAGCGCCAATCGGTAAGCTACCTTCCAAACACGATCTAGTATTTCTAAAGGACCGATATATCTAGGGCTCAACTTCCTCTTCTTTCCAAATCTCATGACCCTCTTCCAGGGAGATATTCGTAAGAACACTTTATCACCCACTTCAAACTCTAGGTCTTTTCTTCGGCTGTCGGCATAACTTTTCTGTCGACTCTGAGCTGCTCTTATGTGTTGTTGAATAGATCTGACCTTTTCTGCAATTTCATCAATGAGATCATGTCCTAATAGATTTCTTTCCCCAACTTCATCCCAGCAAGTTGGAGTCCTACATTTCTTTCCATAGAGAGCTTCATAAGGAGCCATCTAAATACTGTAGAGAAAGCTATTATTATAAGAAAATTCCACCGAAGGTAGGTGTTGATCCCAGCCACCTTTGAAATCCATAGAGCAAGCTCTCAACATATCTTCTAGAGTTTGAATTGTTCTCTCAGACGGACCGTCTGTCTGAGGATGATAAGCAGTGCTGAAACTCAACTCTGTATCCAGAGAATGCTAAAGACTTTGCCAGAACTTCGAGGTAAATCTCGGATCCCGATCAGATATAATAGAAAGTGGTAATCCATGCAATCTTACCACTTCCAATATATATATCCTGGCAAGAAGATCCAGAGAGAAATCCTCTCTAATAGCAATGAAGTGTGCAGATTTTGTAAGACGGTCCACTATGACCCAGATAGCATTATTGCCTTTGGATGTTTTAGGAAGTCCTGTGACAAAGTCCATAATGATTTTTTCCCATTTCCATTCGGGTATGGGTAATGGTTGTAACATCCCCTTAGACTTCTGTCTCTCAGCTTTAACTTGTTGACAAACCAAGCATCGAGATACATAGTCAGCAACATCTCTTTTCATACCATCCCACCAGAAGTACTCTTTCAGGTCCCTATACATCTTCGTGCTTCCAGGATGAATAGAGAATGAAGAAATATGAGCCTCATCCAGTATCTCCTTATTTAATTCGGGGATGGGAGGAACACAAACCCGATTCATGAACTTTATTATCCCATCACAATCATGGTTCAATTCAGGAACATTTCTCACCTTCTTTTGTAACTCGACATCTTCTTTATGTGCCTCTTTAATCTTCACATGTATAGATGGTTGAACATTTATTTGAGAAAGATACGATTTTTCCCCTTTCATTATAATTCCAAGATCCATCCTTTGTAAATCCATAAATATTGGATCTTTTGTGATCCTCATCATGGATAAACTAGCATGGTCTTGTCGACTTAATGCATCTTCCACCTTGTTTGCTTTCTCAGGGTGGTAATGAATTGAGTAGTCATAATCCTTAATCAGCTCCAACCAACTTCTTTGGCGCATATTCAGCTCCTTTTGTGTGAAAATATACTTTAAACTTTTATGATCAATATAAATATCACACCTCTCACCATAACGGTAATGCCTCCAAATCTTTAATGCAAAGATTACCGCAGCTAACTCCAAATCATGAGTTGGGTAATTTTGCTCATGTATTTTCAACTGTCGTGAGGCATAAGCTATCACCATATCATTTTGCATAAGAACACACCCCAAACCCTTCTTGGATGCATCACTGTAGATCACAAACCTTTCTCCACTACAAGGTAGTTTGAGCACAGGTGCACTGGATAACCTTCTTTTCAACTCCTTGAAATTCTCTTCACATTCCTCAGTCCAATCAAACTTAACTCTTTTCTGAGTCATCTTGGTGAGTGGATTAGATAATCGTGAAAAATCTTTCACAAAACGTCAATAATATCCAGCCAAACCAAGAAAACTTTGGATCTCAGTTACTTTTGTTGGTCTCGACCATCTTTCGATAACCTCTGTTTTTGCTGGATCCACAGATATCCCCACTTTTGAGATTATGTGACCCAAAAATGAAACTTTTTGAACCCAAAATTCACACTTGGTAAATTTGGCATAAAGCTTCTCCTTTCTCAGGGTACTCAATATAATTCTCAAGTGATCTTCATGTTCTTCCTTGCTCTTTGAATAGACAAGAATATCGTCTATAAAGACTACCACAAATTTATCAAGATAGTCTCTAAAGACTCTATTCATTAGATCCATGAAGATAGCAGGGGCATTAGTAAGACCAAATGTCATCACTATAAATTCATAGTGTTCATACCTTGTACGGAAAGTCGTCTTTGGTATATCCTCCCTTTTGACCCTTAATTGATGATACCCTGAATGAAGATCAATCTTGGAAAAGTATTGAGCTCTGCGTAGTTGGTCAAATAGGTCATCAATGCATGGGAGAGGATATTTGTTCTTGATAGTGATCTTATTAAGTTCTCAATAATCAATGAAGAGTCTCATTGATCCATCTTTCTTCTTAACAAACAGAACAGGTTCTCCCCAAGGTGAGTCACTAGGGCGTATGAACCCCTTATCAAGATTCTCTTGGAGTTGCTTCTTCAATTCCTGCAACTCAATTGGGGTCATTCTATAAGGTGTCTTTGAAATAGGCAAAGCATCCGGTACGAGTTCTATTGAAAACTCAACTTCACGATTCGGTGGAAGACCCGGTAATTCCTTCGGAAAGACATCATCAAACTCCCGTACAATGGGCATATTCTTAATTGTGAGTTTCTCACCAACCATTTGAGATAAATAACCTTCATTTAGTGGAATCAATACCCATAAAATGGGAGAAATTTCCACTTGAAGGTTATGTTCATCCTTGCATCGATAGACGACCATAGATTGATCTGGAATATGAAATGTGACTTCCCTTATTTGGAAATTGATATGAGATCCATGTAGAGAAAGCCAATCCATGCCAAGAATCACATCAAATTCCACTATAGGAAGGATCACAAGATTTGCAGGAAGCACTTTCCCACCAACGTCAATCGGAGAAGAATTATAAACTTTTGATGCGACTATTGTGCCATTAGGGGTTGTCATAGCTAACTCAACATCTAACCGTTGAGGTAATACGGTGATATCCTTAGAAAATTCTTCAGAAATAAAGGAGTGGGTGGATCCAGAATCAAATAAAACATTTGCTACTTTAGAGTGGATGGTAAGTGTACCTTTCACCACATCGTTATCATACTCCACATTGCTGATAAAAATTTCATGTGACTTTCCTTTGTCTTTAGCCTTAAGAGTTTATTGACGTCGACCATCATCATCAACCCTTGGATTTGGGCATTGATTGGCATAATGCCTCATCTCCTTGCACTTGAAACATTGAAGTGTAGTAGGGTCATTCTGTGTATCCCTTCCTTTGTTTTCATCATTAGACATCTTCTTCCCATCATTGAGGAATTCAAATGCTCGATGACCTTCCTTTCCACATTTGAAACATTTACTTGTCCCTTTAAGACAACTCCCTCCATGTTTCTTTCCACACTTTGAGCATAAGGGAAATCTAATCTTCTTTTCAGTGTGCTCTTTATATTTTCCTTTGAATTCCATTTTCCTCTTCTTATCAAACCCATATGACTGATGGGTTACTCCAATCTCCATCTCGACTTTGAGAGCATATCGAACGATTTCCTCGTAGATATTGAAGTCCCTTATGGCTAACGCCCTTCGAAGACTTGGTTTTAAGCCACTAAAGAATCGATATATCTTACTCTCAGGTTGGATAATAATACCATAAGCGTACCTTGAAAGTCTTGTAAAATTTGATTCATAAGTACCAACAGATTCATCATCCTTTTGCTTCAGTTCAAGAAACTCTTTCTCCATCTTTTTTTGGAGAATACGAGGGAAGTAATTATTGAAAAATAAGTTATTGACCTCGTCCCATTCCATGGACTCAATTTCATCCCTTTTCCTCGTATTCTTAATAAGATTCCACCATTGATCAGCATCTCCTTCCAAACGATACACTGCTAGGATGACTTTATCATGTTTAGAACATTGAATAACTAAAAATATCTTTTCAGTAGTACTAATACATTGTTCAGAAACTAATGGATCAGTAGACCCGCTGAAAGAAGGTGGACGCTGCCTCATGAAGGATTCAACAGAATGTTTCTCCTTACTTTAATCGTTTGGAAGTCCTGCATGATTCATAGCTTGAGAAAGTTGTGTGAGCATGGCTATAAGATTTTTCATTTCGGCTCCCATAACGTTTGGTTTCTTCGGGGGACAATCATTGCATTGCCCGTCGCATTCTGCATTAACACAGTTCCTTCGGGTTCTAGCCATTGACTAAAACCAAGAAGAATAGTGTGAGAAACATTAATTATAATAGGAAAACCACATAATCAAGAATAAAATTTCACACTTAAGGTCTTATCCTAGGTTATTCATGGTCATTTCTAAAACACTAATATTGTGTTCTATGCTTAGAATTATCCTTTGGGTTCTTACTAAGGCTTTCACATCCTAGTTTCCAAAGGTTGACTATACCTTTCCTCTGATACCAACTATAACGACCCATACTTTACATACATTGTTATTACTTCAAAATTGAATCACACTTATTACAACATATAACAAAACCATGAAAGGACCGTATAGGTATAGTGTCTTTAGAAACTGGAAAGCATAAACGACTGGTTCATAAAGCATCTACTTTGCCTCCCATTTATTTCATCATATCTAGAGTCCCTTTTTGGCATATTCTACTTAATAACCTTCTTCCTGGCCTAGGGAAATAAAACATACAAAAGGGTGAGCTCAAATTATCAGTAAGGGTAAACAAAAGAAATATCAATCACATTATATACATAAGCACATAACTTTTGGAAATCTTAACCTGCAAAAGAGATCATAATTTCATAACATGGGATAAATCATAGTAGTGAAATATAATCCCAATAATCATAACATAAAACATGAAACTTTGTGGCATACACACATAATCATTGATAATCATTTCTTTTTAGTCAAGACTCATTTCCAAGACTATCTTAGTGGACAAATTCCACTTCTGAACCGAGTTCACTCCTCGTTTCAGTCCTGTTTCACTTAACCGGTTTAACCTGTCGTTCCAGCCATGTCTATCTCATGAGATATAAAATCTTTACCCAATGTATTGGAGGGATATATAGGTCCCACCCATCTCATAATGATAACATTCTTATGTGTGCTACAAAATCAGAAAACCATACATCATAGCATAACCAATGTAATAAAAATGGGAATCTTAAACATCGTGACATCATAAAACCATTCATATAAGATAAAGGAATTCATAAAAATATAATTCCATCACAACATAATCAAATCAATGTAATAATAGGGATAAAAATAGAACCCTTTATTATCTTAGATGGAAAATAATTTTGATAAAACACTTGAACTCCATTCTTGAGGAAAATATCTTTTCTACTTCAAAAACACTTTTCCTTTCTTAACATGTCATAAAATTATAAACTAAAAGAATTTGATTAAAAATAAACTTGAAAACTTGTAAAGGAAGCTTCTTGGAAATAATTTTTTAAAAATACATTCATGCCGTATAAGTTAAAAAAACATTCTTCGTACTTTTGTCGGAAAAGTCAAAAAGTACCTCGTACGAAAAATGACAAAAGATTCCTTCCATATCCTTTACTAAAAACTCACCGAAGGGTAAAATTGGATTTAAACAATTGTAGGTGGATGGAAACAATATTACATATTGAGGAAAAATGCATTTGGATGATAAAATACACCCCAGTAAATTTCAAAGTATAAACAATCTCGGATAAAAATGAGATTGTGATATTTCCCTTACATTAGGTCCGATTTGATTCGTAAGTGTCTGAACCTCCTGTATAATGATTTAAAAAATGTTATATACTTATTCCATAATCATAATTATTGTTATGATATCATATATGGTCATATTCTTAGCTTCTTATTAGTAATACTTCATTACAACTTGTTATTCGGGTGTTTATTACTTTTTGTTCTTATGCATGTTTTATCGAATAAATTCTTATTCTTCTATTTAGGTTATAGATACCTCATTTCCAGAATGTTATTAGTGTAATATATATCATATTAATTCATTCAATTCATTTATATAATCATTATTCAATGAAGATCATGTAGAACGAGTCGCATCACATCGTGGAGATGGTATTCCATATGTACGCACGAGCGATGATATCATTCCCATGATCATGGAATTGTATTGGAGTGTATGTATACTATTTAAGAATCAATATCACTTTAAAATAATCATATATAGTCATTATTTACACCATTATACCCATCCAAGTAAGGTGGTGGTGAAAAGTAGATTACACCACGGCGTGGAGACGGTATTCCGTACGTACGCGCGCGCGGTGATTTCATTTTCCGTAGGATGGATAGATGGTGAAATAGGGTTGTTTCATACTTATAATAACATATAAGTATATGAGTGATACTGATGTTATTACTTCATAATGAAACAACTAAAGAAGAAGAAGTGGAAGAAGAAATAAAGATGAAAGAATCGGTAACGGACATTACCTCTTCTTTGAAGTGCTTCTTTGAGACCTCCTTTTAGGGCACTAAAATTGGTATTTGAAGAAGACCAGGACCTCTAGGATGTCTCTAGGGAAGTGGAGAGGAGAAATTGGTATGGGTTGGCCGAGCTTGAAGGCTCAAAGTGGTGTTAGGAAGAGAGGGATGAGGTTCCCTTTTATAAGGGAGGAGAGGAGCACCTTTGGAATAAGTAAAAATATTATTTTATTATAAAGCCAAATTCGGTTTTAAATAGCTCCAAATTTATTTATTTCGAAGATAAGGTGGGTATGGGTCTAAATCCTCTCATCCAATAGAATTTAGACAAGTTTAGGTTCCTATTTTGACCTTATAATTTATATTTAACATTAAGTTAAATAATTTTACTTTTACCGTGTCTTCTTGTGTTCTTACACTATAAGGTTAATAAACTTACTATAACAATCCAAACAAACCCCAAGTTGCTTATTATTAATATATATAACCTTATATAAGTAATTTTGCCGAACCTTAGATTTTTAGGAATAAAATAACAATTAATAATATAATATTTGTTTTAAAAACTATTTTATGTCAATTTTGATACTATTTAGTAATTGATTTTTGTGAAAATTATAACAGAATTATTAGTTCGAAAAAAGTTAATTAAATCAATAATAACATGTCATATTAACCTATAAAATTAGTTTAATTCATATAAAGTCTCAAATTACATTTATTTGGGTATTTATAACATCAATTATGTCAATATTTCATTAATAAGATAATTACTGCATCATCTTTGTGTCATAAGTAAATTACATTATTTAATGTCTAAAAATTAAAAATAAAATACCATTATGTAGGAAATATTTTTAGATTTCTAATGAATATTTATAGTCTAATTTATCTTATATATAACCTTATATTAAAAATTATTTACTTATTAAACATTGATTTTAACTATTTTAACCCTTCTTTAAATAAATTAATAATAAATGTCCTAATCTAATCCAAGTGTGCCTAAATGGTCATATTTTATTCCTAAGTTTGTTTTTGGTCAAATTGCACTTATCCAATAGAATTAAGACATTTGTTAGGGTAATAATAATATCATTTTTACCCTTAATTACCCTATTTACTTTTAACCGTGGTAAATAAAAGTAAAAAGTTACTATTCACCAAAAATTATTTTCATCTCATTGAACCACATTTTACTTAATGAAATCAACCGTGTCTCTCATATTTTTGAAATTCCACTCACAGAAGTGGTAAAATTAAGTTTTATGAAAAATTCAGTTTTTTAACTACCACTTAGTGGTTTCACTATTCATCAAAAATTGAAAGTTTTCAGAAAAATACCAAAATTTCACCCTAGGATAATTTCGATATTCCGAATCCAAAAATGAAGTCCATTTTGAAAAATAAAATTTATAAAATTTAAAAAAGTGGTTATTACTATTCATAAAAGCTTGTTTTAATAATATTTTATTAGCATATCATTGTTTAGTGAAACTCGGGATTGCGTACGACGCAAGCTATCGAGGAAGGTCGCAATTTCGTGTAAAGCAATCCAAGCAAGTGTTCTGTGTAGAAAAATATTCCTTTGATTATTTATATAACATAAAAGTCTCGGGTGTTACAAAATCGCACTATTTAATAAATCATATTCTAACTATTCCAAATCGAACTTCCTTGGGATAGAATCACACACATGATCACAGACTTGTTTACTAACTGTGCACCCCTACAAAACATTTAAAAATTTGAAAATTTTAGCTCGAAGCTCAGAGGATCTCACAAAGACTCAAAATAATATCAAATAATATCAAATAATATCAAATAAATAGATAAATAAAAAACTTTTTGTTCAAAACACATATTTTGAATCAATATTTCCAAACTAGGATTTAAATCCAATTTCATCTTTAACAAACAAAAATTTATCGAGTTAAAAAGTAAATTACAAAAGTATAGGTAAAATAACTTAAATGGGTAATATTATGGGGTAAAGACAAAAAATATCTCTAAAAATATATCTAAATTATGTGGATGATGTGATTAATGACATTTATTCAATAATTTCCCACTTTGGATCAATATTTCATGTAAAATGACATTCTTTACATTTTAATGAATGGGTAATTATGGATATGTCATTCAAACTCACAAATGAAATTACCCCTCTTATTCCAACTTTAGACTACACCTTTCCTTATATTTAATCTTAAATACTTTAAAAAATTATCACTAAAATAATCAAATCCCATGTTTAGTAACTTATGGTTATAAGAATAATTTCCAAATCCTTCATTTCCAAGAGGCTCTCTAAGAGAATATTC
This sequence comes from Viscum album, assembly GCA_963277665.1. Taxonomy (NCBI): domain Eukaryota; kingdom Viridiplantae; phylum Streptophyta; class Magnoliopsida; order Santalales; family Viscaceae; genus Viscum; species Viscum album. Next base: position 1,981,407,799 of record OY728143.1, on the reverse strand, counting down.
GAGTCTTCAATGTAAGTATTATCCTCTCCTTAATAATTTATCTTCATATTCTTTATCCATATATTATTAAATATTATTTATCACTTTAATAAAATATTTTTCAAATCACTAAACTTATATAAATGTGACATTATTACAATATAAGGAAACATTATTACTTATTCAATCATTGTAATGTCTTCTTGTTTGGGTCAGTTTTACCTCATAATGAATTATGTTATAATATTTCTATCATAAATTATTAGAAAAACATTAAAATTGAAAATAAGTTTTAATAACAATTAATTTAATATTTTTATCATAATTACTGAATGGTAATATTCCAAAGTATGTTTACAGATAAATTTAAATCTTTTTTTAAATAAACATTCAAAAAATGGTATTTTGAAGCATTCCTTATGACCAGTCACCATAACGTACATGAAATGATAATAGTACTTAAAAACTATATAAATACACCTCTTTAATCTCTATGAACATTATTTAGATAATGAAAACATGAGAAAGGATCAAGTTTGTGATTTCCCAGTCAGGATAATTGTATCACTGAGAGGGGGAGGGGTGAATCAGTGATAACGTTTTCATTTATGTTTCCTTGCAAATGAAAAAACATTCACCTCCTATTAAATATTTCTTTCCCTAGTGAAAAATAAATCAAACACACATCAATAGGAACACAAGTATTTACAAGGTTCACTATTTAATAAATATAGTTACATCCTTAGTATGGTTTTGAAATAATCCAACACCAAATAATCTATTAGAAAACAATATTTTTGTGTGAATACAATGATTAGGATATTCTCATTCACTCATGTAGAACTTTGAAAATAATCTAATAATGTGTTTGATCTTTATAGAAAAAACTATGTAATATATATTTTTATTAAAAAACCATGTTATTGTGATTCTTTATCCACTTTAAATAATTTATTCTTTCCAAAACAACTCTTCAATTTCATAACCAAAAGCTGGTAAGAACATCCTAGACTTCTTAATGATACTCAGTCCAATTTTCCTAGTCTGGTTCTTCCAGTCCAATTATCCCTGTACGATTTCTCAATATGAAAAGTATAACTCTATCGTAATAAGTTTGAGACAATTCTAAAAACTTTATTCCCCAATCTGAAAAACCAAATATGATTCCCAGATTTGATTATCCATCCCGATATGATGTCCTGTCGAATAAAATGACAAACAGAATATTATAATTAGCTGAATAAAATGATCCTATGAATACGATGATCAGCTAAAAACATCAAAATATTTTCTATTATCCTTTCAATTACTTCCAATGAAACTTATTCAAAAAAGCTAAATATGTAAACATATTATCCCTAAAAATGCAGAGCTTCTCTATCTAATTCTCTGAATGGTACTTCGGTCATAAAAGTAAAATATACTTCTCACCTTTTATACTCCCCCTAAAAATGGTTTGGGAGGGATTATAAAATTGTTTCCCTCTCAACCATATTCTCCGAATTAGAATATTTCCTTAAATTTCAGATACATTTATGAATTTGTCAAAATTTATTCATTCTTTTCAATCCTTCTTGAATATTCTAAAATCTTCAAATCTTCTTCAATCTTTCTTTACAATCACCAGTCAGATTCCAATTATTCATTTTTATTTACTCAGTCTAATTTCTTCATTACAATTCTCAGTACCAAATGTATATCGATGAAGAAGTTGAAGCTTCTATATTCTTAGCAATCCTCAGTCCAATTTCGATTCTCTATTTTAATTACAATCTACCTCATTATTATGAAGACAATTGTAAAACAACAGTTTCTTCATTAAGTTCTTCTACAGAAAATAATCATATTCTTCTTTAAATCTCAAGCTACCACTTTGACAACTCATTTAACCATCTCTATGTGAGATTATTCTTCTTCTATCCTCCATACTGATGGTTATCCTTGGCTTGACCTAGGGTATTCTTCAATCTGATGACTCTTGACCCATTTGTAATTAAAAAATTATTTTCTTCTTCATTGGTTTCAAAAATGCAGCCTTTGATGATTATGATGACATGTTGACTCTGATGGATCCATACCAGTGGATTTTTTTAATATGATTCAAATGATATTTCAATACTAAACTTCTTTCTCTTTTCTAATAATGATTCCCATCAGCTTCATTCTTTGAAGATTTGTATATTTTGGCTTTTGGTCTGGCTGAAAACCAACACATTTGGTTTCTAACATTTGAAACAAACCTTCCTATCCTTCAAACAAACATTAATCAGATAAACTCATTACAATGACTTGAAATCTTCAGCTTCGCCAACTTACTCCTTCTAACTTTCAAAAAGTATCATGACTTCATTCATAAATGTGATTACATTGAAGATATATTTTATCATCATCTAACTTTCCAAGAAAATTATTGTAACATACATATATTTCATCAACAACTTTCTTTACTTCTCATCCCAAATATGATAAACATGATTACGATCAGACTAGATACGATTAGCATCATCACTTTTCTTTCCATCATATTCTCAATATGATCATCAGGAATTATTCTCCCCATTTCTTTCATCATGATTTCATCACAAGTTTCATATAATACTTATGATTTATGAGAACTACAAGATAGAAAATCATCATCCCATTTTGTTTTATCATAGCCATATAAACTCGGATTCATCCCCATTATGATTAATTCTTTCATTTTGGATTCAATATGAATCTAATGATCCTTTTATTCTAACTATCTTCTCCTGAATATGATGGACCCTTTCAAGCATTGTGAGTTTGATTCTCTAAATACGATGGTCAGTTCAAATTTTGAAAATAAAAAGGGATGTGATTTCCTTTCATCTTAAACTTCCTTGGAAAATAAAATACAATACCTTTGAAAAAAAACTTCATCGACATCTAAAATCATTCTCCAGCTAACTTAGTCCCATCAATCTCCCCGTTTAGATTTTTTTCTCACCCAAGATTCATAAATCACTAAACTTTTAATGCTCAATAAATGGATTACTTATCAACAATTCTAAGACTACGTGAGATAACTCAATGTAGTAAATAATAATTATTGACAACAAATCCATGTTTTCCAAAAGTAGTGATCTTGAAAACCTTTTTCATCTTTCTTCCTCATATTTTATTCCTCAACTCTTCAACTTTCTTGGAATAAAAATAAATCCTACAACCACTCCAACAAATAGATATAATAGTTCATACACAATATAATACTGGATTCACAGCTTACACATGACTCCTAATTTTTAAATTCTTCCATAAGGATAGATTTATGAAACAATTATCCCCCTTGATAACACTATCCAAATTTAAGATGATAGAGGAGACAAAAACACATACCTCAACCTTGATAAGAAATAGGTTAGAAGCCCATGTTAAAAACCAATTTAGAAAAGGATTCTATCAATAAAGGTTTTGGGAAAATTTAAACAACCTACTCTATTGTAGGAACAAACTCCAACTTAAATTTATTATTATTTACATGATCTTCAATGAAATGACATTTTATATCAATATGTTTTGAATGAGAATGTTGAACCATATTCCTAGTGATATTGATTTCACTTTTATTGTCACATCCCAAGAGCAAGGGTAACTTCACTTCAACAAGTAAGTCTTCTAATTGAGTTTTCATCCACATATGTTGGGTAGCAGCTTCAGTAGAAGAAACATATAAAGCTTTATCTATACTAAATGTTACTAAATTATATTTCTTTTTTATGAAAACTAATGAAACTTTTTCAAAGAAATAATACTCTATTAAAAATGGATATTCTATCCTAAATATTTCTCACCCAATAAGTATCTGAATACCCAAAAAAATCAATACCTTTTGAGATATCATACCTGATTCCAAAATTTTATGTGCCTTTGATGTAGCTGAGAATTATTATTTTTACTGTAAGAAAATGTGATTATTTTGGAACACTCTAAAATATTGAACTTAAGGTAACAATATAAACAATGTCGGGTAGTCAACTACAACAAAATTCAAATATACCTTCAAAATTATTTCTGATCAACTTTATTACCTTATCCATATTTAGAAAAATTTGTTTCCACTAAAATTGGTGTGGAAACAGGTTTTTTGTTTTCCATTCTAAACTTCTTAAGAATCTCTTTAGCATACTTTTCTTCATAAAGAAAAATGTGTTTCTTCTTTTGAAAAAGTTGTAACCCAATAAATTATTTCATTTCCCCTAGAATTTACATCTCAAAAAACTTTTTTGTTTCTTTATAAAATCTTCCATAAGATATTTCATCATTCCTAGAAAAGCTAATTCCATCAACATAAACAATTATAATTAGGTAAAACTCTTGAATTATTTTAATGTAAATATTTTTATCAACTCTTCTTTTATTAAAACTCATATATATTAAGCAAGTATCCAATTTGGAATACAATTCTCTCAGAGATTATTTTATCCCATACAAGGATTTCTTTAATCTACATACATAACTTTCATCTTTACCAAAAATAAATCAACATATTTGTTCAATGTAAACTTCCTCATCAAGAACCCCATTTAGAAATGTAGACTTCACATCCATTTGAAATATTTCGTAACTTTTTGTGCAGTAATTTCTATAAAAATAATGATTTTTTTTAAATTTCCACTGGAGACAAAGTTTTGTTAATGTTAACACCTTCAATTTGTGAGTATCCTTTTCACACAAGTATATCTTTTTTCTTATCACTTCACATTCCTCATTCATCTTATTCCAGAAAACTTATTTTGTACCAATAACATTTTGGGGGGGATTAGGAATAAGTTCTAATGTATCATTATTTTCTATCTGATCTAACTCTTTATTCATAGCATAAGCCCATTCTAGATACTCAAAATTTTCATTAACATCATTCAACTCTACTTTTGAATATAAAGAAGTATGTATAGTATCATTTATTTCCCTTATTATTTGAAACTTTGGATATTGATCACCAATAATATTATAATCTTAAACTTTTTCCTTATCAAAGGATGAGATTTTCTAGTGTCTTCCTCATCACTGAAAATAGTTGAATCTGATTCTTCTTCTTGAGTAGGATTACAATGGTCTGTATTCTTATCTGAACTATTTTCCTTATTCTACTCAACTTTCTTATGTGTATTAGTCTATTTTCCTTCCATAGTCTTTTCAATAAGTTTCACATCACATAAATAAAAAATTATTCATGTTTCTCTGTTGAAACAACTATATCTTCTACCTCCTGGAGCATATCCTTGAAAAATTCCATCTTCATCATTCTGCTCAAACTTTCCAAACTTTCTGCCTTTCTTCTTCACAATGCATGGACTACTGAGAATTATTAAGTATTTAAAACTTGGATTTTTTTCCATAAAAAAATCATATCGAGTCATATCATAAATTATTCTATATAAAAATTGGCTTTGAATATACACAACAGTAATCGTGGGTTGCCTTTAATAGTAATGAGAAAGGAAATTTTCAAGTAACGTAGTTCTCCCCATTTCCACCAAACTTCTATTATTTCTTACATCAACCCCATTTTTTTAAGAGTGTATGGATAACTATACTCATTCCAAATTCATTTATTTTCAATATAACTTTCAAATTATTCATTTCTATATTCACCACCATTGTCAGTTCTCAACTTCTTCACTAAAAAATCACATTCTTTCTCATCATTCCTCCTAAAAATTTTGAACATTTTCAAAGAATATTATTTATGTTACATATACATAATGTAAGTAATATGAGTAAATTAGTCATTGAAAGTGATGAAATACTTGTCTCTATTCATTGATTATTTTCCCATCATAACATATATGTCAAAATGAATAAGTTCCAAGAGTTGTTTTGAACAAATATAAACTTTATTATGTATTGAATTTGTAATATTTTCTTTCTCACAAATAGTAAAACACCAATATCTTTCTCTTGGAAAATTAGGAAAGTATCAGACACTATTTATTTTAGATAAATTTCTCATATATCTCTGAAAAATGTGTCCAAGCCTTTTATACCACAATTCAATTTCTTCCACCATGCCAAAGTAACAAGAGTTTTGGATCTCACTAACTTGAAATAAATTTCCCTTTCTATGTTTTACTCTTGAAACTATCTTTTCATCCTTCCAAATTTTCAAAAAAAACATCTTTACTGAAATTTACTTTGTTACCTTTGTCACATAATTGTGAAACACTCAGCAGATTATGTTTCAGCTCATCAATATATAAATGTTTCCTGAATTTCAATTTTTCTTTTCCAATGATAGCTAATACAATTCCTTCGATTCCAAAGGAATCATCATTGCTAAATTCCATGGTTACTTATTTTAAATCCTTTAAATTCTTAAAAAATCTCAAATATCTTATCATATAAGAAAAACACCCACTATCAAGAATCTAAGGTCATTATCCTTTAATATCTTTCAAATCGGTTTCAACAACAAGTGTCTTTTCTTTCTACATCTCCAGATTCTGAGAATTGTCAATAATATTTTTTTATGCTAGTAAAAAAACAATACATCCTTTTTCAAGGTGTAAAAGTTGTTCAAACCTTTCACAAATATTTTTCAATGGTTGAAATCTACTTTTAATATTTACTCCAACCTTCCTCGGTCTCTTCAAAACAACCTTCTCATATTTCTTTCCTTGAGGGGGTTGAATCCCCATCAACCTTTTCCTTTCATAACCTGTGGAATAAGAGTAATTTTGTTGGTTGAACACACACATATTTCCCAAATGTCTAAATCCACCACAATACCAGTAGTATCCTTGGAAAAAATATTTTCCTCTGAAACTTACATACTGAACGGAGCTGAAAACATGTTTCTCAGTAACCTTTTTTATTCTTTCTTTAAATCACCAACCTTTCTAATATCAATTGGAATATTCTTTTTCAACTTTATTTTCTTTATAACTCTAATTAAATTAGATGTATTAGAAACTTTTATTGAATTATAATATTTAGAAACTTCTAAATTTAATATTTTTGTTAATCTTGGCCACAAGCATAACCTTTATAACCGTTTATTTTCCAAAAAAAATCACTTTTCTTATCAACCTTCGAAGGTAACTTTTGTTGATACTTATTAGGTTTACCCTTTCAACAAATTTCACTAACTTTTGAGATTTATTTTTTTAAACTTGTATTCCTTAATTTATCATTAGATAGTTTTTATTAAACAAGTTCTAGATCTTCTTCTTTTACCTTCATCTTTACTTCCATGTGTTTATTATCATTCTTTTATTCCTCCAGAAATTTTTTAAAATCATTAATTTCCACCAGCATTTTGTTCTTCTCTTTTTAAAAACATTCTTGAGTTTTTTTAGAGGAACATTCAGCTGAAAACTTCTTATTTTTTTCCATCCTTCTGATCTTTTTTAGAAATTCTTTCAACTCTTATTTCAAATTAATTTCAAGTTGAATTTCTTCTTCTTCAAAATTTCTTCTTCTAAATTCCTCATCATTCACTATTTCAATAAAATTATTCTCACCAACATGCTTAGTATAATTTTTGGATTCAACTTCACTATCTTATTCTTATTATTATTTTGACAAGAAACTCCTACTTTTATATTTATATAATTTTATATCTAAACCTATGGAATACGATTCTCCTTTGTCACCAAGTTTCTTCCATAACCTTTATAGACTTCTTTCTTCTTCAATTCCAGAATCAGAATGACCAGTTTTTTATTTAATAAGTATATTCTTTGATTTTTATTTCTCATCCACCTTGAAAGAAATTTCCATATCAACTTTTGTTTTTATTTTTATATATTTATCCATTCTCATTTCATAGGTAATGGGAGTGTTATAAAAATCATCCAAAGATAACATTTTAGGATCTTTATCTTCCAATGTGGAAACTTTAGCATCAAAATTTTTGGGAAGGATTCTTAAGATCTTTTCAAAAACTTTAGAATATTTTAATATTTCATCAAGACATTTCATTGTGCTAAGAATTTCATTCACACTGGTAAAGAAATACCCAATAGATTCATTCTATCCCAATTTTAAATCTTCATACATCAACTAGAAGATTTGTAATTTTTCCTTCTTCACTTTTGTATTGCCTTCATATATATTTTTCAATTTATCCCATATAACATTGGTTATGGAAACCCCTTTCACTATTAAGAATTCACTTTCATAAAGTAATGATAATAATGAATTCTTTACCTTTCTATCATTCTCAATATTTTTCTTATAAAAATATGTAATGAGAAATATTTCATAAATAAGAGGAAACCCATCTATTTCAACTTCAAGAACATCATATCTAATAGTAATAAGATAAGGAAATATTCTATCTTTACAAATATGATAATTTTTACCATCAAAAACCAAAATTCCTTTATTTTTCACACATTTCATATTCTCTATATCAACTTCTCATCAAAACATTAGCAAAGAATAAGTGAGGGGAACCTTCAGATCTAATACCAATTATGAGTGACCAGTCAGGATAATTGTATCACTAATAGGGGGAGGGTTGAATTGTTTATAAATTTTTCTTTTATGTTTCCTTTATTAGGAAACAACCTTCACCTCATGTTAAATATTTCTTTCCCTATAGAAAACAAATCAAACACACATCCATAGGAACACAAGTATTTAAATGGTTAACTATTCAATAAGAATAGTTACATACATGGTATGGTTTTTATATAATCTAATACCAAAAAATTAACCATAAAACAATCCTTTTGTGTGTAATAAAGCAATTAGGGTATTCCCTTTAACTCATATAGTACTTTGAAAACAATCCAATAGTGTGTGTGCTCTTTCTAGAACAAATGATATAATACAATGTTTTTTTAACAAGCCATGTTACTATGATTGTTTATCAAATTCCACAAATGTATTGTTTCTAAAACAATTCTTAAATTTTACCCAGAAGATGGTAAGAACATCCTGGAATTTATAATGAAACTTTTTCTGATTTTCCAAGTCAAATTCTACGTGTTCGATTATCCCAGTTCAATTTCTCAATATAAAAAGTATGACTCTGTTAGAATACGGTTGAGAAAATTATGATCACTTTCTTCCCCAGTCTAAAAAAACCAAATACAATTCCCAGATCTGATTATCCATCCTATTACAACGTCTAGCCGAATACAATGACAAGAAGAATATGATAATCATCTGAATACAATGATCCTCTAAATATGATGATCAGTTGAAAACATTGCAATCTTATCTATTCTCCTTTCACTTTGGTCTGAAGAAACACCTTCAACAAAGCTCAATATGAAAACTTCTTCTACCTATAAATTTGAATCTTCTCTCTCTTATTCTCTAAACAGTACTTTGGTGAGAAAAGTACAATGTACTTGTCACATTTTATACTCACCCCAAAAATGTTCTGTGTGGGATTATGAAATTGTTCCCCGCTCAACAAAATTCTATGAAAATGTTTCCCTTAATTTCGGATATATTTATGAATTCTTCAATACTTATCTACTCTCCTTGATCTTACTCTAATCTTATAATAATTTCATATCCCCTACATATTTTATTCACAAACACCACTTTGATTCCAATTCTTTATTCAGATTTTCGCAGTCTTGTTTCTTCATTATAATGCTCAGTACCAAATGTATATTGATGAAAAACTAGGCAGATTCCATCTTCTTAGAAATCCATAGTCCAATTATGATTCTCTATTATCATTACGATCTGCATCATTATGATGAAGGAAAATGTAAAACATAGTTTCTTTATTACATTCCTCTTCACCAAACAATCATATTCATCTTTGAATTTCAAGCTCCCCTATTGAAAACTCATTCAACCATATCTAAGTGATATTATTCTTCTTTATTTACTCTAGACCAATGATTGGCCCTAGCTTCACCTAGGGTCTTATTTAATCTAATGACTCTTGACCTATTTGATATTCAACACTTTTTTTCCTCTTTATTGGTTTCAATCAATTCATCCTCTAATGAATACAATGACAAGATGACTCTGATAGATTGGTACCTGTGGATTATTTTATTATTGAATACAATAACAATGATAATTAAATACTAAACTTATTTATCATTTCTGATTATGATTCCAATAAATTTCATTCTTCGAATATTTTTATATTTCGGATTTTGTTCTGACTAAAAACCAGCACCTTTAGTTTTACAAATTTGAAACAAACCTTCCTAGACTTCAAACAAACATGAATATGATAAACTCATTATGATGACTGGAAATATTTTGCTTCAACAACTTTCTCCTTCTAACTTTCGTCAAGTATGATGACTTCCTCCAGAACTTTCAATACGTTGTATATCAGCTTTAGAATCATCCGACTTTCCAATGAAAGTATTGTAACTTCCATATCTTTCATCCAAAACATTATTTTTTTTCATCCAAAATATGATTGACATGATTATGATCATATTGGATATGATTAGAAACATATATTTTCTTTCCATTAGATTTTCAATATGATTATCATAACTTCTTCTCCCCCTTTCTTTTATTAGGCTTGTATCTCAAGTTTCACAAAATACTTATGATTTAGGAGAACTACAAAATAGAAAAGCATCCTCACATTTTGTTTTATCATAGCCATATATACTCTAATTATTCTTTATTATGATTTATTCTTTCAATCCGAAATTCATTTTAAATCTGATGAGCCTTTTATTCCAATCATCTTCTCCTTAATACGGTATACCTTTTCAAATATTATGAGTCTGTTTCTCCTAATACAATGGTCATTCCAAATTTTTCAAATAAAAAGTGATGTGGTTTATTTTCGCCTCAAACTTCCTTTCAAAAAAAGACAATACATTTAAAAAAACTTCTTTAACTTCTAGAAAAATATTCTCTATCCAACTTGGTCTCAACAAAGGTCCCAAACCCTATACCAAATCTAGCATAGAACAAATGACACAATTGGCATCCAAATATAAATTTTAACAAAGAATAATTAATAAATGGGTAATAATAAATTAAAAATGAATTATATAAAATGAAATAAAAATAAAAAAGGTTTTTATTTAGATGAATAACAAACCTAAATTGATTATAGTGGTGGTTAGAGTGAATCTAACCAATCGATAATCCAATATAAGGTTTTTTCTTCTTAATTCACCTTCTTTGATACTTGTTTCAAATTGTGCTCCTATTTTTATTTATATAGTGTACATACTACCAATTTTACATATATTTTAATAATTATATTTTTTTGATATTTAAAGTTCCATTTCAAGCTCCCTCTTTAATTTTCAATTTTTTTTATTCATCACCAAAGTTATAAGGGTTTTATTGACTCGATTTCCATTTCATTGGGTCCACATATATCTTTCTTGAATACACTCTTATAATGTTATTATATTCTACCAATTCACTATTTAAAATATTATTTTCTCTATTCTATGGGGAAATTCAATTCTCCATTCAAAATATTATTCTTTGATCAATTTCTTACATCATAAAAATACAAGATTGTTATGAATAAGTATCATCCTCTATATTAGTTATTTTCCCTCTATGTCCTTTTTAATTCTTACCACAAATTTTTTATTTTATTATTTTTTGAACATAATTTATAAACCATTCATATTTCCCTTTATCTCTATTTATAAGGAAATTTGATATTTTTTTATCGATTCAAGGGTACTAAAAACTATTTAAAAGGTATTAAAAGGTATTTATTCACATTACCGTATAGTTTATATCTTCTCATCTAAATTTAATTTATTTTTAAGGATTAATTATTAGAACTTATTTAAAAATTAATGTTTTAGAAATACTTCTTATCAAATATTGAAAATTATTTTTAAAGTTCCATATATCTTTGTTTTTGTGAAAACATTTAAAAGTATTAAGAATTATAATTTTTATGATTTATATTATTATTTTCTCTGTATCTATAAAATATCTATCACTTATAAAGTTATGTTTCATGTATCAAATTCTTTTATGGTATACTAATTTTCAGTGATTAAATTTTTGGTTTCAATAAATTCAATTCTTGATTGCTTTATATATGATACCATTATAAGATACTATGTAACCCATCTTCATTCTATAGGTTAATCAAGATTATATATATTATTGATTTCATGTGATCCATATATGTATGTTTTATAATTATGTGGTAGATGGGTTAGATATATCCCTCCAATGTATTGGTTAAATCTTTATATCTCATGATATTACTAAGGGATGTGAGTGGTGAAGCTTGATCCACTATGGGGAGAATATAGTAATGCTTGGTCCACTAATTTTTCATTATGGGATACATATAGTGATACCTAATCCACTATGATATGATAGTCATGGTGCTTAACATTGACATATGTTTTGATTTTTAATGGTTATTATTGGGCCACATTTCTATGTTATTCTCCAAAGCTTGAAAATATTGTCTCATGTTTCCACATTCTTATGAAATGGTATATGTATGATATCATGATAATCCTTTTGAGGTTATATTTCCTTATATCATGATCTATGATATTCCACCATGATTTATGATCATCCTTTATGATTCCATGTTCTTTTTAATTAGGAATTTCTCTCATGTCTGTATTTTATAACATACTTATGATCTCACCCTTTATGATTCTTTGGTAAGATTTTTTCTTATTGATAATTTGATCACACACCTTATTTTTTTATTTCCCTTGGAAATTATATATAATATTATGTCTAAATGTAAGTAATTTGTTGAGAATTGTTTTGGATATTTTGAAGAAATAATGTGTAGTAAGAAATTTATATAGATAATATCCAAAGATACCAAACCTTTGGGTACTATAATTTTTTATTTTATTTGTGAGACATAATGTTTAATTATATATATTATATAAAATATATGGATATTATTTTTGGTTCATTTCTTTTGTTATAAGAGTGGGGTTAGTTATTTTTTAGGTTTAGGATAAGAACTATAATATAACACAACTTAAAGAAACATAGGTTAAATAAAAAATACCAAAGGACGAATTGAAGTTATCATAATATAATACATAATAGATTTTATTTTTCAAATTCATTTGATTGTTTACTGTAATTTCAATAATATATATTTATTTAGTAGTTATGTTAACACTTTTGGTTTTAATATATGGTTAGATCCAATAGGAACTAAGTTAACAAATAGTGTGATGGAAAATGTGGTGGTTTTCCTAATAAGCAACCAAATGGGATGGTAGATAGTGTGAAAACCTTTATGGATATGCTCTATCAGGTTATGAATAATATCTTCCATCATATAAAACTACAAAATTCTACATAGAAGAAATAAATCCCCATAAAGTCCTTTTTGAAAAAATGAACACCGTCTATTTAGGGATATTGTAATGCACTTATGTCTAAATAATGTATCGACAGGAAAAGATGATATTTTTTGTTCTTTAATGTTAAAAGAATGAAAATGTAATTTTTTAAATTTATCATTTATAAGGTGAAGCATATCAATGGTGTACCTTGATTAACAACATAAAGAAAAGGGAATAAATTGATCCTATAGGATGTGAGGATTTTTAGAAATTAATTTGAAATAAAAATATCCCTAGAACTTAATGCATCAAGATAGAGTGAGAATACATTGATCTCAAGAAAAATTTGAATCAAATAATTTGTTTATACAAGGAATACTTAATGATACTCACATGGTACACCTATAATTTCATTATTGATCCTGAAATAAAAATAGATTTTTTATTTAGTGGCTTAAAACCAAGCCTTAAAATGGAATGCTTCATAAGGTACATTGGCAAGTATAAAGATATTATTTGATGTTTACTATGGTGGAAATAGAAATTGGAGACTCTTATTTCTCTCATTAATCTAGGGATAATAAAAGGAAAATTGAGTTCCATATAAAATCGAATGATAAATCCCATGGAACAAAAAAAAATTAAAATTCTAACATGATAAAAATATTGGAGGAAGCAGTCATCACATATTATAACTTCTTCCAGCTAATCTTTCAACTTATTCAAACTCAATGATCATTTCAAAAAGATTCCCATTGAAAATTAATAATCTTTATGATCCTTCAATTTCTTCAAACATCCTATATCTATTTTATATTGAAATCAAACCTTTATCACTTATCTTTATCATACAAACCAACTCAATAATCATTTGATGATGGTGGGATACTCACCAAGAATTCTTCTCTTGTAACTTCCTTTTCCAAAAAAAAAATATTTAACCTCCCCTTTTCATGTTTCATGGTAGCCAAATCCTAACTTATTTTCCTATTTTTCACACATTGAATTTACTTAATATGGAAAACCAATTGATAGAAAATATATCTTAAGATTCAAACATATAATGTAAATTCAATCTCCCCCTTTGGATTTGTTTTGAATTCTATGTTTACTTCCAAATTCAATGTACCTTTTCACCCAGTAATTGATAATAAATGCAGGGGGAAATACATTTTCCCCCTTATTTACATTTTAAGGAATGATCTTCCAAATGAAATTCATCTCCCTATGAATCTTCTAAATTTAATAACATTATAATTAACAATTGTTCACGGTTATCTTATTGTTCTTAGCCCCCAAGGAATAGAAAAAACTGACATCCAATCTTCATATTTGAGAATCTCTCACATATATATGCAACTCTAACAGTAGTAGTCACATATTGCATATATGTTGATATGAATTATGAATCTATAATACTGTAAACACCAATGGTCTAATTTTGAATACTTATCGTGCGTAGATACCTAATTAAATACGTAATATAGAAAGTCACTTGAGATAATTTTTATTTAAAGAAATAAAGAGAAACTGGAAAATAAATTTACTTACATAGAAAACAACTGCAAAAAAAGAACACTGAGCTTATAAAAAATAATAATAAATGATATATCTTTTTTTAATATTCTCATTAGATAGTCTCTATGAAATATATCATATGTCATCTAAAACTCATAAATATTTTCCAATCAATAATAAACCTGAGTTAATCTTTGTAGACTGTCAGAAACTTTAGAAGTGTCTGAAGTTGTTGATTCATGAACTGGTATTTGTTTCTTTTTTACAAATTCTTTTAATTTTATATACACCTATATAAAATAAATGTTATAAAATAGTATAACATATTTTTTATTAACTGTAAATAATTTTTACAATAACAACGCATACCTCATATGTTAGATAACATCGAAGGCTAGATGGCCAATGTAAAAAATGACTCATACAATCTCCCACTCTGGTAACCTCCTCAGTAGGCAATTCCATTAGACTATTTGGATCAATAATATCATTTATTGAAATTCTAACCTGAGCTAATTTAATAGGATGTTTATATACAGAATATCCAAAAATATGTATGACTTTGTATGCTATAATACATATATAATTATATCCAGTATATCACTAACAGTATATAATTATAACCAAACAATGAGGAGGTGGATCTATGTAGGAAGGTTGGGTGGGATGGGTAGGCTGGGCTGGCTGGGAAGGCTAGGCTGACTCAGAGTATTGGTTCTGCTGGGCAAGCTCTGTAGACTGTGCAAGCTGTGACTATCTCATTAACTGTTCAAATATATCTTACACATATGATTCAATTTGATCACCCACAAATTGTTTCAGGTCTTTCATCTCAAATTTTAAGGAATCTATTTCTAGGTCTCTTGATTACAACTATGATGACCAAAAACATTCCTAATACTGAAACATGCCTCATTTACTCTTATACGGTCAGGGTGTTCTGGATTTCCTAAAGCAGTATTGAGGATGTTCATCCTACCCTCAGGGATAAAAGTTCCCCATATCTCTTTCTCCTAAAGTTCATCCTAAAATGAAAAATTAAAATTATATATTAGTGATGTTAATTTAAAAAATACTAACATTCATGGGAAAACAATTCTTACAATCTATCAGCTACATTTTAAAATTTCTTTATAAGATACGGTTTATTTTTCTTTCTTCTCACTCTTTTTTATTTTTAATTTTGAGTGGGGGTTGGAGGACTGAACTGGACCTCTTCTGAACCACTACAAGATTGAGCTCTTAATTCATCAAACGTTTCGAAAATAATTTTATCCTCCAATAAATGATACCCTCCACATGATTGCGTATGATGTTATACATTCTATAGCCAGATCTCTTGATAAGATCTCTGGGAATAATGTAACATAAAAATAAATAATAAGTAATAAAGTAAGATATAAAAATATTTACAATATAAGATAATTATCGTACCATAACTTCTTCATCATGTTGGTTGGCAGAAAATTTATTCCATGTATCTTCATCTAAAAACTCATAATTGATGCATGGGTTTTCATTCTATAACCTACCAAAAACATAATTTTTTCGTCAATTTTGTTTCAAAATCTCCCCATAGAACTACCACCAAATATAGGAATCTCTTCTTAATTTCTTTCTTTTCCTCAAAAATGAATGCCTTCTGTAATAGAATAAATTAAATATTAGTCATATAAAATATATAATATTTGAAAAATGAGATAAAAATAAATTAATTATGATAGTTTACTGTTATATACACCCACAACTTCTCATTGGTCATATTGTTGACAGACATCCACTCAAGATATAAAATGTTAATCCTGCAATGACTCTACATGGAAATATAACTAGTAAACTACATTGCATTTGGAATAGTTGGGTTATTATTTTCATCAAAAATAATATTTCATCATTGGTCTTCATAAGAAAGTGACCATTTTGGTAAACATGTAATCCCATGTTTATGAACTCCAGAAATTGTTTTTTTATGTGTAAATTTAACCAAAACATAATCATGTACATCAAGTTTTTTAATCAAATAATATTTAACCATAAATTTTTAATATAAAAGTTGACACAAAAAAATTAATTAATCAAATATATATAATTATGCATTCAATAATTAATAAAAATGATTTTTTACAAATGTAAATTTAAAAAAAGAAATAAAATATAAATATTTTCCAGAATAATTAGGATAGTAATTTAGTGTTTTCCCATATCCTTTCAGCATGATAATTTCATAAAACATGGACCATGTCAGCATTATGGTCATTGTTATCATCCGTAAATCACACAACAGACGAATAGGCCTTATATAAATCCATAACATTATCATCATCCCCATCACCCAAATGAATTATTTTCCCTTTCAAAACGATGAAACCACTAATAATTATATGGATCAATAACATAAAATATTTTCTTTACATGTGTCTCTATGATAAATGGTTCCTCTTTGCAACTAAATATGTTCAAATCAACCAGTGTAAACACATAATCCGCATGTTTCAAAATACTATTACTATCAACACATTTTCATTGAAACACTATGACTCAAAATTTAGTATAATAAATTTCCCATATATCCTCAAGAACACTAAAAATATTTTTGATGTAAAAATTGGTTTTTTATCTTTTTCACTTAAAAATGAATTATCTCAATGATGGCCATTACCCACTATTTTTAACGGTACTCTTGACATACTGATTCTTTATGTAAAATGTGTATCTATTAATATCGAAACCAGAACATGTGATTACATTAAGAGATGGTCCCCATACCAACCATTTCAATGTTTCTAATACATATATATATATATATATTGACTTTCTCTTTAAACCATGAATCAAAAAATATTTTTACATTCAATAATCAACCACTTTTCATTTCTTTTTGGATATCATACCATTAATTCAGAAATATGTGATTATATATATGGTTGAACCTCATCAGTGTTGTTCAAAATGTATAAATGTGACTACACCACATCATCACTTGAAATAAACTTTACCTTTAACCGTTGAATCCCTATACCTTCACCATCAACTCTTTTATATTGATATATAGGAAGACCAACATGCTTCAATTCATACAAATAATAAATACATAACTTAGTCACCTCTTCTGATGCATATTTTTTATCAATATAGGCATTTGGTCAATGAGTATTTTTAACATATCCCTTAAAATTTTTCATATATCTTTCAAAAGGATACATCCAATGGAAATAAATAGGCCCACATATTCTTATCTCATGAACCAAATGAATCACTACATGGACCACTATATCATAAAAATAGGTGGTAAATACATTTCTAGTTGAAAAATAATAAGAGAAGCTTAATTCTAAAACACATATAAAAAATTTTGATTAAAAACTTTGCTAAAAATGGATTTGAAAAAATTACATAACCTAGTGATATTTTTTATGATAGGTGTCAGAAATATACTACACAGTGTGACTGGTAGTTATTATTGCATCAATACATGATAGTCATGAGATCTCATACCAATTAATTTAAAATCCTTCAATGAAACCAAATTATTCACATTTGAAGAATATTCATTAAGTAATTTAAAACAATGCAGACACTGACAAAAATTCATCTTCTCACTCTTTCTTAAGGTGTGACAAGTTGAAGGTAAATATTTTCTATTTCATTTCATAGTAGGAGCTAACTTCAGATGTATTTCCATTGATATCAAGTCCAATCTCTCATTTAATCCATCTTTTTTATTTCCTTTTATATCCAAAAAAGTTCCAATAAAACTATCACATATTTTTTTCTCAACATGCATAATATAAATGTTATGTTTTATCTTAACAAATCTCTAATAAGGTTGTTTAAAAAATATAGTTTATTACTTACAGATATTTTTTTGATGAACAGAACTTCCTTTATTTCCAAATGCTATATCAATATTTTACACCTTGTCATAATATTATTCAATGGAAAATGTTTTTGGGGGAAGATTATATTCTTATAAACCATTAAATGATTTTTTCAATCTATGATATGGATGATAAATTTGAAAAAATATTTGATGTCCTATATATACTATCTTTATTCCATTCTGTAATTGATAATATGAAGTCTCTCCTTAAAAAATTCGACAATATTTATGCCCATTAACACTTTAACAAGATAAGTTTCTATATACAGGTAAATTGTTTATAGTGAACATTATCATAGTACACAAGAGAAAAAACTATTTCCTATATGCATCAAAAACTATAACACCAATCTCCCATAGAAGTTTCAAATCATAAATTAGTGGTGAATGATGCACATAAATATCATTTCCTGACTTTTTTGGTCTATAAATCATCAATCTCATCATAAGATATTATTTCTTCATACATATCTATAGATACCATCCAAATTTATAATTTTTATTCATGAAAAGGGGAAAGAGGGGGCCCTTGAAGGACCAAACAAACAAACAACCCTTATTATAGGGGCTAAAAATAATGGAGCCCAAGGGCATCGCCCTGTATTAGGTTCACCCCCTCCGGTTTCATGCTAAACACATTAGTAAGACACGTCACCCGCATACCAGGGACCGCTATATATGCCATATAGTCCACCACTTTATTCTCCTCTCGCTACGTGTGCGAAATACTCACTTTTTCTTTGAGAAGTGACTTACACAGTATAATTGTATAGGTGATTGACCAGGGTATGGTGCATCCACCATGAAGAGCATCGTGGATAATCAAAGAGTCTGTTTCCATGTGGGTAATGGAAATTCCCCTGAGGCTGCATAATGAAAGGCCTATAAGAACCGTCATCACTTCTACCCGTATTGATGATCCGCTACCATAGTGAGCTGAGAAGGCCAACACAAGACTCCCTTTGGAGTCCCGAATAACGCATCCGCCCTTCATGTCACCTAAGAAACAGGATCCATCAGAATTAAGCTTGAGCCCATCGCTTGGGGGAATCCAATGAATCCACCTTCCCTACTCCTCCTCACCATTCTGGTTGGCCCTCCTCTATGGATCCTGCAGCACACGCAAGGATGAAATCTCTCTCCTAATGCCCACGGTGCCAATCAAGTAGATCAACATGCAAAGGGTACTTGCCACCACAGATCGACACGTGGAGCTTCTCCCCTCATATTTGGCCCAGTTTCTGGCTTTCCAAAAGCACCATCATACCACGTTGAAGATGTCGTCTCGCTCCTTAGACTCCTCTATTAACACACTTTCCTCCTAGAACCAGCGCTCCATAAAAAACTCAACATTACCCACTTGTGCATGGAATCCTATGGGGACTCCAAAGAACCTCTAGACGTGTCGATCCCATTATCCTTCAAAAAAGATGTGATTCATACTCTCTTCACTTTTTTTCCTACAGTATTGACAACAGGATGAAAGACTGATTCCAATCCATTTAATATGGCCATCACAGGGGATATATTTATTACGTATCTTACAAGTAAGAAAATTGAGTTTCACCGGAATCTTGTTACACCAGGCCATTATATTCCACCTATCAATTTTCCCCTATAGGACGTTTGTCCTGTGGAAATATTTAGAGTTGAACCTCCCCGAAATGGAAGGTGTATAGATGCACCTATCCTACTCAGAGTTAATAACCACAGAGTCGAAGACTTCTTGCTGAGAGGCATCCAGGACCGAACTATAGAATAGGGGATACAAACTTGCCTTCCTAAAGGAGATTGTGGTGGCCGGACTACCTGGGTAGCCCAGTACTTCACCCACCCAATTGTGTTTTCATAAGAGGATGCTCCCTTCCCCAAAAATCCATCGTGAGAGAGGGAGGAGATTCAAAATGATATTAAACATTGAGGCCCATAACATCGTTCCCCTTGTTGAACCATAATCCATATCGTCCTTATATCTCCAAGACATCTACTTCCCTCACAAGGAGTGTGCTTCAATGGAATCCCATGAAATCATCGCAAGCATGAAGTGGATCATCTCTGCAATACTCCTGACATTGATTCCCCTTTCACAGATGGGCTGAGCCATCATGCCCCACGACACCCATTGTCTCTTCCCCTATCATGATGCATCCCATATGAAGCACGCAATAATCTTATAGATGAACCTAATAACCCCCTTCATCACACACGTAGAGTCCAGAGCATGCACTGTTATTGCTGAGATCACACTATGCACCAGGGTTATCCATCCTCCGAAGGAGAGAAGGTTATTTTTCTAGTTCAGAATGAAATCTGAAATTCTATTCACCACCTTGTGGAAATCCCTGTTCTGCAGCCAACCTTCCGAGACAGGGACACCAAGGTATTCCTTGGGTAATGAGCCTCTCCCCATTCCCAGCATGTTACTCATCCTGGCCACCCTTATCGGATTGTATGAGACAGGGACATAGAATTTTCTCTTCTCCCTTTTAATGAGTTTTCCACTCCAGAAGTAGTAATCCGTGAGGGTCCTATTCAGAGCCTGCAGGGACCTCCACCCTGCATTCATGAACACAATGGAATGATCTGCAAACATCAAATGTGACACTGGGGGGAGGCTGAACTTCCTCCGGTATGGCCTAACGGCTCTTCCGCAAACTCATTTACTGATCATCCTACTTAGAGTATCCTGCATGATAATAAATAAACTCAGGGAGAGTGGATCACCTTGTCGAAGTCCTTGAACATTTTTTAAGAAGCTATGTGTTCTCCCCATAAACTTCACTGCCATCCACGGCAAACACACGCACCTGAAAATAAGATCACAGGCCCATTTTGATACTCCCATCTTCGCGAGCACTATATTAATGAAGCCCCATTCCATCATGTTGCATGCCTTATTCATGTCCAGCTTGATTGCCACATTGGATCCACGGGATGGGGTATTCGGATCTCTCAACAGCTCCTGTGACCTCGCCATGGAACCCTAGATCGATCTTCCTTGGACAAAGTTGTGATGTTCTAAGGTTATCCATCAGGGAAGGAAGCTGGCCATCCGCCTATTGAGGATACTCTCCAGGACCTTATAGGGGAAATTACACATGCTCATGGGCTGGTAGTGGGAGAGGGAAGAAGGGTATTTAATCTTCAGCAGGAGAACCAGTGTAGTCATAGATTCTATCCTTGCAAGGCCTCCCCCTCAGAAGAAATCAGGAATGGCATAAATAAGGTCGCATTTAACCTCCTACCAGGACACCCTAGAGAAGGAACCTGAGAATCCGTCGGGATCTACCGCACAGTCAGGGTTAAAGTTCCACACTACCATATGCACTTCCCCTTCATCAGGGATTCCTTCCAGCAAGTCATTCTCTTATATAGAGACAGTATTCGGAATCCCCTCCCAAAGCTCGGCCTCCCCCGAATGGTACCCTCTTGGAATGTTCACATTAGTACCTGCAATGAGATATTTAAATAATGAGCTTTCCAGACCCCCATCCACCTCCGTGTCATCTGAAAATGATCCATCCTCCATCATGAGATTGGGTTTCACCACACACCTCCTCTCCCGAATACATGCATGAAAGTATGTGGTGTTCTTGTCTCCTTCCTTCAGCCACATTACCCTAGACTGATCCCTCGCATGTTGCTCCTGATAGAGCACCAACACCGCTAATGAACTCTTCAACTCTGCAAGTTTCCCGAAACTCCCTTCGTCCCATCTCTCCTCAAGCCTAGCCTCCAGTCTTTGTATTTTCTGCTTAACACCACTACCTCCTAGTCCAGGGTAGGACAAGACCTTGCCTACACCAAGAGTTCTTGTTTTAAGAATCTCAACTTATGGTGGATAGCCACCCATGAATGGCCCCTGGCGGGGCTCACTCCAGCTTCTCTTGACCACTTGATGATATTCCAAATTACTCTCCCACTGACAGGAGAACTTGAAATTCTCCTACACAACTTCAGTCCTACAAATAGATAATAGAAGCAGTGAATAGTCCAATATACTTCATGTCAGGTGGTTCACCTTTGCATTCAGATAATTGGATATGGCATGAACGTTGGCCAAGTACCAGTCCATCCTACTCCAGCATCGACTTCCACCCCTTCGATTATTTCACCAGGTAAATGGATAGCCTGAATATCCCAGGTCCATTAACCCCTTCACTGCTGTGAACTGCACAAACGACGTGCTTTCCTACCTCGTGAAATCACCTTTCCCATTCCTCTCTTATGGTTGCATAATGATGTTGAAGCCCCCTCCCACCACTGAGGACTGGGCCCCTGGGTTGAACCAGTTGAGCTCAGACTACATCACCTCCCTCCTCTTGGCATCACAGCTACCACAAATAATGGAAATATACAACTCTTCTCCACCACTCGACACCTTCGTCGTGATATGCTGATCCCCGGCCTGAATTAAATCCACTGAGACTTTCCTCTTATAGAACAGCCATATATGGTGGTTAGTGGGAGCTTCATGCATGGATGCATGAATTTTGAGCTTACTAGTGAACTCTTGGATCTTGAAAAAGTTCTGATTGTGTTCGAGAATCGTCACCGTCTTGACTCTGTGGTTCCTAGCTTACAAGGATAAGAAATTAGTCTTCACCCTCACCCCAATCCCTCGGGCATTCCAGATTATTATAGGAAACATTAAAACATCTACGTTCTGGATTTGGTCCCTGGAACTATGGTAAATTCAAATGGAAAAGAGGAACTCTCCCCTTCCTGTAGTTTCTTCTTCATCTGACTGGTGCACACTCTAGGACACGAGTTCAGGAAGGCTGAGGCTGGAAGTGGTGGAGAAAGAGGGACCTTTGGGGAGATCCCTCCCACCGCCTTATAAGCCGCCCAGGCCGGAGTCACCTCCCCCACCAAGCCCCAATCTCTAGAAAGACCCGATATAACAAAACCTACTCTACTGGCCGAGGGGCTGGCCTTCGTAAGCGGACGATCTCCAGGAGGGTTCCCTCGAGCACTTGGAGTTTCATAGGACAACATCCTAGGGACTGCCTGAAGATCCGACAAGATATGTTCTGCCCCTCGGACTTCTTACTCCCCAGGGTGGGTCACAGCACTAGTACTAGGGCCAAGGATGAACCTGGGAACCACTATGTAGGGGGGACCAAACCCGTGGGCACTCTCATGTGGAAATCCAGAAACCCACCTTTCAAATCTTGTTTCCCTGGAAAGCGCGAGCACTCAGACGGAGATCCTGGCATCATGTAAGGAGAGGAGGTCAGGTTACAGCCAGAGGGTTCATGGAACATAAGTGAACCCAGTGGCGAGGCCGCTTCTTGACGAGACAAAGAAGAATTAGCGAGTGGCTTGTGGCTGACGGAAGTACGATGACGCCCTTCGGGGTGTCGATTGCGGGAATCCAAACGTGAATGTCCCTACAATAAACAATATGGGTAGTACCTAGGGAACATTGGGTACATGACATCTTGGTCCCACACCACTAACTCCCACACTTGTAGAGTTATCTTCTCCAGGACCGATAGAGCGAGGTCCAGATCCACACAGTTCCGTGCCACCAAGACCTCCTCATTGCGGCGCGTATGATCATCTGAGAAAATAAATCCCCCCAACGCGTCCCTGGTGTCCTTAAGGAACATGATATTCTGGAAAGGAATAGGGAGACCCAAAATACTTACCCACACTGCCGCACGGGGGCTTTCCTTCCCCTTGTGAGCCTTCATCGACCAATGGGACAGGTTGAAGTGCCATCGGGCCACAGCGCTAGGAGAGAAGCACCAGGTGAGAATGAAGTCTGCCTCTGAGGCCAATATTAATAAGAACGAGATTTTGTGGATCACTAAGATGCGAGCCTCTCCCATCAACCCCCAGGAGTCCATGAATCACTTAAAAACATATAGAGGGGGTTTCTCAATGCCAAACCAAACCATGAGAGTCCATTTCAAGCCAACGAACGCTTCAACGAACGCCATCACGGGCGCCACCAGTGACGCTCAGGAGACTTCCCTCACCAACGAGTGCGAGAAAGGTCCAATATCTGGGATCCATGGGCATGAAGTTTCCTAACCCTACCCACGCAAGAAATCCCTGAAGGATCGCACCACATGCCCCACCCTGGGAGGTGCCTCTAGGGACCCCCTGAAAGGACCAGTCGTTGGAGGGTCTGGGCCGGGGATAGATGCCTACGGGGCCGAGGACGCCGCAGGAGGACGGATCATTAAGAAAGTAACGGTCAGAAAATTTTGAAAACCATAAGTCACAGGGGCCGCATACTCCATTTCCTTCATAACAAAGTATTCATATATCTATGGATAAAAGTTGTAAACTACCAACAAAACATGCCATGAACTATATTGGATACATAGGTTCCCATACAAATTCATTTCATCTATACACAGTCCCATTTTGATATTTCTAACTTCACTTCCAAAATCAAGAAAGTGTTTATCAAATATATTCCACTTTGGTGAATCATTAGTGTGACAGAAGTTCCCATTAGATATTTTCTTATCAATATGACATCTTAACATTTTTAAATCGACTGAATTTAAAAATATACGCTTCAAATGAGGAATTACTGGAAAGTACGAAATTGATTTAGTAGGAGGTTTAATTATAGTGCAAGGTAATGAATTAGAGTTGAATTATTAGGATTATTGGAAGGAATTATTTGAAGGTACCAAATTGATCTAGTAGGAAGTTATGTTTTTATACCTAATAATGAATCAGAGTTGAATTTTTCATCCATATTATAGAGTGATTTCTCACATTGAGGACAATTTTATAAATATTCAGGTTTTTTTCTATATAATACAAAATCATTGAGGCAATAATGTATCTTTTTATTCCACAATCCCATTTGGCATAATATTTTATTTTCATTATAATCGGAATTTCGAAGCATAGTTCCCTCTAGAAGTACCTCTTTTAAATGTTCAATAAAGTTAGAGAAACTTTTATCACTCCACCCATTTATTTCTTTTAAGTTAAGTATCTCATAACTACTGATAACACTATATATTTAGTGCAACTTGAGAGTAATGGTTTCTCAAAATCTCTAAAAATCATTCAATATTTTTTTTAATGGTTTAAACACCAACATCATGAATTAATTCTTCAATATGATCATATGTCTCATTCTAAATATTTTCATCAACATTAGATATTGGATTTTATATTCATTAACCATGCTAGATCTAATGTGTATAATTATGACTAAAACCATGGAAAATGATATGATCCTTCATTTATCTATAATTTGACTTTATTATATTCAAACATTTTACGCATCGATGGAAAATCAAATCTATTTTTTAAAGATTTTTCTTAGAAAAATCCAAGAAATCCAAAACTCCATTTTCATATTCTTTAGTGGTTCTTCAAAACTTTATCCAATTACGATCCATCAAATACCTAAGATCAAAATATAAAAGGTGAATATATTAAAACATGTAAACATTTAAATATATATATATATAGATAAATTTAAAATATTAAATCATATAATCAAAATGATTGGTGATGAAGTTGGAAATATTAACCATTATTAGGAATAAAATAAAAAATAAATTGATCTAATTATTTATTATATTTAAATATAATTAATTATGAACTATACTTGAAGTCTCTAGTAAAGGAATAAAGATACCTTTCATGTTTAGATATATTTTTTTAAACAACTATCAGACAAAACCACTTTTGTTTCTCCTAGATCCTTCAAGATAGAAATCGATATACCTATTTAGTTAACCCAAAATAAATAATGTTAAGAAAAAATTCCTTATGTATAAATTTGGGACTTTTTTGGGTGATATGTTCACTATTCTAACCTTTTTGTTGAGTTTGTCTACAAGAAAACTTTCGGTGCAAGGAGTTTTGAAAGAGTTTTTTATAAGTGTGTGCTAATAATTTTTATGGATAACAACGATATTTTTAATCCTTATTCTTATTTCAAACCACATACCCACTCAACATATCTTAAAATATTTTGATTATTATTCAGTAATAATGTTACGAGTGATTTTTTATCAATGTCAACAAAAATGGTGAAACTTTTTAGAACATGAAGATGATTAAAAGTGTAGGTACCCCATTTATTGGTTTTCAAAGATTATAGTAGGTACAATTTTTTGTAGTGAGGGTATTTTGATATAATTTATGAATATTTTTTTGGATTAGTAGTAAAAAAAATCTAACACATTTACAACATATTAATTATAATCAAACTTTTGTGAATTATAGAAGTTTCATAGTGGTAAAGTTCATTTTAGTGTTTAGATGTTATTGGAAAAGGTATTGAATTGAAAAATGGAGAATATATCTATATTCTAAGAGAAACATGGAATTATTTTGAAACAATTATTTTTTCACCACATCATAAAACCAATATGAAAGGATGTTTTATTGATAATACCTAGTAACAACCATTGTGGATATTCGATTTTCTAGGGAGTAAAGAAATTATTATATAGTGTCTTCATGATTAAAATATTTCAATTCATTTAATAGTATAAAATAAGGATTTTATAACATGTTTTTGGCCTTTAGGATTTAAAGTTTTATAAAAAATCTCATCTCCTTGGTTGTTCCTTACCAACACAAAACATGTTGGTTGTATGGAGTGCATATATAAGAAAAAAATAAACTTTTATAGAAGAATAAATATGAGTGGTTATCATTATCATATAATAAATGAATGAAAAAAATTTGATTTATTATGTAATAAACTTTTATTGAATTTTAATAATTATATTATAAGATATAGGAGTCTATATCTGCTTGATGTTTTTCATACTGATCGAGAAATATATAATTTGGTTAGAATCAAAAATCAAAAAGACCTTGGATACTAATTTTTACTAATATATATATATATATATATATATATCATTTTGGGAAAAACCATTTGATAATTTCATCAAATAAAAATTTTATAAAATTAAACAAACTTTAAAAACAATTAATAATTAATAATAAAATGCATAAAATCAAATGAATTTATAACTAACAGATAAAGAATTTATCTTCAAAATTTAAAAATTAAACTTAAAAAATTTTGATTTGGGAAAAAAATTTGATCCTAAATATATATTTACACCCCTTGAATTCATTGGCATGGTGAACACTAAAAGAATGAATAAAAACATTTTCAAAAAATGAACAAGAATGAAGAACAAAAGAAACCATGGATATAACATCACGGGTATTTATAGAATAATAAATTTTCAAATATATTAATATTTATGAATAATATATTAATTTTACATTAAAGGGGAAACTTTCTTCGATACGGTACTCGACAGGCAACAATAGGTTTCTCCAAAATCTTACGTTTCACACAATGTTGAGTTATACTGAAAAATAATACAATATTGTTATTATTATTTTAAATGGTATTTAACGTCTAGTACTTGTGTTGGAGGGAATGAAAAAAACTAAATACAATATTATTACACATTTTTGTCTTTTTTTTTACATTTATCCAATAAATTTTAGGTGCTTAAATGAGAATAAATCCATTTTTATGCAAAAAATACTCTAATATTTTTAAAAGGTCGTTTTACCACCTTATGATGGTGAACCATTTTTAAATATAATTTTTTTCACTTTTATATGTTTTATTTTAAAAACAAAACTTCTTCTTTAGAATCAGTACAAAAAAATTACTTTGGTTGGAATTTTTGTATTTTTCAGATAAAATCCATATTTTAATGAATAGTGAAAAAATTG
Organism: Viscum album; assembly: GCA_963277665.1. Lineage (NCBI taxonomy): Eukaryota > Viridiplantae > Streptophyta > Magnoliopsida > Santalales > Viscaceae > Viscum > Viscum album. Next base: position 1,981,379,491 of record OY728143.1, on the reverse strand, counting down.
CATTTAATTTCAAAACTGTCTTTTATTCTAATTTATTTTATATAGTTATATTTTACTTTTAATTGGTTTTAAAGTTTAATTGGATTATTTTATTATCATTTAATCCAATTTTATTAATTGTAATTAATTTCTCAATGAAATTAGACATAAACAAATGTGAATCTTTTGAAAGTTTTTACTTCTAAAAAACCCGCTTTCTGGTTTTGACAACATGAATTAATTTTAAATTAATTTCTGCCAATTCTATGTTCTGAATTTGGAAAAATGGATTCCATATTTTCAATCATAATATCCAAATTGTTTAAATTGGTACCTTTTGTTTTTGTACATTATGAATAAAAATTTCAATAATTATTTTTATTTACCATAGTTAAAGGGTAAATCAGGTAAATAAGGGTAAAAATAATAATATAATAATATAAAACTAACCTAAAACATGTCATAATCCTATTGGATAAGGTATTTCCGACTATGAGAATCCTTGGGTCTATTTTAGGACCTCATGGAGCCACTTGGTTGTTATAATAACATGTTATAATAATTAATTTAAAGTAAAGAGAAATATAACATAAACATGTACCTTTTTACTAAATTGATTTTAATGTGGGGTTATATAAATAATATATTTGACTATAAATAGTAAATAGAAATATAAAAATATTTCATACATCATGGTATTTTATTTATAATCTGTATACATTAAATAAATAAATTTATTTATGACACAATGATGATGTAGTGATTAACTTATTGATTAATGATTCAAATAAATGATATTATAAATTTTTAAAAAAATGTAATTTAAAAATTTTAATTACAAAAATAAATTTTATGGATTATTATGAAATTTTATCTTTGAGTTAATTCTTTTGGTTCTAAGGAATCAAGTTTTTATGAATTAAACAAAAATCAATTTTCTAAATAGTGTCAAAATTGACATAAATGAGTTCTTAAAACAAACACTATTTTATTAAATGATATAAGAGTCATAAAAATAATAGATTTATCCAAATGACACAGATATTATAAAAAAATGTTATTAATTATTCACATTATGTTTTCTTGTCATTTTATAGTAACCATATTAACTATATAGTGTAAAAATACAAGAGGACATGGTAAGAGTTAATTTATTTAACTAACAGTTAAATCCAAAAGATAAGGTTAAATTTGTGACCTAAAATTGTCTAAAACTATTAGTTGAGATTATTTAGGCCTATGAACATCTTATCATCCTAATATATCACATTTAAGCCATTATAATTTGAAAATAAATTTATAATAAAATAATATTTCAAGACTTTCCTAAAGTACCCTCCTCCCTCTTATAAAAGGTCACCACCTCTACCCATTTAATCACCTCTCTCAAGACCATTTTATCAAAAAAATTCTGATAAAATAAGATCCCAAAATACCTAATTTCCTCTTATAATCCTTACATTTTTCAGAAAGGAACCCAAGGAATATTTTTGGCTCAAACCAAAAAGAGTTACCCGATTTAGAGGTGGCATCTTCTCTCAATCTCCTTTCATTTATTTTCCTTATCCAACCCCTTAACCTCTATTTATTCCATTATTTTATAAAACAACCAGTATCATAAATATAATATGATGTTTTTATGATAATTTTTTAACCTACACTTACACACATCTACATCTAATAGATATAGAACATGTTGTTTCTGTGTACGGTGACTCCTAACTCACGAAATGATGATTGTTAAATTTTCTCCAAACACCTCTCTTGGTGGAAATTATGATGTCACTATATTTATATATGATATATATATTGTATTTATATTGTCTCTATTATTTTATAATTTTTATTTATAACATACCTTTATTATTTCCATCTTGTGTAAATACGATAATTTCATTTGAGGAAGTGTGGAATACTGCCCCCTCGAAGCGATGTGACTCATTCCCATTATACATGGAAAGTATAAAGGATATTTTATTGAACCAATGAGACATACATTACATAAAGATTATACTGGTATTATAATATACATTTATATCATTTGATTATTATTCTTTTAATATGACAAATAAATGAAAGTAGTGTTCATGCGTACGTACATTCTACCATCTCCATGAATGGTGCATTACATTTCTTATCTCCAAATATTATGTATATTATAAATACATATATACTGGATATATATGATATTTAAATCATTAATAAAAGTCTAGAGATAATTTAATTTTGAACACATGTACAATTTACATCAAAACAAGTTCATTTTCGACTAAACTACTCAATATCGAAAAAACGACCGATATGAACTTAAATAATTATGTAATTTTTATAACATGGTAAAAATTGATGTAAAAGGGATGATAGATTTGAAAAAGGTTCTCAAGAAATTATAAATTAACTTATGTTTGTTATTCAGGAACATAGCGATTGTAGGTGACAAGTCAGACTCAAGGTAAGGGACTTCATCTCAATATTATTTCATTGAGGAATATTTGGATAATATACACTACCTTATTTTAAATGATGTATAATAAAACACTTTTACTTTTAATTTCAATCAAAATTTATCGAAAGGAATCTTTTTCTACAAAGATTTTTACTAAACAACAAAAAGGAATGTTTTTTTAACGTACATGATGACAATGACCTTTCTACCGCTGTAACCATTATTTGATATTTGCCTTCCTATATAAGAAATATTCTTTTTAAAAGGAAAAGAAATACCTTATTACCTTTATGGGACTTTTGGTATTGAAAATGGTTTTGAAAGTGGATTTACTATTTCAATATCTTGAAATGATCTCATGTGATTGTAAATAAAATTTTATGAGTGAAATATTGATAATTGTAATATTTTATCTATTATGATTAATTAATGGCCCTTGGACAATTGATGGGTGGTTACATGATAAAACAATAATGTTTGGTTACATCATAAAATAAAGATGGGTGGTTCCATGATAAACCATGAATGGGTGCTTACGTTATAACCTCCAATGCATTGGGTATAGAAGTCGGTCGTATGGCTATTCCATTTAGTGATATGTGTGGAAGTCAACCATATGGTTATTACATTTAATTATTTTTATTTCCCAAGTTACCTTTAAATTATAAATGTTTCTTTATATGGGATTTATGTTATCTTTTCATTACAAAAATGGTAAGTAATGAGCTTATATTTAGTAATTTTGTTTTGCTAATTCTTAAACGTGAAAAGTATTACTTTATAATAAAGTATTCATGGTTTACATGTTTTTGAAAAACTAACAGTTTTCATTCTTTATGTATCCATTACTGATATTTTTATGTTCATCCCATGTTTTGAAATGTTTTTCACAGGACTTAAAGAATAATTGAGTTAAGGATGAGATCAAGGAAAAGTCATTTTGTTTAAACATGAAAAAAAATCATGTTTCTTTTTAAAAAGATTATGTTATATGAAAAAAATAGATAGTGAGTAGAAGTGTCTTCTTGTAATATTTAATTTGTTATGTATGAGTTATGACCTAACTATCTAAATCTCTAAACCTTAAAAGATCCTCAATGTGATTAAAACTCAAATTATTGGTCTAACTCAAGATTATTAAATGTTTAAGGTTGAGGTCTTATAATGAAGCTCGGTGCCACTCAACACAAATAGTGTTACCAAGGACTAAATATTATCATGTATCAATAAATAGGGAATTAGGACAAAATATTGATGCCCAATGATCATGAAAATATGAATAAAATTAAAGAAAATAAACTATTATTGTTATCGAAGACCAGCGTGGATCTTTCAAAGGTGTCGTAGGTTTAGAGTAGTAGGGGGAGTAGAGAATACAAATGAGGGTTTCATGTGTTATTTTTTTAATGTGTTTTAACATTGGTTTATTACAAAACCGACATTAAATATTTCTAAAAAAACATTTTTTTGTGTTGGTTTTCTTAAAAACCAATTCCAAAAATGTTTTTTCCGAAATATTTTTGGCATCACTTTTGTAATATACCAATGCCAAAAAAAGTTTTTTGCATCAGTTTTTATAAAAACTGACAAGAAACAATGTTTTTTAAACAATTTTGGATTTGGGATTTCAAAAAAAAATGATGCCATAACACCCGACTACCTATTTTTTGGTGTCTGTAATTCCTAAAACCGACTCTAGAAACTTATAATATAAACATTTGTGGCATCAATTTTTATAAAAACCGATGCCGAAAATTTTCTCATAATATATATATATATATCATCATTTGTAATAATAACTGATGAAAATTAAGTTTCTATAAAAGATATAGGTTTGGTCTATAGGGAACTGATGTTATAAATTCAATATTGAAGCAACTATTTCTACTAGTGGTAGTTGGTCTACTCACTAAGAAGTCTTCTCATGAAACTTCCTTAGCTAGAATAAGATAAAATATACTTTGCAAATTCTATGGAAGTTAACTCCTAATTTATTTTCCTCTTAATCACACATTGACTTTCCTTTATATGGGAAAAATTGAAATCAAATAAAACATAAACTTCACACATTCAAGTGAACTTCACATACTAATGACATATTCCTAGTTTATAGAAGAGATCAGTAACTAGTTATAAGAGGATACATATATGTTATTTTCTAGATAGATCTGAATGATCTAAAATCAAATTATGATATGTGTATTACATTAATGGAAAATCCATGATATGGTAGACTTCTAAGAATCTGGTGGTCATTGATTCTATAACGAAGTCTGTATATTATATCTTTTGGTACAGCTAAAGAATCAATTTGGATAGGAAACTTATTCTAGGAGCTTGATGTGGTTCCTAGGAGTAAATATGCTACCACATTATATTGGTATAACACTTCAATGGTGATCCTAGAAAAGGGTTTAAGGTCACATCAATGGATGAAGCATATAATTTGGATATATAATGTAACAACATGAAAATTACATAATGTTATTTTTAAAAGAACTCTAATTATACAATGAATATTTTATTATGAATACATATAATGACTATTACATTTCATGAGAACATTAAATATCATGAATTAATATTTACTATAACATCTATAAATAACACAAGGAGATAAAATAATAATAATGCATACACTAATGTAAACTCTATAGGATTGAAATATTTGATTAAAATATATCTGGTTAAAAATAGTAAAAATAAATATAAGTGTTGGGAATGTGATCGAAATTACCAAGGTAAGTGTATAACCTTTGTAAGAGAATTATTAAATATTTATTAATTATAATAGTTGAGTATATATAAAGGTTATAAAGGTAAAAGTGACCATTTGGACAAAACCATTACATGACCATTAGTCAGTATGACTATTGGGAATTATAACCATTAGTAGTAATGTTACCATTAGAATTAGTAAATATAAAATTAAATCACCATAGATAATTGATACAGAAGAGAGAAATGATATCCTAAACTTATATAATCAATCCTTTGAATCCCATTTATTATAACTTGGGATAGAGGTTAGGTCACTGGGGTCCACCCCTCACCAAGACCAAGAATATCACCGTCAAGTAAGGCTTGAGTGAAATCGACTACATGAGAAGTTTAAGTTAGTGGAAAACACCACTAGATTAATGTTATCTACTTTACCTCATGAATGTACCAAAATTGTGCACCTTACCCTTAGAGTGTAATATTGATGTATTAAGGGGTTTTGTATCTAGAACTTAGTATTATAAAAGTGTAATTTTATTCTTAGAAATAAAATATAGGTTTCTTCAATTCCATTTTCATTATTTTTTTATTTAATAAAAAAAATGAATATATGATGAATATGATAATTAGGTTTTGGATATAAGGAAAAGATTATTGTATTTTTGGAAAATATATAAGTTTAATTAAGATTTTAAATAAAGGTGATTTCCATTAAATAGTATTATAAAAAATTATTTATTTAAATATAAATGATAATATAATTTTGTAATGTCTTAAGTAATTTTTATAATACTATTACAAAAAAATTGATTTAGCATCCAAGTTTTATCATTAGTTTTTCAAAACAAACTCTAAAGGTTTCACTTGAATCCTTTAACATTGTTTTTATATAAAACCAATGTTAAAAGTCATTCTAAATACATTTTAATACTGATTTTATGAAAATTGGCATTAAAATGTTATAAAAAAAATCTAACTTCCATAAATATCTCCTCATTTTTTTGACATGGTCTTTTTGAAACCCTCATCCTCTCAACCCATGACCGCACCTGATCATGCTCAATCATCTACTTTTATTTGATTTTCATATTCTTATTGTATTCTTTTTCCCCAAAATCATACACCCTTTGTTGTTCATCCATGACCCTTGACAATATTCAATCCACGAAAACCCTAATCCTCTCAACTCTTGATCGTGCTCCAATTTTTTTTATTCAATTTTTTTGTGGAAAACATTTATCTTCAAACTTGCAGTTTTTGCCGTGTTTGGACCACCATAAAGTGAATTCATCAAAATTTAGTAATTATTTTCAATTTTCAGCCTAATATTTTCTAATTTATTTTTTAATTTTTAAATGATTAATTAATTATAATCTAGTTATAAATTAAATTCATCCATTCATTTGTTTATATGCATCTTATTGTTAATCATAAATGTTTTAATAAAAATTAAATATTATAATTTTTTTTATTTTAAATTGTTTGTGATTTTAATTTGTTTTTGTTTGTAACTGTTTGTATTTATAATTTTATGTATTCAAAATAAAATTGTCCTTATAATTTTTTATGGTTGAAATTTTTTTTCTAAAAAAATAATTTTTAAATTGTTTTTGTTGTTATATTTAATTTTGTTTAAAAATTGTAATATGGTTGTAAATTGATTTTCATTTTTTAATTTTTTTTTAAGATATAAATTAGTTGTTAAAAATTTATGAATTTTTATATATTTATATGCTTATATGTTTTTATTTTATTTTTATATTAATGTTTAAATGTATATATGTATTAATATATTCATCAATTAATTTGTGGATTTTTAGGTAATTAATGGATGATAATTTGATAAATTATGAAGAATTAGAAATGAATATAAGAAAGGGGTTGAAAATTTAAAGGAATTCTTTAAAATAAATCTTGAAAATAAAGATGTGATTTTCTGTCCAAGCGTGAAGTGTTTATATATGATTAAATTATGGTATAGAGAAACCAAATATTATTTTATTTTCTATGGTTTTATTCATAATTTTGATATCTGTATATAGAATGGTGGAATGAAAAACAATTAAAGATATAATAACGAAGAATATGTTTAGCATGAGATAGAGGATCTTCTTGAATAATTAATTCATGTAGGTGTTGAAACCATTAAAAACAAGTATTGAATGATTATACATCCAGAAGGAAACAGACTCCTAAATTCATATTTAAGAGGTAAAAAAAATATTATGTCTATTGATTTTGGGTTATAAAAAGATACATACTTTCCCTAAATATCATGTTCTGTATATGAAGGAATATAAAAGTATGTCAAAATGTTTTAAATATGGGAAATAAAGATAAAAAATTGATGAACAATCCAACAGTGATTCATTGTCAAGAATAGGCCCCAAACCTCCCATTGAAGAAATCTAATATCTTCCAATAATTCTTCAATTGAGGCATCACTTTATAATTCAAAATGAGGAAAGAGGATAATTTGAAATACAGATGAATACATCTCTAATAGAAACCAACATCACCTTGCTAATTCCCCATAATGGAATAGATTTGATCACAAATTTTTTTCTTTTGTAAATAATGTTTAAAATCTTAGAATACATCTACACATAGATTTGATGAATCCATATTAGGGTCTCAGTAGCCAACATAGTTCATGTCTAGTTATTTGGGTTTTCAACAACGTTTCCCCATAGATATGTTTGTAAAGGAAATATGGGATAACGATATTAATGATTTATATACCAAAAAATCTTGGAAATGTTATTGATACTTATTTAATCGCTTTTGATTGATTATTTGAAATTTATATAGGAGATAAGTGTTATGATATTTTATGAATAAAATATAGAGTTTTTTTACATTACATGATAACATTCACTATAAATGACTTTCATGTATATGTAAAATTATTTAGATATAGTGATAAAGGATATAAAGATTATCCAATTTTGGAAGAGGGAATTTCATATCATTAATAAAAGAATGGAAGAAGAACGATGAACATGATCAATTGGAGGTTTTTTTTAATATATCATTCTTATCAAAGATTTAAAGAGGAATTTAATGGTTTAAAAGAGTATGATATTGACCCACAAAATTTTTTTAAATAAATAATATTATGATAAGGTGAAAACATCTATAAAGTATTTAGAAAAAAATGTTGTTTTGATCATCAGAAAAATACATGGAATAAATTATTCATTTTATTTGATCTACCATATTGGAAATTTTTTTATGTGAAACGTATAATTGATAGTATGAATATTGAGAAAAAAATTGTGACAGTCTATTTTCAATAATATTAAACATAAAAGTAAATAAAAAAGATGGATTTCAAATAATACTGGAATTAATAACTATGGGAATACATTTTGGATTTACTCTGAAAGGAAACAAAACATATTTGCATTAATCTTGTCACTTAAAAAGAAAGTGTGAGAATATAAATTGTTCTCGATACCAGCATGGCATTAAATTACCTAGTCATTGTTCTTCAAATGTGAAAAAATTGGTGTCATTGAATGATTTAAAGTAAATAGGTATGAATTCACTTGACTTTCATGTTTTGATGCAATAGTTTCTAACAGTTGAATTTTTTGGCATATTTCTGATACCTGTCAAAAAATCAATCATCAGATTGTGTTACTATTTTAATTCAATTTTCAAAAAATTCAAAATTCCAATTTTTTATATGTTAGATAATGATTCCTTCCTCATAACTTTTCAACTAGAAATGTATAATAATCCATAATTTTTTGATATAATGGTTAATTTATTGATTATTTTTTATGAGATATAGGAATATGTGGTCCTGTTAATTTATAATTATTGTATACATTTGAAAGATATATGAAAATCTTAATGGGATATATTAAGAATCGACATCGATCAAAGGCCTAAGTTCTTCAAAAATGTATATAAGAAGAGGTAATTGAGTTATATAATTTTTATTTGTCTAAAGTAAACCATAATGGTCTCTCTATATCTTGAAATTTGATGTTTGATGGTGAAGGTAAATAGATTTGTGGCTTAAAGGTAACATCAATTACACATGATGAAGTGATCCATGCATAGGTATAAATTTAAAACAAAATAGTTGAGTTTAAACCATATATATCATCACATATTTCTATATTTAAGGTCTGATATCCAATAATAAATGAAAAAAATTTGATGAATGAACATAAAAAAAACATTTTCTTCAATGTTTAAAGAGAAAATAAACATTGATTTATCTATATAAGAAAAATTTAATTGGTTAGTAGGGGGACCAAGTGTTAATGTGATCACGTGGTTTAGTTTTTCTATCAATGGTTGCACATTTTACTAAAAACCCAAGATTATAAGAGTACTGTTAAAATGGTGGATCGATGTTTGTCACTAAAGCACTAAATTTTTTGAGTTCTAAAGATAAAAACCCAATTTATATATTAACATCATATTCTAGAGTTATTGAGGATATATTGAAGAATGATTATTGTAACACCCCAGGTAAATAAAGAATATGAAATTTTCATATTTATCCATATTTTTGAATAAAATATTAATATGAATTTAAAGGGGACGCTATGCTCGATGGCGTACCCAACATGCAACAACGAGTTTCTTGGGAATCTTACGTTACACTCTAATAATAAAATAATATTATTTTAAATGGTAGTTAACATGTAGCCATTGTATTGGAGGGATTGGATATAAATAACTAAAATATAATTATATATGTTTTTAAATTTTTTTACATTTATCCAATAAAAGATAAAGGCTTAAAATACGGAAAGAATTCAATTTTTGGCGTATATGCCCTAGTTTTCACTAAAGGTTCACTTATCGCCTTTTGATGGCGAACCGTCATTAAATATAGTTTTTTTCACTCTTATACATTCTATTGGATCAAATAAAACTCTTCTTAAGAATTGGTACATCAAAATTTACTTTGTGTAAATTTTTGGTATCTTTCTGATAATGTTCATTTTTTAATGAATAGTGTAAAATGTTGTATTTTAATTCAAAACCACTTTTTAATCTAATTAATTTATATTATTAGATTATATTTTGAATTGGTTTTAAAGTTAAATTAGAATATATTTTTACCATTAAATCCAATAGTGGTCGTTGGAATTAATTTCACTTTGAAATCAGACTTAAACTGGAGTCAATCTTTTGATACTTATTGTTTCATAAAAACACGCTATTTGCTCTGACAGCGGGAATTAATTATTAAACTAATTAATGTGACTTATATGTTTTGAATTTGGTAAAACAGACTTCATTTTTGAATTTGGAATATGAAATATAGATTAGGGTTAATTTTTGGGATTTTTCTGAAAAACTTCAATTTTTGATGAATAGTGAAACCACTAAGTGGTACTTATAAAAACTGATTTTTCCGTTTAAATGAAATTTTGCCATCTTTGTGTTTTGAATTTAAAAAATCCAATATACATGGTTGTCATTAAGAAGTAAAATGTGGTTCAATGGGATAAAAATAATTTTTTGGTGAATAGTAACTTATTAAGTTTTTAATCGCGATTAGAGGTAATTAGTGTAGTTTAAGGTAAAAATAATGTTTTAATAATATGAAATGAGCTTTACACATGTCCTAAACTCATTGGATGTATCATGGCCGACCAAGACAAGCCATGGGTCAACTTGGGGACCCCATGAAGACACTTTGGTTGGAAAATGACATTAATATCTTTTTATTTAAAGTTAAAGTAAAAATGAGACAAACATGAAATGTTTTACTAAAACAATTTTTACATGGGGTTATACAAATCATAATTTTGACTATAAATATTAATTGGAAAGATAAAAATATTTCCTACATCATAGTATTTTTTTTATAATTTTTAGACATTAAATAAATTAAAGTATTTATGACATCATGATGATGCAGCGATGACCTCATTATTTAACGATTTAAATAAAAAGCAAAGATAATGTAATATCTAAGACCTACAAATGTCCAAAACCTATTGTATGAGTGGATTTCTAACCCTTATCACCTTATCCTAGAAACACATCAATGTGGGACCTCTTAAATCCGAATACCATTTTAAAATAAAGTGACTTTTCTTTACCTTCCAAGAGTGCCCCTCCTCTCCTCTTATAAAAGGCCATCACCTCTACCTCCTTACCCACACTACCAAAGCCTTTGGCTTGGCCAACCCCTGCCCATTCTGTCTCTACACTTCCCTCTATTACACCTTGAATCCTCACTTTGGGAAGAAGTCTTTCCAAGGAAGCCTTTGTGCTCAAACCAAAGGGAGTTACCCGATTTTAAGGTAATGTCTTCACTTGAGTCCTTTTGTTTTATTTTGCTTCTCCAACCCCCTAAACTCTTTTTATTCATTTATTTTGTAACAAATACAGTATCATAAATATACTAGGATGTTGTTATAAGAAGTATTCTATCTACACTTTCACACGCCTACATCTAATGGTTAAAGAACATACTGTTTCTGTGGATGGCGAATTTCGGCCTCCCGAAACGATGATTGTTCAACATTCTTTTAACACCTTCAAAGGTGGCCATTAAGATGAAAATATATTTATATATGACATATAATATGTGTATGTTTTCTTTAATCTTCTGTATTTTTCATTTGGGCATACCTTTATGGTTTCCATTATGGGTAAACGCGATATCTTCATTTAAGGAAGTGCGGACTACCGCCCCCTCAAAGTGATTTGATTCGTTAATACCGTATGTGGTACGTATAAAGGATATATTTAATGATATTATATATGATACCATACTGGAATTAAAATAATATTATGTATCATTATGTTTTAATTCCATTAAATATGAAAGAGAAATGGAAGTAGCGTTCATGCGTACGTACGGCTTACCGTCTCCATGAACGGTACATTTCATTTATTATCTCAAAATGTTATGTAATATTATAAGTACATATATATAATGGATATATATGTAATATATTACATCAAAATTATGGATATAATTCTGGAATTATAACATATATATCTCTCTCATTTTGTTTTCATTCCATTAATATGACAAAAAATGAAAGTAGCGTTCATGCGTACGTACGGCCTACCGTCTCCATGAACGGTGCTTTTCGTTTTTTATCTCCAAATGATATGGAATAGTATGAAATGAATATTTACTGGATATATAGGATATTTTAATCATTAATACTATTCTGGAAATTATTTACTTATAACTACATGGGAAATCTTTTTTCAAACAAGTTCATTTTTGACTCATGTACCAAACATCGGCAAAAACGTCTGATATGAACTAACATTATTAAGAAATTATTATAACATTATAATATGTGATCTGAACTGAATAATAATCTCTAAAGGAGGTACTTAGGCAATTATTAATTGACCAAAGTTTATTATTCAGTAATATAAATAAACGAACAAGACAAGTTGGACTTGAGGTAAGGGATCTTACTCCTCTCTTTCTTTTTAAGTACACTCTTTTATGTCATTCCTTATAAAGCTCATCTTTCGTATTATTGGGATGTTATTTTATATTACTATTACTGTAATTTTTATTTTCCTATGATGAGAGACCTTATTCCCTCTCATCAATCCATTTTGGAAGTTTTGAGTGGCGCCGTTAGGCTGCCGAATTTTCGTAACAGATCTAACCTCTCTCTTTCTCTTTAAGTACTCCCCTTTATGTCACTTCTTTTAAGCTCCTCTTTTTTATGATGGGGGATGTTCTTTCATATTCCTCTTTCTTTAAATTTTATTTTAATGTGATGAGATACCCTATTTGATCTCATCAATCCATTTTTGGAAGTTTTAAGTGGCGTCGTTAGGCTGCCAAGTTTTCGTAAGGGATTTTTCGTCTCACTTTTATTCCCGTGAGATTTATGCTACATTTGCCGCAATTTTCTTTGAGTGGTGTATGTACTGACCATTATTTTACTCATTGTGTAATATTATTTCATTTATGAGTATTTACATCAATGATGTATCGTCCTTCTTTCACGGGGCGTATGTTTCGAAAGATACCCATGTCGGTAAGGGAACCTTTCACCCTCCTCTTTTTAAAAGACTTATTTTGTTATGTCTTTTAATTCACATAATATAATTTTGGGACATGTTCTTCTATATCCTTATTGATGTTAATTTTATGTCCAAGTGATGAGATACCCTTTTTATCTCTCATCAACTATTTTTCTGAATTTTGAAGTGACGTCGTTAGGCTGTCTAATTATTGTAAGGGAAATTCTTAACCCAATTTCGATTTCTTTGGGTACAACATGTAGCTATTGAACATGTCATCCTTTGAATATGTGTGAATGAACTTTGATTATTTTAAACTTAATATCCACTTATATTTGGTGTATTCGTTTGTCACACATAATTATGTAATTGATTTATCCTTAAACCAAGGATACCGTCTTTGTAAGGGACTTCGTCTCAATCTCCATTCATTGAGGCTTATTATGTTTTATACACAACCTTCTTTTATACGGTGTATAAACCCCTTTGACTTTTATGTTTATCCAAAAAGGAATCTTTTTTATACGAAGCGTTTTACTAAACGACAAAAGGGAATGTTTTTGTCATACGTATGCGGTGACAATGACTTCTCCGCCTCCATGACCATTATTTGAGTTTCAGCTTCTTCTACAAGCCATACCTTCTTTTTAAAAGAAAAATAAATACCATGTTTTACTTTTCTTTTATTTTGGTATTGAAAATGGTTTTCATAATGTTTTTATATCAATGTGTTGTATTGATATCTTGTTATTGAAAGGTGGAAATGTTATGTTTCCTTTATGCATGTTTTATGTGATAAGATTATGTTATGGTTCTTGGGCATTGTTATGAAGATGGGTGGTTCCGTGATAAACTAAGGGCGGGTGAGCCCGATATAGCTCTCCAATGCATTGGGTAACGCGAAGGAGTGAAACTTTAAGGTTTCTCTGAAGAGATTTAGGGAATATACTGTGATGGGTATTCCAAACGTAACCAAGAGGGTTACTCCCTATGTAAGAATGTTATGAATGCCTCAAGTTACCCTTATGTCTTATGATTTCTATGATTTATTCATGGTTTTATGAGGTAGGTTAAAGTGCCTATGTTTTATGGGTAAATTATGATTTCATTCTTATGTATATATGAAATCATGTTTCCTTTCCATATTTTTATAACCCTTGCTGAGATTTTTATGCTCATCCCAAGTTTTTGAAAAGTTTTTCACAGGTCAAGGGAAAGGTACATGATCTGATGATAGTGTCAAGGATGTGTCAATAAAGAATCCATGTTTTATTTTCAATATGTTTTCATTGATGGGAAGAATGAATATTGTATTTTATGTAACCACTTTGTTTAAATGTGGAATGTAATGAAAGTTTCATGATCTAATTCTCTAAAACTCTAAACCTGAAAATATCCTCAATGTGTAATCTTGTAATAACTCAAGATTAAGTAAGGTTTAAGGCTGGGGCCTTATATTTGGTATCAGAGGTCGGTTTAGATAACTTTATAGGTTAGGGTATTCTTTAAGCATAAGTGACATTACCATAATGGTTAGGATTTCAGAAAGAGTCCTAGTTTTAGATAAAGTGAATGAGTAAGTATATCTTAGTGTTTGCCTTCCTCATTAGTACATTATGGTTTTGTTGATATACTCACACTGACATTTCTATTTTTAGTGAATGGATGGATCTAGAAGGCACCAAAGAGACAACAGGTTTGAAGGAAACTGTGGTGGTTCTCTGATTAAGATACTAGATAAAATGGGGGATTCAATGAAGAAACTCGTGGTTGTTCTAAACCAACTATCAAGGATTCATGATCAACCACTTGAACCTTGGTATGATCTGTAATGCATCATGTACGAGATGACCAATCGATGTGGAAGTTCAGGTAATAATTATAAAGGTAACCATTAGGGTTTATATGATCCTTACTTTTGAGGTAATTATGTGTTATTATATGTTATGATGGAAAATGAAAGGCATAAGATAAAATTGAGGTTAAATTATGTTATGGTTATTTTTGATGATTTTATATTTTTTTGGGGAATGATTTGAGAATTATATAGTTTTGGAAAAAGGACAACACGCAGACCATGTGACTACCCGTCGCGTCGGATAAAGCTGTGGGAATCGAACCCACAACCAAAGTGCGACTGGTATTTATCGCCTACCACTGGACTACGTGAAGTCCCTGGTTAGTTTGACTGATTATTTTTAGTTATATGATTTTATGAATTAAGAGTAGGTTGATTTTGGGTTATTTATGAAAATTATTAACCTATCATGGAGGATATGTGATTAGGTTAATTAATTTTCAATACGAGACTTTAGGAGCAACTGATGTTGTTTGGAGATAAACATTACGATTTAACTTGGAAGACTATGTGACTAAATCCTTCAAATATTTGGGTTTAAATCTTAGATTGGTTTACTTTGAAGAATTTTATGGACAAATTGTTTATCGGATGGTCCTCGTTGAACTTTGGGTTTTGTTGGACAAATTTTGGAGATTAACCATAGATTTTATTTTTAAAGGGTTATCCTTTTCTAGATTATCTGATCTTGTACTAACCTTTTTGGTTTTGGTTTTGGTTAAAGCCTAAATACATGGGAAGTATATAGTTCTCTTTGGTGGATTAGGTGATTCTCTAGAAGTTTATTATAGTACTCTTACTATGAACAAGTCTTCCTAAATACTCGTCTTTTGGAGAAAATATGGGTTTGTGTAAGGAATCTAATAAAAGTTGAAACTCAACATGATAAGTGATTATGTTTCCTTATGAATAAATTCCTCAATAAAAAGTAACTTAAAACAAAATTTTGTCTATTAACTTTTCCTATTGGGGAATCAAATACCGTTTAACACATCACAAGTTTGTGATTTTCTTATGGTTAACTTTTTCCTAGACATGTTTACTATCACTCTCCCTCAAGAACATGACCCTTTGCTTTTTCTTCCATGTCCATATTTTCATACTTGGAATCCTAGTATGGGTTAACTCGGGTAACCTTTGTACTTATCTTTCTTTATTTTAAAGTGATTTTTTTACCAACCCTTGTTCCGATGTGGGACTTTCAAGGATGTTTCCAAGCCCAATTTTAAAAATTGCGAGGACACAATTCCCAAAAGGGGGGAAGGATGTAACACCCCAGGTAAATAAAGAATATTACATTTTCATATTTATCCATATTTGTGAATAAAATATTAATATGACTTTAAAGGGGATGCTATGCTCGATGGCGTACCCAACACGCAACAACGAGTTTCTTGGGAATCTTACGTTGCACTCTAATAATAAAATAATATTATTTTAAATGGTAGTTAACATGTAGCCATTGTATTGGAAGGAATGGATATAAATAACTAAAATATGATTATATATGTTTTTAAATTTTTTTACATTTATCCAATAAAATATAAAGGCTTAAAATACGGAAAGAATTCAATTTTTGGCGTATATGCCCTAGTTTTCACTAAAGGTTCACTTATCGCCTTTTGATGGAGAACCGTCATTAAATATAGGTTTGTTCACTCTTATACATTATATTGGACCAAATAAAACTCTTCTTAAGAATTGGGACATCAAAATTTACTTTGTGTAAATTTTTGGTATTTTTTGGATAATGTTCATTTTTTAATGAATAGTGTAAAATGTTGTATTTTAATTCAAAACCACTTTTTAATCTAATTTATTTATATGATTTTATTATATTTTGAATTTGTTTTAAAGTGAAATTATAATATATTTTTACCATTAAATCCAATAGTGGTCGTTGGAATTAATTTCACTTTGAAATCAGACTTAAACTGGAGTCAATCTTTTGATACTTATTGTTTCATAAAAACACGCTATTTGCTCTGACAGCAGGAATTAATTATTAAATTAATTAATGTGACTTATATGTTTTGAATTTGGTAAAATAGACTTCATTTTTGAATTCGGAATATCAAATATAGCTTAGGGTGATTTTTTGGGATTTTTCTGAAAAACTTCAATTTTTGATGAATAGTGAAACCACTAAGTGGTACTTATAAAAACTGATTTTTCCGTTTAAATGAAATTTTGTCATCTTTGTGTTTTTAATTTCAAAAATCCGACATAAATGGGTGTCATTAAGAAGAAAAATTTGGTTCAAAGGGATAAAAATAATTTTTTGGTGAATAGTAACTTATTAAGTTTTTAATCACGATTAGAGGTAATTAGTGTAGTTTAAGGTAAAAATAATGTTTTAATAATATGAAATGAACTTGACACATGCCCTAACCTCATTTGATGTGTCATGGCCGACCAAGACAACCCATGGGTCAACTTGGGGACCCCATGAAGACACTTTGGTTGGAAAATGACATTAATATCTTTTTATTTAAAGTTAAAGTAAAAATGAGACAAACATGAAATGTTTTACTAAAACAATTTTTACATGGGGTTATACAAATCATAATTTTGACTATAAATATTAATTGTAAAGATAAAATAATTTCCTACATCATAGTATTTTTTTATAATTTTTAGACATTAAATAAATTAAATTATTTATAACATCATGATGATGCAGTGATAACCTCATTATTTAACGATTTAAATAAAATGGAAAGATAATGTAATATATAAGACCTAAACATGTCCAAAACCTATCGGATGAGTGGATTTTGAACCCTTATCACCTTATCCTCGAAACACATCAATGTGGGACATCTTAAATCCTAATACCATTTTAAAATAAAGTGACTTTTCTTTACCTTCCAAGAGTGCCCCTCCTCTCCTCTTATAAAAGGCCCCCACCTCTACCTCCTTACCCACACTCCCAAAGCCTTTGGCTCGGCCAACCCCTGCCCATTCTGTCTCTCAACTTCCCTCTCTTACTCCTTGAAGCCTCACTATGGGCATAAGTCTTCCCAAGGAAGCCTTTGAGCTCAAACTAAAGGGAGTTACCCGATTTTAAGGTAATGTCTTCACTTGAGTCCTTTTGTTTTATTTTGCTTCTCCAACCCCCTAAACTCTTTTTATTCATTTATTTTGTAACAAATCCAGTATCATAAATATATTAGGATGTTGTTATAATAATTATTCGAGCTAAACTTTCACACACCTACATCTAATGGTTAAAGAACATATTGTTTCCGTGGATGGCGAATTTCGGCCTCCCGAAACGATGATTGTTCAACATTCTTTTAACACCTTCAAAGGTGGCCATTAAGATGACACTATATTAATATATGATATATAATATGTTTATGTTTTCCTTAAGATTCTGTATTTTTCATTTTGGGCATACCTTTATGGTTTCCATTATGGGTAACGTGATATCTTCATTTAAGGAAGTGCGGACTACCGCCCCCTCAAAGTGATTGATTCGTTAATACCGTATGTGGTACGTATAAAGGATATATTTAATGATATTATATATGATACCATACTA
Organism: Viscum album; assembly: GCA_963277665.1. NCBI lineage: Eukaryota > Viridiplantae > Streptophyta > Magnoliopsida > Santalales > Viscaceae > Viscum > Viscum album. The sequence continues at coordinate 1,981,360,951 of OY728143.1, read as the reverse complement.
GAATTAAAATACTATTATGTATAATTATGTTTTAATTCCATTAAATATGAAATAGAAATGGAAGTAGCGTTCATGCGTACGTACGGCTTACCGTCTCCATGAACGGTACATTTCATTTCTTATCTCAAAATGTTATGTAATATTATAAGTACATATATATAATGGATATATATGTAATATATTACATCAAAATTATGGATATCATTCTGTAATTATAAAATATATATATATATATATATATCATTTTGTTTTAATTCCATTAATATGACAAAAAATGAAAGTAGCGTTCATGCGTACGTACGGCCTACCGTCTCCATGAACGGTGCTTTTTGTTTTTTATCTCCAAATGATATGGAATACTATGAAATTAATATTTACTGGATATATATGATATTTTAATCATTAATACTATTCTGGAAATTATTTACTTATAACTACATGGGCAATCGTTTTTCAAACAAGTTCATTTTTGACTCATGTACCAAACATCGGCAAAAACGTATGATATGAACTAACATTATTAAGAAATTATTATAACATTATAATATGTGATCTGAACTGAATAATAATCTCTAAAGGAGGTACTTAGGCAATTATTAATTTAACAAAGTTTATTATTCAGGAATATAAAGAAACGAAAAAGACAAGTTGGACTTGAGGTAAGGGATCTTACTCCTCTCTTTCTTTTTAAGTACACTCTTTTATGTAATTCCTTATAAAGCTCATATTTCTTGTTATTGGGATGTTATTTTATATTAATCTTACTGTAATTTTTATGTTCATATGATGATAGACCCTATTCCCTCTCATCAATCCATTTTGGAAGTTTTGAGTGGCGCCGTTAGGCTGCCGAATTTTCGTAAGAGATCTAACCTCTCTCTTTCTCTTTAAGTACTCCCCTTTATGTCACTTCTTTTAAGCTCCTCTTTGTTATGATGGGGGGTGTTCTTTCATATTCCTCTTGTTGTACATTTTATTTTAATTTGATGAGATACCCTATTTGATCTCATCAATCCATTTTTAGAAGTTGTAAGTGGCGTCATTAGGCTGTCGAGTTTTCGTAAGGGATTTTTCATCTCACTTTTATTCCCATGAGATTTATGCTACATTTTCCACAATTTCCTTTGAGTGGTGTATGTACTGACCATAATTTTACTCATTGTGTAATATTCTTTCATTTATTATTATTTACCTCAATTATGTATTGTCCTTCTTTAACGGGGCGTATGTTTCGAAAGATACTCATGTCGGTAAGGGAACCTTTCACCCTCCTCTTTTTAAAAGACTTATTTTGTTATGTCTTTTAATTCACATAATATTATTTTGGGACATGTTCTTATATATATTTATTGATTTAAATTTTGTTTCCAAGTGATGAGATACCCTTTTTATCTCTCATCAACTATTTTTCTGAATTTTGAAGTGACGCCGTTAGGCTGTCTAATTATTGCAAGGGAACTTCTTAACCCAATTTCGATTTCTTTGGGTACAACATGTAGCTATTGAACATGTCATACTTTGAATATGTTTGAATGAACTTTGATTATTTTACACTTAATATCCACTTATATTTGGTGTATTCGTTTGTCACACATAATTATGTAATTGATTTATCCTTAAACCAAGGATACCATCTTTGTAAGGGACTTCGTCTCAATATCCATTCATTGAGGCATATTTTGTTTTATACACAACCTTCTTTTATACGGTGTATAAACCCCTTTGACTTTTACGTTTATCCGAAAAAGAATATTTTTTATACAAATCATTTTACCAAATGAAAAAAGGGAATGTTTTTGTCGTACGTATGCGGCGACAACGACTTCTCCGCCTCTGTGACCATTATTTGAGTTTCGGCTTCTTCTACAAGCCATACCTTCTTTTTAAAAGAAAAATAAATATCATGTTTTACTTTTCTTTTATTTTGGTATTGAAAATGGTTTTCATAATGTTTTTATATCAATGTGTTGTATTGATATCTTGTTATTGAAAGGTGGGAATGTTATGTTTCCTTTATGCATGTTTTATGTGATAAGATTATGTTATGGTTCTTAGGCATTGTTATGAAGACGGGTGGTTCCGTGATTAACTAAGGGCGGGTGAGCCCGATATAGCTCTCCAATGCATTGGGTAACGCGAAGGAGTGAAACGTTAAGGTTTCTCCGAAGAGATTTAGGGAATATACTATGATGGGTATTCCAAACGTAACCAAGAGGGTTACTCCCTACGTAAGAATGTTATGAATGCCTCAAGTTACCTTTATGTCTTATGATTTCTATGATTTATTCATGGTTTGATGAGGTATGTTAAAGTGCCTTTGTTTTATGGGTAAAGTATGATTTCATTCTTATGTATATATGAAATCATGTTTCCTTTCCATATTTTTATAACCCTTACTGAGCTTTTTATGCTCATCCCAAGTTTTTGAAATGTTTTTCACAGGTCAAGGGAAAGGTACATAATCTGATGATAGTGTCAAGGATGTGTCAAGAAAGAATCCATGTTTTATTTTCAATATGTTTCCGTTGATGGGAAGAATGAATATTGTCTTTTATGTAACCACTTTGTTTAAATGTGGAATGTAATGCAAGTTTCATGATCTAATTCTATAAAACTCTAAACCTGAAAAGATCCTCAATGTGTAATCTTGTAATATCTCCAGATTAAGTAAGGTTTAAGGCTGGGGCCTTATAGGTATACTAAATTTTGGTTGCTTATATTTAAGTGTAAATGGGTTGATGGTAAAAGTGGTGTAAAACATGGTGAATATTGATTTACACTTATTGATTTTAAAATATTTAGTTTCAAGGATGAATCATTTATCATAGATACACACTAAAAACAAAAAATTTATTTTTTTAACTCATCAAATGATAAGAGGTCCATTATTTTTAAAATGAAAAAATTTATTTTGTTGAGGATAATATTGATGATGTTGAAGACTTATTTGAAATTTATCTATCTATTAAATGGTTACCTAATGATAAAAGTGACTGCAATGTGTATATTGTGCATGAAAATTAAATGATCACATATAAGGGATATGGGAAAACATAGCATTACTCTCCAAATTAATCAATTAATTTTTTTTTGTAAAATAGTCACAGTTAAAAACTTTATTTTATAACTTTGATATTTAAATATATAAATTTTTATAATCACTAACATTTTTTAAAAAATTTCATGTTCATTAGATTCGTATTTCTATTCTTTGGATGACATATATTTTCTTAATAATGTTTTTGTCAGTATTTTCTTTATATTATTTATTTTTAAGAATAAGATTTTACTCAACAAAATAGTTATAATTTTCTTTCTATTATGAAAAATTGCATTTTTAATTATAAAATGTATTTATTGATAATAAAATATAGTTCAATAATTTAAAAATAATTAGATGATAATCATTTTTATCATTTTTTGTTGCTAATTTTTATATTCATTGGTTTTAGTATAACATTTTTATGGTTGAAAAATATAACATTCAATGTCCGGTTTTATATTATGAACTATCAATTTTTTATTTATTAAAATAACTTAATTTTAATAAAATATTGGTACACATGCTTTTTTTATATAGTATACATCTTTATAAATGACAGACACATAGGTAGGGGAACTGAGGTATACATTTTTCATATAAATATATATCTATAGTGATTAAATTATTTTATGAAATAAAATTTATATTTCTTAAAATTATGTGTAGATATTCTTCTTATCTTGAGGGAATATTACCTAAATATGGAAGGTGTTGGATTATACGTTTACCAAAACATTCACCCACATGTGGAGATTAGAGGTTTATAGTTAACTTTGATGAGAATGACCATCCAACTCACAAAAATTCCACATAGTTTAGGGATTTCATGGCTATACAGATTCATTATAGGATAACTATTTTATTACCAAGTTAATATTGCATCAAATAGTTGAAAAATCTCTTTTATGGTAGTATATAATAGTAAAATTTCTAAACTTTTTTATTTATTTTTCCAGTGGTTAAATCTTATACATTTATTAATATTTTATCGATTCAATTAAAAATGACATTTTTCTTTCAAGAGATTAATGAAATTAAGAAAATGTGTATATACTTTGCAAAAACTAGATGGAGTATCTTTAAGTAAAATTTCACCTTATTTTATATTTTTGGAAGTAAAAACAGAATGAATATTCATGCCTTAAGTATGGGTTTATAGATACAAATACATGATAGAAGTGTGTCTCCATTCAGTGGAAGGAAGCCTTTATGATATGTTTTTTTATAAATTATTTTTTTAATTGATTTTAATTACTTGATAACTTATTAATTTTTTATTATGTAACATTCCTATAGGAAAATTCACCCTAATATGAAATCTATAAATTTATATACTCATACATTGTCATTATGGGGGTATCCCTTATTATAGGATAAAATAATTGCTGAAAATTTTAGTGAATTAAGATCCAAGTCAAGTAGCAGCTCCAAAGAGGTTCCACATGACCCTCCATCTCCTCTACCTCATCAAGAAAAATGTAAAATGGAGAGAATAAAAAAAAGGAATGTATATTACCGATCCAACAAAGGAACTATCTAATAATAATTTAAGTAATTAAATGTTCATTTTCTTCAATATTACTATTTTTTAAATTTATCTTACTTATATAACATTTGAAAATATTATTTTAGAATATCCTTCAGGAGAAAATGGAATAGGGGGCCTCTATCCATGAGGGTAGGATGAATATTATAACCACTACTTTAGGAAAATCATAACACACAGGCGACATCAAAGGGTATAAGGTGGGTATCGGTTTTTAAAAAAATGGTTACACCCCCAGTGCAACATCGATGGGGGAGAATATAAGAGATATATATATTATGTAAATACTAATGCGAGATACTTGAATAATTCAATACATTATATAATTAAATCATTTGTATCAGAGGATATAATTAAATAATTTGTACCAGTTATGATTGCAGAAGTGATGTATTTACCCATATCCACCAACTCTTCATTCAAACCTGACCATGTACTGTGAGTTGCATGTTAGGGATCCCCATGTACATATTATATCATAAGGTATTATACATAATCTAGGGGATTATATATATCATAATGTTATATGTTCAGGTAAAATAATAGTAGTGGTGATATTATTGATCCAACAACCTTAGTGCATCTCTCTACTGAGTAGGTTTCTATAGTTGGACATAGTATTTTCCATTTTTTAATTTTTCCAGTTAATATTTTTCATTATCTAACATGTGATGATTCACATCATCATAGGTTATGAAAATTAGTGAAACTTTTAGCCTTTTTTCCCAATATTTTTTAGGGAGAAAATAGTAAATTCTTCAATGTGATGATTTTGGATAATTTTTATGACCACTCTATTGGTCCTAGAATAGTGTGTTTAACCTATGTATATTAATATACTCACCGTGTATTTTTTTGGGGGTATTTTTAAGAAATAATATTATTTATTTCATTAAATAATATTAGGTGTAATTCTCTGGGTGCATGTCCGGTAATAATAATAGTCAACTATTATTATTAGACATAGGGAATTACTGAGAATTAAATGAAATGAATAAATACTTTTGGGTAATTATTTCATTTTTTTATTCTAAGTAATTAAAATCCCAATTATATAATTTCATTACCCTAGCCATTTTTTTTGGTTGTGCACAATGAATCTAAATAAATCTCTCAAGCCAAGAGAGAATTATTTTCTTCCAATAACGCTCTCAAGCTACGAGAGAGAGATCCTCCTCCACCAGATCAAGGCGATTGAAGGCAGACATTGCAAGAGAAGGCTCTTCTATGCTACCACCCGAATATCCCTTCAGTGACATCCATAGATACGTGGACCATGTTTGGATCACCTCTAGAGGAATCATATACTTGGATTCTATGACGTAATAATGGATCACATTGGATCGTGATAGGAAACATCAACGGAGAGAGAATTCCATCAAGGTAATTCTTGTCTCTTAATTAAATTAATTAAAACCAACATATGATGATCTTATCTATGGTTTCGAGACTCCCTTAATTTATTTATTTCTTCTTTCTATTCTGAAGATCCGGCATTTTATTATCATTACGGATCTTAGATTGAACATTGTGAATGGAAAAAATTAAACTTGGGTACACCCACCAACACGCTTCCTCTACGCTCAGAACCAAAAAGTGGTGTTAGAGGGTTCATATCATTGATTATAATTATTTAGTTTCATGTTGATGATTTACACATTTAATAATTTATTTATTTTAATTCAAGTTAATCATTCTAAAAATCTGAATCTTGAGATCTATTCATCCTCTTTCATTTCTCTTTCACCATACAGAAATGATTTTTTCTTTTAATTTTGATTTAAATAAAAGATAGGATCTCATCCAGAGGTTCCAAAGCATCCAATCTACACAACACTAGAATATATGTCATGTATTCAGTAGTACATGCCGTATAGTATAGGTTCCATGCACCAGGACTGTCCGTTGAACCGGGTTGTGTCATTGGATCATATCTAAGTCTTTAATACTCCATGTGTTGACCAGGAATAGGTAGAACATAGTTTCCGAATTACACGACGTGTTTCCCAATGAACACAATGTGTAGTCCCTTTAGATTAGATTTGGACCATGTAACCCATATAGGCTCACCCGGCTGGAAACTGTGTAACACGGATACTACACAGCATTTGTCCCACTGAACACGATGTGTACTCTGAAGATTTCTAAAGCACATTTACACACCATGTCCCCAAGCGTGTAATTCAGATGGATGGTGAACAAAAGTACACGTCGTGTAGTCGACACTACACGTCGTGTACTCATCCAAATTATGTAGATTTATTAAAATTTATTATTATATTATAAAAACACTTGAGACATGTACCATAGTGCAGGTGTAAAGCTGAGGCACAACACGTGATATGTGTTTTATATATATGTGTTTAATTTAGCATATGCGTAATGTTAATTTTTCTTATTGGGTAGTTAAGAATGGGAATTCACCGGTTTTCCTCCAAGGTACAAGTTACATACAAATATAATTTTAAATGAATTTACTTTTTTAAAATTATGATTTATGAGAATATCAAGGAAATTTTGAAAATGGTTTAAGATTAAAATATTTATTAATTAAATATAATTAATTGATTTGAGCATGATTTATCTTAAACAAGAAATATTAATGAATTGAATGCTAGTTTTATTTATGCATAAATGTTGTTGCATGTATGGATGATCATGAGCTAGACCAAGACCTTTTTATGTTAATGGTTTATTTTAATTTATTTATTTAAATTAAATTTGTTGTCCTGCGAACCTTCTCCTCATTAATATGTAGGGCATGCGTGCCCATGGTTTCTTTTATATAAAACCCCATTTTACCCCTCACATGAATGTGAGATAAAAGCATATGTAATGGATGGAGATCCTAAGCTATTAGAGGCAGCTCAAGTTAGGATCCAAGGTGAAACTAATCCAAAGAGATACAAAGGTGGAAAGGTGGAAAATTGTAAACATGAACCCAAAAGGTTCAAGGGGTTTCTCCCCTAGTTCTTGGGTTAGTTTATCAATCGCTAGATAAACTAACCAATAAAAAAAGATCCTGATCATGCCATTTATTTTATTTCTATCAGTTTCATGGTTTATATATTGTGGGTGTGTTGTCACGATCACACAATTAATGAATTAAACAAGCATGCAAGATGGAACTAAAATAAGACCGGCTTATGCGTAAATATTATCTTATACATGGTTAATCACTTAAGTATATCCCACTTAATATTAAAAATAATGTAATCAAATATAATAAAATGGAAATTTACGTATAATGGTAAAATCCCTCAAAGAAATATTAAGTCGGTATAGCCTTCCATAATCTTGGTTAGAATCGAACCATAGTTCAAAGTGCTTGACCAACCCTAGTTGGGGTGCTTTCAATTATCAGGGAATTTTAATTCAAGGTTTTGGGTTGATTTGACTTAGTTCGCATCAAGGGTTTACTTCTAAAGTAGGACTTGGTGTGACCAAGAGGTAAAGGTTGAAGAAATCCAAAATAAAAGGGTTTCATGATTAGGGAGTCCACTCAGCGGATCAAGGAGCTGTGAGTTAATGCATTTGGCATTTGGAATGCCTACCTAAAGCCCTTCAATTTTCTTGACCAACCCTAGTTGGGGTAATGTGAAGGGAAATATAGATCCTTGCCACTAGAATATTCAAGAAAGAGAATATTCCAAAGTCAATGGTGATGGCTATTATATTTAGATAAAATAGTGGGAGACTAATAACTATTAATTTATTTATTTGTCTCATTTTTATCATGATAATGTATTAAACCTTTTCTCATCTTAATTTCTAGAAACAGCAAGAAAAATGGCTTAAAACATATCATTGTGAACCATACTCTAGAAGGAAAACCTACTCACTGGTACCAACTTCCAGGAATGGAAGAGGCATTTACGAATCATCCTTCACCACAAGAGGAAATTGTATGTGCTGGAAGAGCCTATTCTAGTTGCGCATAGAAAAGAGGCCAGTGATGAGGAACTGTCTATCTATATGAAACATGTGAATGATTCCACAGATGTCCAATGTTTCATGCTATCAGCCATGTATAATGAGTTCATGAAGCAACATGAAAACATGGATGCGTATAGAATGATGTCTCTACTTAAGAATCTCTATCAAAAGAAGGAAAAACAGGAGAGATATGAGATCTTCAACTCTTTGTTTACAACTAATCTTGGAGACTTGTGCCAGTTGGGACTCATGTAGTCAAGTGTATTAGATACATTGAATGCTTGGACATATTAGGGATTAAGTTCCCACATGAGTTGCATACAGATATCATCCTACCATCATTTCCCAAGACATTCTCTTGCTTTATTGTCAATTATAACATGAGAAACAATGAGAAGTGTCTATCAGAACTTCTGACCTTAATTCTCCAGGTAGATAAGGACATGGGGTGTGACAAACCCGCAGTCCTTATAGTGAATAAGAAATGGAAGGAAAAGGCAATGGGGACAAGGACTTATAAATTGTCTGAAGCCCCCGAGCACCATCCCTCCAAGAAGGGGAAGATCCAGTGCCAGGGAAATGAACGGGAGGTTGTATGTTTTAAATTTGGTAAGACATGACACCGGAAGAGTAATTTCACCGAAAAACTTGGGGATTCTAAAGGTTCATTCGTTATCGAGTGTAATCTTTCCATTTCTACACATTGGGTATTAGATACATCTTGTGGGGATCACATTTGTATTCAAATGTAGGAACCAAGTAGATTTAGAAATATTTCTAGAGGATAGGTGGATCTTTGAGCTTCTAATAGTGCAAGGCTGGCTGCATTGGCCATTGGAGATTACCATCTCTCATTGCCAACTGGGATGATTTTGGTTTTACATAACTGTTATTATGTGACTAGTGTTACCAAAAACATAATTTCTATATTAGGTTTGGATATGGATGGATTTATTTTTAAGTTTGGAAATAAGGGTTGCTTATATTATAAGAAAAATGTATGTTATGGTATGGCGCATTTAAATAATTGTTTGTATGTATTAAATTACGAAAACCAAGTGTTGGAAATCAATAACGAAACAAACTCACATTACTCATACATCACCCAGTTGTGGAATCACCGTCTCGGTCATAAAAAAGAGAAGTGCTTGACAGAGCTCTTCCAAGATGGCTATTTAGAATCTACTGAGCTAAAACCACTTGAGAGATGTCATGCTTGTTTACAAGGTAAAATGACCAAGTCGCCTTTCAGTGGACAGGGTGAAAGGGCCATAGAGCTTTTAGGATTGGTGCACACGAATGTGTATGGACCGTTTTTAGTAGAAGATAGTGGTGGAAATTATTACTTCACTACTTTTACTGATGATTTGAGTAGATATGGATATATCTACTTAATGAGGTATAAGCCAGAGTCCTTAGAGAAATTTAAGGAATTCAAGAATGAAGTAGAGAATCATCTTTGTAACAAGATAAAGAAACTTTGATCAGATCGAGGTGGATAATATCTGAACCAAGAGTTCATCGATCTTCTACGGGAGTCTGGGATTCTATCTCAGCTCACTCATTATTATACACCATAGTGGAATGGTGTTGGTGAAAGGAGGAACCACACCTTGTTGGACATGGTGAGGTCGATGATGAGTCATGAAGATCTTCCATTATCCTTTTGGGGATATTCACTAAAAATTGCATCATATATATTAAAATGAGTACTAAATAAGGCGGAAAATAGAATTCCCTTGGAGTTATGGAATGGAAAGAAACCCATTTTTTCACACACACATTTATGGGGATGTGAGGCATTTGATAAGGCCTTATTAGGAAACAAACTACAACCTTGAGGCACGAGGTGTATCTTTATAGGATATCCCAAGGAAACGAAAGGATATTGCTTATATAACCCTTCAGATAAGAAAGTTATTGTTGTCAGACAAGCCATCTTTCTTGAGAGGGAGCACTTCCTCAAATAGGATAGTGGGAGAAAGGTTGAATTTGATGATTTTGATGCTCAAGACACACTGGAGTTGGTATAGGAACAAGTTCCACAAGTCCCCATGGAAGAGGATCTAGAAACACAAGTACTATGTAGGAGCTCAAGAGAGGTAATGGAACCAGAGAGATTTGTTTTCCTAGTCACCGAGAATGGTGAATCATTATTGTTGTACAATGATGAACATCTCTCCTACAAGGAATAAGTAGAAGGCTCAAAAGCTGCAATATGGCTAGAGGCTATGAATTCTGAGATGGATTCCATGTATCAGAACCAAGTCTGGGTTCCGGTCGATGAGCTAGTTGATGTAAAGAATGTTGGATAAAAATGGGTATTCAAGAGAAAAACGGATATATAAGGTCAAGTTATCACCAATAAATCATGGCTAGTGGATAAAGGATTCAAATAGGGTCAAGGAATTGACTATGATGGAACCTTCTCTCCAGTTTCCATATTTAAATCCATAAGAATCATACTTGCCATAACAGCTTACCATGACTATGAGATTTGGAAAATGGATGTCAAATTTTTATTCCTTAATGAGAACCTTCAGAAAGATGTCTATATGACACCACTAGAAGTGTTTGTGACACCAGGTGAAGCCAAACGGTTTTGCGAGTTGTTGAAATCCATTTATGGATTTAAAGAAAGCATCCAGGTCATGGAACATTCCATTTGATGAAGCCATAAAGAAATTTGGTTTCATTAAGAAAAAATTTGATCCATGTGTTTATAAGCGGTTTAATGGGAATGTGGTCTTTATCCTAGTAGTATATGTTGATGACATATTGGTTATTGAAAACGATGTACCGGACTTATAGTTAGTTAAGGACCAGTTGAGAAAGTGTTTCACCATGAAGGACTTGGGTGAAGCAGCCTACATTCTAGGGATCAAGATTATTCATGATAGATCCAAGAGGCTTCTTGAACTAAGTCAGGGTACATACATTGGCCAGATACTAAAGAGATTTATTATGGAACAATCCAAGAGGGGATTGGTTCTAGTGTCACATGGCCTACATCTTTCCAAGAAAATGTGTCCTCATACATAATAAGAGAAATATAGAATGAGTAAGATCCCATAATCTTCGGCTATAGGATCCATCATGTATTCCATGTTATATACCAGGCTTGATTTTTCCTATGCACTGATCATGGTAGGCAGATATCAAACAGATCCAGGAGATCAGCATTGGACTATTGTTAAGACTATCCTTAAGTATCTGAGAATAATTCAGGATATGTTCCTGGTATATGGACAAGACGAGGAGCTTGTTATCAGAGGGTATGTTGATGCTGGTTTTTAGACAGATCATAACGATCTGAAGTTGCAGTCTGGATATGTTTTTTGTCTAAATATAGGAGTTGTGAGCTAGAAGAGTTCAAAGCAACCAGTTGTCGCTGATTCTACAGTGGAGTCTGAATATATAGCGGCTTCTGATGCAGCCAAGGAAGTTTTCTGGATTCGAAATTTTGTTCAGGAGCTTGATGTGGTGCCTAGCAGTAAATATCCTATCACATTGTATTGTGATAAAACTGCAGCGGTGGCTCATGAAAAAGAACCAAGGTCACATAAATGAACAAATCACATACTCTGGAAGTATCACCTCTTTAGGGATTTCTATAAAAGGGGTGAATTTTTAGTGACCAGAGTGTCCACAGAAGATTACATGGTAGACCCCATGACAAAAGGCTTATCTCAGCAGAATCATGAATATCATGTGAGAGCTAGCGGGTAAAAGGTTGTTAGCAATTGGCTCAAGTCCAAGTGGGAGTCTGTTGGATTTGGTGTCCTAGAACCAACTACTTTGTACTTTATTTATTAATAAATATTTTATCACATCTTGATTTTTCTTCTGCGTGACAATGCATGTGATAATTTCTTAAGGATAGTTGTTTCACAAAAGGGTCATAGTGGATCCCTACTATGATGAGAACCCGGAAGTGCCATAACACTATTCTTTAATATATGTTCTATATCCAGATGATGTTATTTGAGGGACAAAAATAATAAAAGCCATTAGGGGTGAGGAATCATAAAACCTTTAGGCACCTTCTCATGGCATGTTCCCTTGGTAATATCTAGGAGGATATTATGAGAATGAGACCCGCCAGTAGGAAATGCACATTTCATAGTGTCATTGCATGTTCCTATATACAGACGTGTGTATTGGTCCTTAGACATTAAGATTATTATTAATGGGTATTACAACTCACGCACTTAGATGTATTTATGAAAAATGTGATGACACACTGTTCGCAGTAAGGTAGGATATGTTGGGTGCGTCACGAGTAATACTACATTAATAGATAATGCAAGAAATTATTTGTCCCTCCTGTTCCATAACAGAAGTAGATATCTCAGGCCCTTTGATGAAATTGATATAGCCTAAATAAATTCATGGCCATGGTGAGGAATGGGATAGTTCAATTCTAGAAAGTCAAAGAAATAATAATCGAGCACATGGGTTGATGACACTAGCATGCAACCCGCTTGATTCGAGATATCGAGACAAAGGGATTACATTACACGGTAAGAATTCGTAGGAGGTAACACGTCTTTGTGGCATTAACTTCTTTCTCTATGGGTACCTTGGTGTATTTCTAGATGCTAACTTTGGACTTTAGACAGGCTCTGCCTAATGCCACTAAGAAAGAAGGCTAGAGGGTCACACACTAAGTGTGTCCAAGTATCTCAGTTAAATATTAATTTAAAAGGTTGAATAAATATTATTCCCGGTTGTGGTTTAATTATTATTCAAGGATGTCTGATCACATTTATTTTGACACTAGTTATTCGATAGAATATATTATAGGTGAAATAATATATTTATTAGTGAGTAAGGTAGTGATATTTATGTGAGAAATAAATAGATATTATTCATAGTCTAATAAATTTGGTGGAGGAAATAAAGAAAATGAAAAGTATATGTCGTGCATATTAATATACACACTATGTAGTTTTTTTGGGGGGATTTTCCAGAAATAATATTATTTATTTCATTAAATAATATTAGGTGTAATTCATTTGGCACAATTCAGGTAATAATAATAGTCAATTGTTATTATTAGACATGGGGTATTACTAATAATTAAATGAAATGAATAAATGATTTTGGGTAATTAAATCATTTTATTATTCTAAGTAATTAAAATCCTAATTATATAATTCTCATTAGCCTATCCATTTTTTGTGGTTGTGTATAATGGATCTAGAGAAAGCTCTCAAGCTAAGATAGAATTATCTTCTTCCAAGAATGCTCTCAAACTACGAGAGAGAGATTCTCCTCTATCGGATTAAGGAAATCTAAGTTGGACATCGCAAGTGACGGATCTTCCACGCTAGCACCGGGAGATCCCTTCGACGACATCCATAGATATGTGAAGCACATGTGGATCACTGCTAGAGGAATCCTACACTTGGATTCTATGACGCAATGATGGGTCACATCAGATCGTGACCAGAAACATCAACAGAGAGATAATTCCATTAAGGTAATTCTTGTATTTTAATTAAATTAATTATAACCAACATATAATGATCCTATATATGGTTCTGGGACTCCCTTTCTTTCATTCTTCATTCTATTCTGAAGATCCGGAATTTTATAATCGTGACGGATCTCGGATTGATCCTTTTTAACAGAAAACTTAAAGTTGGTTACACCCACCAACGCACTTCCACTGTACCAAAAACATACACATTGTAGTTGGGTCCAAATGGTGGTCTTCCCCAAGTTTATTCATCGCCTTGTGTCAGGCACTGGGCCCAGACCCAGACCCCTTATCTTTTCTTTTTCCTTTTCCTTTTTTTCCTTTTTATTTTATCATTTTACCATTTTTATTCCTATTAATTCCCATGGGGAATCCCCATTTGGGTTCTTTGGCTAAGATAGGGATATGTAGAGAAAAGGGATTGAGAGAAGGAGGCACCACCCAGGGAGCTTGTCTAAAGGTTGATTGAGGCTCGGCGGGTGTGTGGTGAAAATATGGTGTGAAGCATCGGCGGTTTCCACCTAGATGGAGGATGATTTTATTTTTTTCACCATAAATTCTTGTATCTTATTTATTTTTAGTTTTTAAATACTTTCATGGGTTTGGGGGACCTTTTAGGAGTTGTTCTGTGGGTTTTGTGGAGAAATTGATGGTTTTGGGGGTTTTCTATTGGGGAAAACCCATGTACATGGTGAGTGGTTCAAAGAACACTCATCATGTATTCTTTAATTCCATGGATTATGAGTTTTTATGTTTACACACCTTGTACTATAAGTAAAAACTATGTATTAGTAATTTTCCATGTAACTATCCATGTGTTTGAGTACATGGTTAGTGAGAGTTTTCAAAAGTACACACCATGTAGTGGGACACAAAAATATAGCCATATACTTGAGAAGACACCCCAGTATTGGGGTTCATGGTCATGTAGTAGTACACGGGTAGACCCCATCTATTCCTTAGATGTGTAGTAGTACATGGGCACACCCCGTTTCTACTCTAGCCAAATAGAAGTACATGGCTAGGTGAATCTTTGAGAGAAAATGTTGTGTACATGAAATTATATAATGTTTACTTTTTCCATCTGGGGGGTTTTGTGTATTTTTTGGCCCATAGTCAGGAATAGACTTTTGAGAAGCCCATTACGATAATTTTTCTATATAGATCTCATTGGTGGGATCATTTAGGCATTTAGAGGTTTTCTAGATTGTGTTTTTACTATGAGATTTCTGTGTGAGGATTTCCTTATAGTTTGGTTTCTAAATCTTCATAGGGTTGGATTGCGAGTTGTGAGGCCTGGGTGAGGGTTGTTTTCATGGTGATCAACCTGGATTTAGTTTTCCATGGAAATATATTTTATGTTCAACATAAATATCCCAAAAGGTGGTATTGAGTGGTATATTTGAGTATATCGTGATTTGTACCTGCATTTTCGTACACACTGCTCAAGATTAGATTAATTGAAGTTTAGATCCTATGGTTGATAACCTAATCTATTGGATCCTTTGGGCTGGGTTGTTGGCATGATATGGTAGTTACATTTGGGTTTCTTTGATCCATTGAAATGAGTCATAGGGACTCTTGAGGTTGTCCTTGTGGGCTAGTTACTGATCAAGTGATCAGTGGATATTATTATCATCTGTTAATAATTCTCATGTGGATTGGTGTCTCTTTGGATACCCTTAAGGGTGAGTTATTACCCATGGATGGTTTTTTTTCCTGGAATATCAGATGAGTTTTGTATTTTTTCGAGGATCCCTATAGATGGTCTTTCTTTTGAGGTGTTTATGAGGACCCTTGTGAATTTCCCTATTGAAAGACATGGCTTTTGGATACCTCTTTGGGTAAGTTGTTGATATTGGATCTTTTGGAGGCCACTAAGGGTCATTTGGTTGTTTCTATACTATGCATGTCATGTGATTTTGGATGATTTAGAGGAAACCCTTATAGGGTTTCCTTCTCTTACTTTGTCCTTTTAGCTATTTATGGATGTTTCTTTGGGCATGGCCTAAGATTTGGGGTGAAGTAGAGGAGTCCCTTGGTGGATGTAGCTTTATGATATATCCCTAGGAACATGGGATTCTTTAGTTTGTCTTGTCCCTAAAGTGGTTCATTGAGATCATGTGGTGGTTTTTTATTGGATGTTGAAATCCATGGTATTGGAAGATACCCCATTATTTGTTGGCCGAGATTGGATCAGTGTTTCTAGTTCGGATGTTGGGATGGTGGGATCGTGGTTGGATAATCCCATATTTGGTTAGCCTTAGGCTATAAGGTTTGAGTAAATTTCTACTGATGACTTTGGATTGAGGAGGAGACCCTTGGGATTACTTGGATCCATCATTGGCCCTAGTTTATGTTCTAGTTGTCTCCTCCATTTTTTAGGTGTGGTTAAATGGGATTAAGAAGATAAGAGAAAAATTGGATGATTTCATCCCCCGTCTAGTTTAGTTTAACAACCAAACTATAGTATCTTTAGGATCTTGAGGTGTCAAGGCACTCATGTAGAAGGTTCCCTTATGGTCATGGAGGCCAGTGTACAACCAACTCCATGTATTTTGTCTTCAATCAAGGTTATATATATGGATCCAACCTTTTTTGGGTCCATAGCTAGTTCCCGATTTGTTCTAAAAGACCTTCGAGACTAATATTCTCTAGTTGTGTCAATCTAGATGTTTCAATCACTAGTTTAGATCATTATTTTGGATTCCTAAATCCTAGTAGATGTTCTTTGTCATGTGGATGCTTATGGTTAAACCTTGGGTTCCGATATTCATTTCTATTTCATTTAGACATATTGTATCTCTATTAAAGATCTCATGTACAAGCTGGTTTTCATGGGATTAGGTGATTTGTATGTTATAAATCCTCATGTGGGGGGCAGATAGGCGGTGCATTTACCTCGGGTGTCTGGCTGGAACCCATATTTGGTTTTTTTCCTTGGGTTTGTTTCCCACTTTTTTCATTTGTTTCTTTTATTCCACCTATTGTTAGTTTTTTGGTAGGTTTGGAATATCACATATGTATAAATTTTTTATAATAAAAAATTATATGTTCTCCATTGGGGTTGGCCTAGTGATATTTACTTCTCACCCCTTGTACACGAACCTTGGTGTGTGTGCAGACTCGATGCCTACTTTCAGGTTGAAGCACGTGTTTGGAAATAGATGTGGCCAAGGCCCAGTGTTTATTGATAAAGTGGAATTACTTGTGTGGTGTCTCAGGATCAGGATAGTGTAGCTTGACTATCATGAAGATAGGGTTTCTGTTTGGGCTCGGTGTCAGAATTATATCATGTTGTATTTTTATTTATTTTTTATTTTATTTTTTTTGTGGCCATCTCATTGGGAATTCGGTTGTTGTATTTTTTCATTATTTATAGTCTTTATGAAAATATGTTGTATTTCATTTATTATAGCATGTTATGTTTTGGTTATTTATTATGTGTTCTATGATGTTTATCCTATTTTATGAGTTTTGTTATTGTCAATATTATTTCACATTGACTAGAGGGTATAGTATCTTAACTTAATATTTTATAACCTTTCCACTATTCGGCAGCCTCTGATGTTCAGGGAGGTATGCTTAAGGCCTTGTGGAAAGCCATATTGGGTGAAATTTGTATGAGTAATATTGGACTATTTTGTTATAAACACCTTTCAAGAAATAAATCCAAGTTCTCAAGTCATGGTATTGCTGTTTTTAGTTTCCATTTTTACAGTTCCATGATTTCACCTATTTTGATGCACTTTCGTTTTTAGATTTGTGGTTTATTATGGTTTTTGGATCTTAGTCCATAGGAAAGAGGCCAGTGTTCATGCATTATTCTCAGAACATAGGATTCACATGACATATTCCTATATATTTTTTCTTATATTTTCCTCTGATGGAAGACGATATAGATCTTGTGGTGATATGTTTTCTGGTGGTGTAGATACAATCCCTTCATCAAGGGATGCATGGAAACCCTAGTTGTTTGGTAGTGGGATCTAAGTTATTTTTTGGTGTTTTTATAAGTTAAAGGATTCTTGAGGGATCTTAGTATTAGTATTGAGTTTCCAAGAGGTTATAGACTTTTTTAAATCCTAGGTTTGTGTTCCCTATGATGGATTTGTTCATTTCATGTGTTGTCTGCCTCATTGTATTGAGGAACCCATGTGACTGATATCATTGATGGATTGGGTGGGAATTATAATAATTTCATGTGTTTATTTTTAGGTCAACTATCATCATTATATTGTTATGATTGAGGATTCCTAGTATTTGAGAAGTTGATCATTATGAGTGCTACATGTCTCATGGTTAGCATGAGAGGGAAGGTTTGGTTGGTTTCTTATCCCTGTCATATTTTAACATTAGGTTCATGGTGAGAGAGTGGTTGGAAACTTTTGGATTTAGATCAGAACTCAAGTATATGGTGATTATGTGGTTGATCTTGTCATGAGAATGATGCCTCGATATTGAAGAGGATTTCTAAGAGTGCTCTTTCTTATTGAAACTGACCTATGTGAGGAACATTGTCAATGGATTTAGGAATGTTAGAAAAGTTTTTTTAGGACTTTTTTCATATGATTGTGGGTATTACTGCTCATTTGGGATCATTTTAAGGAAATCCTTGTGTTGGGGAGTGAAAAAAAAGGCTCTTGGAGGTCACGATCCTTGTTTAAGTAGTTTATTATTCATGAAAGTTGCGATTTTTACATTGGTACTCTAGTGTGAGCAGTTTATCTATCCATTGTGTTTAGTGATAGACATAGCATGGTCAATGTGGTTTACAATTTGGGAAGTTTTGTGATGATAATGATACTCCTATGATGTATAGAATCAGATCTTCCATGGTTAAACATCTCTCATATTAGAAGATAGTTGTAGAAATTATATGACTGGTCATTGGACTGTCAAGATAGTGTTAGTTGTGCCAGTTATTAAGGGATATCATGGTAGTATTTTTTCCAATGAGGCTTCTTAGGGGTGATAAGCATTTTTGGTGGGGATTTTGTGATGATCCACATCATCACAGGTTGTGAAAATCAAGGGAAATTTGAACCTTTTTGTTCTTGAGAGTGTTCACGTGAAAATAGTAAACTCTCTTATGAGTTAATTTTAGATAATTTTTTAAACCACTCCATTATTCATGGAATAGGGGGTTTACCCCTAGATAGGAGTTTTGTTGAAATCAGATCTATTTTAATTTTTGTAGAATATTTAATATTTAATTTATTTGTGTGTGTTTATTCAGTGATGTCATTCAAAAATAGCATCTGATTGAGATTTAGTCTATGTGGTTGGGTTTTTAATGAGTTTTTTTTACTAGGAGAGGGATCACCTTTCATCGGGCACCAGGTCTAGGCCTGAGCCCCTTCTCTTTTATTTTTATTTTTCCTTTTTCCTTTTTTTCCTTTTTCTTTTCCCTATTTCTCCTTTATCTTCCCATCATTCCTATAGGATATCCCCCTTTGGGATCTTGTTCCGAGAGTGGGATAGGGAGAGAAGAGGGAGAGGGATGTGGAGGCACTGCTAAGGGATCTCATTATAAGGTTGATCTAGGCTTGGTGAGTGTGTGTCATATATCGAGTGTGAAATTTCAGCATTTTTCTACCCAGAGGTAGGCCTGTTTTATTTTTTCACCACAAATCCATATATCTTAGTTTTTTTAGTTTTTAAATCCTTTCATGGGTTTATGTGGACCCCTTGGGTTCAATCTATGGGTTTAGTGGATAAATATGGGGGTTTAGGTTGTTTCAATGGTTTTCTATTCGTAAAAACCTATGTACATATCCTTTTTACCATAGAACACATGCAATGTGTTATTCCAGTTTGGGGAAGATGAATTTATATAAGTATATTCCATGTACATTAAGTACACATCATGTAGTAGTATGTGTCTATGTACCTATCCATGTGGTAAAGTATATGGGAAGTCATGGTTTTGTAAAGTACATGCCATGTACTCTAAGTACACATTGTGTACAAGGATATGTTCATGTGTTATTGTACTTGGGAAGACATCATGTGTGAGGTGTATAGAGTAGTTTAGTAACATAAGAGTAAAACTCACATACACCATGGTTATGTAGTAGTACATGGGAAGACTCCATGTATGATCTGACCATGTATAAGTACATGTATAGGTCTATCCTTGAGAGTACATGTCATGTACTCAAAATTACATTTCGTGTACTTTTTATATCTTGGGGGTTTTGGGTGTTTTTTGTCCTAAAGTTAGGATTAGACTTTTGAGTAGTCAACTCTGAATGTTTTTTGTGTGGATAACTTTTTTGGAATCCTTTTGTAATTTAAAGGCCATATAGATGGTTTTTTGGACTGTGAGAGTTTAGTATGAGGATTTACTTAAGCTTTGGATTATGAATCTACCAAGGGTTTAGGTTGTCAACAGTAAGCCCCTGGTGAGGGTTCTGAGCTTAGTGATCAGCCTGGATTGAGTGTACCATGGAGATCTATTTGAGGTTCTTTGGAAATATCCCAGAAGGTAGGATTGATTGGTATCTTGGAGGAGATCTTGGTTTGTCCCCACATGTTGGGATAGGTTGCTCGAGGTTAAATCAGTTGAGGTTTAGCTCCTGTGGTAGAGGACTAGAGCTATTAGAGCCTTTGGGATGGGTTGACGTTATGGGAAGTTGGTAACATTTGGGTGTTTCTGATATATTAATATGAGTCTAGGGGACACTTTATGATACCCTTGTGGGCCGTTTACTAATTCATTAATCAATTGATTCCATAGTTAGTTGTTGAGAATGCTTGTGTGGATTATTGTTTCTCTAGATTCCCATGTGGAAGATTTTGTACCCATGGGTAGGTTGTTTTTTTGGAATACTGAGTGAGGTTTGGCTTCTCTCGAGGATCCCTATAGATGGTCCTTCTTTAAAAGTGGTATTAAGTACCATTATGAATTCCCCTATTGGTGGGATTAGATTTTGGATACCCCTTTTAGTGCATTGTTGATTGAGGATTAGTGGGAGGGCATGGAGGGGTGTTTGGATTCTTTTATCACTGGGTGTGCCCTATGATTTTATATGAGCTAGAGGAACCACTCATAGGATTTTATTCTCTTTCTGTGGCCTTTTTTTGTTTGATGATGTTTTTACAGGCATGGACTGGGATATTGGGTTTGTTAGGGGAGTCCCATAGAGGACGTCACTTTATATTGTGTCCTCAGGGACCATGGGAGTCCCAATTTTGGTTTGGCCATAATAGGTTTGTTGAGAGCTCATGGTGGTTATCTATTGGATTATAATATACAAGGTGTTGTAATAGTCCTTGTGATTTTTTCGTCGATATTAGATTAGTGTTGTCATTTTATCTATTTTTATGGTGCGTTAGAGGTTAGATCATCCAACATTTGGTTGGCCTTTGCCCATGAGGTTTGTGGTAGTTTCTTCTTGGTACATTTGTTTGAGGATGATTCCCTTAGGATTTCATAGATCAAGTATTGGTCCTAAGATATATTCTAGTTATATCCTTCATTGGTTGGCTATGTTTAGTCATAAATATAAAGTTAATGGGAAATTTAGATGAGTGCAACCCCTATCCAGTTTAGTGTGACACCCTAACTAGTGTGGATTTGGGCTAGTGAGGTGTTGAGGAACTTATAGAGTAGATTTTATCAAATTCATAGTAGCCGGTATTCTCCTAGAACAATGGATTTTGTATTCTCCAAGGGTTATATATATGGATCCCACCTTTGATAGTTCCATATCTGGTGCCTAATTCATTCTATATGACCTTTGAGACTGATGGGTAGTTGTTTCAACCATGATGTTCCTATCATCATTTCAAATCATTCTATTGGATTCCAAGATATTGGTATATGTGATTTATCATTTGGGAGTCTATGGTTACTCCTTGGGTTCTATAAAACATTCATGTTCCATTTAGATGTCTTGGAGATCTTGTGGAGATCTTGTGGACGTGCTGGTTGTCTTGTTATTGGGTGAGTTTTGTGTTGTAAATCCTCGGATGGTAGGTTAGAGCGAGCGTATATTTAGCTCAATTGTTAGGATATATCTAGTGTTTGTTTTTTTCCTTATGTTTGTTTACCCCTTTTATGAAATTATTTATTTTATGCCATCAATTGTTCATTTTTGGAAAGTCTAGGTAAATCATGTGTGCATGCACTTATTATGATAGTAGATTATAGGTTCACTATTGGGGGTGACCTATTGAGATTTATTTCTCACCCCAGTATATGCACCTTAATGTGTGTGTAGACCTGATGTATGCTTTCAGGTTGGAATAAAGGTTGTACCATTGATGGGTTCATGAACCAGTGTTGCTTTATCAAGTAGAGATACTTGTGTAGAGTATCATGATCGGGCTGGTGTAGCTCAAGCATCGTGAAGACTGGGTATGTGGTTGGTCTTGGTATTGGCAGAAGATATTGTTGTATATTTATTTTTAGTTTATATTCTATATATGTGGTTAGCCTAGTGGGAGATTGTTTGTTGTATATTTTTTCTAATTTAGATTTTTTATTATTGTATGTTGCATTTCATTTATTAGAGCATGTTCTATTTCAGTTATTTATTATGTTTTCTTTAATGTTTATCCCTATGTATGAGTTTGGTTATTTTTATTTTATAGCACTCTATTCAGATGGTATAGTCTCCCCTCTACATCTTTTAGACCCTCTCTAATGGTCGGTAGCCACTAGTGTTTGAGGAGGAATGTTTGAGGCCTTGTAGAGATCCATATTATGTGACATGTCAAGTCAACACAAGATGATTCGTTGCATGAAATATGGGGTATGTTTTTTTTCATTTTTATTTATCATTAAATTATAAATTAATTATAATATTTTCTTACACATGCCTTATATAAGATTATCTGAAATCAAATAAATCAGTACAATGGAAAAGAAAATTTCAGGTTCTATCACCTTCAAATACTTCTCAAGAAAATGATGGGGTGAAAAAGTTAACACATATTTTTTATATATTATATAATTATTATAATTTTCTAATGAGTGTTGATATATGTGGAATGCGTTATAGATTAACTTTTTTTAAAATCGATATCATGGATTTTGTAAAGTGTGAGGGGATAACTATACCCGTGTTGAAGATGTTTTCCATGAAAGTAAATTTCAATTATTGTTTTATTTTTATTAAGTAAATATATTTTATATTGACTTAAATAATTGATTTTGAAATAAGTTATCTCCACACTCATTTCATCCGATATTATATCACTTATATTTATGGTTTTACATATCCATAATAAATTTCAATAATTGTGTAATACTTGAATAAAAATTCCAGAATTTAATATATATATATCTATGTGTGTGTGTGTGTGAATTATTAAAAAAACATTAAGATTACATGTCGGTTTTTTCCATTCCTTAACAATAAAGAACAAATATATAATTATGAATCACTATTTATTACACTATTATTCATGTTGAATTTCTATATTTTAGTAGACATTATATGTTATGCATATTTTTTCAAAAGAATGTAAAGCACACTAGATATGATCTTTATTGGTTAGAGTTCAAAGAATATGTAGCAAGTTTTTAAATAAGTAAGTTTTATTCTATACTTTTAGTTATTTATTATTATTATTTTTATTTTTTATAAGTTTTTAAATTTATTATTTTAAATTATAAGACGTCATGGATTGAGTTTAGCAGGGCTCACTATTCAAAAGTGGAACCAGGAAAATTTGAATCTGTTAAATTTTTTGTAGATAACTTTTATATTAGTAAATAATTGTTTTTTATTAAAAATATAATTCTTTCATTTTTGAAATATTATTTCATAAATGAATTATCATAATTAATGAGGGAACTTTGAATTTGGGTATCATGTTTTATGATTCATTTATGAGATAATCATAATAAAAACAACAAAACATTTTAAAAAGGTTATTTTCATTATAACACTTATATTTTAAACAAATATGTTACATTTTTAAATTCATTACACTTTATGTTTTAGTTTTTTTATTATGTTTCTCTGCATACATCCAATGAATTGAAACACCTTCAAAATTTATATACAGAATATTTTCTAAGTTTGACTAATTAGAAGAATTAGTTTCATTTAGATGTATATTTTTAAAAAATGTTATGATAGGTTTCAATGATTTCTGATGCTCCTTATTCTATTTATACTATTTATTTATACTTTTTTGGTTCTACACTTTTTGTTTTCAGGTCTAGAATTATTTTTTTATATTTTTTTCAAAAACATTAGATTTCAACATTTTTTTTATAAAAAGGACATGGAAATCCCTATTGGTAGAGATTTACATGTTGGTTTTACTAAAATCAACATGTAAATCTAAGTATAAATTCTTTCTACGCCATTTTCAGTGAAAACGAAAACTAAAATCCTTTTATATTTTGTTTCTTAAAAGGGATCTCAATGTCATTTTTACTAAAAATCGATGTCGAAATCCATTTATATTTTTTATAGTATAATCCTTTTAAATTTGGATTTTATAAATTGATGTTAAAAGAAAAATTTCTATTTTAAGTGTATTAAATTTTCTTTATAACTAGTTTTGAAAGGAAAAAAACCGACGTTAAATTTTTTTTCACTAGTATAAGAGTAATAAAGTTTATTATGTCATAAAACTGTTATTTTAAATAAATAACTATTTAATTCAAAAGTTAAAATCCTTATATTTAGAAAATTATTTTGATTAACTAAATATTATATTTGAAATTAGTATGCCCAAATTAGGTTATGGTGAAATTTTGAGAATTTTATAATATATATTATTTTTCAATGGATATTAAAAATATATTTTTTTGTTTTCTATATGTTTCATGACATCATAAATATGTAATAATTATGTAATATTAAGGAAAACTAAGTACATGTCCAGAAATAAGTTATTTTATTAATATAATAAATTTAAATGAATTAAAATAAATTTCCAAACCTATAAATAACTTTTTAATTTCTAAAATAGAAATTAAGGTTTTAAAAAAATATTTTTTGAAAAAACTATTTTCCCATTCCAAAAGTAATAAGAAAATTTTATGTTCTATTTTGAAACTCAAATATTTCAAAAACTGACTTCTTAATGTCAAAAACCTTGATCCAAAACCATGGTTAAGCCAATGGTTTTCTATTTTCCACAATCTATATTTCCAAGCCTTATATTTAGAAATTAATAAATAATCCTCACACATTTTCTATAAATACCCACCCATTCTCCCATTCTTTTCCACTACCATGAAATTAGGTGAACATTTCCCCTCTCTTTCCCTCTATAGATCCTTTTCAAGTAGTTTCTATGGTTCCTTAAAACTCTCTTCAAGCTTCAAGAAGTAATATCATGAGGTGAGGGATTATATTCCCCTCCCTTTTATCCATGTATTTATTTTGTAGTTAATCTTCTAATTTAAAATTTATTATGTCCTCATGCACTTATAATCATTTTTATTACTGTCCAAATTTTTTTCTATCAATTTGATACTTCCATTCTCTTTCATTAATCCTCTTACATGAATAACTAAGTATACCATTTATGTTTCCAAAATCATTCTTTAATTTTATAGGCCACCATTTTTATATTATGAATATCCAACCTTATCTTTATTCAAGGTTATTAATATAGATGTAATTATAATTCATTTATTATGTATTTATAACTATGAATCCCATATTCCATTCTCTTTGGTTTAAAATGAGTTAAATTTAAAGTCTTAAAATACATATGTACTTGATAATTTTATATAAAAACAGTTCATTATTCTCAAAGGGATATTAATGTAATAATTTATTATGATATACATTTTATATGGAACACATGAATTAAGACATATAAAGTTTGTTTCCTGATAATTCTCTAATGGATTAAGTAAATAATTAATCTCTAAAGATGAAATTTTTATTATAACTTGGTGAATAACCTTAGTAATATGTTTTTAGGACACCTTGGTGATGAACCTTGGTGATATTATTATGAATGATTCATTTTTATGTTTTAGACACATTTCCCATATTATAAATCATATAATTATGATTATACTCTCACTTTATGCCTCTTGTTTTATCTATGATGATTGTTCTTGTTCCTTTTCTATTGTTTATCCATTATTGGGATTTATGCTCACCTTTTTCTTTTGATGTATGTCCCTAGGAAATCACTTGAAATGAGGTGAACTGGGATGGAATAATAAAGTATTATTTCAAGAGTAGTAAATAAAATTTATATTTATGTTTTCCTTATTTACTTCAGGTATTATGTAACTATTTTACATGACACTAAACCTTAAAAGGTCCTTTTAAGTTGCTAATATAATATTTTATTATGTAATTATGTTAAAAATAATTTATTAAAAAGATGGGTCACCATAGTTGGTATCAAAGAAAATGTTTATTTATTTTTGGAAATTAGGACAATAAAAAATTAGTAAAATCCCTCTTAATAAGTCCAAAAATATGAATCATCCCTAAATTTTGGTAGAGTATAGTGTGTGTGTTTTTTTGAGAAAATATAACCCTATCTAGATACTGTAAAGTGGATGAAAATGTGGAATAGATGTAACTTATATAAATAACCCCCAAAGGGCTCATTGGGTATTAAATCAACCTATACAAGGTGCATGACAAAGATCCCTAATACTACACAACGGTTCAGACACTACTAGGGGTATTCTTTGGTTAATCATTTGATTTTTACAAACCATTATAAAGAATATTTAGATTTTTTTTTTAATATTAATGTATGACATTATAGAAGAACATTATTAGAAATATTTGGGATTAAAATTCTCCTTTTAATTGTTATTATAAAATTTCCAATGGTAAAAAATTTCTCACATGGTTTTTCTTATTCTATAAAAATGTTAAGAAATATAAGGATATGTTTAAATAATTAATCAAATAGGAAATATATAAAGTAATTCCCAATATGGGAAGATATGGAATTGAAAACTTCATGATTATTTTGAATCAATTGTCTTTGGTTATGAATAATAACCTAAATCATGTGGAGTGTTCAACTTCACCAAGGAAGAAATTACTAGAAATTAAATACTTCATGTTTCAATGACTCCCTATTTCCAATAGAACCTTATATAGACTAATCACATAACAATGAAAAATACTGTAGAAAATATATTTTCTATAATCCATTATTCTAAGTAGGATAAAGTTACTTTGGAATTTCACCTCTTATTGGTAGAATACAATCAATGGTGGAAATTGGTAAAGAAAAAAAAATCTAAAGGATGAGGTGGAAGGTATATGGAGTGGTAAGTCTTCAAAATAATACTTTTTCAGATGTATTTTCCTCATACCCTTCAAATGAGAATGTTTAAGAATTCCTTGAATTGAAAAAAAATGAAAAGGAATTGGTGGGAAGTTATATGATAAAATTTAAAATTCTTTTGTGATATGCTTCAAGATTTTTCATTGATTTTAATGGGAATATCAATCAATTATTTGGTGGGATAAAACCTATCTATGGAAATCACTTTCAATATAAGACTTTGGAAATTTTGAGGAGATATTGCAGTGTTCTCTTAAAGTGGAAATGGAGTTCGAAGAAATATATAAGTCTTATGAACTATAGGAGGATGAATCTAAATTTCAAAAAGAGTTTAGACTATGAAAGGGAATGTGAGAAACAACAATTAGTTGTGTGTAACATGTGTGGGAGGAATCATTCAAGTAATTTCCTAAAAGGGAGAGTAAAGTGTTACATGTTTGTAAGAGATGACCATATAGATCAGAACTTCTATGGAAATATAAATCCAAAACATCAAAATGTCAATGAAAGTGAGAGATAGTGTAAGTACAACCTATAGTACAATGCTTAAAGTGTGTGGAGATTGTAAATTTCACTAACCAATGTACATATTAGAATATAATAGAGGAAAACCACCCTAAACCCCAGCAGGGGAAAATGGATAAAGTTCTTGATTTTTTATAACAACAATAGAAGTCAAGGCTCCAAATGATAGTGTGGTCAGTACACTAATCATACACTCAAAACGATCAATTAAATTGTTTAATTTTGGTTCTATATGTTCTTTTATTTCATTCAAGTTTGTAAATAACATCAAGTTAAACCCTAAACTACTATTGGTAGAGTTATTTTTTAAAACTCGTAGATTGACTATAAAAACATAAAACATATATAGGGATTACCCTATTAACATTGGTGAATATATATATTCTCTCTAAAAAATAGGTTTTCATTATAATGGTAGAATTTGATATAATTATTGGGATGTATCAGTTTTAAAAGTATAATACCAATATCAAATATAAAACAATAAAATATCAATTGTCTTGATGGGAAAAACTATAATTATTTATAAAGGAGAGATATCTAGGCCTGATCCTTATCAATAACCACCTTCTATTTCCTTGTTTATATAAATAATTAGAGAATAAAGGGAAGAAAGTGAAATTTTAAAGATATGATATATACCCATTATTCAAAAATATATTGATTTATTTCCTTAATAGTTACCTAGATCTCCCTTGAAAAGAGAGGTGGAGTTCTCAATTTAACTCATACTTGTATCCATTATAATATGAATGACCCCATATAGAATAGAAGATGTGGAGTTCTATGAATTAAAGAATCAACATCAAGATCTTTTGTAGAAAGGTTTTATTTGACCAAGTATGTTTCCTTGGATAGAATTTATTCTCTTTTTCATGAAGAAGGACCGATCAATGTAGTTATAAATTAATTATAGGGAACTTACTGGGATCGTATTAAAGAATAAATATACTCTTCCAAGGACTGATGATTTGTTTGGCTAGATTTGGGGGACTCAATTATTCCCCAAGATCAACCTCTGATCGGGTATCATCATATGAGGATAAAGAAATAATATATCCCAAATATTTATTTTAAATAAGATATGTACATTTTCAGTTTTTTGTTATTCCCTTATAATTGACTAATGCCCATTCCATATTTATGGATTTATTGAATAGTGTCTTTATGGACTAACTTGATAAGTTTTTAGTGGTATTTATTGGTGGTATTTTAATATATTTTAAAATTAATGTGGACTAAGAGGATCATCTAAGGTTTATATCACAAACTTTGCGGAAAGATAAGTTTCTGGTAAATTTATAAAATATGAGTTCTAATTACAAAAAGAAACGTTTTTGGGACACATTGTGACCAGTTAAGGAATCTCTATTTATCCAAAAAAATGTACAGGAGTGGACTTGACCTAAAAAAGTAACTAATTTTCATAGTTTCCTTGGATTAGTGGGATGCTATATATGGTTTTTTAAAAACTTTTCATAGCTTTTTAATACACTAGCCATGTTAACTCAAAAGGGAGTTAAGTTTATCTAGACAAAGGAGTGTGAAGAAATTTTCTGATCAATGAATAATATGTTAGTTAGTACACCAATTTTAAATTTACCCTATAATGAGGAAGTATTTTTCATTTATATATATGATGTATCCTTGAAAGGGCATGGATACGTAATCATGTAAAATAAAAATATGATCGTCTATAAATATAGATTATTGAAGCCTCATGAATAAAATTATTCTACACATGATTTGGATTTATTTGAAGTTATCTTTGCTCTGAATATATAGAAACATTATCTTTATATGGATAATTGTGATATATACATAGACCACCAAAGTCTAAAGGATATATTCAAACAAAAATAATTTAACATGGGACAAGGATATGGTTGGAGCTTCTTAAGGGCTATGATTTTTATTGTTATTATCGCCCAAAAAATCAAACAAATTTATTGATGTGTTGAGTATGAAAGACACCAGATTTCATGTAATGATAATGATTCAAGAAGATAAATTGATTGAGAACTTAGTAAGGATGGACATGGAAGTCATAGGGGAAGGTACATCTCCAATCCTATCCAAAATGATTTCCCTACCATCATTACTATAGAATATCAAGAAAATACAAGGAGATGATCTTAATTTAAAAAAGGATATAAAAGATATAAAAAATGGGAAGTCTACCAAGTTCAATGTTAATCAAGAGTGGGTACTGAGGTTTGGTACAAGGTTACATTTATCATCTATTATAATGTTAAATAAAGAGATAATGGATGAATCCCATAGCTTTATGTTCTCTATACTTTATAGAACCACCCAATTGTATAGAAATATATGAGATCATTATTGGTGGGATAAAATGAAAGGGTAGATTTCTTATTATACTGCCAGATTTTTGGTATGTTATAAAGTTAATGAATAGTGAAAACTACTCAAAGTAGTGTTGCAACGACCACCCATACCTATATAGATGTAGGACAACATCACTATGGAATTTGTTACCATCCTTCCTAATACATCTAAGAGAAACAATTCCATATGGATAATCATTGATAGAATAAAAATATTTACCCATTTTATAGTTATATGAGATGATTTCTTCCTTGAGATCCTTTCTCGTGTATATATTCAAGAAGTTATGAGACTTCATGGGGCACCACTGTCAATTGTTTCAGATAGAGATCCAAGATTTAATTCAAAATTCTAGATCATCCTTTAAAACTATATTAATACTAACTAACACTAGCATATCATATCATCAACATAATGATGGGAAGTCTGAGATGACCATTAAATCATTATAATACATTTTAATAACTAGCTTACTTGATATTCAAGGAACTTGGGACCAAAATATTCCACTTTTTAAATTCTCCTATAACAATAGTTTTCACTCAAGTATTCAAATGGATCCTTATAAAGATGTGATGTCCCGACCTGGGTGCAACATTCAAGCACCCTGAACCAATTCTTTATGTGACCTCAAACACATCTCCCCATACACCAGAGGCTACTGACTATCAGCAAGGGTCTAATATGTAATGTGGAGAGACTATAACCTAATTATCATAGCAGTACAATAGAGGAAATAAATAAACAATATCCAAATGATAACATGAAAGAACCAAGATAATACCATAACTAATATAAGATCAAGAATCACATAATGAATCCAAAATAGGGGAAACTGACTATAAACCAAATAAGTGGATATGTAATTCCATATAAGTTTCAAGTGTCAAATTAAAACCCAAAATAAAGACACACTAAAAACTCCCAAGAGGGTCCCAATATCATGTACAGTTCTCTCATCCATGCTCTATCTTGAATCCCATCTCCTCCATCTAATATAGGGATCTTCCCCATATCATGTCCTGCAAACATGAAGTCTATTTGAGTACTGATCAGGAAACCTGAATATGATTTGAGTAAAACTTAGTAAGCCACCACCAACGGCATCTAAAGAAATATCTAGTATATAAAAGTGTATCCAGTTGTATAAATAATAAAGTGTAAATGATAATGTAAGAAGTTTTCAAATTTAATATTATTTAATTAACCACATAGGCCCTTGAGTTCACAGTGACAGCCAAACTAATCATACCTACATTTTCTTATGTTGAAGTATGAACCATAAAAAAATATATCACAATTCATTATTTCATGGGATTTCATTATTCACTTTAATTTCCAATTTCGAAATCAAACATTATGGGCCTAAAGTAGTAGTCTGGCACCCCATCGGTATTTGGAGAAGTATTCATTGTCCCACAACTCAGTGATCACATGAATATATATATATATATATACATATCAAGAGGGCCTAGAGAAGTAGTCTGGAACCCCATGGTTATTTGGAGTAGCATCTCCTAACCCACAACTTGTAGTTCACATTAATAACACATATCAAATACCAGGCTTCCACATTCATAACCCATTTCTCAACCATTTTCATAACCCGTTATTCAACCAACTTCATAATATCATTTATCAACTGAATTCATAATTCCATTTATTAACCATGAATAAAGTATTTGATTAAATTACAAAAAAACCATTATTCCCCATTTTCACAATTCATGATTAATAAAAAATCATTTAAATTATATTGGCACACCCCATGGGTTTCTATTAAGTCTTGTCTCTAAAATCATTGATGGGTCCAACAGGATCCGTGAAGTGTTCATAATCCCAAGGAAATCAATTAATTAATTCAGTTTGAAAAGGAAATTTCCCAACATATAAATTTCAATTTCAAAATTACATACAAACAATTATAATCATGACTATGGGAATTAGAAATTAGACCACCTACCTCAATATCTTTGACAAATTCTCGCCAACCCGTAACCCTCAATTTGTTGTAGAATGGTCGAAATCACAATGATGGATGAGATATAGGATTAAAACCAAGGACCAAGATCTAAAAAAACAAGATTAATAAAAACCTATATATAAACCATTTATAGTGGAGGAAAAATCATCCCTCTCTATCAAGAAAGAGAAACAGGAGAGAGAGGAATCCAAATGAGGAAGAAATCACTTATCAAAGAGGAGTTTATCCTTCAATCATATCTTTGATTCACCAAGAATGTTTTTTGAAGAGACTTGGAATCCTCTATGGAGCCTCCAAATCATGGAAAATTGGGTTAGGTGGAGTAGGTTTGAATGGGAATAAAAATTGGGGTGTTTGGTAATTTTTTATAAAAATTTAAGGGGTTCAATTTCCACACAAATGATTTCTTGGGCATAAGTACATGGTTTTCCAAACTATGAACCCTTACTAATGGGGCGAATAGTTTCTCCTAAGTGGAACATGATTTGAAAAACTTTGTTCCAACCGTTTAAACCCCCACTGTTAATGGGTGCACAGTTTCCTGGGGAAAACTATATAGTTTTCCCTAACTTTGAACCAACCTTGAATAGCCCATGAGATTCCAAATTTCTCCAAATTCACCCAAATTAACCCCATAGAAGAAACAAAACCAATGTATAATCAAAACATGGGTAAAACAATGCCTAAAAAAGACCATGAGGCAACTATATAGAGATCGACATAATATAATCTCCTCACCTTATAATATCTCATCCTTGAGCTATACTCCCAAGCATCACTAATCCTACAAGGTGAGAGATCAGGCCACTGAGCCTGCATTATCCCATATTTCTTTCGGAACACCTCCATGCTTCCACAACACTCAGACTATCAGCATAGTCTTTCCCTGCATTACTTTTTTACTATGATCCACAAAACAAATCTGATTCTCTTAAAAGGATGCATCAATATCAAATTCAACATTATCAAAATCGATCACATGATAAGGGTCAGGGTGATACTATGAAGTTGTGACATGTGGAAAATAGTGTACATGGAACTATACCTATATAGAAGATCCAATCGATATTTCATTGATATGATCCTCTACAAAATCTCAAAAGGTCTGACAAACCTGGGTGTCGACTTGACCTACCTCTAATTCCTATGATGATCCAATCTTGATGACATCCAAAATAATACATGGTATCCCACTACAAAATCAATATGTCGATGATGTCAATTAGAATATGACTTATTACTACTCTGAGTCATAGCCATACATTTCCAAATCAATAGGTTCTACTCTGATGTCTCCTGCATGAGACTTGGTCCCAACAACTCAGACTCACCAACCTCTATCTAGCATAAAGGTGATTTGCACGGCCTACCATAAAGTGACTCATATGGTGCCATCTAAACAGTTTCCTAATGACTATTGTTATGGGTAAACTCAAAAAGTGCTAAGTACTTCTCCTAAGATCCCCCAAAATTAGGGATGCAAGCTCCCAGCATGTCTTATAGCACCTGGATAGTGCACTTAGATTTCCCTTATGTCTATGGGTGTAAATTCACACATAAAAACACCTACATACCAAGCACCTTATGGAATAATTTCTATAAGTTTCAATTGAAACATGAGTCATATTCTAAAACTATACTTTTTGGCCCCATACAGAAGGACCATTTCCCAAACATACATCTCAACCAACTAGTCCATAGTAAAAGTCTCCCTAGTAAGAAAGAATTTGGGTACCTTTTTTAACCGGTCCACAATCACCCAAATCACATTAGGTCTCCTAAGAAGACTCACTACAAATTACAAGATAATTACATTCCACTTCCACTTGAAAATGGGTAATGGATGTAAAAAACCATTAGGTCATTGATGTTTAGCCTTCACCTATTGAAAAGTGTAGAATCATGTTACAAAATTTTCAATCACCCTTTTCAAGCATGGCCACCAATACTATCGATGTAGGTCATTCTACATTTTGATAAAATGAGAATTCACCACCCACTTCAAGGCATGAAACCAAAGCATCATCTCCTCATGCATATGTATAGAAACAACAACATGGTTTTAGACATAGATGATCTCATCCTTATCAACGGTCCAATCGAAAGGTAACTCCCCACCTTTAAGTATTTCAATAAAGGAAAAACAATCCAAATCCCCATACTTATTCTCCCTAATCCAACTCAAAAATGTGGAATCACCTAATAAGGATACAATGGTCATCTACTTCTAGACCTTCTAAACCTCTTATACATCACAGCCAGCGAGTTCATCATCTTCTACTCAGAACTGGACTCCTGAACTGCTTGATTTTGTGCCTATTTACTCAAATCATCAGCAAAACTATTTACCTTCCTTGGTTTATAGGCTATCCTAAAATCAAGCTACGGCATATACTCAACCCATATCTGCTATCGTAGGTTCAAATCTCTATGTGATAAGATTTACTTTAAACTCTTATGATCGATATACACAGTAAAAAAATTTCCTAATAGGTAATTCTACCAACACTTTAAGGCATAAAACTTTGTATCTAACTCAAGATCATGCATAGGGTAATTCCATTCATGTGGCCTCACCTTTCATGACCCATACGCCACAACTTAATCTCCCTATATCAACCCTATTCCAAGTTTGATCCTAGATGCATCACAAAACATAGTATATTCCCTACCCATCTCGGGTATGATCAAAATATGTGTGGTATTCAAATGCTTCTTCAACTCATGGAAATCATTCTCACATGATCCATACCATTCAAACATGATCAAATTTTTTGTCAAGCCTGAAATTGGTGCTTCCAAATGGGAAAATTCCTAGATGAATCTTTGATAATAATCCGCCAATCCCAGAAATCATGGTATATCAAAAACATTCTTAAGATGCTCCCAATAAACCACTTTCAACACATTATTTAGGTCTACTAACACACCTTATATAGAGATTATGTGACCCAAGAAATGTACCTTATTGATCCATAATTGACACTTAGATATCTTGGTGTGTTTTCAATTCTCTCTTAATGTACTCAAGACATTGTCAATATGTTGGGAATGATCTTTATGAGTCTTGGAGTACACCAAGATATCATCCACAAAAACCACCACAAACGAATCTATGTATAGGTGAATGACTTGGTTCATCAAGGCCATAAACATATCTTGATCCTTCGTCAGACCAAATTGTATCATGAAAAACTCATAAAGGTCATACCTACTTTTTAAAGTAGTCTATGGTATATTATAAGGTCTAACTTTCAACTGATAATACCTTGATCTCAAGACAATATTGGATAAAACGCATTCTTATCTCTAATTTTCAAAGAGATAATCGATACATGGGAGAGGATATCGGTTCTTCACTATCATCTAGTTCAAATTCTGGTAATCAATACACAAACTCAATGTCCCATCATCATTATTAGAAAACAAAACCAATGAACCCCAAGAAGATGTACTCGGATGGATAAATCCCTTATCCATCAATTCTTCCAACTGGGTCTTAAGTTCCCAAAGATCTGTTGGTTTCATTTGATAAGGTGGAATGTAAGATAGTTCATCTCCAGGCATGAGCTCAATTGTAAACTCAGCATCTCTCTCAGGTGGAATCCCAAAGAATTATTTAGGAAACATGTCATCAAATAGGTCCACTAGGGGTAGAAAGACAACATGATTCACACCCCCATCATATATGAAAAGACTTGAAACCTGGGAGGTGATCTCCCTCATTTTTTTGATGAACTATCCCTACATGGCCTTCCAAGATATCCCACTCTCCATGATGAATATAACTATTACACTAAATATATGTAAAAGGTTATTCTTCTGCGGTAACAATCGATGTTGTATGGATATGATTCCAACTAGCCCATACCCAAAATCAAGTGAAAACCTGACATGAAAATTATGTAAATATCCAAAAGAAAATGATACTCTCCAACCTTAAGAGAACACCCCTTACATAAATAGATATTTTTTTACCATTCTCCCAAAAATGTGTTGATCATCATAACCCAACTCAAAAACTCTGCCATTAAACTCAAACCATTCACAAGTTGAGAAGATATAAAATAATGAGAGGCTAATGTATCAAATAAGGGACTAGAAATCATAGAATCTGTAAGAATAGTACCACTGATAGTCGATGTCCCTACCTTGATATCCACAAGTGTGGGATAAACTACATGAAACTATCTTTCCCCTCTTCCCTATGTTGTGGTTTGAGTTCCTTTAGCTGGACTACTCTACTAATATGAGTGCTCTTTCCCTAACTTACCATGTCAACCGCCTCAACCTCCACAGCCAGAAGAAATTCAAATACCTGACTAATATGGGGTAGAATACCCCCTTATAGTACTCTAATTCAGCCTATCTCCTCTATCATTACCCATCAATAGAGGGTTTATACAATACCTATGTAATTGATAAATCCTACCATAAGATCAGCACTCCACCGGTGGTCATGGACACTAGCTATGAATGTGACCTGACCTACCACACTAATGGAAGTATACTCAATTACTAATCTAAGAAACTAATCCTTCTCTATGAACACTATGTTTTCCATTTACATGGTTGAAATCCTAATAGATATTCTTATTAATCTCAAAATATGTACCTCCTCATCATCTAAAAGAAACCACATTTTTTCCACAAGAATCCTTCTTCAGGTTCCCCATAGAAATGAGATATTGATTCACCAACTTATAAAACTTATTCAACAATAATATGTTAACCAGGGAATTAATCTCACATTTAAGTCCATCCTAAAAACATTTCATTGTAGTTTCCTCATCTCCTTCCAATTTTGGGACAAATCACTAAAAATTAGTTAAGTGACCAGTATAGTCCATCACAGACATAGCCCCCTAGGTTAACTATATAAACTCTTCTTCTCTCTTCTGGCCAAGTTTCTCTAGGTAAAAGTGTTCTAGGAACTTCACTTGAAAGTATTTCTACACCATGTTATCCAGAAACTCATCATAATCCTGAATATCCCACCAATGATTCACAGATATGTGCAACATATAGGCATCCAATTTGACTCTCCTCTCTATAGGAGTCTTTAAATGGTCAAGGATCATCTGTATATAATCTATCCAGAACTCAACTTCCTTTTCTCCACCCTCTATGGTGAAGTTCATAGGGATCTGTAGTTGGAACTCTTATGTCCGGTCATTCATATTCCACACAACCTGACCTGGATATCCTTTCATAAATTACATAAAATGAGAAAATTTGTCATTAAACCACTCTCTAAATCATTCACACATAACCATTAGAGCCTCTGGTTCCACTACTAGAGGTAAATTTCTAGCCATGTCCTTTCATCCTCCTATCAACAAACATCATCGTGGAGGCATGTCTCTACAATTCTAAACACACATATTAGGACACATAAGGCATCATTATCACATTTAAATAATAGGTATTTATATAAGTCTATAAAAATGCATCCTCATACCTCGTTACACAGTCAAAACTGGGGTACCATCATGACCCTCAACCATCCCTTACTTGGGACATGGATAACATAGTGTAAAACACTTCCATAAATGAAAGTTTCCCATTAGACACCCAATTTATTAATTTCAAGTTACCACATTTAGGATCATATTCACCATCTAAATTTATTATCTTGTACCATTTATTTTAAACTACACAAGTAAGTAAAATCATTTTCTTATCAAAAACTCACCCAAAACTTGCCTTTCCATGCGTACCTAAAATAATAAATGTCACGTGAAATTCTAAGTTCCTAGAATGATGCATGAATACTTAACATTCATTTCATGTCGGTCCATAATGAAAATATTAGAAAATAATAATTTCACACAACAATTAAATCACCCAAGGTGAAATAACATCAAATTTAATAGTGCACATCAAAAACAATGATCTAGCCCATGGTAATTTGGTTTTCCCCTACACATGGGTTAGCTACTTCCATGCACGTTCTCACGATCAAATATTGACTCATCCTAGTCTCCTTTCTACCATGTGAAAATAATAATACAACTGAAAAGAAAATAAAACTCCATTAACTCCACTTTGTGATGTCTCGACCCAAGTGTCGCATGCTGGTACCCCAATCCAATTTGTCACGTGACCTCAGGCATGTCTTACCATATTCTAAAGGTATTTGACTGGAAACAAGTGTCTAATATGTAATGTGGTAAGTCTATACATTCATTATCAAATCATCACAATATCATAAATCAATAAATAATATCCAAATAATAACAAAAAAATAAAGATAATACCATAACCAATATAAGACCAAGCATCATTTGATGAATCCAAAATAGAGAAAAACTAACCATAAACCAAAGAAGTGGATATTTTATTCTATATAAGTTCCAAGTGTAAAATATAAACCTAAAATAAAGAAACAATAAAAACTCCCAAGTGGGTCCCAACATTTTTTCTGGTTATCTCACCC
Source organism: Viscum album (assembly GCA_963277665.1). NCBI lineage: Eukaryota > Viridiplantae > Streptophyta > Magnoliopsida > Santalales > Viscaceae > Viscum > Viscum album. The sequence continues at coordinate 1,981,322,393 of OY728143.1, read as the reverse complement.
ATACTCTATATAGAATCCCAACTCATCCATATAACATAGGGCTCTTGTCATTATCATTTCTTGTTAAAATTAAGTCTATTCGGGTACAGATCAGATAGTCCAAGTAGGGTGTGAATACAACTCAATAGGCCACCACCAATGGAATATAAAGAAATATCCAGTTTATAACAGTGTATGAAATTTTATAAAGAATTGATTAAAAATTATAATGTAAACATTTTTCAAATTTAATATTCTTTAATAAACCATATATCCCTCAGGTTCACAGTGACACCAAAACCAATCATAGCTATTTTGGCCTATACTGAATTATAAACCATACAAAAAGGAATATCTCAATTCATTATTCATGAGTTGTTATTATTCACTTTAATTTCTAATTTCAAAATCAAATATTGGGGGCCTAGAACACCAGTCTAGAACCCCATGGGTATTTCGAGCACCAGTCCCTCTCCCACAACTCATTGATAACTTGTAAACATATATATATATATATATATATAATTGGGACTAAATCATCATTATAGAACCCCATGGTTATTTGGAGACTCATTCCTTGACCCAAAACTCTTTGTTCACATCAATCACACACATCCCATCCCATGGTTCCACATTCATAACCCATTTATCAATCATTTCCATAACATTTTATTCAACCAATTTCATAATCCCATTTATTAACCATATTTATAATATCATTTATCGACCATGCATCAAGGATTTAATTCAATTACATACACCAATTATTCCCCTTTTCACAATTCAGGATTCATAAATCATCATTTCAATTATATTAGCACACCCCATGGGTTACCATCAAGTCTGGTCTCAAAAATCATCAATGGGTCTATTGGGATCTATGAAGGGTCCCCAATCCCAAGGGAATAAACTAATTAATTCAATTTAAAAATGAAATTTTACAATGTGGAAATTACAATTTCACAATTTCATAAAAAAAATTATAATCAATATTATGGGAATTGGCAACTAGACCACCTACATCAAGATCTCTCATGAATTCTCTCCAACCCATAACCTTCAATTTGACATAGAATGATCAAAATTACAAAAGAGGAAGAGATCTAGGATCAAAACCTAGGACCAAGATCCATAAAAACCTAGATCTAAACTATCTACAACGAAGTAAAAATCATCACTCTCCATTGAGAAAGAGAAACTGGATATATGGGAATCTAAATGGGGAAGATATTATTTACAAAAGAAGAGTCTATCATTTAACTGGATCTTTGATTTAACCAAAAAGGGGTTCGATGATCTATGGAGTCCTTTCTAAAGCCTCTAAAATCCTGATAAATAAGGTTAGGATGTGCAAGGGTGAATGGGAGTAAAAACCAAGGGGTTTTGATTTTTTTACAAAATTTTCTGTGGTTTAATTTCCATGTGCACGGTGTCCTGGAAAAAGGGGAATCGTTTTCCAAACCATGTGCCTTAACCATATGACCCTACTCATGGGGTGAACAGTTTCTCATAAGTTGTGTGAAATTTAAAAAACCATGTGATAACTGTGGAAACCCCCACTATCATGGGGTGTATGGTTTGGGGAGGGTGGTCACATGGTTTGGTCAAACCATGTGCCACCTCCTGTGGCTCCAAAAGGGGGTTCATGGTTTCCTAGAGAAAACTTCACAATCTTCCCGAACCATGCGCCAATCATGTGAAGCACCATGGAATTCCATATTTCTCCAAATTCACCCTAATTAACCCAAAATAAAAAACTAACCAAGGTACAATCAAAAAAAGGGTAAAATAATACCCGAAAACAAGCAAAAGGAAACTCCGAAAAGGTCAAGATCTTACAGAATCACTCTATGGGAAGAGGTGTGGAAATCTTAAAATTAAAGATGAATTTGGAGACGGAAAATTGTTATGAATAGGAATTATGAAAGAAATTTTGGATAAGATACATATGATCCAAAAACATATCAAGGATTCTCATAGTCAAAAAAGTGTTATGATGACAACAGAAGGAAGGACTTAAAATTTCATGTTGAGGATCATGTATTCCTCAAAATATCACCATGTAAACCAAACATGAGATTTAAAAAAAATCAAGTACATGATACATTAGATCATTTGAGATTTTGGATCCTTTTGGAGAAGCTTCTCATCGATTACCACTGCCTCTAAATCTTTCTAATATCTATGAATTCTTCCACTTGTCCCTATTAAGAAATTATATATTATACCCAACACATATACTAGAAAAAAATGATATGGAATTGGATCGTGGACAATCATAAATAGAATAAAAATTCCATATTCTTGATTAAATGGAACAAGTGTTGAGGAACAAGACAAACCAACTCGTGAAAGACTTGCAGATAAATCACATGTTCAGAGAAGTAGACTGAGTGACTAAATAAGTGATGAAGGATAAATACCCTCATTTTTTTATTATAAAAAAAATTGAGGATGAAATTTCTTGGGGTAAATGTAACAGCCTGAAAATCCCTTTATGTTATTAATAGAAGAACTCTAATTTTACGATGAATTTTTCGTTATGAGTATATATAAAGACTATTATATTTCATACTAATATTATATATCATTAATTAATATTGAAAATAGAAACTAGAAATAATATGGGGAGATAAATAAAATAGAACACTGCGCACACTAATGCAAACTCTGTGGGATTGAATTCTCTAATAAAGATCATTCTTGCTACAAAAATTGTATAAATAATTATAAGAGTTTGTAATGTGATATAAATTATCAATGTAAGTGAATAAAATTTGTAATTGAAGTGGTTAATGTTGAGGTATGAGAATGGTGGAGTATATATAGGGTATAAATGGAAAAGTTACTATTTGGATCTAACCATTACCTTCCCATCAGTCAATATGACTATTAGGCATTATGACCATTGGTAATAATTTTAACATTAAAATCGGTGTATATAAAAGGTAATGATAATAGATAATTGATTCATAAGGGATAAATGATGGCCTAAACCAGTAGGATATTGCCTTCTAAAACCCATTTGTTATAAATTATTAAGTAGCTAGCGCTAATGGGGTTCACCCTTAACCAACCCCAATAAAAGATTCAATAAGGCACGAGTGAAATCAACTATAGGATATGTTTAAGTTATCGAGGATCATGACTAGATAAATTTTGGCTAATCCACCCCCATGAAAGTACCACCATTGAGTACCTTAACCTGAAGGATTATGTTGGTGTAATAAGAGGTTATGTGTCTAGAACTTAGTATTATATAAGTTTAATTTTCTTCTTATAAATGAAATATAGTTTTCTTGTAACAACCTCGAACCCAGTAACCCAGATTCGATGGTAGTTTTATTAAAATGGCATAAATACAAGAGATAATATCACCAAAGATATATCATTTTAGTAATCTTGAAGAAACTATATACAAACATGGTTCCCTTATCACATTGTTAATTAAACATAGAATATAAAAAAAGAAAGAAAACTGCTTCTTGTCACTTATTCAAATATTTCATCTTCACAACCTAGGGAATGAAAAAAAGGGTGAGCTCAAATTCTCCGTAAGGGTCTCATGAATCAAAAATAAGTGAAGAAAAGTAAATAAGGAATAATAATTATTCCATTTTAAATAACTAAAAAAATACATGTCATAAATAACTGAGAATAAAGATGCATCCATTGATTTTTTTTATAGTCAAAATCTCAGGGAAAGTAATAACTGAATACTGAATGACTAAAAGGATTAATAATTTGACATAATGTATCTAGAACATGAACCATTATATCATCAATAAAGTTTAATCTTGTGTGTAAAAACTCATCTGATTCTTCTTGGAAACAAACATAAAGGGTTTGTCGCCAATGTTGTTTCTCATGAGACATGTCGATGCATTGAGGGGCTATCTATAATTAGGCCCCACACATCACTACAATTCCAAAGCATTCTTCATAAATAGATTCAATTCAATAAAAACTTTAAAATAAAATATAATATATAAAAATGGTATACTACTAAGATAATAATCATATCCATGATACAGAAATATGGATATTTAATTAAATCTTTAATGAATGATGATCATAAATAAAAGGGAAGTATACATACACCACACATAAGGAATTAGTGTTAAAGGGGGATATCATAATGGTTTCAATGGAAGAATGGATTAAAATAATAATTATACATTAATAAGGGAAAATATTCATAGATCATAATAAATTATGTCTAACTTAATAGAAAACATGTAAAAAGAGTTTTTAAGAAACATTAGAAAAGAGCCTCTTTAGTATGATAAAAGGAAAAATAAAAAAGAGTATTTAAAGTGGAAAACAACATAATTGTTTGCATAAAAATTTAAATGAACAAAGATAGTTTTTAATGATAATAAAAGTGATTTTTAAAAAATATTTTTGGATTAAAAAATATTATGTAGTATACTTGAAAATGTGTAAGAAATTGGAAAGTTCCCTTAAATCGGGCTTGCTTATCGTGAGGAATTGAGAAGAGAACCTTATAAAACATTTATTTCCCATTAAATAAATATGAACTGATATAGATAAATGATTTTAGAACATATAAAAATAATTTATAAGAATTTTATAAAAAAATAATGGGTTAATGAGAGAGAATGCATAATTCGAGTGAAAATGGATGTTCAGGGAGAATCCCTTAACTTATGTTTGAAAGTGTTATGCACTTGCACTTAATGTCCTGGATAATTAAATTGAATTAATTAAATACCTATTCAACATGTATTTTATTTATTATAATTTTATTAAGTTCATTTATGTCCTTTTCATGAGTTATAAGATTCAATTTAAGTGTTCGGGAGTGTCCATTTTTTTAGTATTTAGGATTGGTTCACTTGTATACATGTATGAAAGATCATATAAAATGGGAATAATTATCTAGAATTGAAATTATATTTTATTAATGAACTTAAATAATAATAAATGTTCATATATATAATTTTTTAATATATTAGGATGATTCATTAGAAAAAAAAATTAAATGGTAACTGTTTAGATTATTATGGTGTTTTTCGATCATCATGAACTAGTTTTGTTTTATTAATTAATATTATGTATATATAATTGTTACATAACACTAAATAATTTGTAATGTACATTTTAAAATATTTTATAACCATTATAATGGTTTTACAACTATCCTTAAAGTTGGTACTGGAAAATGAAAATGCATCATCCGTGATGGCGGTAAATCGACACATCATGGAAGATGTTTTAATATTTATAATAAAAGGGAGAGAAGAAGGGGTTTGATGATGAATACTATATTAACATAATAAAATAAAATTATATATAATAAAATATAGTTATCATGCATTTTTGGATATACAATTTATGTAAAGGATTAGAAAATAAAAGAAATTGAAAGAAAATTAAAAGAATAAAAGGGGATGTTACATCTTGAATTCCTCTCCTTGAGAACATTATTAAGGAACTTTTAAATGGTATTTTGGTTTATAAAGGAAAGACTATAACATGTTAGAGAGTTTTGAGAGAGGTATTGGTCATAAATTTGACAAGATTCAAGACTCTGGTGGTGTAAGGAGAAGAGGTGGTGAGGGTGGTATTTATAGTGGAGGAGAGGGGTGTTTTGTCATTATTTTATTCATTTGTTTATTATTTTGGCTCAATTATACGAATAGTTTGAAAATTATCACCAAATATATTAACATAATGAAGGATAGTATGATATTATAGGCTTAAATTATCCATATATCATCTATGACTCAATAATTCATGTATTTATCTTATATTGTAAATTACTATATTTCACTATGCACCAAAAATTCAACTATTTTAGAAAAATCCCAAAAATTAACCCTAACTATTTTTTGATGTGTAGAATTAAAAAAATGAACTCCATTTTATAAGAATAATTTTATAAATATGATAAATTTAATTTTTTATTAAAATCATCATTTACTCAAAAAATACCAATTTTAAAATTATAACTGATTTTATAACACTTTGAAAAACTAATTAAGGTCTCATAAAATTATCTTATAATCATAAGACAACAAAATATTAATTTATTAATATATTTTATAAAAAAAAAATTTCTTTTAAATAATTATTTTTTTATAAAAATTTAAATAAACATTTATTTTTTATAAAAATATAAACACTTAATTTATCATTTTCAAAATATTTATTTACTTATACTATGATATAATTATATCACATTTTCATTTATAAGATCCCTAATTTTTTTTATAATTTCATAGGTGAGGTTACTATTCCATTGGTTGAATTACTATTCTTAAGGGTCACATTACTATTCCAAATGTCAAGTTATTATTTCATTGGTATACGTTCTTTAATTTCTAGAAAAAACCTCTTATTTCATTAATTATTAATTTATAAAGTTTTTTTGTGTTCTCTATGTGATTTTATATGATTTATACTATATGTAATAATTTTTTGTTCAATATAAGCTCCCAAATGAATATAATTTATTTAAGAGGATACATATCATAAAATCTTAGGGAATTATGTTCTTCCCTCCTTCGGAAATTTCATCCTCAAAATTTTTCATGAATATTGCCCTCTAAATATATGTGGGTGGTTCTTATTCATATCATCCTCAAGTTCTCACGTCACTTCTTCTATTTTATGGTTTCTCCAAAGAACTTTTACCATTTAGGTCATCCAACTTATCAGTACTTGCACCCTTGTGTCAAGAATTTTGATAGGCTCTCTTTGGTAAGACATATCAGGTTCCAGTGCTACTTCTTCATAGGTGAGTACATGTGTTGGGTCTGGCACATAATTCATTAATAATGATATGTGGAACACATCACAAATTATGGACATACTTGGATTCATTTCTAATCAGTAAGTTATAGCTCCAATTATTTCAAGAATTTCAAATGTATCGATGTACCTAGGGATCAGTTTCAAATTCTTACCAAACTTTAATACACCCTTCCATGGTGATAATTTCAGAAAGACAAGATATCACACTTTAAATTTAAAATCCTTTCACTAGTTTTCAACATAACTCTTTTTCCTACTTTGAGATACATTAATATGAGCATGAATAGTCTATAATTTTTTTTTCTCTTCAATAAGTTCTGAGCCTATAAGTTTCCTATCACCAGCTTCATCCTAACAAGTTGGTGTTCAACATCTCTTTCCATATAATGCTTCATACGGCACCATTTGAATACTATAATGGAAAATATTATTATAGTAAATTTATATAAAAGGTAAATACTGATCCCACATACCTTTAAAGTCAAGTTAGGATGCTCTAAAAATGTCTTCAAATGTTTTAATAGTCTTTTCAGACTGTATTTCGATTTGACTATGATAACCTGTACTTATATTAAGCTCAGTATCCAAAGCCTTCTAAAGTCTCTTCCAGAATTTTTATGTAAAATGTGGATATTGATTAGAAAAAATCAATACAGGATCACCATAAATTATTACAACTTCATTAATATAGAGTCTTGGTAGGCTCTATAGTGGAAAATATGCCCTTATAGTGAGGAAATGTTCATATTTGGTAAGTCGATCAACAATTACCCATATTGCATCATTCATTCTTAGAGTATTTTTTAATCCATTGATGAAGACCATAGTAATTTCATCCCACTTCCACATAGGAATATCTATAGGTTTCATGAATCCTATATAATGTTGTCCCTTAGACTTCACTTTTTGAAAAATTGGGCATCTTAAAAAATAGTCATCAATTTCCCACTTCATATTATCCCACCAAAAATGTTCTTCCATATCTCTATACATTTTGGTACATATATAGTGTATAGAGAGGTTTGATCTATAAGAATCAGCTAATAATTCCCTTTTTAGATTAGGTATTTATGGAACACATAACCTCTTTCCAAATTTTATAATTCCATCCTCATATAGGAAGTATGCCAATATTCCATCCTTAACGGCTTTAATTTTCTTTTGAAAATTCTTATCATCAAATTGAGTGATTTTTATCTTCTACATAAAATAAAATTTAGAAATCATTTGAAAAATGAGTGATATTTCCACTTCCTTAACAATTCCCATATCCCTCTTTACTAGGTACATGAACATAGGATCTTTCTCAATCCTCATTTGGGTTAGAAGTACATGATATTTCCTACTTAATGCATATGTTTCCTTATTTTCCATTCATGGGTGGTAGTGTATTGAGAAATCATAATCTTTGAGTAACTTGATCTATCATATTTGACTCATGTTGAGTTCCTTTTGTGTAAAGATATATTTCAAACTCTTGTGATTTGTATCTATCTCACATATTTCACCATATATATAGTGTCTCCAAATATTCAGAGCAAAGATTACAGCTATTAACTTAATATCATGAGTTGTATAATTTTTTTCATGAGTCTTCAACATCCATGATACATATGCAATAACTTTATCATTTTTTCATAAGGAAACAACTAAGTCCTTTCTTCGATGCATCACTATATATTACAAACCTATCATTTTATGATAGTAAATTCAAAATTCAAGTATTGAATAATATTATCTTTAATTATTCAAAACATTTTCCACATTATTTTGTCCATATTAACTAAACCCCTTTAAGTGTGATCTTGGTTAATGGGTTATCTAATCAGGAAAAGCTCTGAACAAAAAACTGATAGTAATATACTAAACCAATAAAACTATGTACCTCATTTATGTTCATTGATGTAGACCATTCTTGGATTGACTTTATCTTCGTAGGATCAACTGAGATTCCATCCTTAGAGACAATATGGCCAAGAAAAGAAATGTCCTAATTCCAGAATTCACACATTCTAAATTTACCTTATAACACTTTCCTTCTGAGAATCTCAAGAATAATCTGCAATTGATTCTCATGGTATTAATATCATTTATAATACACCAAAATATCATCAATTAATACTACAAAAAAATAATCAAGATACTACTTGAATACACTATTCATTAGATCCATGAAAACATAGGTTGAATTAGTGAATCCAAATATAATTACTGTGAACTCATAATGTCCATACCTCATCTAAATAGCTATCTTTGGAATGTCTTTCTTCATTAATCTTAATTTATGATACCCATAATGAATTTCAATCATTAAAAAATAATGAACTATAATGAATTTGATCAAATAAATCATCAATTTCAGGTAGATGAAAATTATTCTCTGTTGTAATATCATTGATTTATCTATAGTTAATGCATATCCTCAAGGATCCATCTTTCTTCTTAACAAAAATAATAGGGGATACCCATGGACAAACACTAGGGAAAATAAAAACCTTATTACTCAACTCCTCTAGTTGTTTCTTCAGCTCTACTAATTCCACAATGTCCATTCAATAAGGAGTTTATGATGTTGATCTTGAATCAGGGATTAAATCAATCGTAAAATCCACTTCACGCTCTAGGGGGGGCCCTCTGTAATTCCTTAGAAAATACATCAATGTATTCTCATACAACTAGTACATTATCAATTTTAATATAACTTTACCCATACCTATATGTTATTTTCTCTTCCTCCCCAATAATTTAATTCAGTAGAGCTACTGGGTGTGGATCTAGATAAGAATCATATGATGAATTTTTTTCTCTAAATATAATAGATTCTACATCATCCTCACAAATCATAATTTCCTTCTTCATGAAATAAATTATCACATTATATTTTGAAATCCATTTCATAATAAGGATTATATCAAATTCAAAAATAGATATGGTTATAAGTTCAGAAAATAAATCACATTTATATTCTATAATTGGAACTTCCCAACACATTTTTATTGCAATAAAACATCCCTTACGAGTTTTTACTGAAAACTCCCTTATTAAATAAAAAGGTAAATGTCTAATTTTCTTGGAAAATTATGTAGATATGAAAGAGTGGGATGATCCATAATCAAATAAATCATTTAATAAGTTTTAATATATGATTAATGTACTTTCCACCACATCATTGGGTACTTTAACTTCATATGTGGTGATCATATAAGATTTTCCATATCCCCTTAGACTCTTCTGTGGTAAATTACCTTAATTCTTGGGACATTGATTTTAATATTGCCCAATTTAATTATAGTTGAATAATTAAACATCATTGATTTGTCTCTTCCCCTTTCATTCATTTTCCTGATGACCCATTTCTCTTCACTTATAACGAATTCCCATGCCTTTCAATAATTTCCCTGGATTATTATTTCCACAATTTTCACATAATGGAAACTCTTTCATTACCTTATAATTATTTGATTCTTTAACCTTTCCATAGTTATCATAAGTAATCTTATTCTCTTTATTTCCCTAGAACATATAATATCTAGAAAATTCATTCTCTGTTTTGATGTAACTTAATACTATTTCATCATATGATGAAAAATTTTGAGAATAAATTTCCCTTCAGATACTTGGTTTAAGACCTTCAAATAAATTATCAATATTTTCTTTTTAATCATGTATATAATCTATAGTATAACTAGATATTCTTGTGAAGGTATCCTCATACTCTACAACACTCTCTTATTCCCTTTCATTAAGCTAAGGAATTTTCTCTTCATTTTAGTTCATTTCTCATGAGGGAAGTATTTGTCAACTAAGGTTTCTTAAAAATTTCTTCATTCCATGTCTTCTATTTCATCTTCCTCCTTAGTATTATAGATCAAGGACCACCATTGATCAGAATATCCCTTGAGATAATATATTTTTAGTACTATCCTTTCATTTTCATTACATATTAATTCCATAAATATCTTTTAAAGGGACTTGATCCACTACTCAGCTACCATTGGATTAGTAGTCCCACAAAAAGATGGGGATTTATTCTACATGAAATGATCCAACATAGGTGTGGTATGGTTATTATCCATAACCTGTGTAAGTTGTCCTAATATGTTCATGATCTTCTCAATGCCAAGACTAAATATGTTGACTTTCTCAGGGGGGTAATCCCTTAATTCCTGTGGGTATTGATTCCTTTCCTTCCATTAAGGTCCATCACTAAATAATTTCACAAAAAAAAAGTTATCTCATAATCATCATGAGTATTGAGAAAAAATTCACCACAAGGATTCTCGTGTTTATTTAATATCTAGTTCCCAAGTTTTCTACTAAACTTTCTTTGATACTAACTATAACAACCCCGACCCCAGTAATCTAGATTCGGTGGTCATTTAATTACAATGGAATAGATATAATAGATAACATCACTGAGGATCGATCAGTTTATGAGTCTTTAAGAGAATAAATGCATGCATGGTTCCCTTGTTATATTGATAATTTAATATATAACATAAGAAAATAAAATAAACATATTATTCTCACTTATTCAAATATTTAATCTTTATAGATTGGGGAAAGAAAAAAAATAAAAGGGTGAACTGAAATTTTCATAAAGGGTTGCATGAATCAATAATAAGTGAAGAAAAGTAAATAAGGAAAAAGCATTGTGGCAAGGTAAATAATTGAAAAAAACATGACCATAATAATTGAGAATAAATATGAATCCATATATTTTTTCATGGTGAAAATATCAGATAAATTAATAACTGAATACTGAATGAAGAGAATGTGTAATCATTGGAGGTCATGTATCTAGAAAATAAACCATTATACCATCAATACAGTTTAATTATGAGGTCAAAAACCCATCTGATTCTTCGTGGACACAAACACGAAGGGTCTTTCTTCAATTATTTTGTCTCATTAGACATGTCGATGCATCAAGGGTATATCTATAACCTATCCCCACACATCACTATATGTCACGACCCCATCCTCACAAAGTGTAACCCTCCTGGGCTGGAAATGTGATAAGGGAGATAATGACACATGAGTCACGCCTCCAGTAGGCCTGGGGTTGGCGACTAGCACCGAGGGTATAGTAAACACACAAATGGGAGGAATTTCCCTCTAAGAGAACACATGCGAAAGAGAGAGATAATATAGACACCAACTAGCTCCAACTCAGATTGAAATATAAATGAAATCCCAAGTACACATATTTAATGTCGTTCAAAACTAATTCAACTGAAAGGGAAAAAACTGCATGTACCCAAAAGAATGTAAAAACAACAGCAACCACAAGCCCGAACAACTCCTGCAACCCCAAGCTAGTAGAAACCAGATTGATCTCTAACCTACTCCAAGTGACCTGAAAACAGCTTATATATACATAGGGTGAGTATAAAAGTATACTCAGTAGGATCATCCCTGAAGTCTCTTGTGCAAAAGTAAAGAAATCATGCTAAAGCACAGTGAACAACAAGTGATACAAACTCGTCATCTAAACAGGTATACTAAGTTCCCAGCCTCACCATGAATACTCTCACCAAGTAACACATAAAATAGTATATAATATAATAAATAATACCAAGGGAACCCCTCTACTACTTCCCCACTAGTTTTCCGCTTTGCCCCAATGTCGCACATCCAAAGCATTTCTCCAAAAAGGCTTGCCAGCAGAAACCTGGGAAAAGCACCACAACATGCACCTCATGCAACAAAACCACCACATCTATGTAAGCAAGTAAAAAGGTAGTTTTCAGGAGCCACTAGAGCTCATGTAATGTGTATCATACATTGGTTATTATACCTCAATCCATTATGACCCATACACAGAGTAATGATCCTCAAGCCATCATAGCCTATACATGTTACACCTATAGTAGTCCATAGGAAACTATATCCAAAATATATGTGTGTGAATAACCACAAGTGATTACAGCCATCAACACACATATATGGGGAAAACTAACTGTTCTTCCTACCACCACAAGTGACTACCAAGAGAAGAGATCAGGGATAAAGGGGGTATTTAGTCATCCATCCTCCCATCGGAATGTTGGTGAAAACACCCCCTAGGGATCAGAATCCATGGGGTGTCAGTTTCCCTTACTGATGGGGTGGAGTAGTGTATAAAAACACAAATAGTACAGAATATACTATAGCTCACAACCACACTATGGGCATAACCTAGTCTTAGACTCAACTGCAGCTAACGTCTCGAACTCCCGGCTTCCACTTCTAAGACTAGGTATCCTATAAGAGCACAACCATTTAAAGAGATTTATTACATTACTTCATTCCCTTTTTATTAGTTCCACTTTACGTTAATTAATTATTTAAACATTAATTAACCATTAACAATTTTCACATTAGATTTCATTAGTATCAAACCAAAAGTTCATTGTCCCTTTAAATTTTAACCTCAACATTGCATCCCAGCAAGCTCCAACCCCTTGGGTTAACATCATTTATTCAATTATTTATTTACAGCATTACTTTCCCATTTTCCCATGAATTCTAGAAAAACATTCTAGGCTACTAAACATAATGGGGGGTCAACATGGTGAGTAGAGGAACTACTCGTTGAGTCTTTTATGCCTATAGCAAAATCATAGACACATCCTTCCCCAGGAATCAAAACACGGAAACCACGTGGCATACCCTGTGCGTCTTCTCCCCTTTTTCGAAGGAGGGTAAGCAAGACCAGCTACCTTGAGCAGTGGGGAAAGTAAAGAAGATAAGCAACCAAAGAAATAGTAAGCATCTAGACATTCACATCCATCCCATTCCATTATCTTTGGTGTCCTCCCCGACACCCACATACATAAACCGATGAATCTCGCCACTATATGTGTCAACTGTTGCCACAACCAATCGAACTTTCTACCCCCACATATCACAATATCCTTCCGGGATCACATCACAACACAAGCAGTAGGAAAACAACCATCATATAAATTGGGCCCTTGGCCCTTAAACAAGAAAGAGGGTAACTCAGAACCCTAAAATGAATTATATTTTATCAGACAACCAGTTCTTTAATCCATCTTGGATTAACTGATTTATTATTTGTATGTTACAACTTCATGAATTCTAAACAGTAATCTATCACAAATAATTAATCATTCTTACTGCACTAATTTGATTAACATCAAATTACAACAAGAAGAACCAGATTCATTTACATGCCTCTTTATCTTAAGCCAAACCATTATCAATTAATCCCATATTTACATTCTTTACCAATTTCCATCAAGAACGAAATGCTAAACACATCAAGCATAGATATCATAGTATCTATAAAAACAAGAGGAAATAATATATGAGCAATATCAATGTATTTATCTGGTTAAAATATTTATTATGTCAATTCCATTGTGATCCAGTGGGATAAAACATGCTAACTATATAGTTCCATGTGAAATAAAAGAGGATCTATGAATCCCCTACCTCAAACATTTCTTGATGTTATTTATACAAGAATGAGACATACAACAGTTTATGATGTCCTCCTTGTTGGATCTGAATCTACGGATTATACACAAGAGGGGGGTGAATTGTGTCTTTTTCAAATTATTACAATCTCTTCAACTTAGACAAATTCTGTTCACTATGCTTTTGCACGATTAAATATGCAGCGGAAAAAGTAAAAGCATGAACACACGGATGTATAGTGGTTCGGGGAACAGAAGGCCCCTAGTCCACTCCACCAACGCTCAAATCCACGAGCTTGGCGATTTTCACTATCTGGTCCTCGTTTCCACAGACCCGTCCACAACTGAGTACAGGCAGTTGACACCTTTACAAGATTCAGGCAAACACAGCCTTCCTGGTTCAAACACGAACCCACACAGCTTAGAACGAGAAGCTGATCACTCAAAAATAAAAGGGTTTCGATAAAGAAACACTTCTCCAGTTGTTCTTCACAATTGCAACAGAATGCAATTGACAGTAGATAGATCGTCGTCTTCAGAAAATAAAGATCTGTAATCAAAACAGTTCTGAGTCGATCCAGTTGCAATAGATATTACCAGAAGCTTCACAACTTCAGCAGTAGTAGATTCACAACAGATAGTCGATGTAGAACACGTGAATCTGCTTTCAAGATCTTCCTTTGGTAATAAAGATCTTACACTTCTTCTCGATCACCAGAAAAGAACGCTTTCACACAGTCTCTGTTTTCTTGCTCGTCAAAAGATCAATATATATCACACACTTTCCTGTGCATATATATATATATCTGAAGTTTCCAAGATAGAACATATTTTCAAATATGAGAAAATCTTTCGCATAAAATAGATCCATGAAAATCTCCTTTAGATTCGCGATTTTAAATGAAACAACAGAGCCGTTGTAACTCTCCTGAAGAATCGGCACAAAAAGCTCCGTTTAAATCAATCATTAATCCGTTGTAAATCGTCTTTGATTCAGTCAAAGTCGTATTTAAGAATCAGCTCGAAATCCGCCTAATAATCCGCTTGCTTGACTAATTCAAAAAGAAATATCATCTGTCAAAAAAATATCCCGACGCCAAACGTAGGGTTGATGACGTGGCTTCAAACGTAGGGTTCACAAACGTAAGGTTCAGAACGTAAGGTTCAGAACGTAAGGTTGAACATACATACTTTCTCTTCAGCATTCAAACGTAGGGTTGATCATCCATACTTTCTCTTGCTTCAACTCTCCAAAGAACGTACGGTTGATTATAAAGTAATGTTGATGATCCATACTTTTGAGAAACAAACTCAACACTGAAAACTAACGTACGGTTTCTCTTCCATACTTGTCCAACAACGAAAACGTAAGGTTCCTTCCAAACGTAATGTTCTTCTTCCATACTTTTCAACAACGTAAGGTTCATTAACCATACGTTTCAAAATAACATAAAAAGTAAACTTTTCATCCATACGTTACGTTCATCAACGTAGGGTATGAACAGTGATTCCAGTACGCGCTAAAATTGATCTTGCGCTACAGTGATTCCAGAATACGCGCTAAAATTGATCTTGGAATAAATGAAGTATAAAATCTCGTTATATAAAATAAATTCCTGCAAAATACTCAACGAAATAATTAGTAAATAATTAAGGGTATTTGTGAGCATCAAAATCATCATAAAGAGACAGAGTATTATTTAAAATAATCTCCCCCTTTAAAAAACATTATTTTGATTTGTTTAAATACATTGCTCAACAATCTCCCCCTTTTTGATGATCACAAAACCCATAAAATAATAGAACTAATTTAATTGCAATCTTTGTTAAAAAAATTAGTTTTATAAAATTTTAGAATTTTGAAAGGATTAAAACAATATTTAACTATAAAATTTCTCCCCCATAATTCTCATAAAAATAAATTTTCAAATAGAACGAATGAATTTAAATGTTGTGTTTATCCAAATTCTCCCCCTTTTTGTGATATCAAAAAGAATGAAAAATTACGGATTTGAACACATTCATTATTGCACTGAACTATAAGTAAATGCTATAATTAACTGTGTATGGATAAGTGAATATCTTATACTGGCTAACTTAATCATAAATCAATAAATAACAAAACAAAAAGATTAGAAAAGAATTTTCATTCACAAGCTACGACAGTGATATACAGAGGAATCAAGGTTTAGGGATAAGACAGGGGAAAAAAAAAAAAAAGGTGTCTATCTCCTTTGGATTGCGGTCTTGATCTCTGTAAACTGGTCTCGAAGCCTCTTCATCATCCCATCTCCTAACTTGATGATAAGATCTCTGTTCTCCTGAGTCATATGAATATCTTCAATCAAATTAACTCTGAAAAATTCATGCATTCTTTCTTCCTTTTCAACAAAAAGAGCCAGCTTTTCTGATAACTGATTCAAAAGAATCCTAATCGGTTGCTCTCCAGATGTCAACTGATCTACCAAAAATTTCTGATTATCTAGCAAAACTGACAAAGGGGCACTGTTGCACTGAAGATCGTGTAATCTGTCACTCATATTGCTCAGTGCTCCAGTTATTGCTTGAAATCTTCGAATCAAATCAGGTGAAGAACCTGATCCACTCACAGCACTATTTGCAACAGATTCAAATTTATTCTCCATGTAAATCTTCATCTCAGACAAATCATCTTTTGTTACCATCTCTGACTTCAACTGATCAACAGCATTCAACATATCAGTCTTAAACAAATCTACTTCTTGTCTTGAAACAGTAGATTCTCTCAGCTTCTGAAACTTCAACTGTTCTAAGTTCAGAGAATTTCTGAGACTAACATTCTCAGATTCCAACTGAGAAATACGCTTGTATAACTCAACAACTTCTTCTTTTCTCGAATCAGGGGCACCCTGTGCTTGATTCTCATGTCCAGAATCAGATTGATGAAGCAGGACAAGGGGTAAAGAATCTGCATCTGATTGTTCTTTGTCCTGAACAGGTTGATCTACTGAGCTATCCTTTGAAGCTTGAAACTCTTCCACTGAAAAATCTTCCTGAAGTACCTCTGTATTTACTTCAGAAGTATGTTCATCACGAACAGCAGTCTCTCTGACTTCTACTGAATTATCAAGAACAATATTTTCATGAACTTCTTGAGGTCGGGCCACTTCTTCACCAGGCACTGCCTCCATAAGTTGTTCTTGTGGAATTGCTTCTTCAATATCCACAGCAGCAGTCTGAGGTTCTAGTTGAATTTCCGGTTGAGCTACTGGTTCCTCTATCGGTGCAGTCCTTTCCACAACAGCTTCCCTCACAAATGAATAAGAAATTACTGGATCAGAAGATTTCAAGACAGGAGAGATGATTTCTTCATCAATTGACCTCTTCCTTCTAGATTGAAGTCCTTCTTGACTTCTCTCTTCTTCAACTTCTTCCATCTCAAGGCGAATTCTTCTTGCCACTGTACTAACTCTGGATTCTGCCTGTCCTTCCTTGGACTTAGCTGGTTGAGCCTGAGCACTCTCCGAGTCTTCCTCAGCTCCAACAGGTAAAAGTTTTCCTTTAATTGTGCTCCAGAAATATCCCACTTTCCTTAAAGTTCCAGCATTAAAAACATTACTGTGGTGACATTTCACCCCAGCACTTACCAGTCTGATCATTCCCCTTTTATATAAAAACAAAGAAATGAACCTTCCATATGGGAAAAAGGTCATTCTTGCTTCACTCTGACAGCAGTATCTTAGATATCTTATCATAAATCGAGGAAAATTAAACTTGATATCACTCATCAGAAGATACATTATATACATGTCAGGGTATAGAATTTTCTCCATTTCAGCCATCCTTGGTGCTAAACCGGTCTGAACAAACTTTACTAAGATTTTCTGATCGGGCTCCAAATCTTTAATAAGCACCTTCTTTATCACTTTTGTTCCAAACAGAAAAGACATAATGTCTTCAGACTTATGTACAGAATCTCCAATATTCCGTAAATCAAAATGAAAAACTCCTTCATGGGGGCAGTTAAGAATCTGACTTATTTCTACAGATGATATGGAAAAGTCCTTATCCTCTATCTGAGCCAAGAAACTATCCTCCGTATCCCCAAGGCTAAACTGAACAGTTCTAAAGAAATGTCTCATTTCTGCCTCATATAGAAACTCAGATTTTTCACTATTAAAGGCTTGCTCAAGGCCTTGAAACGACAACGCTTGCTTCAACAGCAAATTAGTTTCAAACAACCATTCTAAATCGATGACTTTACCTTGCAGTATCTTCCGACCAACTACTTTAGATTTCTTTGCAGCACTGCTCTCGGCTTCATCTGGACGCTTAGTCTTTGCCATTTCAACAACGATTTCTGAAGGTTCGAAAGTTTAGGGTTTGAAGATTCAGAAAAGGGTTTTGGAGCAGATGTGCGGTTTTAGGTTTTCGAAAGGGTTTCCGAAAAAGGTGAAAACAGTTTAGAAGGTGAAACGGTTCTGACAGCCTTGATTCCCGTGTAATCACTAATCATTACTTTTATTTAAAACAAAATAAAATTACTTATAGCGGGAAACAGAAAATTAAACAGAATTCGAAAACAGAATAAGATTAAAAAAAAAACTATTTAAAATTAAATAAACCTAACTCCCCCTTAATAAATTCAAACCTTGCCGTGGGAAGTGGTTTAGTAAAAATATCTGCTAATTGATTTTCTGTATTTACAAATTCTAAAAATATATCCTTTTTTAACACATGATCTCTTAAAAAGTGATGTCTTATATCAATGTGCTTAGTTCTAGAATGACTAATAGGATTTTTTGAAATATTAATTGCACTAGTATTATCACATAAAATAGGCGTATTATTGAAATTTAATCCAAAGTCCATAAGAGTGTTTTTCATCCACAACACCTGTGCACAGCAACTACCTGCAGACACATATTCTGCCTCGGCTGTTGACAGGGCAACTGAGTGTTGTTTCTTACTAGACCATGATACTAAAGACTTTCCTAAAAAGTGACATGTTCCTGAAGTACTCTTCCTATCTAATCTACAGCTTCCAAAGTCTGCATCTGAATATGAAATTAAATTAAAATCAGAGGTTTTTGGATAAAGCAGAGATTGATAAATAGTACCTTTTAAATATCTAAAAATTCTTTTAACAGCAGTTAAATGGGATTCTTTGGGATTTGATTGAAATCGAGCACAAAGACATACTGAATACATTATATCTGGTCTACTAGCAGTAAGATATAACAAACTACCAATCATACCTCTATATAACTTGTTGTCCACTGATTTTCCAGTTTCATCCAAATCAAGTTTTATATTAGTACACATAGGAGTTGTAAATGTCTTGCTGTTTTCAAGTCCAAATTTCTTAAGTAAATCAGTAATGTATTTGCATTGATTTAAAATATTTCCAAAATCTTTTTGAAATATTTGAAGACCTAAAAAGAAATTTAATTCTCCCATCATACTCATTTCAAATTCTTTTTGCATTAATTCTGAAAATTCATGACAAAGAATTTTATTGGTTGATCCAAAAATTACATCATCAACATAAATTTGAACCAACAAAACATTATTTTTCACAGTTTTCTTAAAGAGTGTTGGATCTGCTAGTCCAACAGTAAAATCATTTTTCAAAAGAAAAGAACTTAGTCTTTCATACCAAGCTCTAGGTGCTTGTTTAAGGCCATAAAGAGCTTTAGTAAGTTTGAAAACAGAATCTGGTTTTTGAGAATTTTCAAAACCAGGAGGTTGCTCAACATAAACTTCCTCCATTAAATAACCATTTAAAAAGGCAGATTTAACGTCCATCTGAAATAATTTAAAATTCATATGAGATGCATAGGCTAAAAGGATTCTAATAGCTTCTAACCTGGCTACAGGTGCAAAGGTCTCATCATAATCTATTCCTTCTTCTTGATTGTATCCTTTAGCTACTAATCTTGCTTTATTTCTAGTTATTATCCCTTGATCATCCTGTTTATTCCTAAAGACCCATTTAGTTCCTATTACTGGATAATCATGTGGTCTTTCAACTAATTCCCAAACCTTATTTCTCTTGAACTGGTTCAATTCATCCTGCATTGCTATTACCCAGCTCTCATCATCTAAGGCTTCTTCTATGGTCTTAGGTTCTTGTTGGGATAGGAAAGCAGAGAATTCAACTATGTTTCCAAAGTTTCTTCTAGTTTGAATACCAGTCTCTAAGTCACCTATCACAGATTCTAAAGGGTGATTCTTTAAGGTTCTAGACTGTCTAGGCATTACATTCAAAGGCTCTTCAGTATCATGTTCTTCTGAACTGGACTGAATTTCTTTTATATCATTTTCAAAATCATTCTTTAAATTCTCAGGTCTCATGTTTTCATTAGAATCAGGTTCATCTATTTGTTCTATCCTTTTCTCAAAAGGATCAGATTCATCAAATTTCACATGAACTGATTCTTCAACAATCCTTGACTTTTTATTATAGACTCTATAAGCTTTGGAGGTTGCAGAATATCCTAAGAAAATACCTTTATCAGATTTTGGATCAAATTTACCAAGATTATCTTTGGTATTCAAGATGTAAACCTTGCATCCAAAAACTTTAAAGTAATTTACTTTAGGTTTTCTGTTATTCCATAGTTCATAGGGTGTCTTTTTCAAAATAGGTCTTATTAAAATTCTATTCATTATATAACAAGCTGTATTAACAGCTTCTGCCCAGAAATATATAGGTAGGCTATATTCATTTAACATAGTTCTAGCCATTTCTTGAATAGTTCTATTTCTTCTTTCTACAATCCCATTCTGTTGAGGTGTTCTTGGAGCAGAGAAGGTGTGTTTAATACCCATGTTTGAGCAAAAGGAATTAAATTCCTGGTTCTCAAATTCTCCACCATGATCACTTCTCAATGAGATTATATTAAAACCTTTTTCATTTTGAACAGATTTACAAAAACCTTCGAATAAACTAAAAGCTTCACTTTTAAATTTCAAAAAGAAGATCCAAGTAAATCTAGAGTAATCATCAACTAATACATAAACATATAATTTACCAGCTAAACTTGCTACTCTTGAAGGTCCAAACAAATCCATATGGATAAGTTCTAGAGGTTTAGTTGTAGCAACTTTATTAACAGATTTGAATGATGATTTGTGTTGCTTGCCAAGCTGACATGCATCACAGAATCTGTCATTTTCAAATTTGAGACTAGGCAAATCAGAAACTAAATGTTTCTTAGATAATTTATGTAAAGCATATATATTGCAATGACCAAGTCTTCTATGCCAGATCCAGGATTCACTTATATTAGCAGTTAAGCAATTTACTTGTTGTTTACACAAGGAATACAAATCCAAAGTATAAACATTATCAGTTCTGGGTGCTCTAAACTTAAACAGTTTATCTTTAGAAACAGTACAACTATTGTTGGTAAAATCAACAGTGTATCCATCATCACAGAGTTGAGAGATACTTATCAGATTGTGTTTTAACCCTTGTACATAAAGTACTTTGTTGATTGAGACTATCTCTGGATCTCCAACTGTTCCAATACCGATAATCTTTCCTTTGGCATTGTCACCAAAGGTGACAAATCCTCCTTCCTTTCGAGTAAGAGAAGAGAAATTAGCTGAAGTTCCACTCATGTGTCTTGAGCAGCCACTGTCCATATACCATATTTCTTTCTTTCTTTGGTGACCTGCTTCCTGCAAAGACATTCAAACAAATTGCTTTGGTACCCATATTTTGTTGGGTCCAGGAGTGTTAGCAAGCAGTGATCTGGGTATCCAGATTTGCCTTGTTTTCTTAAAATTGATTGAATCATATAGATCGTTGGAAATATAAGCTTTCTTAATTCCACATATCTGAGGTTGTCTTAGAAAACAGTTTTTAGCTATATGACCTCTTGTTCCACAGTAGTTACAAATAACCTGTTTAGTGCTAGGAACAAAATAATTTTTGTATAACTTAGGTTTTTCTCCTTTACTTCCAATTCCAAACCTTTCCTTTTTAATTACAGTTTTTCCAAGTATCTCATTTAAGGTGTTTTCTCCTTTTGTAAAAACTAATGCAGCCGTTTTATAAGATTCTACTTCATCCTGTAGAGTTTTTATTTTTGATTCAAAATTAATTTTATTTGAGTCAGCAGAATTGTATTTGTCAATTAATTCCTCATGTTGTTTTAGCAAAGTATTTCTCTCATCTGAAATAGCTTTGTACAAGTTCTTTATAGATTTATATTTATTAAATAATGAGTCATACCTTTCTTCAAGCATATTGCAGTAAGCTGCAAGTTTTCTATTTGAGAGGCTTGTTTCAGAGTTTGATTCATTATTTGAGTCAGAGGAATAGTATGAGTGTACCTCATCAGTTTCAGCCATGAAACACATATTTGCTTTTAAATTGGCTTCCTCCTTCTCTGAGCATGATTCAGAATAATTACTTGAGTCTTCAGAAACACTCCAAGTAGCTTTCATAGCTTTCTTGTCTTTCTGCTCATAATCATCTCTTTTGAAGAATTTCTTTTTCTTTGCATCTTTCAATTTTGGGCAATCCGGTCTGATATGTCCCATCTTTTTGCATTCATAACATCTCACTTCCTTGCTATCCTTTTTAAAGGATTTCTTGAAGTCTTTCTTCTTACTATAGAACTTTCTGAATTTTCTGGCTAGCTGTGCCAGTTCTTCATCCGAATTTGAAGACTCAGAGCTTTCTGATTTAGCACTCACTTCTCTGTTCTTCATCTTTCTATCCTTTTGTTGAGAAGTCACTTTCAAAGCAGTATTTTCCCTTTTTATGTAGACTTTATGCTCATTTACCTCATCTTGCATTTCAGCTTCGTACATCATCAGTGTACCAATCAGTTCTCTCATAGTTAGATCTTTAACAGAAGTTGATTGTCTGATTGCTGCAGAGATTCCATTCCATCGAGTAGGAAGTACTCTCAGTACCTTCAACGCTTGATCAGCCTGCTTGATTGGTTCTCCTAGAGCTGTTATATTATTGACAATTTCTGTCAATCTTCCATTCATCTGAGTGATGCTCTCTCCTTCAATCATTCTGAAAGTATCGAATTTTAACTTAGCAGTTGCATATCTCATCTGTCTTACATTATCTGTTCCTTCATAAGCAACAGCTATAGTTTGCCACATTTCATATGCAGTCGGGCATTGAGATACTCTGTTAAATTCGTCTGGTCCTAGACCACAGATGATTGCATTCATAGCTTTTGAATTTATGTCATACTCAGCTTCTGTAGCAGCACTCCATGTATCGGGATTTTCAGGAATTTCATAGGGAGTCAGAATCTTTGAATAGACTCTGTAACCAAGATTTTTCAGGTAAATAATCATACGTGATTTCCAGCAGCCATAATTATCTCCATTAAAGTAAGGTGCTCTGACCATTGACATTCCCTCTCTCATATCAGCCATGATACACTATGTATAATCTTTAAATACTTCTAGGCCTGATAAGACTTTAGAAATAAGAAGCTCCTCCTTTGATACCAATTGTTGGATCTGAATCTACGGATTATACACAAGAGGGGGGTGAATTGTGTCTTTTTCAAATTATTACAATCTCTTCAACTTAGACAAATTCTGTTCACTATGCTTTTGCACGATTAAATATGCAGCGGAAAAAGTAAAAGCATGAACACACGGATGTATAGTGGTTCGGGGAACAGAAGGCCCCTAGTCCACTCCACCAACGCTCAAATCCACGAGCTTGGCGATTTTCACTATCTGGTCCTCGTTTCCACAGACCCGTCCACAACTGAGTACAGGCAGTTGACACCTTTACAAGATTCAGGCAAACACAGCCTTCCTGGTTCAAACACGAACCCACACAGCTTAGAACGAGAAGCTGATCACTCAAAAATAAAAGGGTTTCGATAAAGAAACACTTCTCCAGTTGTTCTTCACAATTGCAACAGAATGCAATTGACAGTAGATAGATCGTCGTCTTCAGAAAATAAAGATCTGTAATCAAAACAGTTCTGAGTCGATCCAGTTGCAATAGATATTACCAGAAGCTTCACAACTTCAGCAGTAGTAGATTCACAACAGATAGTCGATGTAGAACACGTGAATCTGCTTTCAAGATCTTCCTTTGGTAATAAAGATCTTACACTTCTTCTCGATCACCAGAAAAGAACGCTTTCACACAGTCTCTGTTTTCTTGCTCGTCAAAAGATCAATATATATCACACACTTTCCTGTGCATATATATATATATCTGAAGTTTCCAAGATAGAACATATTTTCAAATATGAGAAAATCTTTCGCATAAAATAGATCCATGAAAATCTCCTTTAGATTCGCGATTTTAAATGAAACAACAGAGCCGTTGTAACTCTCCTGAAGAATCGGCACAAAAAGCTCCGTTTAAATCAATCATTAATCCGTTGTAAATCGTCTTTGATTCAGTCAAAGTCGTATTTAAGAATCAGCTCGAAATCCGCCTAATAATCCGCTTGCTTGACTAATTCAAAAAGAAATATCATCTGTCAAAAAAATATCCCGACGCCAAACGTAGGGTTGATGACGTGGCTTCAAACGTAGGGTTCACAAACGTAAGGTTCAGAACGTAAGGTTCAGAACGTAAGGTTGAACATACATACTTTCTCTTCAGCATTCAAACGTAGGGTTGATCATCCATACTTTCTCTTGCTTCAACTCTCCAAAGAACGTACGGTTGATTATAAAGTAATGTTGATGATCCATACTTTTGAGAAACAAACTCAACACTGAAAACTAACGTACGGTTTCTCTTCCATACTTGTCCAACAACGAAAACGTAAGGTTCCTTCCAAACGTAATGTTCTTCTTCCATACTTTTCAACAACGTAAGGTTCATTAACCATACGTTTCAAAATAACATAAAAAGTAAACTTTTCATCCATACGTTACGTTCATCAACGTAGGGTATGAACAGTGATTCCAGTACGCGCTAAAATTGATCTTGCGCTACAGTGATTCCAGAATACGCGCTAAAATTGATCTTGGAATAAATGAAGTATAAAATCTCGTTATATAAAATAAATTCCTGCAAAATACTCAACGAAATAATTAGTAAATAATTAAGGGTATTTGTGAGCATCAAAATCATCATAAAGAGACAGAGTATTATTTAAAATAATCTCCCCCTTTAAAAAACATTATTTTGATTTGTTTAAATACATTGCTCAACACTCCTCCTGTGACAATTGTATCCACCTGAGGATACAGAGACACCACCACATCGGTCAACACCCAAGAAAAGACCATTAGGAACATGGGGGTAAAATTCCATAAAAGGGTGAGGATAAACAGAAGGAGATGAACCCAAAAGAATGATGATAGATCTTACCTTATATCAAAGATTGATCGATACTGCTTGGTTGCATCAAAATAGAGTGAAACCAATACAAGGAGGAAATTTTGATAGTGAAACTCCTACGGGATGGAATGAAAGGTTTGAGCATCTCATAGCTGAGAACAAGGAGAAAGAACTAGGTAGGAAGATATCTTGTCCCCTTTAGAAGATTTAACAGAGCAGTGGTTTAAGATACATTAGATTTTCTATTAAAAGTGAATCGCATTAAACCACATGGTTTGACCGAGTAAAAGCATCCCAATCCTTAGGGAAATTAATATAGGAGTTATGGCCTTTAAATCGGCCTTAAAGTCCTTAAAACAAGGCTTTAAATGCATTTTATATCAAAGAAAATGTCAATGGGGCGAAAATGTAGGAAGCTGGAAACATTGTTCATGAACACGAAATTTGGAAAAGGAAATAGAGGATTCAGTTAGAACCTTACCATTCTGGAAACACTTTACATAAACCTCACCATTCTGGAAACATTGTTCATAAACCTCACCATTCTAGAACCACTATTCATAAACCTCACCATTCTAGAAACATTGTTCATGAACTCAAAATTTGGAAAAGGAAAAAGGTCACCATTGGAACCTCACCATTCTAGAAACACTGTTCATGAACTCAAAATTTGGAAAGGTAAAAGGTCACTGTTGGAACCTCACTATTCTGGAAACACTGTTCATGAACTCAAAATTTGGAAAAGGAAAGAGATCACCGTTGGAACCTCACCATTCTGGAAACACTGTTCATGAACTCGAAATTTGGAAAAGGAAAAAGGTCACCATTGGAACCTCACTGTTCTGGAAACACTATTCATGAACTCAAAATTTGGAAAAGGAAAGAGGTCACCGTTGGAACCTCACTATTCTGGAAGCACTATTCACCTAAGGCTACTGATGACACTTTTCACATTAGGTTACCATTTCACTGTTCACCTAAGGCTACCAATGACACTATTCACATAACTAGAAATTTGGAAAAGTGTTTGGGATAAGTCACCATGACCTCCCGGAACACCTCAGACACCAGATTTTCGTAAAGTAATAGGCCAAAGAGGTATGGGACATTACACTATAAGTCCAAATAATTCTTCTTACATAGATTAAATTCTATAAAAACATTCAAGGAAAACACCATATGTAAAAATGGTATATGGATAAGTCAATAATCATATCCATGATACATGAAATATGGATATTTAATGAAATATTCATTGAATTATGATCATAATTAAAAGGGAAGTATACATACACCACACACAAAGAATAAGTGGTCAAAGGGGATATTAAAATGGTTTCCATGGAAGAATGGATTAAAATCTTACTTATACATTTAGAAGGGAAAATATTCATAGATCATGATAAATGATGTCCAACTAAAGTGAAAACATGTAAAAATATTTTTTAAGAAACTTTATAAAAGAGCCTCTTTAGTGCGATAAAAGGGAAAATATAAAAGAGTCTTTAAAGAGGGAAAAGGTATAATTGTTTGCATAAAACAACACCTGATTCACCCCCCCCCCCCCCCATATTAGGAGTCTCCACTAGGTCCTAAGAAGAATTTTAGTTGGTATTTGGGAAAATTTTCCCTCATATTGGATCTAAATTTTTTCTTACCCTAGGTTTTTTACATGGATTATATGATGTGCATATTTTAAGTGTCAAAAGAAGGGACTCAAATAAATTAAATATATTTTTATATTTTTATATCAAATATAGACGTATCTTTTAAGGCATTGAGAAATAAGAAAATAGAGGTGTTTAAGAAGCTTAGAGAAGATACAAAAGATATAGAGGAATCATTGTTACCTAATGGTACTAAAATTTTTAAATATACTAATTAATCTTTCAAATATTATTACTATAATGATAAAAGTATAAGTTGTGATGAAGATGAGTTTAATGAATCACTAAATGATTTTTATTTTGAAGTCAAGGAATATTTTAATAAGACCCCTATTGAAATTATTACATAGGTATTTCTGTACATCAAAGGGATATGATATGAAAATTCACAGAAGGATTTAATAACTGATGAAATGGAGGATAAATAAACTAAAAGGTAAGAAAACATAGCACTCTCACAAAAATAGTAAAAATCAAGGAAGAATTTGTATCACTTTGAAATAAAAGATATTATCTTATTGATGAATTAACAAGTACTATTTTTTATAGAGACGTTTCTGAGAAACTTTTTGAATAAGTGATCCATGTATTGGAGAAATTATATAATGCCTCCATGAATTTTAAGTATTATCAACTAAAAGTGAAAACAAAGAAAATAAAATAGGTTGAAAATTATTTACTAGAGAGTATCCAGATGTAGGAGAATCAAATGAGTAAGATAAAAAAAGATTGTGAAGAGAGGGTGAAATCACTTGAATTCCTAAAGTATGATATTAATATGAAATGTATTGAGTTGGATATAAATTTTAGAAATGTAAATATCACCCAAGAAGAATCTTCACAAGAATCTTGAAAGATAAATTCTACCTCATAAAATTTTAGAAAAGGGTCATGTATCTAAGAGGACTCAAAATGGTGGAAAAGTTATATTGAGATCCTCTGGAGATCCGTCTATTTCAATCTCTTAGAATAAAGTATCTCACTACCTAGATAAACCTGTTTATAAAAAAAAATTAACAATTAGTGCATGATTGAAGTCAAAATATGGTAAATTGTTTATGTACAAACAAATTTGTAAGCCTAATAATGTATCAAGGGTTTATTAAATAATTTATTAGAAAATTAACTTTCCAAATATATCCTAGAAGAATTAATTTTTAACCCAAAAACATGAAGCATGAGATTCTAGTCAAACTTAATGTACAATAAAAGGGAAGAGGTTTTTATGCCACTATTGGTTTTATTGGAGGTTTAGACATAATTTCATTGATTGTTGGAACAAGATGTTATTAAATAGATGTTTTAGAAGACCCAAAGACATGTGATAAAGGATGAAACTATGAGTAAATATACTAATCAGAATTATAACTCACATAATTTGTAGAATATATCCTTGAAAAGAATATTTGAATCCCTTGAAGAGTTCTTTGATTTTTGTAACCAATTTAGTCATGGGAAATATGATTTTTGGTATATATAAACCCATAAAAATCTTATATGGATTAAAAGAGAAGAGTATAATAGTAGTTTAAGAAATAAAGGAAAGGATACAAGTCTACCTTAAGGAGTGTTTAAAATAAGAAAGATGAATCAACCAATCCCAAGATGAGAGAAAATAAACTTAAAAATTATTTTAAACCAATAGTTAAAATATGATTCAACTCTGGTAACAAAGTATATATCATGGACCATTACTAGATGGAAATTAATTTTAATAAATAATAGAGTAATTTGGAATCTAAAAGGGAATCAAACCAAGAGATATATGGATGGATTGGTTTAGTTGTTGCCAATTAAATGAAGCATGAAAACTTCTTGAGAGGTTTTCCAAAAAAGATAAGACAAATAATGTTGAAGATGTATGTGCGAGGTGTAAGATGGTTAGACACATAGCTACCAATTTCATGACATGGCTTCCAAAACAAGAGAAGTTATTGAAAGTTAAAGGGAAAACACCAGGGACTTCTAGTGTTAAAAGTGTTGTAACTAGAAAAGAATCCAAATCCATAAATAAATTTGAGCATATTAAAAATGAATGATTGAAAATATAGAAATACTAGTTATAAGAGTCTAGGTAAATGTAAAAATCATAAATTAATGGAATTTATTTACTTTCATAAGTAATAAATCTTATTCCATATAAGAAGAAATATAAAAATAAGAAGAAATATATGATTCCCACAAAATTTCAGATCTTTAAAGACAGGGATAAATTAATAATTAATCATACTAGAAATTTTAGTGTAGACTAAGTATACTTATAGTTGATTAGTTAAAAGTACACTTAGAATAAAAATGTGGTTCCACCATTCCCTCATGGAAATTTGTTGAATGTTTTAATGAGGAGAAAAATTAAAAGGTAGAGAAGTTTTTATCTTAAATTTAGAAGATAAAAGAGTAGAATATTTTTTCCTTAAAAAATTTACTTTACATTTATAGAATATTGAAAGAAAGATAAGACCCTGCATTGATCTTTGCATTTATTATCAATTAGGGGGATATAAAATGTATTGAAATCAAACATAAAGTTTTTATTGAAAATAAATACAAAGAGGGGGATTAAAGTATCTATTGGATTATAGATGTATTTTTTTCAATGTAGTTATTGGAGGAAAGTCATTATATATTTAAGTTTGGTGATGGAGGAATAATCCTCAAAATAATTTATCTAAATGAGTTTCCCATACATTTTGTTAATGATAAATGAATTGTGAGGCTATCATCTTGGAATACTAGGTTGGACAGATTAAGTGGCAGATAATAAATCAGTCGATTAGAGAGTGTATCTTAATAATAAAGAAAAGTGAAAGATATTTTTTAGCTATAATATTTAATAGAAGTTAGGTAAGTTTGAATATTGTAAAAAACTTCAAAATATATAGTAAAATGAGTAAAATGATATATAATATTGTGTAGAAACTATCCATGGAGTGTTTATCTTGAAGAATGTTGTTTTAGAGTGATTAAAATCTTAAGGATGATGATTTTAAAAGACTCAACTCGAGAAAAAATTTAAAAGTAATGGTTATTTAGATACTCTATCTTAAGTATTTAAATTACTAAAAATTATTTTTTAATAAGATAAAAAATTATTTTGATTTATTTTGATAATTCCTAGAATAATATAAATTTTTTTTAGGTGATTGGAAGTGATTAAAAAGAACGAGATACTGTTTGGAAGTTTTTTTAATTAATTTGGATGTAATATATAATTTTAAGTTACATGTGAAAAATTAATAAATTCTAATCTAAGGAACAATTTCATATGATTCATTCTCTACAACGTATGAGTAATTTAAAAGAAAAAAATGTTCATGTATGAGTCATTTTTGACTCTGTGTATGATTCATTTGGAGATACACTAATAATTCATGTGATTAATTTTCTATATTGAATAATATTTGGTCTCAGTGGACTAATATAAATTAAAAAAATTAATAAAGACTCAATATCTATATATGAGTGATTCCATTTGTACATATATTTCATTTGAAGTTTCTGTATGAGTTATTTGCTCATATAATGACAATACTA
This sequence comes from Viscum album, assembly GCA_963277665.1. Classification (NCBI taxonomy): domain Eukaryota; kingdom Viridiplantae; phylum Streptophyta; class Magnoliopsida; order Santalales; family Viscaceae; genus Viscum; species Viscum album. Next base: position 1,981,291,722 of record OY728143.1, on the reverse strand, counting down.
ATTGAAATTAATAAAACAAAATACTAAGTATAAATCTTTCAACAACTACATATGATTTATTAAAGGAGAACGATATGAGTCATTAAATGTATGAGTCATTATAATCTATGTATGAGTCAACTGCGGACTCCATATGAGTCATGCCTTATTGAAAATTCAATTTTTCTATAGATAAAAAATTAGAGTTTTTATAATTAAATTATGAAGAAAAAAATCACATTTTATTATATTGAAAATGGTCTTTAAAGTTTTAAACATCATGTTTATATGTTAATCCATTATTAAAACCTGGATTTTGAGAATATTTAGGGAGGATAACATTGTGCTTCAAGGTTTTAAACATTATAAAATTAGTTGTGATTCGATTCGGTTAATTGATAACTTGATCTCCATGACTGAGAATAAAGAGATCATAGAGGGATGTATTTCTAAGAAATTTATTAATCGATAAGTAAGAAAAATATATATTAACTAAATTTAGAAGTTAACGGTGAAGATTCTTGTGTTGTGTTATAATAATTAAAAAATCATAAAACCATTTGAGAAATCTTCAAGTTAAGATTAATAGGATATGGTAGTGATGAAGTCTGTATTGGAAATATATGGATGTTTAGGAAATTCATCTATGTTTTCATGTCATAATGAGTAATTCTCACACTAAAATATGATATGAAGTATATTTTTATATAGTTTTGAAAGAATAATTTAAATTCAAATTTCTGGTGGAGTATTTTTTAGATGAATAAAAGGACTATGCATACTAAAAATATCTATAAGAATTATTCTGTCAATAGTTAAATGATAAATGAAAATGAGGAATGGTAATTTTTGGTATCATACTAGAGATAATCTATAAATTCAAAAATATTAGATATTGTATGAGAAACTAACATAAAGGTATTTTAGAAAAGGTGAAATAGAGAACATGGGTCATTACATGAAAATATTCTTTTTCGAGATTCCATGATATCCTTAGAAAATTTCCATTTTGGGAAAATAGGAAAAATTACCCCCAAAAAAATATATGAGATTTTGATCATATATAAAAATGTGGGAAAAACTAAGAGTGTGTTTCAGTGTTGAGAGAATTATATGACCTTTAGAGGAAGAAGAAGAATATTTGAAATTGTGTTAAATTTGAAAACTATGTGGGTTTCAAAGAAAATAAAAGGAAGAATCTAGATCACATGAGAGTTCTTATAATACACAATATTGAAAATTTTTGATAAAGTGAGGACGAATAAGATCTAATAGAAAGGTTAATGTACAGTCATCAATAGAGTTCCCTAAAATTTGAGGTAAGTATATTCAATAAGAAACATTCGAACAAGATATGGGAGTTTGGTTGTAAATATATATAGAGTTTCATGATATAGTTATTGAAGATCAAAAGGTATTAAAATAATTTGTGTGAGGAAAAGGATTAGATTATTGGGTGTAACGAAATACCTAAGCATATTTGAGATCATCTTCTAGAAGGTTGGAAGTTATTTTGAACTGGTGGGATTCTAGTATAAAAAACCCATGGGTTTGGTAATTTTTTCCTTGTGAAATATGGTGAACACTCACCTTTTTAATATGATGATAGGGGGTAGGATCACCTCATACCACTATAATTGATGAAAATATTATTAGTATAAAATATCTGGTTTGGTGAAACTCAATCAAAGTAAGTAGTAGGTTTCTTGGGAGGGGATAAACCTTGTAAAAATAGTATTTTATGAATACTCTTTATATTCTTCATTACATGTTGTGTGTGTGATTATGTAAATAATAAAATATCCAATATTTTTCATAACTGTAAATGGAGGTTCAAAGACCAAAAGGGATAAAATTTTATAAGTGTTAATTGAAATTTGGTAAAATTTGGAAACACCTAATTTACCCCCCCCCCTTCAAGTGTCTACACCAGACCCTAAGGGTTATATCAACTTCAAACAATCAAGTAGCCATTAATGAATCAATCTTTATTGATTCAAAATTGAATAAAATATGAGAGAATATATAGAAGTTGCGTGTAGTTAAATCCCATGATAGTGAAAAAAAGAGCATCCCCATTAAATTTATGATATTTAACACCCTAAAATGTGGTTTTATATTATACTATACCATATATCTTGGTAAACATGCAACACCGTGCTTTAAGTGAACTGCGATAGACTATAAAAATAATATTATTTAAATATGATCGTTATAACCTAGTCATTAAATTAACAATATTGAATAGTAATAACCATGTTATGAAAAATATTTATAAATGTTTCAAATAATACAAATTTATTTATTAATGAATAATAAATAAGTACTCAATTTTCAGTAAAGTCGTTTTATGCTTCAAAAATGTGTTTTCTTCAAAAATGGTTTTTATTACATTTTTTGCATGAAAAATATAATTAATTTATTAAATATTTATAAATTTTATTTGAGTTAATTAATATAATTTTTTTAAATCATCATTTCAATAGTATCATAGGGTGAAGTTTTAGGATTTTTCTAAAAAGATTTATTTTTACGTGAATAGTGAAAAATATAGATTTTTATAAAATTTTCATTTATTTTCAATTAAAAAGTACAATTATGTTTTGAATTTTATTTTAAATTAACATAAGTAAATTTTAGTAATAATTAATCTAATTAATTATATAAGTATATTCATTATTTTTGTATATGTTATATTTTGGATTTAAAACACATTTTTCTAAAAACTATTTTATGGACGCGATGTGATTTTATCTTAATGAATTAAATTAATCACTATTAGTTAATGGTTTTAAATAAATGTATATATTATATATTACATATTATATTTAAACATTAATTTTATGGTTTTTATAAAAAAAAGTAATGGAAGTAAATTCAGTTTTATGTTTAAAAATGCATTTTCTAAAACTGGTTTTCATTATGTTTTGACCAATTATTTAAAATTAAATTCTACCTAATATAGAAATTAAATATGTTAAAATGGATTACATATTTTGAAGCTTCATAATTAATATAATTTATTTGTTTAACTTAATTTCTTCATAGTGAATCATAAAAATAGTATTAGTTTATTATCACATATATGGTTAAAACATGTTTACCGAGAGGGTTAAATAAAGATATAAGGGTATGAATTCTACCCAATACAGTAAAATTTTGATTTTTTATAGATATTAAAAACTTATATTATCCAAAATTTGATTAATTGTCCTTTTGGGGCCACTTTCACATGAAATTGACCTTATATTATTGAAATCTTTTAAGAAATTCCATGTGTGTCCCTCCCCTCACTTATAAAAGGGAACCTATTCTCCTCCATTATTCACACAATTATAGCCTTATATATCAAAAAAACCTAATTATAAACATTACTATATTCCTTACCATAATCCTATAGTTTAGTTTATTCTCCTAAGACCAATCTTTTAAACATTGAGTTATAATTCAAAATAGGTCTCTCAAAGAAGTGGTGTAAATCCTAACCAAATCACTTTCAATTTTATTTATTCTTACACCTTATATAAATAGATTATAAACATAAAAACATGATTAATAAAGTTTCATAAATATACTTACATTTTTTTATAATTATTTAACAACCATTTACCACCTCTTCTTTATCAAATGGGAAATGAAAGTATCGTTCAAGCGTACTTGTGGACTACCGCCTCCACGTAGCGATATGATTAATTTTCCATCACCATATTCAATGATTGGTTGTTATAATGGATTTAATGTTTATATATTATATTTATTACATAATCATACTTCTTTATTATAATATTTTATCTACCTTCTTATCATCCCTTCTATTGAAAAATGATAATGTTCCTCGTCTATACATATGGACTATCACCTCCACGAAGTGATTTGATTTGTTTTTCATTTTCACTTTAAATGGATGGTAATAAGGATATATTTAATGGATATACATAATATTTGTGATACAATAATTATTTTTTAAAGTTGTATTGTTATTTAATTTTTTTGTTTCATCCATCAAAACGTGGAAACATCGCTCATGTATACGTACAGATTACCATCTCCATGAAGTGATGTAATTAATTTGTCATACCATCTTTATATGAATTATTATATATATATATATAATGATTATATATGATATTTATATAATTATTAATATTATGAAAATTATTAAGCCATGATCAAAGTGAAAGAAATATAACTTTCAAACCAATATATAGATGAAAAATGAAAGAGTTAACACCCAGAAATGAGGATTTAATAAAGAAATACTAATAAACAAGTGTTGAAGTGTTATAAGTGGATCATATGTAAAATTATAAGTATGAATATTTTTATATTCTAAAATTATAATAAATTTAAATTTATTATATAGAAGATTAGAGTGCTTATAAGCAAGTGAAACTTGAGTTAAACATTCTTCATCTTAATATTGTTTCATTGAGACAAGTTTAATTTTATACAGCTATTTATGTTTATGGGGTGTATATAATTATAATTTTAAATGTTATATAATGAATAATTTTTAATTAATTTTATTTAAACATAAAATTCAAATGATTTTATCCAAGGGTATTTGATGCGAAAGTTACAAAAGTGGTAATGATTTACCATCTCACGTTGTCATCTTTGGGATATATGTTATGTTATACTCCTATCTTAATTTATTATTTGTATCTAATACCCCTTTAATATGTTGTATCATGAATATCCTTAATTTCATGGTATTTAAATTTTCATTTGAATTTATTTCTTTCTTGGTGTTTATGAATCAAAAGTTTCCAAATCGATAAGGGTTTTACATTATAATCTCATTTTTACCAAGATTGTTTATGCTTTCCTTTCTAATGATGAACTTATATGATCTATATCTACAAAATATTATTTATATTATTCTAATATGTTTATTTCTTGAGATAAAATTTTTTTAATTTCATTTTCCTTTATTTATTACTCAAGAGTTTGAAACAATTTATTAAAGGAAAAACCAACTTTATTTCACTCTTCAATCAGGAATATTTTCTTCCAAGTCCATATTTCCCTAACAATTTTTTCAAGAATATTTTTTATATTATAAACTGATTTATTAAAGTAAATTTTACCCATTATTTACTTTTTATAAAAAAATGGTTTAATGTAATCTTCTTGTTATTTTATGAAAAATGTAATTTGACTTTTTACTAGAAATATGAAAGGATTTTTTGTTTTAATGTACCCCACATGAATGAATTTTCCCAATATCAAATAATTTAATTATTTTAAAGCTTCCTTTGTAATTTTCCATGTTTTTTTCAATGAAAATGATTTTCTTAATATTTGGTAAATTTTTATATTTTTAATAAGTGATTTCAATATAAAAAGAGTATTTTATCAAGAAATGTCTTGGTGATTTTTTAAAGGTATTTTTATCTATAACAACATCCTTTGATGTTTCTTATGCTTTAGTAGGGATATGATCCAATGTTACTATATTTATTCTTTCCCAAAATGGTTTATGGTTATGATAATGAAATGTTTATAAAACCTGTTTTTTTATGGGTCATGCTATGATAAGATGATGAATGTTTTATGATCTTATTGCACTCATATGTATGTATTGTGATTATGTGATGGGTGAGACTGATATATCTTATGATGATGGGTGGGTATCTTATAACCCTATATTTCATTAGTTAATGATGACTGACTTGAGAAACTCCTAAGAGATGATGGTGTTAACAAAATCCAAAGAGATGTTAGAGTTAACTAAATAGTAGTTACTCCTATGAGAATGATGTAAATGACCAGGTAGACATTTCTATTATGGGACTTTGTCCACAATGATGGTATTTTTAGTTAAACTTAACTAAGGAAGTGATATTCTATGATTATGTGTATTCCACAAACTTATGACTTATGATTATGATATTTTCTCATGGCTAGTGATTATTTATTAATTATTCCACACAATTATGACTTATATCAATTTTCTTGACAAATCCTTATACCACGATCTATTATTAATGATATTTGACTATTTGGGTATAATTATTGTATGTTATGATCATATACACATACCCTTATTCTTATCTTATTCTCACTTATGATCATTTTTTGATATCTCTTATGCTTACCCTTACTATGAATCTGAGCTCACCATTTTATTATATTTCCTTTCTATTGGTTATGAAGAAAGGTTTTAATTATGATATGTTTAAGAATAGTGATAGTTGTAAAGAATATAATGGAAAATAATGTAGATTTTTATATACTAGTTTTTTATGAATCCAAGTTTCCAAAGACACTAAACCTTTATGGTTTGGGTGTGCGTCAAATATATATCAAATTAATATTCATCTAAAATGATGTAATATATAGGTATATAAATTTTTGGGTCATTAAAGTGTGATATTCAACACATGAATACCATACCTTATGACTTTATAGATATTATAATCTACGATATCAATTTTAGTGCTTTTACAACAAGTATATAATATCGATTATATCATTTTTTAGAGTTATATGTGAATTTTTGTGACAAAAAAAACCTTTTTATAGAATTCTATCAAGACTAGAGAGAACCTATTTATAACTCTCTCAAGAACTTAGAGAGACAATAACCTTTCTACCTCTAAATAATGAGATACTGGTATAATAATTATTTCAATACTAGAATAATTCATGTTGTGATCTATGATGAACTACACAATACACTTTTCTCATTTGTGTTATCACCTGGAGCTTCAATAGCAATGTTGCGAGATACATGGATCATGTGTGGATACTACTAGAGGAATTATACTTTGTAATATTCAATACAATGAAAATAAAATATTTTATACTAAATTCATCATAAAAAATGAAAGAATTATAAATATGGAGTAACTATTATTTTAAATTAATTATGAATCATATGTGAAAATATCCTCATGAAATACCCCTAATGATCAAGTGAAAATATGTGAGGGGTGAATCATGTGCTGTTAATTTTTTACCAAATTCTAATTTGTTCTTTAAATTTTACACCTTGGTACTTTAACCGCTATTTCTGATTAATAAAAATTGATCATTTTAGGTTTTACCAATTAACCATTTATAACATAAAATGTAGGAAAGAAAGTTAATATGGCATGCGGAATTTTTACAAGGTTATTCCTTGATGTGGGAAACTTAATCCTTGATATGATTGTTAATTAATCCCAATCATTGATTATTAACTATAATAAATCTTATATTACTGATGTTATTAATATTTTCACGACTTATTATATTCCCCCTTTACTTATTTTATATGAAATGTGCATAATTTGTGTGAAATATTAATGTTTTAATATTAAGTATAATATTTGAGCATTTTTAGAAGTAGTCAAATTGAGTCAGTTTAATGTTTTAATTATAACTATCACTATACTGATCCAAATTGTGTGGTTCTTGTTTTGTAGGATTCTTCTTTCAATATACAACATTTCATTAGAAGGAACCATGATCCAATTCTGCCATTTGAAGGGTCATATGGTCCTCACAAACAAGACCAAAGAATCTGTGAAGAAACTGGACTATTCATGAAGATTGATTTACTGGGCTCCATCCAGAAGTTCAAAAACCTTAACTCTCCACCATAATTCGGGGGACACTATATTTCATCTTGGATAAAAATTTCATGGCCCAAATCCAAGTACAAGGGGCCCAAATAAACCTTTGAAGTCCAGCCCACTATTTTGGCCGAGAATTAAAATCAGTATAGTATGCATGACATATCTCCTGATGTAAGCATCCAATCGAGCTGAGATTTTTCAGTGTGCAAGAGGAGATATAGTCGGCCGACTTTGTTGAATAAGTCATTCGAATTTGAAGGCATCTTCCTGTTCAAAAATCCATTCACATTTTGGCCATCGAAAAAGAATGGATAGAAATGGACAGTTTACCTTTGTTTAATAAACCGGCCATAACTTTGGCTCCAATTGTCCAAATGCCTCCAAATTTTGAGAGTAGTCGGAAAACATTATTCTCTAAAACTTTGAAGAAGGATTTATTTGAAGATTCGGCTGTCTGTATAGCTCAATTGGCGAAGCAAGTGGAGGGACAGATTGGGAATGCAAACAGTCCACTCCTTGGGCTATAAATACTCTCCCCTTCTCTCCTTGAGAGGGGTTGGCATTTCAGAAGAGAGGAGATAATATTGGCACGACCAAAGCTTTTCCAAAGGCTTGGGAGGACCTGCCAAACTCAAGTTTTCACTTGAGAGACCTTTCCTCCTCTCTTTCTTTTCACTTACTTTTGTGTTCTTCATTTTTGTAATCTTGTAATTCCCTTTCTTTGTAATTCTGTTTTAATGCAAGTTACTTCTTCAATATCTCTTATTCTCTTCCACCTTCTGTATTTTAATATTAATGTTCTTAAAATAGTTTAAATTCAGTTCAATCCCCTTCCCTTCTTAAGCTTCCTCATTCAATCGAAATTCCATTTTTGATTCTTAAATTATTTCGTGTGTGTGTTCGGCACACTACTCTTATCTTGTACCTTTCTTTTTCTTCTCTTTATAATTCATCACCATAAACATATATTACCAGATTATTAATCACCCAAATGGCTGAGTAAATCTCTCATTGGGGTGAGTTATAATTTAGGTATGTTAAGTGATTGAGAGCTTCTGCTCGATGAATATTCTTTGAATTAACATTGTGTATGTTGGACTTAACATGTCATGGATTAATGACTTGTTTTGTTTAACATGTGGTTTCCATGGATTATTGGAACCATAAATACACAACCATAAATAAGATATGATTGAGATTATAACCTTAAGTTAAGTTAAGTCTTGGTTTAAAGCCTTAACACTTAAGAATTCTAATCAACATCATCTTGTGACATGGGTGTTAATTTAAATGCAATATAAAGCAAAGCTCGAGGATATCAAAAGCTTAACTAACCTAATGATGAACTCACCCCAATATTTATCAATTTGGTAAATCAAACATCATCCATAAATCATTTTAATTAAGCTCTGCAAACAAACCCCCCTAATCAAAATACAATCAACTAAAAACAAACGACTATTACGAAGTACCATCACCGAGGATTCGACCCGAGTGCTGCTATACACATTAGCAGAGCACCAGAACTTTGAACGGTCGATAGGCGACAATCGGCCGTGCGTTTCAAATGGCGCCGTTGCCGGGGATGGTGCTTTAAGTAGTCATTAGTTTCTGGTTATTGTCAAGAAAACACAAAAAAAAACAAATTTTTAAAAAAAAAATTGAAAAAAAAACACAAAGAAAAACCCGTCTTCTCATAAAAATCATAAACTGAAAAAAAAAATACAAAGAAAAACCCGTCTTCCTCTTTCTTCCAAAATCTCTCTGAATGCCCCGTAGCCTTCCAAACAATCCCTCGGATTTGTTTGACCCTGAAATTGAGCGAACACTTCGCCAACTTAGGAGGAACATAAGAGATACTCAAATAATTCAAGAACCAATCATTGCCCTACCAATTGAATTAGATATGGCCAATCCTAGGGAACAAACATTGAAAGAACTTGCTGCCCCTGATATGAATTACCAACCTCTTGGTATTCAATATCCAAACATTGAAGCTGACTTCGAACTCAAATCGGGTTTGATTCATCTTCTACCTCATTTTCACGGGCTAGCCGGTGAGGATCCTCATCTCCACCTCAAAGAGTTCCAAGTGGTCTGCTCAACCATGAAACCTCAAGGGGTTTCTGAAGAACAAATCAAGCTTAGAGCTTTCCCCTTTTCCCTAGCGGATTCTGCCAAGTCTTGGCTCTACTACCTCCCACCTGGTTCCATAAACTCATGGGTTGACATGAAGAGACTTTTCCTTGAGAAGTTCTTTCCCGCTTCCCGAACAGCTTCTATCCGAAAGGAAATAAGCGGCATCCGTCAATTCCCTAATGAATCACTCCATGAGTATTGGGAGAGGTTCAAAAAGCTTGTGGCAACTTGTCCACACCATCAAATCCCTGACCAACTCCTGATCCAATACTTCTATGAGGGGTTATTGGCTATGGAGCGAACTCTCATTGATGCCGCAAGTGGCGGTGCTCTTGTTGACAAAACTCCTGCAGCTGCAAGAGATCTCATAAGTAACATGGCTGCAAACACGCAGCAATTCCATACTCGAGCACATGCTCAAGTGAAACAAGCCCAAGATAATCAATCCATAGAGCCCAACAAGATGACTGAGTGGATGAGTGAACTTACAGGTCTTGTGCGTCAACTAGCGGTGGCTACCAAAGCCCCAACCTCATCTTCTCCACAGTCACTATTCCCTGGACCTATCAAGAATTGTGGAATCTGCAACTCTCCATCTCATCCGACTGACACATGTCCACAACTTCAAGATGATCCATCTGATTCATCTAGTCCAATGGAGCTCAATGCGGTATATGCTCAGCGAAACTTCAACCCTCAACAATCAGGTCAGTTTATTAGAAACTTCAACCAACCCCACTCTGAGCCCTTCTCTTCTACCTTTAACCCACCTATGAGGTATGGTAATCCCATTTCTCATCCTCCGCAGTTCCCTCCTCAAAACCCAAACCAGTTTCAATACAGTCAAGGTGTTGGTAACTTCCAACAACCTTATCCTTTTGTTCCTCAACCCCAAAGGAACAATCCTCCTCCTGGATTCCACTATCCTAACGAGCCTTCCCAATTCCCCACCCAATACAATCGCTTTCCCAAGAACCAAAATCAAGGCCAACCCAATTTGGGACATGCCTCTTCTTCTAAACAACCATGGGAAAGTGCTGTAGAGGATCTTGCTTCCTTCACCCGTTCTAGCCTAAAGAACATTGAAACCCAAATAGGTCAACTTGCATCCCACCTTAGCCAGCAACAACCATCCAATTCATCCCAACTCCCAGCTCAACCATTACCCAACCCCAAGGGTAATGTAAGTGCAATTGCACTTAGATCAGGAAAGCAACTTGCTATGCCTCAAGATAAATCCTCAAACCCCCCTTTCGATGTTGATCTAGAAAATGAAAAGAACAAAAAGCTGGAAAAGGAACTTGAATCCACTCCTTCACCTTCTTCCATTCCACTTAGGAACCCAATTCCTTTTCCTCAAGCCATCTCCAAGCCTAAGAAGTCCTTTGAACCTGATCCGGAAATGCTTGACATGTTTAGACGTGTTGAAGTGAACATCCCCCTCTTAGATGCCATCAAACAAATCCCTAAGTATGCCAAGTTTCTTAAGGAATTGTGCACCCATAAGAGGCAACTTAGGAACATTGAAAATGTTTCAACTCAACAGTCCATTCCCATGAAGTGCAAAGATCCAGGGACCTTCACGGTTCCATGTCAAATAGGGAGTTCCAACTTTGATGATGCACTCATAGACCTTGGAGCCTCGATAAATGTCATGCCCAAATCCATTTTCTCCAACCTTGGTCTAGGTCCCTTGCACCCAACAGGTATTGTCATTCAATTAGCCAATCGAAGCACTGCCAATCCTGAGGGGATAATTGAGGATGTTCTTGTTCGGGTCAATGATCTTATCTTCCCAGCTGATTTCTATGTCCTTGACATGGAAGGTGAGACGACCTCTTCTCGATCTCCCCTAATTCTAGGAAGACCATTCCTCATGACTGCGAGAACCAAGATTGATGTCCACTCAGGCATCTTATCCATGGAATTTGGTGACCAACTGGTCAAGTTCAACATTTTCCAAGCCATGCGATACCCATCTGAGGATCACTCTGCATTCTCAATCCATGCTTTTGAGGACACTTCTAAGATTCAATCGAACCCCAATCCACCATGTTCTTCATGTTCTAATGATAAAGGATCTTGTGAAATCTGCACCATGATTAACAAAGTCATAAATGGTGAAGTTGATGTGGACCTCTCATTCATAGACTCCATCAATCTAGAGGAACTTGAAAACTCTCTTGAATCCCACATCAACTCTGATATCTACTGCTCCACCTTGGACAGTGTTGAGGAAAATGATCCAAACCCATCTGGAATCCCTTCTCCTGCTCCTAACTTTTCTAGCTCTCAAATCAAGGCTGAAACTGATCTAAAACCACTTCCTTCACACCTCAAGTATGCATTCCTTTTCCATGATCCCTCCTACCCTGTCATTATCTCTGCTTCACTTTCTGAAACTGAGGAGTCCCAACTTGTTCAAGTGTTAGAGGAAAACAAAAATGCCTTAGGTTGGACCCTAGAGGATATTCCAGGAATCAACCCTGCCCTTTGCATGCATCACATCCATCTAGAGGAATCATCCAAACCAATTAGGCAACCTCAAAGAAGACTCAATCCACTCATACTTGAGGTAGTTAGGGAAGAGATTACCAAGCTTCTTAAAGCTGGTATTATCTACCCAATTTCTGATAGTGAATGGGTTAGTCCAATTCAAGTCGTTCCTAAGAAGGGCGGGATAACAGTTGTCACAAATGAACATGGAGAAGTGGTCACAACTCGGGTGAAAAACAAATGGCGTGTGTGCATCGATTATCGCAAATTGAATGCTGAAACACGAAAAGATCACTACCCACTTCCTTTCCTTGACCAAATGCTTGAGAGATTGGCCGGAAAGTCACACTATTGCTTTCTTGATGGTTACACCGGCTACTTCCAAATTCCAATCGCACCTCAAGACCAAGAAAAGACCACATTCACTTGCCCCTTTGGAACCTATGCCTATAGGCGAATGCCTTTTGGCCTTTGTAATGCTCCTGCAACATTCCAGCGGTGTATGATAAGTATCTTTTCTGAATTCATTGAGAATTGCATGGAGGTATTCATGGATGACTTTACCATTTATGGCGAGTCATTTGAATCTTGCTTACATTCACTCTCTTTGGTCCTTCAAAAGTGTGTCAAGTGCAACCTTGTGCTGAATTTTGAAAAATGTCACTTCATGGTTTCAAATGGGATTGTTCTAGGGCACATAATTTCTCAAGAGGGTATCCAAGTTGATCCAGCCAAAATTGAGGTGATCCAATCACTTCCTGAACCCAAATCAGTTCGAGACATTCGGTCCTTCCTTGGTCATGCCGGTTTCTATCGGCGATTCATTCAGAACTTCAGCAAGATTTCCCTCCCACTCACTCGTTTACTTCAAAATGATGTCACATTCAATTTTGATGAGGCTTGCAAGAGAGCCTTCATTGAACTCAAATCTGCTCTCACATCTGCTCCAATAATCCAACCCCCAGATTGGTCCTTACCATTTGAATTGATGTGTGATGCTTCTGATAGGGCCATTGGGGCTGTTCTTGGTCAAAGAAGAGAAAACATTCCTCATGTCATCTTTTATGCCTCAAAAACATTGGATGAAACTCAATCACACTACACTGTGACTGAAAAAGAACTTTTAGCTGTGGTTTTTGCCTTGGATAAATTCCGGCCCTATCTCTTAGGTGCCAAAATCATCATCTTCATGGACCACTCAGCATTAAAGTTCTTACTTAAGAAAAGTGATTCCAAACCAAGGCTAATAAGATGGATTTTAATGCTCCAAGAGTTTGACCTTGTGATAAAAGATAAACCTGGAAAAGAAAACCCTGTGGCTGATCACCTGAGTAGAATTTCTAATTCTTCTCATTCTGAAATAATTGATCCTGAATTTCCAACTGAACACCTCTCATCTCTCACTCCAAAGTTACCATGGTATGCCCCAATTGTCAATTACTTGGTTTCTGGTGTTTTCCCTGAATATTTTTCAAAAGAACAAAAAGAAAAGATGAAAAGTGATTCAAAGCATTATTTTTGGGAAGATAATAAACTTTGGAAAACCGGGGCTGACATGGTAATCAGGAGATGTGTTGATGAAACTGAACAATCCTCCATCTTGGAATTCTGCCACTCATTGCCTGGAGGTGGCCACTTTGGACCACAAAGGACTTCTCGAAAGGTCCTAGATTCTGGATTCTTTTGGCCTTCACTCTTCAAGGACTCACACGAGTTCTGTCAATCATGTCCCACTTGCCAAAAGTTTGGCACAATTTCCAAAAGAAACGAAATGCCTCAAAAGCCATTAATCTTCTGTGATCTTTTCGATGTTTGGGGCATCGATTTCATGGGACCTTTTCCCCCTTCCAATGGATTATCCTACATTCTTCTTGCGGTCGATTATGTTTCTAGGTGGGTTGAGGCCAAACCCACTAGGAAAGATGATGCTCAAACTGTGAGTGAGTTCCTCAAAACCCATATCTTCCATCGATTCGGAACACCACGTGCTTTGATAAGTGACTTAGGAACTCATTTCTGTAATAGAACCATGGAGTCACGTTTGAAAAAGAATGGGGTTGTACATAAAACATCCACTGCATATCACCCTCAAACAAATGGAATGGCTGAACTTTCTAATAGAGAAGTGAAAAGAGTGCTTGAAAGAATTGTTAAGCCCACAAGAAAAGACTGGCCCGATAGACTTGGTGAAGCACTTTGGGCCTATCGAACAGCCTATAAGACACCCATTGGGATGTCTCCATTTAGGCTAGTCTTTGGTAAAGCCTGTCATTTACCAGTTGAAATCCAACATAAGTCATTTTGGGCTGTCAAAACATGTAATTTTGATTGTGAAAAATCTGGTGAAGAAAGATTGTTGCAGTTGACTGAATTGGAGGAGCTTCGACTCGATTCGTATGAGAACTCCATTCTCTACAAAGAAAAGGCAAAGTCACTCCATGACAAGTACATTCTTCGAAAGGTATTTCATGAAGGTGAAAAGGTAATGCTCTTCAATTCTCGATTTCGACTTCACCCAGGTAAGCTCAATTCTCGTTGGGATGGACCTTTTATTATTACTAATGTTTACCCATTTGGTGCAGTGCAAGTCGAAGACCCTTCTTCAAAAAGAACATTCACGGTAAATGGACACCGGTTAAAGCATCACCATGAGAGGCCATTCACTTCAGGTTCCACATCGACTTCCATTGACCCACCACTAGATGGAAATGGCGACCCACCAAATCCAAACCAGGGGGCACCTCTTTCCCTTTAACTCTCTCTCTATCTCTTCCTCTCTCTACCTCTTTCTTCTTCTTCCTCTCTCTTTCATTTTGTTACCACTTTATTCATCAAACCCTTTCTTTTTATCTTTCTTGTGTGGGTGTGTATTTTAAAAAAAAAACCTTAAAAACTAAAAAAAACAAAAAACACAATTACTTAAAAAAATTACAAAAAAAGAGTCATGCTTACTCACCATCTAGTTTTGAAATTTTGTCCAACCATTTTGGGGAGTCAAAAGGCTTGTTTTAAACTCAAATATATTGAATTTTTATCTCAAACTTGGGTAAACAATTTTGTGTCAATAACAAACATTTTGAATGAACAATTTTTGGTGGAAAATGATTTTCCCCTACCGTGAGGAATAACATTAGCCTTCATGCCAAGGTCATCTATGGCCATCTTTTTCATTGTGTGTCTTCACCACTGATTGTGAGTCTTGAGTTTGTGGACCTTCGAGCTGAATTTCCATCTTTTGTGTGCATTAATATGATAGAGGCATTTTCTAAGCCACATGAGAATCAGAATAACCAAATAGCCTCCCGTTACCCTTACATTGATCCTACTTTTGAAAGCCCCTTTGAGCCTATGAAAACCTTTCTTTTGATAGCCACATTACAAGCCTAAAACCTTGTCCCACCCAACATCTTCATGGATTTTCATTGTATAATTTATTGAAATTTAAGTGTGGGGGGAATGGACTTCATTTTTGGGCGTACTTTCA
Source organism: Viscum album (assembly GCA_963277665.1). NCBI lineage: Eukaryota > Viridiplantae > Streptophyta > Magnoliopsida > Santalales > Viscaceae > Viscum > Viscum album. Next base: position 1,981,276,059 of record OY728143.1, on the reverse strand, counting down.
TTGATTTCCAATGTGTCATCATATGCTTGAGGGCAAGCATCCATTCAAGTGTGGGGGAGATGTTGTAATTCTGTGAGCTTTGGGGTGTATATGTGTAATTGTCATTTGTACAAAAGTCATTGAAAAGTGTTCAAAAAAAAATGAAAAAAATTTATATTAAAAAATGAAAAAAAAGGAATGGGTTGTGTCTTGGGTGGGTCAAAAATCATTCATCCTCAACCTTTGATCGTGTTATAACTACTAAAATTAGTTCCATGAGAAGATCAAACATGGGTTGGGAGATGACTGTGAGACTTGTTTCAAGCACAACTTTCGAAAAAAAAGCAAAAAAAGAAAAAGAAAAAAAAAGAACACTTGAATCATCTTGTATTGTGTCATTATTGGAAGTCTTCCATGTTGTACATATTCCATCATCTCACCCTATTCCATTTTCTATCTCCATCACTTTTCATTCATCACACATTCATGCCCTTGTAAATATGTGTTTCTATTTCCTTTCAATTCAAATTTCAAAAAAAATGTGCATTGATTTTTCCATGTTGGTGTTTTTAACCCCTCTTTTCCTTTGGACATTATATACCTACCGTCCCATAGCCACTGAAAAACCCCTTAAAAGTCCTCTTGATTCTTGTACACATTAGATTTGGGAATGGAAGCTGAGAGCTCTTACAAACTCTTGATTTTCACTTTTTGTTGGTGAATGAGTGAACCTCCTAAAATACATTTTTATCATCTTGAGAGGAGTAAGTTTTGAGTGCCTACATTTTCAAATTCAAACCTTGAACATGAAAAAATGAATTGTTTATGATGCATTATTGTGAACCAAATTTGTGATGGAATTCAATATGGATGAGTGAAATATTCTAAACCTCCCTTGATTGGAGAAAACAAAATTTTAATATTTGTTGGTGAGTGAAAATGATTTTGTCATGTTTTTATATTTGTTGCACATGAGGACACGCGCAAATCTAAGTGTGGGGGAGTTGATGTTATTAATATTTTCACGACTTATTATATTCCCCCTTTACTTATTTTATATGAAATGTGCATAATTTGTGTGAAATATTAATGTTTTAATATTAAGTATAATATTTGAGCATTTTTAGAAGTAGTCAAATTGAGTCAGTTTAATGTTTTAATTATAACTATCACTATACTGATCCAAATTGTGTGGTTCTTGTTTTGTAGGATTCTTCTTTCAATATACAACATTTCATTAGAAGGAACCATGATCCAATTCTGCCATTTGAAGGGTCATATGGTCCTCACAAACAAGACCAAAGAATCTGTGAAGAAACTGGACTATTCATGAAGATTGATTTACTGGGCTCCATCCAGAAGTTCAAAAACCTTAACTCTCCACCATAATTCGGGGGACACTATATTTCATCTTGGATAAAAATTTCATGGCCCAAATCCAAGTACAAGGGGCCCAAATAAACCTTTGAAGTCCAGCCCACTATTTTGTCCGAGAATTAAAATCAGTATAGTATGCATGACATATCTCCTGATGTAAGCATCCAATCGAGCTGAGATTTTTCAGTGTGAAAGAGGAGATATAGTAGGCCGACTTTGTTGAAGAAGTCATTCGAATTTGAAGGCATCTTCCTGTTCAAAAATCCATTCACATTTTGGCCATCGAAAAAGAATGGATAGAAATGGACAGTTTACCTTTGTTTAATCAACCGGCCATAACTTTGGCTCCAATTGTCCAAATGCCTCCAAATTTTGAGAGTAGTCGTCCAACATTATTGTCTACAACTTTGAAGAAGGATTTATTTGAAGATTCGGCTTTCTGTATAGCTCAATTGGCGAAGCAAGTGGAGGGACAGATTGGGAATGCAAACAGTCCACTCCTTGGGCTATAAATACTCTCCCCTTCTCTCCTTGAGAGGGGTTGGCATTTCAGAAGAGAGGAGATAATATTGGCATGACCAAAGCTTTTCCAAAGGCTTGGGAGGACCTGCCAAACTCAAGTTTTCACTTGAGAGACCTTTCCTCCTCTCTTTCTTTTCACTTACTTTTGTGTTCTTCATTTTTGTAATCTTGTAATTCCCTTTCTTTGTAATTCTGTTTTAATGCAAGTTACTTCTTCAATATCTCTTATTCTCTTCCACCTTCTGTATTTTAATATTAATGTTCTTAAAATAGTTTAAATTCAGTTCAATCTCCTTCCCTTCTTAAGCTTCCTCATTCAATCGAAATTCCATTTTTGATTCTTAAATTATTTCGTGTGTGTGTTCGGCACACTACTCTTATCTTGTACCTTTCTTTTTCTTCTCTTTATAATTCATCACCATAAACATATATTACCAGATTATTAATCACCCAAATGGCTGAGTAAATCTCTCATTGGGGTGAGTTATAATTTAGGTATGTTAAGTGATTGAGAGCTTCTGCTCGATGAATATTCTTTGAATTAACATTGTGTATGTTGGACTTAACATGTCATGGATTAATGACTTGTTTTGTTTAACATGTGGTTTCCATGGATTATTGGAACCATAAATACACAACCATAAATAAGATATGATTGAGATTATAACCTTAAGTTAAGTTAAGTCTTGGTTTAAAGCCTTAACACTTAAGAATTCTAATCAACATCATCTTGTGACATGGGTGTTAATTTAAATGCAATATAAAGCAAAGCTCGAGGATATCAAAAGCTTAACTAACCTAATGATGAACTCACCCCAATATTTATCAATTTGGTAAATCAAACATCATCCATAAATCATTTTAATTAAGCTCTGCAAACAAACCCCCCTAATCAAAATACAATCAACTAAAAACAAACGACTATTACGAAGTACCATCACCGAGGATTCGACCCGAGTGTTGCTATACACATTAGCAGAGCACCAGAACTTTGAACGGTCGATAGGCGACAATCGGCCGTGCGTTTCAATTACAATGGTCGGGGTTCATCTCAAACATACATAGAGTATCTCTATGCATGAAATTTATATCAACTCACTAGACTCATCACAATTAGCATCTCACTGAAATTACATCTTTTCACCATGATTTCCTTGCATACCCAAAGTTTTAATGGTTCCAGAGTTCCTCACCATGTATACACAAGTATATATTTATATCCCTTTTGAATATAATCTCTAATTAACATAGTAATTTCACTACATATATATATATTCATCCTTACTAAATAGTAAAGTATAGGAATTTCGTAAGTTCTATAGGAACAATACATGTAACTCAGTCTCTGATTGCATCACAGATCTATGAAACAATAATTGAATTTTCTCACCTGGATTTTTCAACTCAAACTAGAGCTCTTTTGATCTTCACTAATGTATAAACTCATCAATTTCTAATATTATCAACACTTAAATATTAACATAAACAACACAATCTGTATTTCCTTTATTTCTTCTTCTCAAACTTTTGCAATAATTGCTATCATAGGATCTTATTTTTCCCTCATCATTGATAGCTAGATAATATTTACTTTAGTAACACTAGATCATCATTCACTTTTTATTCTTCAATAGTTATGAGATATTTTTATTTGGATCAATATTTTAGTTATTTGGTTTTTATAATAATAATAATGCTCTATTTTTTTTATAAATAAGTCACCAGAGATAATATTTTCAGCATTTTATAACATATAAAATTTCCTTTGAATCATGGTGTCATGATCTCATCTTATTTTCTAAATGGTATTCATATGGGTCTCTCCCCCAGTATCATTTAAATTTTTATGCATTTCCATGTTGGTGTTGTTGAGTCAAAAGTTTTTCTTATGACACATTCTAATATTTGTTTTAAAAATCACAAAAATAATTTCTTAATACCTTACTAACTTTTATACTTCCCTAGTTTTAATAATATTCTTGTAGTAATTTCATTTTTTTAAGGTATAGAAATTTATTTCTATCATATGGTTTATATTTTAAATTTTAAACACATGTATTAGATAGAAGTTTAAGATATTTTTCAAATGAAGATTTAAAAAAATTCCAAAAGTTAAAGTGTAATGAATTTAATCAAACAAAGTTATAAAAATACCATCAGACAAAAATTTATCAGACATATTCAAAAAATATCTCTAAGAAAACCTTTCAAAATCAATTATTTGACTAAATATCATTTCATTTAACATATAATTATTATTCTACTAAAAAAAGTCCATAGACATTATAGTAGGGTATAAACAAGAAAACCATCAAATAGAGGAGCTATATAGAAATTGTCAAGAGAAGTAAGATTTAATCTTAAGCCATTACAACCAACTATGAAGTGTGCAGAATATAACCTTTGAAAGTTTTACTATAAATAGGATCATTATTCATGGAGAAGGAATCTTTTGCATCACTAACGATCTAAGAGATTTTTTGAATCTTTTTGTTACATCATGTTTCTTTGAGTGATTGAATCTTTGTAACTATTTAGATATTTTTTTACATAAGGAATCCCCTTTTTGAGGATCTTTTTAAATGCATTAATTTTTTCTATGTTTGTAATTTTTTTTCCGATCTTTTGTGATTAAATTATTATAAGGATAGGAAGATAGAGTTTTTTTGGTCTTGTTGATCAAGGGTTCTCAAGGATAAGGAAACATAGTTATTCGAATCCTTATGTTGAGGGATTACTTTCTTAAGGAATACATACCTTTATAGTTTGGTTAAAATTTTGGATACCTAAATTCTAGGTTATAGACATCCTAAATGATAAATTTTTAAAGAAGGGATCATTGTTATAAAACTTTTTTATGTTTTTCATACTCATTTTATATTGTTTTATATTACTTATTTTTATAAGTTTCTATTTCTATTATGAATGTGTTTAATAAAAGTTATAAATTTTAATATTTTCTTTAAATTTGATTTTATAAAGTATCAAAACAACTATTTGTCTGATTACTTTCAATTACTAGATAGATGTCTATCTGATTAACCAATATAAGGAGGCCATAAAAATTAGTAGTTTTATTTTATAAACTATAATTCACCACCCACCTCCTCTTATAATGTTTTTATCACTCCTACAATACTATAATTTGTATCAAATGTTTTTCTAATGAATTTTCTACTTTATACATTATTATAAATTGATACATTTTATATCATTTTTTCTATTTGTTACAAACCAGTAACACTAAATTGTATTTTTTAGAAAGATTATTTTCCTATTTATTTAAATATAATAGGTTTAAATGTTGGAACATTAGAAAATATAAATCCAATTTGACCACCAATATTTTATAGTGTTGACTATGAGCATTGGAGAAATTATATGAATACTTTCGTTATAAATAATGGAGTATAAAAAATTTTCATATTGAAAGGAAATTAAAAAATTCTATAAAAATGGGTTTCTACTTTTTCTAAAGATTACAAGTCAACATATCAACTAAATTGCAGAGACATAAATACTTTGTTATCATCGATGAAAAGAAACATATATAACTAGTTTTCTTCTTATGAAGCTACTAATAGTATATGGAAAAATCTTAAGGTTACTCACTTTTGAACATATAAAGTTATTAAAACCATAAGATATGGGTTAAGAGAATATTATCAAGTATTTTATTTTCTACCGGGAGAATATTTTGCAAATATATATCATATATTTATGAAAATTCTAAAAACCTTACAATTTCTGGGAGATAAATATCTGACTGATCAAATTTTTGTTAAAAATATTGCTGTTATTATGTCTAGTAAATGGGAATCTAAGAAAAAAACTCTTGATGATACTAATAAAATAACAAACTTGAGCATAAATGATCTGATTGTTACTCTTGTAAAATATAAATTTATGATAAAAAGAGATATTTAAAAAATAGAAAAAGAAAAATATAGTATATGTTGCTTCTCATTCAACTACTTATATTAAAAATAAATTAGTAGATAAAAATTCTAAATATTCTAAAAAGAATAAAGTTATTAATAAAATAGAATGAACTCGTTAATCTTGAAAATAAAATGAAAAAAAAACTAGAAATAAAGATTTTAGTTATATATATGATAAAAATCCTAAGGTAATTATTGATAAGAATGATTCTTCTGAGATGATGTTTTATGAATATAAGAAGTCGGGTCATATCAGACCATATTTTCTTAAGATGAAAAGAAAGGATAATAAATATATAAATTCCAAGAATTTAGACAAAAAAAATCATCAATAGTTTGATAGCCTGTGACTCCTAGAGTGAAAGTGGTTTATATAGTTCATTAGAAATTTATTAAAATGATAGTAATAGTTAGAAGATCGTGGGATTATATGATGGTATTCCAAAGTCAAATGAATTCTTCATGGAAAAGGTTTCAAAATAATCTCTTACTAATCTTACTTTAAATTAAAATTATCCTGATTATGATGTTGAAGATTATTCTACTTATTTATAAAAATAAAATTATATTTTATCAGAAGAGGATGATTCTTTACCTATTTTTGAATAATTTTCAAGATTTTATAAGTTTTTAGAAAAATAGAATTTTAATTTTTCTAAAAACTATGAAGTTGTTATGACAGAAATTTCCTAGAAAAATTCAATAATTTCTATACTTACTTCAGAGATATAAAATCTTAAATTATAGTTAGAAAATAAATATGATTATAATACAACTAGTGAGGATAAGAATTTAGTTACAAAACTAAATTCTGAAATTTTTAGTCTAAAGAATCTTATATAAAAATTTAACTCTAGGAAGGAAAATTTTGAAAAAAATTATAAAAAAATAAAGCCTTATGGAAATACCTCTGTGATGGGCTTTACAAATGAAAAACCTTGTTTTTAAAACTATTATTTTGTTCATAAAAACATACATTTTTGTAATAAATGTCAAAGTGGTGGGCATTGGAAAAATAAATGTTCCTTAAATAAAGTTAAATATTTTTGATTTCATAAGTATTATTTTTATAAATAATTTACAAATATATAATAAATAAAATTTGGAAAAATGTGGATTTCTAAAATTTTATTTGATAACAATGTTGGACCCAAGTAAATTTGAGTTATAAAAATATAACACTTTCTATTCTTAGAAAAATAATAAAAGTGACAAAAAACAATATTTGGTACATGGATAGTGGTTTTTATCATCGTATAATGGGAAAAAAGAAATTATTCCAGAAGATTATAAATATGAACGATGGTAAAGTCACTTTTGGTTAAAATGCTCAAGGATAAATCTATGTAATAGGTAATATTATTCTTATCAGAAAATATTTAATTTCAAATGCTTTGTTTTATAGGTATTAAGAAAAACCTTATAAGTATTATCTAATTATGTGACGAAATTTACCTTGTGAACTTCATAAATGAAAGATTTACAATTCAAATTTTAAAAGTTATATTCATTCTTTCTACCAACAACCATGAGAATGTTTACACACTTAACTTAGAAGACATTAGGAGACAATATTTACCTTGCCTCAATGTAATGGAGGATCAGTATTAGTTATGGAATAGAATTTTAGGACACTGTAATGTAATAACTTTATCCTAACTTTATACAAAATTAATAGTTAGAGTTCAATCAAAGCTTAGGTTTAATACTTCAAAAAAAATTATCCTCTTCAATTTGGAAAGAAAATTAAATTTTTAAATCTATTAGTGATGTTTCAACTTTTAATTATTTATAGTTAGTGAACATAGATTTATTTGAACCTACAAAAACGGTAAGTATTAATGTAAAATGCTATGTATACATTTTAGTTGATGACAACACTAGATACACATGGGTCTGTTTTGTAAAAAAAAATCGGAAACCTTTTTCTGTTTTAAGATTTTTGTAGCCCATTTTAAAAATGAGAAAAATATACCATTGGTAAAAAGTAATAATTCACATGGTGTAGAATTTTTAAATTATGAATTTGAAACTTTTTTTAGTAAAAATGGTATAATACATAACTTCTCATCTCTAATAATACCTCATCAAAATGGTTTAGTTAAAAGAATAAATAGAGTTCTTCAACAAATTAGAAGAACCATATTGAGTGAATACTAAATTGCTAAACATTTTTAGGTTGAAGTAGTTAATACTACCTATTATATTATAAATTGAGTTTTAATTCGACCTTTAATTAATAGAACTCCATATAAATTGTGGACAGAAATAAATCCAAAAGTTTCTTAGTTTGGTGCTTTTGGATGCAAAGTTTTCATCTTGAATACTAAAGATAATTTACATAAATTCACTCCAAAATATAATGAAGGGGTTTTTCTATGCTATTATATAACTATTAATTATCATAGATTTTTTAATGAAAAAAAAGTATTATTAAAGAAATAGTACATCTAAGATTTGATGAAATAAGCCCTTTTGTTTTCAAAACACCTAAAACCACAACTTTGGAATATTTTAAAAAAATTGATTTTCAACCTATGCTGGAAAATTCTTCTCATGAGAGAACAACTAAATAATAATTTTCTAAATTTTTACCTCAACAATAAATTTGACATATTTTTAAAGAACAACCATCTTCAAATAAAAGGAATCATATAATTCTATTGAACAATCATATTGATAATATCATTAGTGATGTAGATCAACCACTTAGAATTATAAGTTCATTAAGAAACAAATATAAAGATTTTTCATTTCTAACACAATTTTAACCAAAGATTCCTGATGAGAATTTAGGTAATTCAGATTGGATAAAATCAATGTAAGATAAACTTAATGAGTTTGAGTGAAATCATGTTTGGACCTTGGTTAAAAATCTGTAAATATTTCTATAATTGGTATAAAATGGTTTTTCCAAAATAAATGTGATGAAAGTGGAATTATAGTTATAAATAAAGATATATTTTTTTAAAGTTTTATAATCAACAAGAATGAATAGACCATGAATAAACTTATTTTCTATTATCAAGACTTCAATTATTTATATACTTTTAACATATATTGCATTTATATATTTTAAACTTTTTCAAATGGATGTAAAGTGTGCTTTCCTTAATGGGTATGCACATGAAGAGATTTATGTAGAACTGCCATCAGGTTTTGAAAATGAAAAATTTTTTGATTAAACTTTTAGACCTACTAAGGCAATTTATGAACTTAAACAATCATCGATATCCTGGTATGATAGATTAACCAGTTTTTATAACAAAAAAATTAAGGGAAATGTGGCTCCAGATATTTTAATTAAAAAAAGATTTCAAGGATACAATAATGGTTTAAATTTATTTCAATGACATTATATTTAGTTCAAACCAAAATTCTATTATTGAATCCTTTGCAAATCTTATGAAATCTGAGTTTGAAATGAGCATTATGGGAGAATTGACATTTTTCCTTAGTTTAAAAATTTCTCAAAAACACAAAGGAACATTTATATGTAAAAAAAATAATATAAAATTACTTATTAAAAAAATTATATGATAATACTAAAAGTATTATTACACTTATCAGGACCTCAAAAATTATTGATATTCATGAATCTAGGAACCCAATTGATTAAAAACATTAGAGGAACGAATGATAATTTACAATATTTTACAGATCTTATTCCAGAATTAATGTTTTATATATGATTATTTGAAAGATGTCAAGAAAATACAAAATATTCTCATCTTAAATTTTGTAAACTGGATTTTTCATTATCTTAAGGAAACTGTGGCTTTTTAATTAATTTACTCTTATAGAAATTATTTAAATTTTAAAAGTTTTTTAGAAGCCAATTTTTCTTACTATAAAATGGATAGAAAAGTACATATATAACTTTTCATTTATTAGTAGAAGGTTTAGTTTCATGGTATTGTAAGAAACAAAATTTTTTAGAAAATTCCACTACTAAAGTAGAATATATGGTAGCATGAAGTCATTCTTCTCAAGTGTTTTGGGTGCAACACACACTCACTTATTTTTTGCAATAGTTTTAACAAAACTCATATTTCGTGTGATAAAACAAGTTCCATTTGTTTAATGAAAAAACTATTACATCAATAATGACCTAGGAACATAGATATAAGACACCATTTCCATTTATATCACACACAAAAAGGAGATATTATTCTATAATTTATCGGAATGTAAGAATAATTTTCTGATATTTTAAAAAAACCTTAAATTTTAATAGATTTGGATATATTAAATAGAATCTATTAATTATTAATATAAAATAATCATTTATATCTACTTCATGACTAAACATATCCTTATAGTAAAAATCCTTTAAAAAGTGAGAAAATATTTACTTTGTTTTAGAAAAACTTTCTTATTTTTTATTTTTCTAGACAAAATTATTTATAGACAAAGTATTTTATAAAAGAAGTCTAGATGGAACTTTTTTTAAAAGAAATTGGTATTTTTTTCTAAAAATGATTATGGAAATAATTATTTCTTAAAAAAAATACGGACAATTTTTTTAAAAAAACAAGAAGTTATGATTACCAAATAAACTTTAATTAGAAATTTCAAAATATCATTATCTAAAAGCTAATTTCTATATCTTCACATTTAATATAAATTGTTATATTTTGTTTTACATTATTTATAAATTTTCCATTTTTCTTAAAAAAATTATAAATCATAAATTTCTTCCCAAAAAAAGTTCATATGATATAATTTATCTCTTTATTTTTTTAAAATAAATAAATGGTTTTAAAAAATTTAAAATATTTCATAATTTTATAAATATATTCAATAAAAAAATGTTTCAACTTAAACCATCAGATCTGGATAAGTTGAATCATTTCCCTTCCTAAACCTAAATAAAAGAGTGTGGGACACCACCTCTTCATTCTCTATGGGTTTTCTCTAAATAAATCTTAGTGGTTGATTTTCTCTCCATCCTATTATTTTTGGTTTGTCCAATAATCAAATATTCATCCAATCAGAAAAGATGGATTCTAAAAATGAGTTCTCAAGTATAGAAGTAGTAAAATATAGGCTAATAGAAAGATAGTGGTACGATAAGTATGATTCCTTGCTAAAATCAATAATTTTATTTCAAGTTTGGGAACATATTTATGCTAAAAAAGATTATTTTGATCTTTATTATCCTAATATTATTAGCGAATTCTATTCTTCAATTGAATTTAGTGAAGAAAATAATCACAAATATATTACTTTTTCATTATTTAAAGAGTTTTATAAATTGAATTTTTGATAAGTTTATGAGTTGGTAGGTTCTTATTATTAAGGAGAAGAAAACCTGGTTATATATAAGGTACCTAAAAAGGTAGAAATTTTTTAAAATTCAAGGGTAGAAACTTCATTGTTTCATCTTATGAAAAATTAATAAAAGTAAACCATATTTCTCATGAATCCATAGTAGTCATTGTATAGATGCAGAACTATATTATCCTAAGGAAAGGAGATTGGGATACTCTCAAAGTTCAAGATATATATATTTTATACTTTTTATATAACATGATAAAGTTTAATCATACAAAGTTTTTTTTCATTATAAATGAAGTTGTCAAGAGAGGAACCATTAAGCTAAATAATTTATTGTTTTTTTGTTTCTTAAATATATTCTTGATAAATTTCTTACATGTTATGAAGATTAAAAATAATTAAACTCCTATAAGGGAGAAAGTATCATTCATTGGTGAGGATACTATTAGTAAAATGAGCCTAGTGCTCATTCCCTATTTTAAGAATTTTGTTGAAAAATTGGACCGAGTTGAATTTGATTTAAAAAAATAAAAATAGAAATAGAAATTTTTATAAAAGAGAAAATCTAGGGAAGGATCCCCACAATTTCCTATGAATAAATAAAATACCATGTCATGTGAGTATTTTTAATCTCTTGTGAATAAATAAAGAATAAAATAATCCTGGTGATCCAATTTTTGGATTAGATATAGTTGATGCCTTGGATTTAAAAGAATAGAAGTATAAAATTATTTTTCAAGAGGAGAATAAAAATAATAAGAAACAAGAGAATAAATATTATAAATATCAAATAGCTAAAAAGTTCTCAAAAAATTGATCAAATGTATGAGAACATTGATGTTACAACACAGGGTGAACTTCTCTCAGTTTCTCCTTTGTTTGTTATAAAACCTAGAGTTTATAAGCTAGTTCCACCAAATTGACAGAAATTTAAACAATAAAAAGTTCCTATATATATTGATAAGGATAAATCAAAGGCATACCATATTTAAAAACTCAATTTAAATAAGGTGATTAGTTTCTTAAATTTTTTAAGATATCTGGAAAAGGGGATACGAGAAGTAAAGAATAGATTACAAAAGAACTTGTAAATATATGTAAGTTGAATAAGAAAGTGATGAAACATATTATAATTACATTTCACTATATTCTCATAAAAATTAATATTTTTAAGAATCATAAAAATATGAGAGTTTTTAGGAAGAAGAATATAGGTATTCTTAGAAAATTGTTTTGGACAAACCTCAGTCTGATAAAGAATTTATAGTTATATAATTTTCTAAAGAAAATTCTGAAAAACACATGAATAATTTGGTGATTATAGGCCCCAATTCTATATAATTTATTAGTTTCATCTAATTATACTTATTCTACCTCTTTCACAAGTTCTTAAATAATTTAAATGAAGTATAATTACTTTAATAATGTTTTTAGGATACTCAAATATTATATTCATTTCTTACCAAATATTAAAGAAAGATACAGATATATACAAGGGAGAATTGATAGTATAGAAATTTATAATTCTATAAAATATTTGATAGAAATATTAATTCAAAATGAATAAGATTTCAAATATTTAAAATGAAAATAAAGAGAATAAATAATAAGGTTAAAAAATTATTCCTTGGGTAAGACATGTTAAAGTCAATATAAAGTTTTATGATAAGAAAATCCTTAGGATAATAAATTTATCGAAATAATTCTCAAATATTACAAGATAAGTGAGTTCTGAATTTTTTGAAAATACAATATCTATTTATGATAAAAAAATCAATCACTATGACCCATGATGAGGAATTTCAAAGAAAAAAAATAAGATTCAATTCTTAAAAGAAGAAATATCTAATTTAAAGAATGAGAACTTGTATTATCGGTTTTTAAAAGAATAATTGTTAAAGATCAAGCTAGAGAACCAAAAGTTTTAATTTCTTGAATAGAAAGTATAAAATTTGAAATAAATTGTTGAAAATTATAATAAAAAATGGGAAAACATAAATAAGATGAAAGTTATTATGAATAAACTCTCAAAGAAATAATAACTTTCTAAACACTTGAAAAAAAAATTAATATAGAATACTTATTTTGAATGCATCTTTCGAATGAATGTTCTTCCTGACTTACTTTGGATGGATTTTTTCTAATTAGATGAATAACATTCCATTATTATTTTAGATGGTTGTTTTTTAAAATATATAAAATTATTTCATAAATTTTTTCCTCCCTAACATTTCAAATACACTTTGTACCTTCTCATATTCTTTTTGAAAATCAAAAAAGGGGAGAAAAGTGAGAAAACCTAATCTTCGAAATATTTTATAAAAATATAATATATTAATGGGGATAAATAAAGGGCGAAATATAAAAAATAGTTAAAAAGGTAAATGTTGTAAAAGTAAGGGGTAAGTATTTTAAACATTTTTAAAACATTAGTTTTTATCTTTGGAAGTTGTGTTCTGTGTTTTCCAAAATGGTGGATATTGTTGAGTTAAGTTTTTTTCTTATGAAACATTATAACCTTAGTTTTTTTAATCAGAAACATACCTTCTTGATTCATAACCAACCTTTATACTTCCCTAGTTCTAATAATGTTCTTGTAGAAAAGTCATTTTTTAGATATGGAAATATATGTATATCGGATGGAATATATTTGTAATCAGATGAACCTTTATTGAAAGGATGTTTGAAATCTAAATCAAAAAAATATTTAAAAAATTATAAAAGTTAAAGTATAAATAATTTCATCAAATGAAGTTATAAAAATATCATCGTACAAACATTTATAAGATGAAGTGAAACATGATCTTCAAATGAACCATTCAAATTCTATCATTTGAATAAATGTCATTTCACTAAACGTAAAATTATTATTATAGTGGATAAAATATAAAGACATTTTATTGATGTATTAACATGAAAAACATTATATTAAGAATCTATGAAGAACCTTTTAATAGAAGTAATTTTTATTCTAAATCCATTACAACTGACTCTAAAGAATTTAGAATATGACCATTAGAGGTTTTCCTATAAATAGGATCAATATTTATGTAGAGGGAATATTTTGTATTAATGATGGTCTAATAGTTTCTATGAATATTTTTGTAACATCTTGTTACATTAAGTGATTGATTCATTTTATTTCTTTAGAGATTTTTTTTCTTAATGTATCTATTTTGTGGGGATCTTTCTAAATGACTTTAGTTTTTCTATGTTTGTAATTGTTTTTTCCAATCTAGTGTGATATAGGGTTTATGGGGATAGGAAGATAGAGTTTTTATGATCTTTATGATTAAGGGTTCCCATGGATATGGAAATATACTTATTATAATACTTGTATTAATGGATTACTTTATAGATGAATACATACCTTTACAGTTTCGTTAAAACTATGGATACCTAAATTCTTGGTTATAGACTTCCTTAATGCTAAATGTTAAAGCATGGATCATTGTTATAAAACTTATGTAATCTTTTATTACTTGTTTTATAAATTTTTATATTAATTTGTTTTAAAAGTTTCTATTTATTTTGTGCATGTGTTTAATGAAAATTATATATCCTAATCTTTTCCTTAACTCTTATTTTATAAAGCATCAGAACAACTATTTTTCTGATTACTTTTAATTACCAAAAAGTGGTATTTCTTATTAACCTATAAAATCAGGTTGTGAAAATTAGTAGTTTCATTTTATAAACTACAATTCACCACCCCTCCCCATATTTTAGTGTTTCTACATACTATTACGATCCTATATGTGTTTCCCCACATTTTTTTAGTCATTCTTTTTTCCTCACTCGTCTATATCTTATTTACTTATAGGAGTTACCATTCTTTTTACTTTTCTCTTTTTATCTTAACCAATATTTATTGTGGAATAATTTAATAGTAGGCCTAAATTATCTTCCTTTCTTCCTCATCATCTCATATAAATTCATAAATAAAAATTTATCATGGTTTTATTAAGATTTTACATCATTTAAATTTCTGGATATGCTTATTCTTAATTACTTGAGAGCTTCGGTGAATATTAGTATAGACTTTATGATAGACTAAACATTTAGATATAATATTATTCCTTCATTATTCATCCTCATCTTGAATCACAAAACCTTTTGTGATATTTATTTCCATTTCAAATTAAAACCAACATCATAAAATTAAATTTTCATTAGAACATGCAATTCTAGAAACTCCATTTTTAAAATTGAAAAACTCTTTAAAACACCATTTTATTTGATCTTAGTAACTAAAACATGAATATAAACTTATCAAAAAATCAAAGCTTGTATCATATTTATTTTTTGATGTTATAATCCATGAAAATTAGTCCAAGAATCATCCCAATTGATTTTCACAATGAGATACAAATTTGGGAAATTTTATACTTTTTCATCCAGTATGTAAGGATAAATTATTGAGTCAAAGACTCATTTTACCTTTTTCTTTGAAAATAACAAAACAATTTTTTATGTATTTTATCTAAATTTAGTTTATTTATTTTATCTTTATTTTTTAGAATGTAAATCTTTTTAAGAGAAATACCAATAAATTGAGGTTTTACAAAATTATGATGGTCTATGAATTTTTGAAAATCTAATGACCTTATGAGTTTTGAAATACCAATTGGTTATGGTTATTACAAAAATTGGTAACCTGAATAGTTGAATACACACTATACCGGTGTTGAATAACTTCATTGATAGATATGTTAAGTCACTAAGTCCATCAGATAATGAATAGTAAAATGCTATTGATTCTGTTAAAACTGACCCTGATATTTTAGGAATCCAACCATTAGAGTATCTTAATTAAATAAATCCACACTTCATAGATTTTAGGTATAAATATATTACAAGAATTTCCAAAAAAATTGCAGTCATTTGAAGTCATCAACAGCTTGTTGACTAAAGAGATTTAGATTGTTTTTATTTTTGAGAGTTCACTTAGAGCATATAAGTATGATTATTTACTATAAATTCTCTAAGTTCTTTTTTATTTTTCCTAGATTATGGTTATATAATCGCGAGTATCAAGATTTTGGTTTTTGGAAGTAAGGGAATTACCAATCAGGATGATCGAGGACTTATTGGGTATTAGAATATATGTTCAAGCTTATGGATTATTAGAAATAGATGCATTTCAACAGGTCTATAGCCAAGAATACCATGAAATGATTTTATGTTTACCTATTCACTTTGGGTTAAAAGTGAGATTTTTTTAAATAATATCCTTTAAGAGTACTTGATTGATAAATCAGTACTCCATGTTTAGTTATTTCCATTGTGTAATTTATTTCATCGGTAGTTGTAAAACACTAACAGTTTGTATACTAATGTGCATTACTTTGATTTAGTTTTTTTTAATCTAATTATTCTTATGGTAGTATCAAAATTTTATTTCCAATAATTTTAAAACTCTAGGAGGATAAAAAATTTTAGTTTTTTAAGAAAAATTATCCCCCACTCTTATATTGTTATTTCTATCCTTTTGTTGACCAAAAATTGGTATCAAAGCTAGTATATACAAGTGAGGTATTTCCAAATATAATATTTGTATTTTAGATACATTATCATATTTTTAATATTATCAGTTTTCTTACACTAACATCTAGAAGAGGAAAGATATTTGGATTTTGTGATGCTGGGAATTCATGTTAGATCTACCAAAAATATTAATCCTAACATGCCACCTATTTTTTATAGGAATTATTTTGAGTATTGGTGAGATCAAGTGGAAACATTTATGATTAACACTGAATTTGAAATTTTTATTATGCTTTTTAGTATTTATAATATTATGAAGAGTGAAGCTTTTTATTTTACTATATAATATAAGACTTATTTTTAATTAAATTTTAGAGTTTCAAATACTATTTTATGTTTTTTTCAAAGAAATATCAATAGTCAAGTATCTTCTTGTTGAATATATTATGTTACATGGAAAAAATTAGAAGTTACACATTTTGGAACTTCAAAAGTTCTTGAAACTAAAATAGTTATACTTAGAGTATGTTATCATTCATTTGATTTTATACATGGAGAATTGTTTTCTCAAAAGAATCAAAAATTTATAACAATTTTTAATATATTACAGAAACTTAGTGAAAAGGAATTAACTGATGATAATATTATTGAAAAATTTATTGACATTTTACCAAATGAGTGGGAATCCAAAAGAACTGTTACTGATGATATTAAGAACATCTATAAAATAAGTCTTGATTATATCCTTGTAACTCTTATGCAATATGAAAATAATTTGAAAATATATGTAGAAAATGAGAAATAGAAAAATGCATTTTCTTTTAAAACCACCCAAAATTCAAATTTTGAAGCTTGTAAACCTACTTCATCTAAGATATATTCAAGTTTAATTTCAAATGGTCATGGAAGAGAACCTACTAAAGGTGAGATAGCTAATATGAAAAGAAAAATTCTTAATAACAAAGGTTTTTGAATAAAATAATTCAGATATAAAAGGAAAAATAAAGGGAAGAAAAAAAGAAAATGAGACCATTTGTTTTGATTTTTTCAAACCTGGTCACATTAGACCTGATTTTCCTGAGCTAAAAAAGGATAAAAATATTAGAAAAAGAATTCTAAAAGAAAAGAAGAGTTTGAAATTTCTTGATACATATAGTATAATTAAATTTGAATATTTTACTGATAGTTCATTAGATAATAGTAATTATAGGATAAAAATCACCAATTTTATTATAAATACAAAAAAATATCTTATGGATAGATTAACTATTGAAGCTCTAATAAATAAAACCCTAGATTCAAATTGTTTAAATGCTACTAAACAAACAAGTGATTATTAGAGTTCTTATATTGAAGAAGATACAGGAAAATTTATTGGAACTTACGAAGATATAAAGGCTTACAATGTTGAATGTAAATATATATAAAAAAAATTATAAGAAGTGCATTAATCTAAAATGAAAACTATTTATAGAAAGGTTGGTTTTATGAAAGTTGAGGATAATTTTATATAAGTTCTAAAGGAAAATGGAAATCATATTTCAAAGTTAAAAAATAAAAGGATGTAATTACAAGTCTTACCACTAATTTGAAAGGAAAAAAACACCATAAGTATATCTTAAGTTAAATGATATGAAGATGAAACATGATATGAATGGGAAGTCAAAAAGTGTGACTTTTGTTCAATATAAGATTAATTTTTTTAAACTGGTTTCTGAGATTTTTAATTAGAATAATATACTAATTAATTTTACTAATGGAATAAGGGAATTAGAGGAAATGTATGGGAAGATTAGACCAAACAAAACTACATCCAGATTTGGAAGTAATACTAATTAAAGTTCACCTTATTGATCAAATTATTTTGTTCCTGGTAAAGCACCCTTTCGTACTTCATGTCAATGTAGAGGAAACTATAAGAAAAACTATAAGGCCCCAGCCTTAAAACCTTACTTAATCTTGAGTTATTACAAGATTACACATTGAGGATCTTTTCAGGTTTAGAGTTTTAGAGAATTAGATCATAAAACTTGCATTACATTCCACATATAAACAAAGTGGTTACATAAAGATAGTATTATTCATTCCCATCAATGGAAACATATTTAAAATAATACATGGATTCATTCTTGACACTTCCTTGACATTATCATCATATCATGTACCTTTCCCTTGACCTGTGAAAACATTTCAAAAAAACTTGGGATGAGCATAAAAAGCTCAGTATGGGTTATAAAAACATGGAAAAGAAACATGGGTACGTATATACATAAGAGTGAAATCATACTTTACCCATAAAACATAAGCACATTAACATGCCTCATCAAATCATTAGTAAATCATTGAAATCATAAGACATAAAGGTAACTTGAGGCATTCATAACATTCTTACGTAGGGAGTAACCCTCTTGGTTACGTTTGGAATACCCATCACAGTATATTCCCTAAAATCTCTTCGAAGAAACCTTAACGTTTCACACCTTCACATTACCCAATGCATTGGAGAGCTATATCGGGCTCACCCGCCCTTAGTTTATCACGGAACCACCTGTCTTCATAATAATGCCCAAGAACCATAACATAATCGTATCACATAAAACATGCGTAAAGGAAACATAACATTTCCACATTTCAATCGCAAGATATCAATACAACACAAAAAACATTGTGAAAACCATTTTCAATACCAAAATAAAAGAAAATTAAAACATGGTATTTATTTTTCTTTTAAAAAGAAGGTATGGCTTGTAGAGGAAGCCGAAACTCAAATAACGGTCATGACGGCGGAGAAGTCGTTGTCGCCGCATACGTACGACAAAAACATTCCCTTTTTTCGTTTAGTAAACGATTCGTATAAAAAATATTCCTTTTGAATAAACGTAAAAGTCAAAGGGGTTTATACACCGTATAAAAGAAAGTTGTGTATAAAATAAAATATGCCTCAATGAAAGGAGATTGAGACGAAGTCCCATACCTCGTATCCGACTTGACCCGACCGTTCTTTAATCTCCTGAATAATAAACTTGAGTTAATCTCTACTTGCTTATGAACCCTATTTCAAGTTCATTATTCCTTTTATACCATGTTATGAACATCATGTAATCATTTAAGTTAATAATGTTCATTTTGTCGGTATTTGGTTCTTAAGTCAAAAATAGACTTCTTACACTTACATGTTGTTAATTTGGTCAAAGGTTCGTTATATCCAGAATGATATTAATTATTTTTATAACATATATATCATATATATTCATAATATACATGTATTTATAATATTACATCACATTTAGAGGTAAGAAATGAAATGCACCGTTCATGGAGACGGTAAGCCGTACGTACGCATGAACGCTACTTCCATTTGTATTTCGTATTTTCTGGAATGGAATCATACTTATATAAGAGTATATTATAATTCCAGTATAATAACATATATAATATCATTAACTTTATCTTTTACACATCACACATATGGTATTAACGAATCAAATCACTTTCAGGGGGCGGTAGTCCGCACTTCCTAAAATGAAGATATCGTGTTTACCCATAATGGAAACCATAAAGGTATGACCAAAATGAAAAAAAAAACAGAAGCTTAAGTAAAACATAAACATATTATATATCATATATAAAAATAGTGACATCATAATGGCCACCTTTGAAGGTGTTAAATTAGTATTGAACAATCATCGTTTCGGGAGGCAGAATTTCACCATCCACGGAAACCGTATGTTCTTTAACCATTTGATGTAGATTTGTGAGAGTGTAGCGAAAATAAATCTTATAACAACATCCTAGTATATTGAAGATACTGGTTTTGTTACAAAAGAAGTAAATAAAAAGAGTTTAGGGGGTTGGAGAAGCAAAATAAAACAAATGAACATGAGAGAATGAATTACCTTTAAAAGTGTAACTCCTTTTGATTTGAGCCTAAAGGATTCCTTTGAAAGGATTATGCCCAAAGGGAATACTCTAGGATGAGGAGAGGTATGTGGAGAGAGTAAATGGGTAGGGTTTGGCCGAGCCAAAGGCTTGAGGAGTGTGTGAAATGAGGTAGAGGTGGGGGCCTTTTATAAGAGGAGAGGAGGGGCACTTTTGGAAAGTAAAGATAAGTTACTTTATTTTAAAAAGAGTTTCGGATTCAAAAGGTCCCACATGGCTATAATTCTAGGATAAGGTGATAAGGCTTCTAAATACACTCATCCAATTGGTTTTTGCCATGTGTAGGTTTTAGATTTTTCATTATCTTTCCATTTTATTTAAATCGTTAAATAATGAGGTCATCGCTGCATCATCATGATGTCATAAATAATTTAATTTATTTAAAGTCTAAAAATTATTAAAAAAATACTATGATTTAGGAAATATTTTTAGCTTTCCAATGACTATTTATAATCAAAAATATGATCTTTATAACCCCATGTAAAAAAAATTCGTAAAACATATTATGTTTGTGTCATTTTTACTTTAACATTTAATAAAAAGTTATTTATGTCATTTCCCAACCAAAGTGTCTCCATGGGGTCCCCAAGTTGACCAATGGATTTTCTTGGTCGTCCATGACACAACCAATAAGTTTGGGACATGTGTCTAGGTCATTTCATATTATTAAAGCATTATTTATACCTTAAACTACCCTAATTACCACTAATCGCGATTAAAACTTGATAAGTTACTATTCACCAAAAAATTATTTTAATCTCATTGAACCACATTTTACTTCTTAATGACAACGATGTATGTCGGATTTTTGAAATTCAAAACACAATGATGGCAAAATTTCATTTAAACGGAAAATCGGTTTTTATAAGTACCACTTAGTGGTTTCACTATTCATCAAAAATTGAAGTTTTTCAGAAAATTACCAAAAATTCACACAAAGTAAATTTTGATGTCCCAATCATGAATAATAATTTTATTTTGACAAACATAGCTTATAAAATTGTCAAAAGATAGATTTAAAAAGGGTTTGCCATCAAAAGGCAGTAAAACAATCTTTTAAGAATATTAGTGTATTCCATGCTTAAGATTGGATTTATTTTCATTTTAAGCCTCTAAAACACTATCTTAGTCATTAATAGACATAGATAAAAATATCTATTATTCATTACTTACTTGGTATGTTACAAAAACTATTATTTAAATATAATTCAATCCATTTATCTCAATAAAACTTTATTCTTATGAAAATTAGAGGGCTACACAAATCTAGGTTTCAAATATATTATTTTTAAATACATATAAACCAAAATAAATCTACCTTCTAATGAAATAAATTTGAAGATTTAAATGTATTTCACATCGGTAGTTGAAAACTTATTTCGGATTCCTAATATTTATTTTTTTTCATTCACCTTAACTATATATTTAATTTGTTTTATATGTTAAGTATTTTCATTTTTTTTAATCTTTTCTATATATATTCATATAATTATCTCTATTTAGGGGAGTTTTTTATCTTGTATTTAGTTAAATTTTTAAAATAATTATTTCAGATTATAGAGAACATATAACATTGAGTCAAAACATATCTGGAAACATCTTCTAAAGAGTAATATCAAGTCTTGAAAATGGTAGATAACTTATAGGTTATTATAACTATTATTTATTAATTCAATAAATTTTTAAAGATTTCATTTCAATTAATAAATTTAAATTTATGTTTATTATATCAGAAATTATATAAAACTTTACTTTCTAATTAAAGATATGGTAATTGAAAATTAATTAATTTCTAAAATAATAATGGTATCAGGTGTTTTTGGTTAGATTCAATCTTGGTCATTAGATCATGTGGAATAAACAATAACGAATAAAAGTCTCAAATGTTATCTAATAACTATATAAATATGTGGATCCAAAGTTTTCTAGATGTATTCATTGTGATTTTCTAGTGACGCTCATGTAGTTTTCCAAAAAAACATTATACATCATCTTTTCTGGAAATGAAATTAACAATTTATCCTTTTACAAGATAAGTTTTAAGTAAAAAACTCATTGATTCATATTTATTCGAATGGTATTTCTTTTTTTTTAATATAATTAAATTTCAAGGATGTAATGTTGGTTTTATCAAATGAAGAACATTATTTATATTATCCTTTTTTTGGTAAAGTATTTTTACAGTACTATAGAGTTTTGAAAATTAGATAAGATCAAATAGGTAACTTTTTTATCTTTATTTAGATTTTATCATTGACAATAAAAAGGTTTTGTAAGTTTCCTGAAGTACATTTTGAGGGAGAATAGTTGTTTTATTCAAAAAAACTACTATTAATCTTGAATGTTTTGTTAAATCTAATGCTAAGAATAAGTTATTTGTTATTAAAAAGAAGTTCATAACACTGGTCATTTATCACCAGAAGTTTGTTGAGTATTATAATGGATTCTTTCTTTCTTACTTCCAAGAAAATGATACAAGGATACTATTAAGATACAAGATTTTTACTTTTTGGATTATTTGGTATTCTTTCAGAAGTTTAATCTTGAAAATTTCATTTGGTCATATATCCAGGCTATCCAAAAAGGTTTGGTGAAGATGAATCTTTTTTTATAAAAATATATGCTTAACAGATTCCTTGTAAAACTACTAAAAGAATAAAATTTTGATAATAAGGAATATCATGAAAGGACAATAGAAAACCTGATAAATGATAAAATAATCTCAAGGATGGAATTAATGTATAAATTCAAAAAAATGTAAAATCTTCATTAGTTTTTATATTGAATTGAAAAAATTAGTTGAGTGTTAAGAAATTAAAAAAGTCATAAAAACTTTAGAGAATAGGAAATCATGAAATCCCCTGGTGCAAATAAATTAGCTAAAAATAAGAATATTTAAATAATAGAAAAGAAAGATAAGCTTAAGAAATATCTATTGAAGAAATACTTTTGTAAATACATAAGTGATGAATGATTTTAAAGGATTATTGAAACCCACATTGGGTTCCTAAAATAAAATGTAGATGAATGTAGAAAATAAACAGGAAGAAAGGGTAGCTAGAAAACCCTTTTTCTATATTGATAAATTAGAATTCAAAACTATAAGATAATAAAATCATTGGAATATATAATAAGAGAAAAATAATAAGAATCATTACTTATAAATGAAGCAATCCCATGTTTTTAGAATAATTCTTCCACCAATTATAATAAAAGATCATGTTGTTGTTGGAGAAAATCCATTAAAATGATATTTGAAATTTGAAGTTAAAAAAGGAAAGAAATTTTAATATACATTCCAAAAAAGTCTTCCTTTTTTCCATCACCTCATACAGAGGTTAGTAAATTGAATATGAAAGTCATAGAATAAGTTCCACTAAAATTAGTTCCATCTATTGTTCATCTTAAAAAATTGATTGAAATTTTTTTTAAGAATGTATAATTTGTTAAAAAAACTATCTAAAAAGTTAGTTATTGAAAATCCAAATATAGAAGTATTAAAATAAATTTCTCTAATGGAATCATTTATTCATAGGTTTGTACAAGATACATTATTGTCTTCTAAAGAATCGTGTTTTTCATTAAAGAGTATAGGAACTTCTTTATATAATTCATCAAAATTTGATAAAAAAATATCATGATGTTATTGATGTTGAAAAAATAGAGGATTCTATTTATGTTGAGGGATTTACCCCTAAAAAAATAAAGAACTGTAAGTTCAACTATTAGTTCATATATAAAAGTATTTGTAGAAATAAAAATCTGGTAGCTCTTCAAAATTAGAGACTGACATGTCTATTAAGAAAATTAGTCAAAAATTGGATGCTCACTTTGGGTTGCTAAAGATATTCGACAATGTCACTAAATTTATACCTAAACTATGCACAAAAGTTAATTTGATTCAAGTGTAAATTATTAGTTTTGAGTATTCAAAATGGAATAACCTGTCATTTGACTAAGTAGCAATAAAGGGAAATATAATAATTATTAATGAATTTTATGAACTTCACGATCAGAAAATGAGAAAAGTTTCAAAGTTTTAAAAATATCAAGACAAGGACATTAATACACTATATGATAAACTTATATTATTACTTTAGTAATATGAAATTATCTATAAAATGGTAGTTGAGTTTGAATATGTTTCTAATGAGTTATTATAAATAATTGAAAATAATTTAACTAATTTTAAAGAATTAAATAATCTTGTGATAGTTAGGAATAAGAAGTTAGCCAACATTAGTTTAAATTTAGAGGCTCATAATGAAAAATCATTAAAATTTTGAGTGTTAATAAGATTAATTGGATGAGTTAAATTATAATTTAAAGATCTATGAGGAAAATATTTTTGAATAGTAATGAGATAAAATGTTAGATTATTAATAGAATTATATCAGGAAGCTAAATCATATGATTGAAAAATCAATCAAGATATATTATTTTTTCAATTTTTATTACTCATAAAATCCAAACATGTGATTTTTTACTTTCAAACATGAAATTTTAAAATGACCTATAATTTTTTTGTATGAATTAGTTATCATGTATTATTGTTGATTAAATTTTGTTGCTCAAATATTTACTTCAATTTGAATAACCATTGAATAATTTCCATCATAATTATATACATACATCAAGGGAATTTTTTCCTTTCCTTTTTTCCCTTCTGAATATTTCAAAAGGGCATAAATTTTCACAAAGGTGATATTTTCTAAAGGAAATGTTTTTCAATGTTATGTTTTTTTCAGTCTTCTTTCCAAAAGTAAAAATGTGGAGAAGTTATGGGAAAGATTATGTTTATTTGTTTTAAAAAGGGGGAGAATATTTTAAATAAAAAGTTATTATTCTTTTTAAAGGGATATAATTATAATAATATTATATTTTCTTAAGTATTTTTTAAGTGGATATTTTTCAAAGTTCATCGGACTCAATGGAAATCATCAGAAGTTTTCTTTTTAAAATTCTATAAGTCTTAAAATTTAAATTTGTGTTTGTGTTTTTCAAAAATGGGGAGAATTTTTATTCAAATAATCACTTTACCATTTGTTTTGAAAATCATGAAACACTTTATTAGTTATTTGATATAACTTATGTTTTTTTATATTTTTTTATAGAATGTAAATATATCTAAGTGAAATAGTGATAGATTGAGATTTTATGAAATACTAATAGTATAATTATTTGTAAAAATATTATGACATTAGGAGTTTCAAAATACTAATTTTTTTAAGGTTTAATGAAAATATAGTAACCTAATTAGATGAATAAGAACTTTAGCGGTGTTGAATAACTTCATTAGTAGATATGGAAATTCACGGAGTCCATGAGATGATGAACGGTAAACTACTACCAATGTCATTACAACTAGGCTTGAGATTTTAATAATAAAACCATTAGAGGATCATATATAAATATATCCATGATTTATTGATTAGGATTAGATATAAGTTATAAGAATTTCTAAAAAAATGGAAATCTCTTGAAGTTAACAATGACTTGTTGACTAGAGATCTTGTGATTGTTTTTCTTTTGGAGAGTAAACCTAAAGCATATAGGTGTGTAGATTTATTATAAATGTTATAATTTTTTCTGTTGAAATTTTTTGATACCAATATTATTATTATAGAAGTGGTTATATTAAGATTCTGGTTTTTTGAATTTTGGGAATTACTAATTGGGCATATCCAGGGCTTATTGAGGATTTGAAGACAGCTCCAAACATCTAGATTATTATAAACGGATACCTTTCGACAGGTCTATAGTCGAGGATACCTTCAAATGATTTTATGAATCCCTATTCTTTTTGGGTTAAAATTAAAATTTTTATAAAATAATATCCTTTATAAATACTTGATTAATAAATTAGTACTTCGTGTTTAGTTATTTTCGTTGTGTTATTTCTTTCATGAGTAGTTGAAAAATAATAATAGTTTTTATACTATTGTGTGTTTCTTCGATTTAATTTATTTTTACTCTGATTATTTTTGTGGTTGTATAAAAATTTGTATTTCAAATCATTTTAATACTTGGGGAAGATAAAAAGTTTATTTTTTCTATAAACTTTAATTCACTCCCCACCCCTATAGTGTGATTGCTATCTTTTTTATGGGCCAACATAAATCCCCTTACATGAATCTCTAGGTATGGATCCCCTTAAGTTGGCCTCTAGTGTGTTTAGGATCCTTTTATTTCATGGACCATCTATACATGAATGTATATACATGGCATGGATCCCCTTACATTGGTCTTATCACCCATAGATTGATCTAATTACGTGATTTGAATCCCTTTATGTCAAGCACACTTGTGTGGATTCTCTTATGTAAATATCTATATGTACTGATCCCTTTACATGTATTCCTCCATAGTCAAATATTATTACCTGATTATCTATTTTTTAAATTTCCTTATGTGATAAATCTTACATGAATCAGGACCTATCGATATTTTAATGATTTTACTTCATTCGAATCAAGCCTCTTTCAGTCCATCTCCAATATTTCTTAATCAACTAAAACACTTGCAAAACATGTTTAGAAAATTTTAAAATCTTTTAATACTCTCAATAATCATTCTCGAGAACTTGTATCACATTAAATACTCAAGTTTTAGTATTTCCAAAAGACTCAGTGCTTCAATAATTCCAGTATCACTTTAGTCTCTTCAAACCTTCTTCCAAGTGTTGCAACACGTTGATTTAAAAAGTATACATGCTCCAATACAGTGAGATATGTGATCATTTATTGGTACCTAAATCTATTAATTTAAGTTGTATTTTAACTCTATTAATAATAGCTTCTTCAATCAGTTCACACAACCAAATCTTTACTCTTCTTCTAATTATTATAAAAAACACTCAACTATTTAGTACATGTATTTTACATTAGGGCTAGTGTAATCAATATTCTTATATTTTGGGATGCACACCAAGAAACCATCTCTTCCAAACTCTATTTACAATATAAAACTCTTGATTTTTTTATGGTCAATGGAATCTGACTTCAAAATCTTATACCCATGGTGAATGGGAAGCTTTCATACTATGGATTCTTAATCCATGTTCACCCAGCCAGACCATCACTACTCTTCTAAATGTTATAGATAGCACTCAACTCTTCAGTACATGTCTTCAACTTGAGGATCAATATAATCAATCTTCTGATGTTTATGTCTACTAACCAAACAACCAACTCTTTTAAACACCATTTCAAACATAAGACTCTCATTTCCTTTTCATATTCAATAGAGTCCAACTCTAAACTCTTTCTTATGGTGAATGGGAATCTTTCATACCATGTATTCTTACTCCATCACCCATTATCTCCATGAAATATATTAACATGTTCATTGACAATAAATACAAACAAAAATCCAATGGGGACTTCAATCACCCTCTTTAAAAAAACAATAATTTAAACTTCCAAATACAAGATATAGTTGTCAATATTCCATTATAAGTTCATTTTTCTTCTCCCCATAAATGAAAATAATTATAAATGGATAAAAGGTTTTTATATACCCCCTTTTTATACTATAAATACAAGGGGAGGTCTTTTAAGGGAAAATTCATCTCCCCTTGAATCATTTGAATTTAAGAATCATATTCTCTCCTTTTGGTCTTCCACTTCCATTATACTTAGTTAATAATATTAATGAACAATGTAACCACAATATTATTAGCAATATTCAATAGATAAGTAAGTTATAAGTATTCATGGGATAACCTAGTGTATAAAAAAGAGTGATTTCACCAAAGAATCAAGAATCTTCATACACATTCCTCAATGTGGTACCTAATTGAAATACATTTTTTATTGTTATCCAGAATATTTTCAATAATGTTTATAAACATTCAATTCACATGAAAAAAACACATCAAAAATATTCAAGATCAATTATTGTTTCACCCATAAGAATAAGATTCACTCCCATTTGTAAACAGACTTATGATAAACAATAATAAACATGTGAAAGTGATTATCATAACTCAAGATTCAGCTATTGGTTTGGTTGTCCAAATTTTAATATTCAATAGAAATCAATAAATTTATGTTACTAGACCTATTTTTTATCTCCCCCTAAAGCCTTGATTTTTATTCTCATCATGATTTATTATTCTTTAATACATATACTCCAAAAACAATTGACACAAATTGATTTTTTATACCAATTGAAATAATTTATATAATGTGTTTCAAGGAGAAAACTTGGTACTAACAGAAATTCTATATGATGGATAGTCTTCCATGTTATAGTGTCTTTACAACATTCCTTAGATCTATTCATTCATCGCCTTAAATTCCCTTGTCTAAGTTTTATATCCAACATAATATGGGAATAAGGTGAGTCTCCTTAGGTTCCTTAGTTGTAGAAATGAGGATGAAAATTATTTCTCAACCTAGATACTCCTTTATTTGAGATTCTAAAGTGTCAAGACCCCTTCATGATTGCCTTTTATTTAGATTTATATATATAAACATGTTTGAGTATCATGGATTTATCTTATTTTACAAGTTTAACCTTGGTTGTAAATAGATTCTTCTCTTGAAAAACTATAGAACATTTATAATTTTCATATTTATCCTTTTTTTAGACTTTTCTAACTGATCTATATATATGATCAAACATTATTTAGCCACATGATCATTCTTATTTTCTAATGTATCCTCCTTCTTAGTAGAGGATTTCTTAGTAATATGAGTAATTGGTGCTTTACCTTTTTGTCTTGGTATATTTTTTTCCTAGGAATCTAGGTCATGAATCTTGTGGATATGTGGTATACCTTATTCAACCTTCAACTAAATTCTTCAATGTAATTTTAGTTTCCTTTCTTTGGAAACCTTTCAAACTCATCATTTTTATCTCTTCCACCATTAAAATATTTGTTTCCTTTCTTTGATTGGATCCATTTTTTGTTTCATCTTCATATCTATTTTATGATGGTCCACGAAGTGTCCTTTTCTACCACAATAGAAGAATATTCTCTTTTTTGATGTGATATCTTTATCATCCTTCATCACTAACTTCTTAAGAGTAACATTCTTCGTAGATTTCTTTAATTGATTGCTCCTCATAGAAGACTTCATTTTTCTTCTATTATGGTGGACTTATCCTTTCATCAAAAAAAATGATGCATTATGTTGGTAGATACCATCATTCATTATATGTATAGATAATTCTATTGAAATTCTGAAATAATTTATCCAAGTACTCAAACATATTTATCAATGAAATATTCTTTTTATTCTATGAGGTTTGATTCATACCAATAGGTTTTCATTTTCTTTAGTACCACTCCCCACACTTCAACAATTTTATAGTATTTATAGGTAGACATATTATTCTAAAATTTAGTATCCCTATGCCCAAATATCCAGAAACACTAACAGTGGTCAATAAATATCCTTCCTTTCTCTTTAACTACAATCTGTCTAGATTTCTACCCTTACTATTTTTGGGCAGAAACCCCAATTAATTAAGATTAAATTTGGGGGAAGATTTTTTTAAACTCAATCATGTATTTAATTTATTCTTTGGTGGGTATTACAGCATTTTTTTTACCTTTATTGGTTAAGAATTTTATTTTTCCGCTACACTAGGCACCAAAACAAAATTAGTGAAAACTAATTTTTTAGGACAGCGGGTTTCCTTCTTCCATGTACTTGAGGTGGATGATTCTCTAGATTATATCAAGATCTATTTACCACCAGTATGAATCCCTTTTTAAGGAAAATTCATCTCAAAAACTTGAGTGGAAACTACTCTCTACTCAGTTATTTAGGAAGGTCCAGCTTGGGTTGATGTCAGATTTTTCAGTTGTAATTCTAATTTTATAAACATTAAACTGATTTTTCTATTATAAACTAAAATTGATTTCAATATCTATTTTCATTCCTTATTCATCATTTGAATGTTAAATTCATGCATTATTCTTGTATCCTATAGATAACTGTCAAAAAAATTCACTCTTTTTTTGACATCCAGTTATCCATCCTTGACATTTATAGTGACTTTATGGATCTTCTTTAATAGATAGATTACTCTTATAAATATATATTTAAACATATCCTTCTCAAAAACAATTATTTAAAAGTATTTTACATCTTGAAAATATCTATCATTAAAAAGTGATATAGTTTCTGCATTTTCTCTTAATAATTTCTTTAGGGTATTATATATGCCAAACTTTTTAGCTAATGTATCTTCCATAGCATAAACTTTATTTTCCAACTATTATTTTTAATTTAGTGATATCTTTATATGAGCTAATATATATGCAATAACTTTATCTGGAACTATTTTCATATAATGTTTTACTTTAGAATAAAAACCATGAGGTAATTTATTACTGAACTCATCTTCTTCACAACATGAAATTTCTTCATTAAAGGAATAATAAGAAATAGATTTATCAAGATAATTACCATTTTTAATACCTTAAGGTAATTGATACTCTTCTTTCTTATTTAAGACTTTTCTCTACTTATTGGCCTCTTTTTTCTTTATATTTATCAAGCTCATGGATGAGACCTCCATTTTTGTTTTAATAGGGATGGAATATGAATTTTCCATCTGTGTAACTTCTCCGAACATAAAAAATCTACACTTCATACAATTCAGATAAAAATACCTGAGAATTTATACTAAGATCTAATCATATAGGAACTTCTATATAATTTCACTTGAAATGCCTCTTAAGATTGAGTGAAAACACTATAGAGTGGGTGAATCAGGTGTTTCTTATTTATCTACCAAATTCTAATTTATACTTTAAACTTTTACCCCCATGATACTTGAACCTCTATTTCCAATTAATACATATGAATTGTTTTTTTTACTAAGAAATCATCAAACGCATATAGTTTAAGAAAGTGAGTAAATATAAAATAATATATTTTTACAAGGTTTATCCATTATATGGGAAACATACTCCTTATTGTAATTGGTTATTTTCCCCAATTATGGATTTTCCACTTTAATACATCTCATATTATAATGGTTGTAGTGTATCTTATGCCTATAAAGAGCTTCACTATGTGTGTAATTTTCATCATCTCACTAGAATTATCACAATCAGTTTCTCACTAAAATCACATCTTTATAATGTGCTTTCATTGCATATCCCAAGTAACACAAGTTTCATAACATCTAATCATGCATACAAAAGTGTTTCCTTCTATAACTTCTAAATTCAATATATAATCATCATAGGGATATCAATGCATCCATAAAATTATATCCTTCCTCAATATTAGAGTATACAAATTCTATAAGTTCTTCAAAAACAATACATGCAACCTGGTCTCTACCTACAGCACGACTTCTCAAGACATTTAAAAAATCTAATCATCCAGATTTCTCAAATAAAACTCGACTTCCTATGATCTTCACTAATCTAACAGCTCCTCGATCTTTGAAAGTCTTGACACTTAGATATTAATATTAGTATCACAATATATCTTTCCTCTATTTCTTCTTTATAAAAATTCTATAATAATGGGTATAACTGGATCATGTTCTTCCTTCACCTTTGATACCCAGATGATATTCAATTCAGTTGCAAAATATTAACATTCTCTTATTCTTTTTTATTAGTTATAAAATATTCTTTATTGGATCAAGCTCTCATTTCTTCGGTTTCAATCATAAGATCATCTCTCTATCTTTTTCTCTTTTATACATAGGTTATAAGAAATAATATTTTATACATTTTATAATATATAAAATCTCCTTCAAATCATGATTCCATGATCTCCACTTATTTTATAAATGGTATATACATAGGTGTATCCTATGATCTCATTTCCTCACTTGTCTCTCTCCTGTACAATTATATAAGTTCCCTTGATTTTCTCTTTTCTCATTTTGTATCCAAAAATAATTCATATAGTATCATCTAACAGTAGGCCTTGAGTCTATTCCACACTTATTAATCTTATCATATAAATCAAAAAAAAACTTTTATCATGGATTTATTAAAATCACACAAAATTTATATTTTTATCTTGACTCATTCTTCACTACTTGAGAGCTTTAATGAATATCAATACATACTTCAAGATGGTCGTCACATTCAGATAGTAGCTCAGAACTTCATTCTCTATCATCATCATTAATCATAACACCATTTGTGATATTTATATCCAGTTAAAATCATCACCACCATATTCATATTAAATTATCATTAGAAGAATCAATTCTAGAAACACTTTTCTTAGAATTGAAAAAGTTTCTCAAAATCTCTCTTACTTTATCTTCATCACTACAACTTGAATATTACCTTATTAAAAATTAATTTGTTATATTGTAAGGTCATATAGGGTAATTTCATATGGTCTAGAGGGGGTTTAATATACCATATTAAAAAACTTAAACAAAATAATTAAATAAATAAATAAATTATCAAAGTTAATTATTAAGTTTAATTAGAAATGAAAAAAAGTAAAGAATGAAAGGATATTTTTTATAGTGGTTCAGTCCAAAGTGGTCTTAATTTACTTTTATACCTATCTACTTGGTGAGAGATACATGTGCACTAAAATTATTTTTTAAGTGGGATTCATAACCCAATTACAAAATTATTTTCTTGCAGAGGGATAACCACAACACTGATTTTTTTATGGGGAGTCAAGACCCTTACAACCTGAATTTAGACACTAGGAATCACAACCCGAACAGTTATGAATTTAGATACGGGGAGTCACAACCCATAGATCCTAACTTTAGAATCTGGGATTAGAAACCTAAGGAAAAATAATAATAAATAATTCTATTATGTGTAAAATCATAAACTGAAAATTATAGTGCATGTGAGAGATGGGAAATAGTGTTATAGACTCAGAAACCATACAAGAGAAGATAAACAATGAAATCACTGGTACTGGTTCTTGAGATTTAGAATAGCACATCTAATCAAGGAAATTATAGTAGAAGTATAATTAATTTGGAACTTGATAGAATTTCTAGGTAATGAAATAGAGTGTCACAGGACGTTACAAATGCACAACAAGTTCAAATTTCATAACACTTTCTCTTTTAAAAACAGAGTATCAAATATGTTAACCTGGGTATATATTTTCCTTCTAGATAGATATATATATATATATATATATAATAAATATTCAATAGTTTTAGCAGCTCTGCTTTCTTGGGATATTCAAAATAAATTGAGTTAAGAGTTTTCATAAATATCTACACCAAAATCGCAACATCATTGCCTCTTTATTCTTGTAGATTAAATCTTAAAAATAATTTAAAATAATTTGAAAAACTCTTCTAATAATATTTCCATAATAATAATAGTGTTTAATGATTTAAAACACCAGTTTAAATCCTTTAAAACCTCTCTAAATTTATTCAAAACAGTTCAAAAAAACTAGCATCACAATCCGAAAGTAAAATAAAATATTTGAATTTAAATAATCTTGAATCCTCTAACTTTATTAGAAAAATATGTTTGAAATAATTTAGTAATTTTTTTATTTAAATATTGCACCAAAATCATCAAAAACTCTTCGATCATAATCCTTATATTTAATTTGAATTTATCCAGTAGAAAAACCTTTGAAAATAATCCATATAAATATGTAGAAAATCAATGCTCAGTATAAAAGCACAAAGAAACAGAAGCAGAGTAGGGTACACGAAAGTACCATAGAGTTCATCAAAGCAGCATGGGGTTAATCAAATTATCCTAGGGTGCATCAAAGTATCGTAAGTTGCATCAAAGTAGCATAGGTTTCATAAAATTAATGTAGGGTTAATAAAAGTAATGTAGGGTTAATAAAATTAACATATAGTTTATGAAAGTAATATAGGGTTCATCAAAATAGGGTTGTCGAACCATACTTTGTGAAAGTAGGGTTGTTGAACCATACTTTGTGAAAGTAGGGTTGTCAAACCATAATTTACAAAAGTAGGTTTGTCAAACCATACTTTTAGAAATTAGGTTTGCTAAACCATACTTTCAAAAAGTAGGTTTTCTGAACCATACTTTGCGAAAGTAGTGTTTCTAAACCATAATTTGTGAATGTAGGGTTACCGAATCATGTTTTGAAAAAAACTGGACAACATACATTAACAAACTTAAATAGATTTTTAAAGACACTTAACAACATATTAATCCTTTAGTTAAGAATAATTATTTGTAGAAAAAAATATTATCTTTCCAATTAATTAAGAATTGAATAAATCAAACTTCTACTACTCCTGATATCTTCGAAAAACTAAAGCTATATCAATCTGGAAAAAATGTTGGGGTGAAACAGCATTGTAGAACTTAAGATAATATAAAGACCATTTTAGACTTTTATGTAAACTAATTAAATCATGTTAAACATTTTTTATTTCAATAAAATCATGTTTCATGCGAATCTGATACCTGTAGAACACGAAGTAAATTAAATACCAAAATTTTCAAAACTATAGACTGTAAAGTTTCTAAAATTATAGAAACAACTTAGTTTAATTTTTAGAGTACTAGAAAATCATTTTAAAACTTCCTAATAAAAAAATGAAGTTTAGATAAATATCTTATCTTTTCAAAGTGATAATAATCACACAAAATTTAACACTTTGTAATGAGATATTATCAAAATACAGAAGAAAAGTAATCAAACAAAAGAAAAACATGCACATGCACAAAAAATATCCACCATTTTGTTTGATTACAAAATCAAAACTTTTAAACCAATTTTTAAAATATTTAAAACCATTTTATTTCTCCCCATTTTTGTAAATAAACAAAAAGTGAAAACATAAAATTTACCCCCAAACAAATGTAGTAATAAAAAGTTAAAATTACAACATACGAAGATCAAATTTAATTTTTTTCAAACTGAGCAGAGTCTAAAGGATTTATAAAATATATTTTCTAACTAATTTTCAAAAGGGTTAAATTTTAAAACAATATCACCTTTATTCACATGATATCTAATAAAATTAAATCTATTATCAAAATGTTTTGTTCTTGAATGATGTAAGGGGTTTTTAGAAATAGAAATTGTAGATGTATTATCACAATAAATAGGTAGTTTATCAATATAAACACAAAAATTACATAAGGTTTACTTAATGCATAAACTTTGATCACAACTACTATAAGTATAGATATACTCAGCCTATACAATAGATAAATTAATAGATAGTTGTTTCTTAGATGACCAATAAATAAAACTTTTTCTCGGAAAATGACATATACCTGATGTGTTTTTTCAATCAATTCTAGAGCCTCTAAAATTAGAGTCATAATAAGATGTTAAATCAAAATAGTTATAATTTAGATAAAATAAACTAGAATCAAAAATTCCTTTAACATATATAATTATTATTTTACAACTTTAATATGAATTTCTTTTGGATATTCTTTAAATTTAGTATATAAACAATCACTAAAAATAATATCAGGTCTAGATGCATTTAAATATAGAAAGCTACCTATCATGTCTCAATAAAATTTAAAATCCAAATATTTACCAAATGCATCAATATCAAATTTAGAATTAGTACCAATAGGATTTTTTATATATTTAGATGAATCAAGACCAAATTATTTAACTAACTCTTTAGAATACTTATATTTATTGGGAAAAATTCCATATTTTCTTTGAAAAATTTAAAGTCCAAGAAAGTACTTTAATTCTCCCATTAAACTCATGTCAAACTTAGAATACATCAAAGTAGAAAATTCATTAAAGAGTATTTCACTAGATGATCCAAAAACTATATCATAAAAATAAACTTGTAAAATTAAAATATCATGAGAAGAATTTTTAATAAAAATTGATGGATCAACATTTCCTTTCTTAAAACCATTATTTAACAAAAATACATAAAGTCTTTCATACCAAGCATGAGATGATTTTCTGAGACAATACAAAGTTTTAGATAATTTAAAAACACGGTTAGAAAATTTTTCACTTTTAAAACTAGGGGTTTGAGAAACATAAACTTCTTCAATTATAAAACCATTTAAGAAATAAATTTTTACATCCATTTAATATAATTTAAAACCTTGAAAACAATCAAAATCCAAAAAATATATAATCACCTCTAACCTAGAAATAGGTGCAAAATAATATTCAAAGTCTATACCTTCTTCTTGATAGTATCCTTGAGAAAAAATTCTAGCTTTATTTTTAACAATCTATCTAGAATTATCCAGCTTGTTTCTAAAAATCCACTTAGTTCCAATAACCTGCTTATCCTCAAGAAATTATACTAAAGTAAAAACATTATTTCTAACAAACTGATTTAATTTATCTTGTATAGCAGCAATCTATTTTTCATATTTTAAAGATTTATTAACATTAATAGGAACAAAATCAGAAATAAATGCTGAATTCGCACAATAATTTAAAATAGAATTTCTAGTTTTCACACGAGATCAACATTTTCAATTACATTTTTAATAGGATGATCTTTGAGAATCTTCTAAGATTTTGGATCTAGTTGAGAAGGAGTATTCTCCACCCTCAATTTATTCATTCTTATTTTGAGGAATTTCTTCACTGAAATTAAAATCTATAAACTCATCATCAATAACATTAAAATCATAATTTTTTTAACATTATTTTCATATAACATAACATGAACAGATTATTCAATAACCAAGATTCTTTTATTATAAAATCTATGAGATTTACTATTATTAGAATAACCAATAAACATACCTTCATTAATTTTAGCATCAATTTTATCTAAATTATCATTTGAATTTAAAATAAAAACTATACAACCGAAAAATCTAAAGTAACAAACTTTAGGATTTTTATTTTTAAATTATTTATAATAATTTTTCTTCAATAAAGGTCTAATAAGAATTCTATTTGAAATATAACATGCATAAAAAATGGACTTAACCCAAAAATATCTCAGAAAATTATATTCACTTAACATAGTTTTATCTATTTTAGTAAAATTTTAATTTTTTTGGTCTACAATACCATTTTGTTGTGGTGTTCTATAAGGAAAAAATTGTGAAAATAGTCATTCTTTTCACGAAATTTTTCAAAATCTAAATTATAAAATTCACCTCCTTTATCACTACGAATAGAAATAATCGTACAAACTTTTTCATTTTGAACTAAATTATAAAAAATAGTAAATCTAAAAAATATATCATCTTTATAAGCAATAAAGTATACCCATGTAAGTCTACTATAATCGTCAATAATCACTAAGGTATATTTCTTTCCACAAAGGCTGGAAATTTGGGTAGTTCCAAATAAATCAATATATACTTAAAATAAAGGACTATTATTACCTATCTGATTGATAGGTCTAAATGAAATTTTGTGTTGTTTCTCTTTTATGAAAGTGTCACGTACATGAAGATGTTATTTATTCAAGGAAGGAAGATGTAACACATTCTTATGTTTTGAGAGTTTATGTAATATTATGAAATTAACAAGACCTAAACGTCAATTCCCAAGGATATTTTCATTCTGTATAGCATTCAAACACTTAACATGTTGCACAGTTAGTTCTGGAAAATCAATAGTATAAATATTTTCTTTTCTATTAGTATAAAATAATAAAGATTAATCTTTAATAACTAAACATTTATCATTTAGAAATTTAACTTCCATTCCATCATCACATAATTGTGATATAATAATTAAATTATGTTTTAAACCATCAACATATAAAACTTTATAAATAAAAGTAGAATTTGAAATACTAAATTTTCAAAAATCTTTTACTTTTCCTTTGGAATTGTCTCCCAAAGTAACAGTTCCTCCATCACATATTTTTTAAGTGGTAAACTTTGATGGGTCTCTGGTCATATGCCTAAATCATCCACTGTCTATATACTATATGTCATTCTTGAGACATCCAAGTCATTTTTCCTTAAAAAATCAATTACTTAACAATTTTGGTACCCAAGATACTTTGGTTCTAATAGGATTAGTAATAAAATTTTTAGGTACCCATACTAAATTTAAACATGTCTTGTAAGGCACTCAAGATAATAAGGATTTAGAAATATTTGTTTTTGTAAATCCCAAAGATTTTTTAAATATAAGTGAAGATTCATTTGTATAGTGACCTTTCAAGAAACATTTAAAACAAGTAATAGTAAAAGTACAACCATTTTTACTTTTAACAAAAGGAGTTTTAAATATTTTAGGTAGTCTTCTATCATAAACATAACTATCTTTATTTTTATCATTTTTAGTCAAATACATAAACTCATAATATTTTTCACAACCTTGAATAAAATAATATAAAATTTATTTAATACATTAAACTTACTATTTAAAATTTTGATTCAAATCTTAAGCAGATTTCAAATTTTCATAAACTTTTGAATGAGTAGTAGAAGCAGTGTTACTTAGTTTTTTATTCTACTGTAAAAGTATTTTATTTTAAGAAACAAGTTTCTCATTATTTTATTTAAGCTTATTATTTAAATCAGTAGCTTTTAAAATATATTTCCTTAATATTTCAACTTCTTCATATAATTCAAAAACATTGGGGTTTTCAAAATCATATTCAAAATCAAAACATTCAGAATAAAAACAAGAATTACTAACCTTATTCAGTGATTCCATGAAGCACAAGTTAGTAGTTTCTTTTTCATTTCTAGATTGTTCACTAGAATCATATTATTATGTACAAATCCAACTAGTGGTCAATGACTTTTTTCCCTTATTTTCTTATTTATATTTATTATTTAGTTCATGGAAACAAGGTTTTATATACCCTTTCTTCATACACTCATAACAGGTTACATCTGAATCATTGTAATTTGTACCACCTTTCTTATATCCCATATATTTTTCTTTCTAAGTGTTTCTTCTAAACCAGTTTTTGAATCCTTTATTTTTCATTATTTTATAAACTCCAATCACAATATGAGTCATGTATTCCTTTTTACTATCTTGTATATTAGAATTAGAAGATTCATTTGAAATAACATTTACATATTTAAAAGCTACACATTTTATTTTTGGTGTCTCATCAGCACCTATGTTCTTCAGTTCCAGTTCATATTAGAGTAGTGATCCAAAAAATTCATTAAGTGTGTACTCTTTTAAATTATTTATTTCATCAATGGAATCCTTCTTGTAATTCCATTTCTTTGGTAATGCTCGTAGGACTCATTCAACTGGTACTGGGTTTTCCAGTGCTTCTATAAGTGAATTCATTCCATTCACAATGCTTTTGAATCTGTGGACCATTTGGTTTAATGTTTCCTATTCAACCATATTGAAATATTTTTACTTAGAACAAAGTATTCCAAGATTGGTTTAGATCAATTTTTTAGATCCAAGGTGAGTGACTTGTAGAATCAACCAAATTTCATGAGCTGTCTTATAAGTAGACACATGACTAAAAACACTTCTGTTAATAGCACAATATAAAATATTAACAACTTTATAATTTAAAACATATATAGTACTATAAATTATAGTAAGAGTATATGGGTCAGCTTCAGGCAGTGTGTACTATTTTATCATGGTAGACCATTTCCCAATGCTCAAG
Source organism: Viscum album (assembly GCA_963277665.1). Classification (NCBI taxonomy): domain Eukaryota; kingdom Viridiplantae; phylum Streptophyta; class Magnoliopsida; order Santalales; family Viscaceae; genus Viscum; species Viscum album. The sequence continues at coordinate 1,981,236,046 of OY728143.1, read as the reverse complement.
TATTTTAGGTAAGCCTCCATTCGGGATCTCCAATAGCCATAATCATTTCCAACAAATTGAGGTGGATTTTGAGGAATCTAATCATCATTTGGGTAAAATCCTTCCATCTTATAAAATCTTTTCCTTATACTGTTAGGTTTAGTAATAGGTTATCATAATTAAATATAAAGGCAGAATCTATAGTGGGATTGGATTATTCCAAAATGAAAAACCTATTATACCAATGTTTGGTATCGAGAAAGAGAATGATAGAGATAAAATATTCATAAGAGTATTATCCTTTAATGTCAATTTTTATGTCAAATAGGGTAATGGAATATGGTCTATAGGGGGGTGAATTGACCAGATTAAAAAATTTAAACAAAATAATTAATTAATTTAATTAATTATCAAAGTTAATTATTAAAGTTAATTAGCAGCAGAAAAATGTAAAGAACACAAGGATGATTTTTATAGTAGTTCAGTCCAAAGTGGTCCAACTTTACTCTTATACCTCTCTACTCAGTGAGAGATATGTGTGCACTAAAAATTATTTTTTAATGTGGAATCATAACCCAATTACAAAATCTTTTTCTAGTGGTGGGATAACCACGACACTGACTTTTGTATGGGGAGTCACAAATATTACAACCTGACTTTAGACACTAGGAGTCACAAACTAAACATTCCTAAATTTAGATATAGGGAGTCCCAGCCCTTATATCCTGAATTTTGAATCCATGAGTCATATCCTAAGGAAAAATAATAATAAATAATGTTTGTGTGTGTGAAAGTGTAAACAGAAAAATAGACTGTGTGTGAGAGATAGTAAATAGTGTTACAGACTCTGAAACCATAAAAGATAAGATAAACAAAGAAAGAACTGGAAGTGGTTCTTGATATTTGGATTAGAATGTCTTGTTAATGAAATTTTAGTTGAAACAAAATTAATTTGGCACCTTATAGAATGTCCAAGTGATAAAATAGAGTGTCGCAGGATGTTGCAAATTCATAGCAGGTTCAAAGTTTACATCACTTTCTATTTTAAAAATAGAGTATCAAATATGTTAGCCTATGTATATATTTTCCTTCCATAGAAATATATATATATATATATAATAAATATTCAACGGTTTCAGAAGATCTGCTTCCTTTGGATATTTAAAATAAATGGAGTCAATATCTTTCATAAATATCTCTACAAAAATCACAACATCATTGCCTCTTTATTCCTGTAGAATAAATCTTAAAAAAATTAAAATAATTTCAAAAACTCTTAAAATAATATATCCAGAATAATAATAGTGTTTAATGATTTAAAATCAGGTTTAAATCCATTCTAACTACTTTAAATTTAGTCAAAATAGTTCCTAAAAACTAGCAACACAATCCAAAAGTAAATTCAAATATTTGAATTTAAATAATCTTGAATCCTCCAACTTTATTGGAAAAATACATTTGAAATGATTTATTAATTTTTATCTTTATGTATTGCACCAAAATCATAAATAACTCTTTGATCATAATCCTTATATTTAATGTGAATTTATCCAAAAGAAAAACTTTTGAAAATAATCCATAAAAATATGTAGCAAAACAATGTTCAGCATAAAAGTACAAAGTGGAAGCAGCAAAGTAGGGTACAAAAAAGTAGGTACACAAAAATATCATAGGGTTCCTCAAAGTAGCATAGGTTTCATCAAAGTAACATAGGTTTAATCAAAGTAATGTAGGGTTTATCAAATTAACATAGGGTTGATCAAAGTAGCGTAGGTTTCATCAGAGTAATGTAGGATTCATCAAAGTAATGTAGGGTTCATCAAAGTACAATTTTCAAACTATACTTTGTAAAAGTAGGGTAGTCATACCATAATTTGTGAAAGTAGGGTTTTTGAACCATACTTTTCAAAAGTAGGGTTGTTGAACCATACTTTGTGGAAGGAGGGTTGTCGAATCATACTTTACGAAAGTAGGGTTGTTGAACCATATTTTGTGAAAAAATGGACAGCATACTTTAACAAACTTAAATGAATGTTTAAATAATATTAACAGTAGATTAAGCATTTGGTTAAGAATAATTATTTTTATAAAAACTTATTATCTTTCCAACTAATCAAGAATAGAATAAATAATAATTTTATTGCTCCTGATATCTTTGAAAAATAGAAGTTATATCATTCTGGAAAAACTACAGTAGTGAAACAGAATTACAAAACATCATATAATATAAAGACCATAAAAGATACATTTTTAGACTTTTATGTAAACTAATTAAATAAAGATAAACATGTTGGATTTAAATAATATCAAGTTTCATGCGAATCTTATATTTTTAGAACTTTCAATAAATTAAATATAGAAACTTTTCAAAACTATACACTGTAATGTTTCAAAAACTGCAGTAGAAACTTCATTGAATTTTTAGAGTTCTAGAAAATAATTTTCATACTTCCTCATAAACTAATTAAGTTTAAATAAATATCATAGCTATCCAAAGTGATAATAATCACACAAAACCAAATACTGTGGATTTATATATTATCAAAATACAAAAGAAAAGTAATCAAATAAAAGAAAAACATGCATATTCACAAACATGTATCACATTTTATTTTTTATATTTTGATCCATTAAAATATTTCTGAGCATAATCTCATGTTATTTTATCCTCAAAAAAATTATGGAAATTCCATACATTTTCAATGAGTATGTATGGATAAATCCCCTTATATGAATCTCTAATTCTAAATCACCTTATACCGACCTCCAATGTGTTGCGGATCCCCTTGCTTTGAGTTTCATCCTTCTGTGAATCAATATACATGGAATATATCCCCTTACATTGATATTATAACCCATACATCTATCCTATTATGTGATATAGATCCCTTTATATTGAGAACACTTCTATGGATTCGCTAACATAAATCTATATACATGTTAAAACCTTTACATGGATGCCTTCATAGTCAAATCCTTTTCCATGGTTATCCATTTTTTTAATATCTATATGTGAGAACTTTTACATGAATTTGGACCTGTCCATAATTTCTATATTTCACTCCATTCAAACCAAGGATTCTCTAGTCCTTATCCAATCCTTCTTAATCAACTCAAACACTTTCAGAACACCATTGGGAAATTATAAAACCTTATTAAACTCTTGATCCTAATTATCAAGAACTTATAAAACATTAAATACTCAATTTTGAGTATTCCCATAATCCTTACTACTTAAAAAATTCTATTATCATTTCAATAACTTCAAACCTTCATCCAAATTTTGTAACACATCGATTTAACCATCCTAGAATTAGAAGTGAAATGGGATGGGTTCATTGTAGCTTGATACTACAATATTTTCATTCAATATAGATTATAACTCTGTTAATAACAACTTCTTCAAGTTATTCATCCAATAATCTCTTTACTCTTATTATAAATATTATAGAAAACACTCAACTTTTTTGCCTCACCCATGTCATCTCTTTCAGGTATAGATTCCCTATTTATTGTATTTATTTTTTTCATTCTTTTCTAGGTGTTTTAGCTTTGAAAACATAATGTTTTTAGAAAAACTAGGTTGTAAAATAGTTAATGCATGGTTATGAGAAACTATGTGGAAACTATATAAAATAGTCTACAATGTTAATAGAGGAATTATACATGGTTGGAATATAGTTTTCTAAACTATGTGGCCCAACCATGCGAGTTCCTAGGTGAGGTAGTACTGACATGCATAGATGACTCAATGTTTGGAAAACCAGGTGGGAAAACCATGTTGTCTGCCCATAAAATTAAAAATGTGAAATTACCAAGTTTCCTTTATGATTTTTGAATTAATTAAAACCTAATTCCCCTCCCTCTCAATCCTTGTCTCCTTCCCATGCATGACATTTCCTCCCTTTTATATCTTGGGTATGATTTGGGTGGGATTTTTGTAAGATTCATTAAGAAAAACTCTAGTATTTGTTTTATCTTCATTCCTTTTGGTTCTTTATCCTCTTTTTACATGGATTTATCTCTTACCTAAGGTTATGGTGACCTAGTTTTCATGTTTTATGACTTAAATGGTGTGTTTTTTGGCATTTATGGTTTTTTATTGCCTCTTTAGGATCCCTCTTGGAGTCCTGGGTGGTTTTCCATCATAGTCGAAGTGTTTGGCATGGTTAAAGGTAGGTGGTTTCATGTAACACTCTTGTTTTATGAAATAATAATTATTGATATGTTTATAAATGGTGTTTTATTTAAATAAATATATTTTATAATGGTATCGATAGTTTATTATATGACTCATGGTTGTTATAAATTTCCCCCTTTGATTTGAGAAGTAAAATGGTTTTTAAGGCATACTTTTAATTTGATAAATGGAATTGGATTTAGGTATATTGAGGGGAAGACTTTTGAAATGTAATGTAATATTTTTGAAATGGTATTAGTACATGGTAACCCAGGTATCTAATGGGGGGAGATTAGTGCTAAGTATCCATTTTAGATTATGTCACTCTAACTAACTATAATAGACTTAGATTAAGTTTGGGGTGTCGTAGATAGGTGATACTACACCACTAGAACAAATCATGTACTCCATAGTGGTTAGTTGGATGTAGAATTATGGGATGGGTGACTCCATAATGCTAGGATAAGTCATGACCTCCTTAGTGATTTTTTTTCACACTTGGATTCACCACTAGTTCAAAAGTGAATACGAGGACCTTGAGTTCCCATAACCTTAGATGGCCTAGGGATATTCCATGGTATATGTTTATGTAAATGTTTATTTATATTATATTGGTTTCAATTTATAAACTAATTGATCTTATTACTTATTTTATTTCATCTACAAGTTAAATGTTTTCTTTATTATGGTTTATTTCAGACCAACTTTCTTGTGTTTATCAACATGGATTACTCATGAAATGAATTGTCTTACTGGGTTAGTGTTTCTCACACCATATATACACTCAATGGGTGTATATAGAACTTGTTTTGATAGATACAAGTAATGTAAAGGCACCGAATGGAGGCATCGGTTACTCTTACTAGTGGATCTTGGGTTGATGATGGTGACATGGTAGGATTTTTACCCTCGTGTCACATGGAGATGGGTAACCCTTTTGTTTATTTTGGGTTGGGTTCATTGATGTACTTTGAATCATCTACTTAGAATCCATCGTGTCTCTTTTGTGTTTGGTTATATATGTGGATCCTCCTTTTGATTATATTTTTAGATACTTTGTGGATGTTAGTTATGTTATAGTTTATTATTACTCTTGTATACTTTTAGTTATTGTTATTTTATGCAGTAAGACTTGTAAGGTGTTCCAGCCCATGGGGATTGGGAACACCCTAAAAGTCTTACAAAATGAAAAATCACGTGATTGTTTTAGGGGAATCCCTATTTATTTCATGAAAAAATGGTATCATAGGCCATTTTTAGGTTCTATGTTATTTGATAAGTTTTAATAGAATGAAGATAATATTTTCGGGGCTCAAGTAAGAGGTATGAAGGGTTGTTTGTCTAAAAATATTAACATTTTTTCTTTATTTTCTAGGGGATGTGAGAAATGTGGTCTTTAATTTAGATTTGTTTTACCCTTCTAGGTTGAGTATGGTATATGAGCCATGGACCATGTACAGATGCCTTGTTTTAGGGAGGGTTTTTGTTTGTTATATTTCCATTTTTTATGATTTACTTTTACATTTGATAAAATTATTTTCTATATATTGATGGTTTTTATTGGTTTTAATGATTTTTTTTTATTTTATTAATTTCATGTATCATCATTAACCCTTTAAAGATGCTTTTAAATCCTCTATAGGACACTATGGATAACTTCCTAGAAGAAAATCCTCAAGTTGAATAGAATCTTATTGAGGTATTTGTCTGGGTTATTCAAGTCATATACCAAGAGATGGGATCTATAGAGACTCAGCCATTACTATTAAATCATTTTAAAGATAAACAATATAATAGTATTACACATAGAGGATCCAAATGTTTAGTGTCTTGGTCAAACTAGTACCATACATAACAATTACAACATCAAGCATAAACATTTATTTAGTTCTTTCTTCTCTAGCTTCTTATTGGCACTTGACCTCTCCTTAGTACATGTAGTCACCTCAGGATATACATCAAAATGGGTGAGATAAAATCCTAGTAAGAGGATAGATAAGAACAATATATCATGGGGTGATCATAGTCATAACATAGGCAAAAGATCATGAACATGAGAGGAATCATTAATAAAAGACTTGAATTGTGGCAATGCATAAAAAATAAAACATCATGTCTTAGTGGTTAAATACCACACATACTTGTGAACAAAGCTAGAATCTTGTTCACACATCATTTCACTTTAACTCATGAGATTCATCACTTTACCCAATGCATTGGAGCACTGTATAATTCTGGGTGCACCCATCATATTGAAACATTCACATTGCGCTATATAATTCAGGGTGCACTCATCACATCATAACATTATCATTATCATGCAGGACAAAATGAACATATATCAAAAATTAAAATAACCAACCCATGTAAAGGAATGGGTTTCATCTCATAAGAACACATTCATAAACATTGGGTTCCAAAAATAAATTGGAAATAACATACTTGATACGATAACCATGAACCTTGAGTGTGTTTTTGAAAGAAGGGTTATTTTGGAAAAACATATTCTTGACATAACCTTTAGTAGAAATCATGTATATCACAGAAATGGAAATATAATGATGAAAAAATGATTTTTAAGTAGTGACCATACCAAAAATGGATTGAAAGAGGGAGAACCTGAAGAAAGAAAGTTGGGTTCGAGATTTTCCCCTTACCTTGTATCCGAACACTTTCTTCACTTTAATGTCCTGTATAACCACATTAGATTCATTAATTGAAAAATAAAAAACCTTTTTTACATAAATATAGTTCATTATGGTTTCATTGAGTTATTTTATGGGCCTTTGGATAAGTTATAGAGTTTAAAAACATTGTTTGGGAATGTTCGTTTTTGTGGTTTTTCTTGAGCGGTTCACATGTATTCATAAATAGAAGTTTGTGTAGAACATGGGTAAAAATAAAGAACTGGTATTTCATGTAATTAATGATATTCCATAATTTTAATTGATCTTATAATTAATTATATTATTTACCATGTGGATGAATCATTATATGAGAATTAAATGATGCTTATTTGGGTTAATTTGGGCGGTTTTTCGATCACAATAAACTTGTTTTATTTTATCACTTAATGTCATGTAAATAATTTAGTTCCAGAACATAAAAGGGAATAAAAAATAAAATTTAAAATCTTTTTTATACTATTTTATGGTTTTATTGTCGGTTTTGAAGTATTTGAAGGAAAAAGGAAGTGCATCGCCCATGATTTAGGTAAATTAACATGCCATGGGCAACGATTTCATTTTATTAACAAAGAGAGGGAGGAAGGAGTATAATGAGTAATCATCCATTAACATGATATCATACCAGTATATAAATAATACTGGATTTATCATTAATTTTGGATAAGAGATTTAGGGTATAATATAAGAAAAGAAAATAAATTTGAAAGGAAAAAAGAAAGAAAAGAGAGAGAGGAATTACCTCTTGAATCCTCCTCTTGAGATCCTCCTTAAGGAAGCTAGGCTTGGTATTTGGATGAGACCAGGAACTATTGGACGTGGTGGAGGGGATAGGGAATATTCTTGGGAATATTTTATACAAGTCTTGAAGCTTGAGAGGTGTGAGGAAATGAGGGTGTGAAGGGTGGTATTTATAGTGGAGGGGAGATGGGTTTTCTTAATATAAAATTCATTAATTTATTATTTCCCCAAAAGACCGGGAATAGTGAGTATTATATGACCATGAATAGTAATTTTATCATGTTAACCCAAACCAATTGGGCTTACATCATCATAACATCATGCATGACTCTATAATTAGCTTATTTAGCTTATTTTGTAAATTATGGTATTTCACTATTCATCAAAAAATCAAGTATTTCAAAAAAATCCCAAAATTTCACCCCAACCATTTTTTGACATATAGAATCCAAAGATGAATTCCATTTTTCAAAAATAATTTTCTAAATATGATTAATTTAATTTTTAATTAAAATCATAATTTACTTGAAAAAAACAATTTTTAATACATTTGTTTACTTATTCCAAAACATAGGTACATCATGATTTCACTTAAATCGTAAATATATACTATCATAGGTGAGGTTACTATTAATTAGGGTATGTCACTATTCATAAGGGTAACATTACTATTCATAAGGGTAGGTTACTATTCACCAAAAATTAAGTTTGTTCTGTTAGACTCCAAAAATCACCCGAAACGCAACCGTGTATGTCAGATTTTCGAAATTCAAAACATAGAAGCGGAAAATTTATGTTTAATGGTCACATAGTATTTAGTATCATTATATGTCATTATGGTTCCTAATTTGATTATACTATAAGGAATAATTATAATGATGGAATTCCATTGATAAAACTTTGGGTCGTTACATTCTTCCCCCCTTATGAAATTTCACCCTCGAAATTTCATTTTATATAAAAAGGTAAAGGTACTTCTCCTTCATCGCATATTCCAGTTCCCAAGTATCTTATTCAAACTTATGTTTCCTTCATAACACTTTTATAAGGTGGGTTATCTTTTTGCGTAGAACATTATCTCTTCGGTCCAGAATCATTACGGTTTCTCCTCATAGGAGTGATCATCTTCTAGTTGTACCACCTCTGAGTTCAGTACATGTGAGGGATCTAGTATGTACTTCCTTAGGAGTGATACGTGAAACACATCATGAACTTAATCCGTATTTGGTGGAAGTGAAAGCCTATAGGCCACGACTCCTATACGGTCAAGGATCTCAAAGGGGGAAATGTACCTTGGGCTTAGCTTCCCTTTCTTTCCAACCCACATGACTCTCGTTCATGGTGATATTCGAAGAAAGACTTTATTTCCAACGTCGAACTCCAACTCCCTTCGATTGTTGTCCACATAGCTCTTTTTTCAACTTTGAGCATCTTTGATATGTTTCTGGATAACTTGAACCTTCTCTTTCATCTCTTGCACAAGATCGGGTCCAAGTAGCTTTCTTTCTCCAACTTCATCCCAACAGGTTGGAGTTCTACATAACCTTCCATACAAAGATTCATTTGGAGCCATCTGAATACTTGAGTGGAAGCTATTGTTGTATGAGAACTCAACCAATGAGAGATGTTGATCTCATCCACCTTTGAAATCTAGAGAGCAGGCTCTTAGCATATCTTCAAGAGTCTGAATAGTCCTTTAATATTGGTCATCACTTTGGGTGTGATAGGTCATGATGAAATTAAATTCAGTACTCAAAGCATGTTAAAGAGTCCTTCAGAATTTAGATGTGAACATTGGATCATGACCAGAGACAATTGAGAGTGGAACTCCATGCAGTCTCACCACTTTCTTCACATATATCTTTTCAAGTTGTTCAAGCGATGGGTCTTCCCAAATAGCGATAAAATGGGCATTCTTGGTGATTTTGTAAACTACATCCCATATCTCATTATTTTCTTTTGACACCTTTAGGAGACCCGTGACAAATTCCATTGTGACATTCTCCCATTTCCACATGGGTATAGGAAATGGATGCATCATCCATTTGGACTTTTGTCACTCTGCTTTAACATTATGACATACCAAGCACCTTGATATATATTCTGCAATCTTCTTCTTCATGTTATCCCACCAGAAGTGTTCTCGGAGATCACAGTACATATTGGTACTCCCAGGATGGATAGAGAATGTTGAGTTATGTGCATTGTCCAATATTCCCTTCTTTATCCTGGGTTATGAAGGCACACAAATCCGTGTTCTAAACCGAATCACACCATCATCATCGATATGGAACTCTTGCAGCTTCCCTTCCTTTACATCATTCACCCTCTTTTGTAACTCTAGATTATCCCTATGTGCCACCTTAATATTCTCCTGGATATATGGTTGTGCAATAATTTGGTCAATGTAGGATGTATCCCCTACCCTTATGATTTCTAAATCTATCATTTTCATATCCAAGAAGATAAGGTCTTTCTCAATCTGTAACATGGATAGATTAGTAGGTTCTTTTCTGCTTAGAGCATCAGCTACCTTGTTCGCCTTTCTAGGATGATAGTGAATAGATCAATCGTAATCCTTGATTAGCTCTAACCATCTCCTTTGACGCATGTTGAGCTCCTTTTGTGTGAATATATACTTTAGGATCTTGTGGTCAGTGTATATGTTACACTTCTCACCAAAAAGGTAGTGTCTCCATATTTTAAAGGGAAAAATCATGCCTTCCAGCTCTAGATCATGTGTTGGGTAGTTCTGCTCATGTATCTTCAACTAATGTGAGGTGTAGGCTATCACACTATCATTTTTCATGAGTACATAACCCAATCCTTTATTTAAAGCATCACTGTATATCAAAAAACTTTCTCCACTTTTTGGTAGTCTGAGTACAGGTGCAGTGATCAGCCTTCTCTTTAGCTCCTTGAAGCTTCCATCACATTCTTCGGTCTAGACATACTTTACCCCTTTCCTTGTTAACTTAGTTAGAGGTCTTGACAATCGTGATAAATTTATCATAAAATTTCAATAGTACTCAGCTAATCCAATAAAATTACATATTTCTGTGACACTAGAGGGCATGGTCCATTCCTCAATCACCTTTGTTTTTGAAATGTCCACAGAAATTCCCTCACTTGTGATCACATGTCCCAAGAACATGACTTGCTTCATCCAAAAGTCACACTTGCTGAACTTGGCGTACAACTTCTCCTTTCTCAATGTCATCAACACAAGTCTTAGATGTTCTTCATGTTCCCCCTTTCTCTTGGAGTAGATGAGAATATAATTGATAAACACTACCATAAATTTTTCGAGGTAATGTCTAAAGAATCTATTCATAAAATCCATGAAGATTACAGGGGATTTGGTAAGTACTAAGGGCATCACCAGAAACTCATAGTTTACATACCTTGTACAGAAGGCAGTCTTCTGAATATCTTCCTTCTTCACCTTTAGTTGATGATATCTAGAAAAAAGATCCACCTTTGAGAAGTATTGAGCTCCTATTAACTGATCGAACAAGTCATCAATCCTTGTAATAGGATACTTGTTCTTTATGGTGATCTTGTTGAGTTCCTAATAATCGATACACAGCTTCATTGTTCCATCATTCATCTTCACAAAGAGCACTGGCGCACCCCAAGGTGATGCACTAAGGCGTATGAACCATTTGTCCAAATTCTCTTACAGTTTCTTCTCTAACTTCTCTAGTTCGATAGGATCCATCCTATAGGGAAACATTGAGATAGGAGTAGCTCTGGGTTTGAGTTCTATTGATAACTCTACCTCTCAATCCGAGGGAATTCCAGGTAACTCTTCGGAAAATACATCACCATATTCACTCACGATGGCCATTCCCATAAGGTTGGTATTATCCTTTGACTCAACCATTTGAGCAAGGTATGATTCTTCATAGGGAATCAACACCGACACCATTGAATGATTTTTCAAAGGAGATTCATGATCTTCCATGCAGTTGTAGAGGAGCATGGGATGGTTCGTAATATGAAAAGATATTTCCTTTTCCTGACAGTTGATATGTTCTCTATATAAAGATAGCCAATCCATTCCCATTATACCGTCAAATTCTACCAAGGTAAGTATTATGATATTTGATGGAAGAATCTTCCCACATACGCCAACAGGATAAGATTCAAACACTTGGGTTGCAATGATTTCACCACTTGGTGTTTTTATAGATATCTCTAGTTCAAGGTTTCAGGGCTTCGATTCTATAGTTTTAGAAAACTTTCAAGATATAAATTAATGTGTAAAACCAGAATCAAATAATACATTTCCATTCTTGAGTGAATATAAAGTGTACCTTGTATGACTTAATTATATTGCTCCACTTCTGTAGTAGTGATGGAATAAGACTTCCCTTATTCATTTGGATTTTGTGGTTGCTGACACTGATTACCCTAGAGAACTCAAGGTTTAGTGCACTGTCTTGCATAGTGCCCTTTCTCTCTACAGTTGTAGCATTTAACCATGGGTGGTTCTCCCCTGTATTCCACCACATTTTCCTTCCTTTTCATGTCTTCTCGACACTCTTGAGCATGGTGTCCTTCTTTCCCACACTTGAAGCACTTCCCTATCCCTTTGAGGCAGTTCCCATGGTGCAACTTCCCACATTTTTGGCATGTGGGTCGTTGAGTTTTCTTCCCACCTTTGTCATTAAATCCACCGGCTTGAAACTCCATCTTTCATTTCTTATCATCATAGCCATGGGACCATTCTCCAAACTCTATCTCCACTTTGAGATCACATCGAACAACTTCTTCATAACTCCCAAATTCCCGAATTCCAAGAGCCTTTTGAAGGTGTGGTTTTAATCCACTAAATAATCTATAAATTTTTATATCATTATTGATAACAAAACCCGAAGCATACATTGTAAGCCTTGTGAAATTAACTTCATAGGTTGTGACATATTCTCCTTCTTTTTTCTTGAGCACTATGAATTCTCTATCCATCTTTGTGCGAAGAGTTCTTTAGAAACACTTGTTAATAAAAATTATCTCAAAGTCTTGCCATTTCATCTCTTCAATTTCCTCCCTTGGCATGGTGTTATTAATCAAATCCCACCATTGATCGGCCTCTCCATCTAGACAATAAACAGCTAGTGTCACCTTCTCTGTCTCAGAATAGTGAAGCACAGAAAAGATCTTCTCCATGGAGTTTACTCACTACTTTGCAACTAGTGGATCAGAAGATCCACTAAACATCGGTGGTCATTGCCTCATAAAACACTCGATAGCCAGTTTCTCCCTCTTTGGTAAAGGAGGAAGTTACTCGTTATTATGGTTATTGTTTATAACCAGAGATAGTTGGGTAAGCATCGCCATGAATTTTTGAACTCCAACTCCCAAATCATTGGGGATGTCATTTTGGAAATCATTGCATTGTCCCTTGTATGATTTGTTGTGCTAGTATCTCCTGGTTCCCACCATTTTCTAAAATAGAAAAGGTTAAAACAAAACATAAGTCAACAAGTCATGAATAACTTATTTATTTGTATAATTTATACTAAAAGCATAACATATGGGATCCCTATATAAAGATTCTTTTGTGCATATTTGTACTTAGTATCATGCAAGAGGTTTTCTCTAGGGTTCACTTGTAACACCTCAAGCTTCCACGGTATGTTTCCCTTTGAATAATGAAATAGCTTGCATTGTACGTGTAACACCCCAGGTAAATAAAGAATATGAAATTTTCATATTTATCCATATTTGTGAATAAAATATTAATATGACTTTAAAGGGGACGCAATTCTCGATGGCGTACCCAACACGTTACAACGAGTTTCTTGGGAATCTTACGTTGCACTCTAATAATAAAATAATATTATGGTAGTTAACATGTATCCATTGTACTGGCGGGAATGGATAGAAATAGCTAAAATATGATTATATATGTTTTTAAATGTTTTTACATTTATCCAATAAAAGATAAAGGCTTAAAATACGGAAAGAATTCAATTTTAGGCGTATATGCCCTGGTTTTCACTAAAGGGTCACTTATCGCCTTTTGATGGCGAACCGTCATTAAATATAGTTTTGTTCACTCTTATACATTCTATTGGACCAAATAAAAATCTTCTTAAGAATTGGGAAATCAAAATTTACTTTGTGTAAATTTTTGGTATCTTTCTGATAAAGTTCATTTTTTTAAATGAATAGTGTAAAATGTTGTATTTTAATTCAAAACCTATTTTTAATCTAATTTATGTATATGATTAGATTATCTTTTGAATTGGTTTTAAAGTGAAATTATAATATATTTTTACCATTAAATCTAATAGTGGTCTTTGGAATTAATTTCACTTTGAAATCAGACTTAAACTAGTGTCAATCTTTTGATACTTATTATTTCATAAAAACACGATATTTGATTTGACAGCGGGAATTAATTATTAAATTAATTAATGTGACTTATATGTTTTGAATTTTTTAAAATAGACTTCATTTTTGAATTTGTAATATCAAATATATCTTAGGGTGAATTTTTGGGATTTTTCTGAAAAACTTCAATTTTTGATGAATAGTGAAACCACTAAGTGGTACTTATAAAAACTGATTTTTCCATTTAAATGAAATTTTGCCGTCTTTGTGTTTTGAATTTCAAAAATCCGACATACATGGTTGTCATTAAGAATTAAAATGTGGTTCAATGGGATAAAAATAATTTTTTGGTGAATAGTAACTTATTAAGTTTTTATTCGCGATTAGAGATAATTAGTGTAGTTTAAGGTAAAAATAATGTTTTAATAATATTAAATGAACTTGAAACATGTCCTAACCTAATTGGATGTGTCATGGCCGACCAAGACAACCCATGGGTCTACTTGGGGACCCCATGAAGCCACTTTGGTTGGAAAATGACATTAATATCTTTTTATTTAAAGTTAAAGTAAAAATGAGACAAACATAAAATGTTTTACGAAAAAAACTTTTAAATGGGGTTATACAAATAATATATTTGACTATAAATATTCATTTGAAATCTAAAAGGATTTTCTAAATCATAGTATTTTTTTATAATTTTTAGACATTAAATAAATTAAATTATTTATGACATCATGATGATGCAGCGATGACCTCATTATTTAACGATTTAAATAAAATGGAAAGATAATGTAATATCTAAGACCTAAACATGTCCAAAACCTATTGGATGAGTGGATTTAGAACCCTTATCACCTTATCCTCTAAAAAAATCAATTTGGGACCTCTTAAATCCGAATACCATTTTAAAATAAAATGACTTTTCTTTACCTTCCAAGAGTGCCCCTCCTCTCCTCTTATAAAAGGCCCCCACCTCTACCTCCTTACCCACACTCCCAAAGCCTTTGGATCGGCCAAAATCTACCCATTTTGTCTCTACACTTCCCTCTATAACTCCTTGAAGACTCACATTGGGCAGAAGTCTTCCCAAGGAAGCCTTTTAGCTCAAACCAAAGGGAGTTACCCGATTTTAAGGTAATGTCTTCACTTGAGTCCTTTTGATTTATTTTGCCTCTCCAACCCCCTAAACTCTTTTTATTCATTTATTTTGTAACAAATACAGTATATTAAATATACTGGGATGTTGTTATAAGAATTATTCGAGCTAAACTTACACACACCTAGATCTAATGGTTAAAGAACATACTGTTTCTGTGGATGGCGAATTCCTGCCTCACGAAATGATGATTGTTCAACACTCATATAACACCTTCAAAGGTGGCCATTAAGATGTAGCTATATTTATATATGATATATAATATGTTTATGTTTTACTTAAGCTTCTGTATTTTTCTTTTTTGTCATACCTTTATGGTCTCAATTGTGGGTAAACACGATAATTTCATTTTAGGAAGTGCGGACTACCGCCCCCTCAAAGTGATGTGATTCGTTAATGCCATATGTGGGACGTATAAAGGATGGATTTAAAGTTATTATATATGATGTTATACTGGAATTATAATATACCTCTATATCATTATTATTTCCTTCCATTAATGTATGAGATAGAAATGAAAGTAGCGTTCATGCGTACGTACGGCTTACCGTCTCCATGAACGGTGCATTTCATTTCTCATCCCTAAATGTAATGTACTATTATAAGTACATATTTATAATGGATATATATAATTTATGTTACATATAAATTATTAATATAATTATGGAATTAAAATATGCATACCTCTCATTTAGTTTTAATTCCATTAATATGAGAAAGAAATGAAAGTAGCGTTCATGCGTACGTACGGCTTACTGTCTCCATGAACGGTGCATTTCATTTCTTACCTCTAAATGATTATGTAATATTATAAATACATGTATATTCTGTATAGATATGATATATATGATATCCAAATCATGAATATCATTCTGGATATAATGAACCATTGACCACATGAACAACATGTAATTGTAAGAAGTTCACTTTCGACTTAAGAACCAAATATTGACAAAACAAACATTATTTACTTAAATGATTACATAATGTTTATAAAATGTAAATAAGTGATATAAAAGGAATAATGAACTTGAAAAGGTTCTTAAGAAAATAGAAATTAACTCAAGTTTATTATTCAGGACGTTAAAGAACGATCGAGTCAAGTCGGACCCGAGGTAAGGGATCCTACTCCTCTCTTTCTTTTTAAGTACGCTCTTTTATGTCATTCCTTTTAAAGATCATCTTTATTGTTATTGGGATGTTATTTTATATTACACTACTGTAATTTTTATATTCATATTATGAGAGACCCTATTCTCTCTCATCAATCCATTTTGAAAGTTTTGAGTGGCGCCGTTAGGCTGCCGAATTTTCGCAAGAGATCCAACCTCTCTCTTTCTTTTTAAGTACTCTCCTTTATGTCACTTCTTTTAATCTCCTCTTTGTTATGTTGGGGGATGTTATTTTATATTCCTCTTTCTGTAAACTTTATTTTAATATGATTAGAGACCCTATTTGATCTCATCAATCCATTTTTGTGGCGCCGTTAGGCTGCCGAGTTTTCGTAAGCGATTTTTCATCTCACTTTTATTCCCGTGAGATTTATGCTACATTTGCCATAATTTCCTTTGAGTGGTGTATGTACTGTCCATTATTTTAATCATTGTGTAATATACTTTCATTTATGAGTATTTACATCAATTTTTTATTGTCCTTCTTTCACATGGTGTATGTTTCGAAAGAAACCCATGTCGGTAAGGGAACCTTTCACCCTCCTCTTTTTAAAAGACTTCTTTTGTTATGTCTTTTATTTCACATGCTATTATGTTGGGATATGTTCTTATATATCCTTATTTATGTAAATTTTATGTCCAAGTGTTGAGATCCCCTTTATCTCTCTCATCAACCCTTTTAGTAAAATTTTATGTGATGTCGTTAGGCAGTCGAATTTTACCAAGGGAACTTCTTAACCCAATTTCGATTTCTTTGGGTTCAACATGTAGTTATTGAATATGTCATCCTTTGAATATGTGTGAATAACCTTTGATTGATTTACACTTAATATCCACTTATATTGGGTGTATTTATATTTTTCACACATAATTATGAGATTGATTTATCCTTAATTTAAGGATACCTTCTTTATAATGGATTTCATCTCATTTTACATTTCTTTTGAGACTTCATTGTTGTTATGCACCAGTTCACTCTTATATGGTGTGTATACTGTCCTTTGACATATTATTTCATGAATCCCTTTATTCTCATGATATTATAAAGTTCGGATTAAATGTTATTCCACTATTATTTGTATTCAAGAGTCTCTCATTTTGTTAAAAACTATTTAACAAAAATATCATTTTAAATGTTTTAAAGATTTATTATTCTAAATCTTTATCTTTAATGTCCATGTTTTAAAAATGGTTTTTAGTATTTATTTATATGGACATTAATGTTTTAAAATTATAATTCCATTAAAAGCTTCAAAGTGGTATGGGAAACTTTGATTCAAAAATCTCTTTTAAATGGTTTTTGAAAATGGATTGATTAATTCAATATCTGGGAATTACTTATTGTGATTGAAAATGAAATGTTGTTATTGAAATGTTTATATTTTCAATATTTTATGTGTAATGATGGTACTTGGACATTTTACGGTTGGTTACGTGATAAACCATATGACGGGTGGTGTCGTGAATACCAGGACAGGTGGTTACGTTATAACCTCCAATGCATTGGGTATGGAAGTCGGCCGTATGGCTATTCCATTAAGTATGTATGTAAATTGGTCATATGGATATTCCATTAAGTGATATGTGTGGAAGTCGACCGTATGGTTATTCCACTTAAGTATGTTTATGTCCCAAGTTACCTTTATATGTTATGTGATATTTATATGGGTTTTATGGTAATCTTTTGGTTACATAAGGGTAAGTAATGAACTTTTATTCAGCGAGGAGTTTTTACTACTTCGAAAAGGTGAAATGTATTACTTTGATAAAGTATACATGGTTTACTTGTTGTTTTGAAAAAACTAACAGCTTTCATTCTTTGTGTATCCCTTACTGATCTTTTTATGCTCATCCCAAGTTTTTGAAATGTTTTTCACAGGACTTAGCATGGAATAGGGTCAAGGATGGGATCAAGGGAAAGTCATGCTACCTAAAACATGGAACTAGACATGTTTCTTTTTAAGAGTTTTTATTTTATGGAAATTTAGTAGAAGCGACTACTTTGTAATCTTTTGAGATGTAATAGTTATGTCCTAATTCTCTAAAACTCTAAACCTGAAAAGATCCTCAATGTAAATTACTCATTTAATTCAATATTAAGTAAGGTTTAAGGCTGGGGCCTTATAGTACGCAACTTCGAGATTCTAACACACCGCGACCAATCAAAGTAGTCGTTATGAATAGTAAAATCCAATTTTTAATATTTTATGAATTTTATCTTTCAAAATGGACATCATTTTTGGATTCGTAATATCAAAATTAGCTTAGGGTGAATTTTTGGTATTTTTCTGAAAACATTCAATTTTTTATGAATAGTGAAAAAAACATTGAGTTATAGTTTAAAACTGAATTTTTATTTAAATAATTATTTATTTTATTTAAATTTATTTTAGGTCAAAATAGATACATAATACCTATATAAGTTCAATGTAATTCATTGTATTTAGTTTATAATAATTTTAGATATATAAAAATTTTATTGAACTTTTCACCGTCTTTTACCCATCTCCTAGAGGAATTTGCAAATTCACATAAATCTTAATTTTACCGCTTCTGTGAGTGGAATTTCAAAAATCCGAGAGACATGGTTAATATCAAGGAGTAAAATGTGGTTCAACAAGATAAAAATAATTTTTGGTGAATAGTAACTTTTTACATTTATTTACCACGATTAAATGTAAATAGGGTAATTAAGGGTAAAAATGATATTATTATTACCCTAACACATGTCCTAATTCTATTGGATAAGTATAATTCGACCAAAAACAATCTTAGTAATAAAATTTGAACCTCTTTGGTCCACTTGGATTAGATTAGGACATTTATTATTATTAAATTCAAAGACGACTTAAAAGAGTTAAAATCAAAGTCTAATAACTAAAACATTTTTAATATAGGGTTATACATAAGATAAATTCGATTATAAATATTCATAAGAAATATAAAAAGATTTCCTAAATAATGGTATTTTATTTATAATTTTTAGACATTAAATAATTTAATTTATTTATGACACAATGATGATGCAGTAATTACCTTATTAGTGAAATATTAAAATAATTGATATTATAAATATCCAAATAAATATACTTTTTGACTTTTTATGAATTACACTAATTTTATAGGTTAATATGACATGTTAGGATTGATTAAATGAATTTAGTTCGAATTAATAAGTTTGTTATAACTTTAACAATAATCAATTATTAAATAGTGTCAAAATTGACATAAAGGATTATTTAAAACAAATATTATATTATTAATTGATATTATATTCCTAAAAATATAAGGTTTGGAAAAATGACTTAGATAAGGTTATATATATTAATAATTAATCACTTGGGGTTCTCTTGTCTTGTTATAGTAAGTTTATTAACCATATAATATAAAAATACAAAGAGACATGGTAAATGTCAAACTATTTAACTAAAAGTTAATTATAAATGATAAGGTTAATATAGTGACCCAAACCTGTCTAATATCTATTCGTTGAAATGATTTAGACCAATACCCACCTTATACTCGAAATAAGTCACTTTGGAGCCATTATAAACCGAATATGAATTTATTATAAAATAATATTTTAAGTTTTTTCTAAGGTGCCCCTCACCCCTCTTATAAAAGGGCACTCCCCCTTCTCTCAAATTCACACATTCAAAGCCTTTTGGCTCAGCCAACCCCTACCCAAATATTCTCTCAACTTCCCTCACTTCAACCTAGAGGCCTTATTTTGATCAGAAAGTCAACTTAAGGAGCCTTTGTGATCAAATCAAAAGGAAGAACCCGAAGAACAGGTAATAATTTCACCACCCTCTTTCAAGTTCCTTTATTCTTCCACTTCCTTTTTATTGTTGTTTCCATTATAAAATAATAACTCCAATATCTTATATATACTTGGATTTTATTATAAATATGGTACAACCATATTCAGTATTCTATCCATCCTTTTAATGACATGTCACCATGCGTGTGTACGTATGGCTTACCGTCTCCACGTCGTGGTGTAATTGTTATTCCAAACATTATTATTTGGATGGGTATGATAATGATGTGTAATTGAAGTAAATAATAAATATAACATTATAAATATTCTTTATATATGATATACCATCCACTTATATACGATTTTAATATCTAAATAATGATATTGCCGCTCGTGCGTACGTACGGACTACTGTCTCCACGAACGCAATAAGATTCATTCCCCATCATATCCATTCAAGACTAATTATCATTTGATGATTAAAAGTAATTTTTAAGGACTTGATATCATTCTGTATATTAATAAGATACAACCTATGGATAACAAACATGGCTTATGTAACAAAACATATAAAATAAAATGAGTAAGTGAACACCCGAAACGACGATAATACTAAAATATTATTAACAAAGCAATATTAAAAGATCATATATGATATCATATTTATGTATATTATTCTTGTATAATTTAATAACAAATATTTAACTATTATCAGAGGAAAATTACAAGGAAAGGGTTAATTCTTGTACCCTCGACCAAGGAAAATTACAAGGTAAGGGTTAATTCTACAATCTCTTCATTATCCGAGGTTGTTTATACGTAATTATCTACTGGGATCTCTTTATCATCCACATCCATGTTTCTTAAAAATGTATTTCAAAACATTATTACTATTTTATATACTATGGGTTAAAGTCATTTATACCCTTGTTTTAATTTTTATAAGATGTTTATAAAGGAATATTTCCTTCATTTTCCCAACAAGGTCCTTTTTAACCTTTTCAACAAAATTAAGATAAGAATGTCTTTTTTTACCTTATACGGTGGGTGCGGCTATTTTCTGCCATTATAAAATCATCGAAACTTCCCTTACAAGCTTATAAGAATATTTTCAAAGTAAATGTTTTATTTTATAATTATGTGACTTTTAAATGATTTCAAAAAAGATATATTTCTCTCAAATAGTTTTGATTTCATCTATGTCAACATCCTTTGAAGGATTTTAAGCTTATTTGAAGTTGATTTATTATGATATAAAACTTCCATATTGTATTGAAGGTTTTGTGATATGTTTGATTGTGGATGTTTTATTTTTATACCATTCATGGTTTATGGAGAAAGTATTGACATTTCATATGTTATTTTTAATACGAAAGTTTATGTTATGTTTAAACCTATTCATATGAGGAATGCATTGGACCTAGTAAGTGATGGTGGAGCCCGCTATAGATCCTCGATGCATCAGTAGGTCTCATGAGACAAACTAGTGTCTTGGCACAAGGCCTTGACAAAATCTTATTTGTAGTCTTCGCACAAGGCCTTGACTATGTGGTTATGATAGTCTGGAATTATGCATTCCGTCATTATGAAAGTGGTTATTGATATTTCATGTGATTATTCAATTAGTAGAATATCCATTTGAATAATTAAATGGAATTATTTAATTTTATATTTTTTATATTATTCTGAAGTTCAAGTTTAAAAGGATTTTGTTTTAGTTATACATTACCTTAAATGTTTATGCTTATTTATGAAAGTTTCTACTATATTGTTATCCTTAATGAGCATCTGAGCTCACCCCTTTATATGTTTTATTTTTCCCTAGATGTGAAGAAGTATTTTATGAATGACCTGTAGGGATAGTATGAGGGGATATGAGTGTGGTCTATGAAGACAAGATGTTGTTGTAGTTTTTCACTTTATGATGTAATGTAAGACTTATGAATATATCTAGTGTTTCCAAGGTTACTAAACTAATTGATCTTTTAAGAATTGATATTTTGTGATCAGGCCAATGTTATGTAATAATACACCGACTCTGGGTAACTGGGGTCAGGGCGTTACAGTTGGTATTAGACGGAGGTTTAGTACAAACCTTGGAAACTAGATTTAGATAAACTCTGATTAGAGTACATAGCCCTAATATAGACTTTAAGGATTAGTATATAAGAACTTACTAGAATTTTGGTATTGTATAGATTTTGTGAGTTTTCCGAGAAATACATCCCTGTATGGATATGAGAAGGTAGAGGTGGATTTGGCACAGATGTACCTAGAGGTAAAACCCGAAAACACCACTTTGATCTAGACTCGAACGGGAACTGGTGCACGACAACGGGCCTTGCTGCACTCTTGGTTACGACACTCCCGGGGGATATGCTTAGGATAATTCTAATTTTCTTTACAAACCATTGTGAAGGGTTTATGAGTATATACTTCCTCAAAGAAATTTTTTTTATGATTATGGATTATATCCATAAACTGTTCAATTTATGTTAAGTGTTTTACAAGTATGGAATTATGTATTTTGATTCATAAACTAATCTAGTTTATGCTATTATTTAGAAATGGCACCTAGTAAAAGGAATGGAAACTGTATCAATGCACGCACTCCATGTAGGTATTTTCCTCCTACTCAATATAATTATAGTGGAGCTGGTGATGCAACCGGTGCTGATCAGCTAATCACCATACTGGGACAACTCGCTCAGGTTATGAATAATAACCTTACCCATATGGAGCACCCTGATCCGCAACGTGGAGGATCAATGTTAGATCTCTTCATGAGGCAACAACCACCAATATTCAATGGGGGTACAAATCCACTAGTAGCTAAGCAATGGATAAATTCCTTAGAGAAAATATTCCACGCCTTGGGGAGTAGCAAAAGGGAAAAAGTTGTCAGGGCAGTTTACCGCCTCACTGGAGATGCTGATCAATGGTGGTCATTGATTCAAAACACAAAGGAAGATGATGAAGTATCAAATATGGAATGGAGAGAGTTTAAAGATCTTTTCTTATAAAAATACTTTCCTCATGATCATCGAGCGGATATGTAAAGACAATTTCTGAGTCTGAGGCAAAAGGAGGACGAGAATATTCTAAAGTATGAGTCTAACTTTACAAGGTTAGCAAGGCATGATGAAGATTATATATGTAACCCAATAAGTAAGATTGATCGTTTCTTTTATGGTTCAAAACCATTTCTCCATCGAGCATTAGTCTCACAATCCTTCTCGTCATACGAATATATTGTCTCATGTGCTATCAAGACAGAAAAGGAATTATCTAAGTCTTACGACTTTAAAGAAAAGCAAGAGAATAAGAGATCTGTTGATCACTCCGGAAATGTAAATAAGGTGAAGAAGGGAAAATTTTGATGTTAATTCTGTAGTAAATGTGGGAAGAAACACCCTGGTACTTTCTTGAAGGGAATGGGAGTCTGTTATAAGTGTGTTGAAAAACGCCACCAAGCTCGTGATTGCAAGGGGAAGAAAGAAGCTACCGATGTTCAATGCTACAATTGCAGGGAGATGGTACATTATGCAAATTAATGTACTAATCTTTAGGGGGACTTACCTTATAAAAGGCCAAGGGATCAAGGCCAAGCTTATGCTATCACTACTGCGGAGGTAGAATCTCCGAAAGACGTGGTGGCAGGTAATTTAATGGTTTCCTCAAGTTTAGCAAATGCTTTATTTGATTCTGGATCATCAAAATGTTTCATATCTTCCTAGTTTGATAAGAAAATTAGATATTTACAATTTGATTTAACAAGTTAGTTGTCAGTTAAGACTCCTAAGGGAAGTATCATTGCTAAAAAAATTTGTGAATCAGTTCCCATTAGAGCATATAAATGTTCTTTATCTGCTGATCTCATCGTCATACCTATGATTGAGTTTGATATAATCCATGGTATGGATTAGCTTTTGGACTATGATGTGAATATTTATTGTAAGAAGAAGGAGGTTATGATTTTTGATGATGATGATAAGGAACACCTTATCTTTAGAGAAGAATCGTCACCACCTAATTATTATCTAGATCCACCCCCAATAGCTCAACTGAATTCAATTATTGGGGAGGAAGGGAATGAAATGACTATGGGTGAGGAAAGGAATGTTAAAATAGAGGATGTACGTATTGTGAGAGAATATGTTGATGTGTTTCTAGAAGATTTACCTGGACATCCTTCAGAACGAGAAATTGATTTTTCCATTGATTTAATTCTGGGATCAAGGCTCATATCGAAGACCCCTTATTGAATGGCCACTGTGGAATTAGTGGAACTAATGAAACAACTAGAGGAATTGATTAATAAGGGATTTATTCACCCTAGTGTTTCTCCATAGTGAGCCCCTGTTATTTTTGTTAAGAAGAAAGATGGATCTATGAGGTTTTGCATTGACTACAGGGAGATCAAGGCTATAACAATAAAGAACAAGTATCCCCTACCTCACATTGATGATTTATTTGACCAACTGCATGGAGCTCAATACTTTTAAAAGATTGAACTTCGATATGGATACCATCAGTTGTGTGTGAAGAAGGAAGACATTCTGAAGACAGCATTTCGAACCAGGTATGGGCATTACGAGTTTACAGTAATGCCTTTTGGGCTGACTAATGAACCCTCTGTTTTCATGGATCTAATGAACAGAGTTTTCAAGGAATATCTTGATGAATTTGCAGTGGTATTTATCTATGATATATTTTTATACTCCAAAAGCTATGAATATAATGAAAATCAATTGCGCATTATATTGAAGACTCTGAGAATACATGAATTATATGGGAAGTTTAGCAAGTGTGAATTCTGGCTTCAGGTGATTTCTTTTCTTGTCCATGTTGTCTCCAAGGATGGAATCTTTGTTGATCCTTCTAAGACCAAGGCAATCCAAGAATGGCCAGCACCGACGAGTATAACTGAGGTACGTAGTTTTATTGGTTTAGAAGGTTATTATCGACATTTTGTTCAGAATTTTTCCTGATTGGCTAACCCATTAACGAAACTCACACGTAAAGGGGTTAAATTTGTTTGGACAAAATATTGTGAAGAATGTTTTGAAGAACTGAAGATAAGATTAGTCAATGCTCCTATATTGACTCAACCATCGGGGAATGATGGGTTTTTTATTTATAGTGATGCTTCAAATAAAGGATTTGGTTGTGTCCTTATGCAAAAAAAGATAGGGTTATTGCCTATGCATCACGACAGCTAAAAATTCATGAGCAAAACTATCCTACTCGTGATCTTGAGTTAGCAGCTGTAATATTTTCTTTGAATATTTGGAGACATTATCTCTATGGTGAAAAATGTGAGATATATACTGATCAAAAGAGTTTGAAGTATATTTTCTCATAGAAATAACTCAACATGAGGGAAAGGATATGTCTTGAACTACTCAAGGATTATGATTTCACAATACACTACCACCCAGGGAAGGAAAATAAGGTGGCATATGCTTTTAGTAGAAAGGATCATGGAGTTTTGAACAAGATGAGATTTGAAAATGATCCTATATATATGGATCTAGTAAATATGGATATGGGAATCACCATGGAAGGTGAAACATCAATGATTTTTCAAATGGTTTCCAAACCATCTTTACTAGAAAGTATTAAGAGTACTAAAACCGATGATGAAGAATTTCAAAAGAATATTAAAGCTGTGAATGATGGGAGATTGAGTGACTTTGTGTATGAATATGGAATTTTGAAATTTGGGAAGAGACTTTGTGTTCCCGATATACCTGATCTAAAAAGGGAATTGTTGGACTATTCTCATAGTTCCAATTTCTCTATACACCCTAGGAGCACCAAAATGTATAGATATTTGAAGGAACATTTTTTGTGGGACAACGTGAAGAGGGAGATTGCTGATTTTGTGTCAAGATGTATGGTTTGTCAACAAGTGAAAGCTGGAAGGCAACAGCCTGGATGAGTCATGAAACCTCTTCCTATACCATAGTGGAAATGGTATAATATTACGATGGACTTTTTCATGGGACTACCAAAGACTCCTAGAATGAACGATGCAATATGGGTCATTGTTGATCGTCTTACCAAATC
The DNA here is from genome assembly GCA_963277665.1 of Viscum album. Classification (NCBI taxonomy): domain Eukaryota; kingdom Viridiplantae; phylum Streptophyta; class Magnoliopsida; order Santalales; family Viscaceae; genus Viscum; species Viscum album. The sequence continues at coordinate 1,981,209,954 of OY728143.1, read as the reverse complement.
AGCACATTTTCTTACTATAAGAGAAGATCTACCACTTGAATGTCTAGCAAGGCTATATATTAATGAAGTTGTGAGACTTCATGGAGTACCCCTATCGATTGTTTTTTATCGTGATCCACGTTTTACATTAAGATTCTGGAAGAGTCTTCAGAAGGCCTTGGATACTGAACTTCGTTTGAGCACTGCCTACCACCCCCAAATAGATGGACAATCAGAACGGACTATTCAAACCTTAGAGGACATGTTGATATCTTGCTCACTTGACTTTCAAGGTAAGTGGGATCAATTTTTACCTCTAGTAGAATTTTCCTATAACAATAGCTTCCATTCGAGTATTCAGATGGTGACATATGAAGCATTATATGGAAAGAGATGCCGCACACCAACATGTTGGGATGATGTTGATGAAAGAAAACTCATACGCCCAGAATTTCTGGAGGAAATGATAAAAAAGGTGAAGGTAATCCAAAACCACATCAAAGCGGCTCAAAGTAGGCAGAAGAGTTGTGCCGATAACCGAAGGAAGGATTTGGAATTTCATGTAGGGGGTCATGTTTTCTTGAAGGTATATTTATGGAAGGGATTTATACGTTTCAGTAAGAAAGGTAAATTGAGTCCCAGGTACATAGGACCTTTCGAAATTCTAGAACGAATTGGGGTTGTAGCTTACTATTTGGAAATGCTGCCAAATCTCTCCAAAGTTTACGATATGTTCCACGTATCACTATTGAGAAAATATATGCCTAACCTAATGCATGTACTCACCTATGAGAAATTAGAACTGGAACCTGATTTGTCTTATTGCGAATAGCCTGTCAAGGTTCTTGATACAAGAGAACAAGTGCTGAGAAACCGGACGACTCATCTGGTAAAAGTTTTATGGAGAAACCATAAGATGGAAGAGGCAATATGGGAACCTGAGGAACTTATGATGAAGAACCACCCGAGTCTTTTTATGCAGCAATAATCTAGAAATTTCGAGGATGAAATTATTTTAAGGAGTGGAGAATGTAACACCCCAAACTTCCACAGTACGTTTCCCTTTGAATAATGCAATAGCTTGCATTGTACGCAACTTCGGATTCTAACACACCGCGACCAATCAAAGTAGCCATTATGAATAGTAATACCCACTTTTTAAAATTTTATGAATTTTATCTTTCAAAATGGACTTCATTTTTGGATTCGGAATATCGAAATTATCTTAGGGTGAATTTTTGGTATTTTTCTGAAAACATTCAATTTTTTATGAATAGTGAAAAAACACTCAGTTATAGTTTAAAACCGAATTTTTATTTAAATAATTATTTATTTTATTTAAATTTATTTTAGGTCAAAATAGATACATAATACCTATATAAGTTCAATTTAATTCATTGGAGTCATTTTATAATAATTTTATATATATATAAATTTTATTGAACTTTTCACCGTCTTTTACCCATCTCCTATGAGAATTTGCAAATTCAAAAAAATATTAATTTTACCGCTTCTGTGAGTGGAATTTCAAAAATACAAGAGACACGGTTAATATCAAGGAGTAAAATATGGTTCAATAAGGTAAAAATAATTTTTTTTGAATAGTAACTTTTTACTTTTATTTACCACGATTAAATGTAAATAGGGTAATTAAGTGTAAAAATGATATTATTATTACCCTAACACATGTCCTAATTCTATTGTATAAGTATAATTAGACCAAAATAAACCTTAGGAATAAAATATTAACCTCTTTGGTCCACTTGGATTATATTAGGACATTTATTATTATTTAATTCAAAGAACAGTTAAAAGAGTTAAAATCAAAGTCTAATAACTAAAACATTTTTAATATAGGGTTATATATAAGATAAATTCCTTTATAAATATTCATTAGAAATATAAAATTATTTACTACATAATGGTATTTTATTTATAATTTTTAGACATTAAATAATTTAATTTATTTATGACACAATGATGATGCAGAAATTACCTTATTAGTGAAATATTAAAATAATTCATGTTATAAATATCCAAATAAAAGTAATGTGAGACTTTTTATTAATTAAACTAATTTTTTAGTTTAATATGACATGTTGGTATTGATAAAATTAATTTATTTAGGATTAATAAAGTTGTTAGAACTTTAAAAAAATCAGTTATTAAATAGTGTCAAAATTGACATAAAGGAGTATTTAAAACAAATATTATATTATTAATTGATATTCTATTCCTAAAAATCTAAGGTTTGGAAACATGTCTTAGATAAGGTTATATATATTAATAATGAACCACTTGGGGTTCACTTGTCTTGTTATAGTAAGTTTATTAACCATATAATATAAAAATACAAAGAGACATAGTAAATGTCAAACTATTTAAATAAGAGTTAAATATAAATGATAAGGTTAATATAGTGACCCAAACCTATCTAAAATATATTGTTTGAAATTATTTAGACCAATACCCACATTATCCTCGAAATAAGTCACTTTGGAGCCATTATAAAAAGAATATGAATTTATTATAAAATAATATTTTAAGTTCTTCCTAAGGTGCCCCTCACCCCTCTTATAAAAGGGAACTCCCCCTTCTCTCAAATTCACACCTTCAAAGCCTTTTGTATCGGCCAAAACCTGCCCAAATATTCTCTAAACTTCCCTCAATTCAACATAGAGGCCTTATTTTGATCATAAAGTCAACTTAAGGAGCCTTTGTGATCAAATCAAAAGGAAGAACCTGAAGAACAGGTAATAATTTCACCACCCTCTTTCAAGTTCCTTTCTTCTTCCACTTCTTTTTTATTTGTTGTTTACATTCTAAAATAATAAATCCAATATCTTCTATATAATTTGATTTCATTATAAATATGGTACAACCATATTCAGTATTCTATCCATCCTTTGAATGACATGTCACCATACGTGCGTACGTACGGGTTACCGTCTCCACGTCGTGGTGTAATTGTTATTCAAAACATTATTATTTGGATGGGTATGATAATGATGTGTAATTGAAGTAAATAATAAATATAAAATTATAAAGATTCTTTATATATGATATACCATCCACTTATATACTATTTTAATATCTAAAGAATTATATTGTCGCTCATGCGTACGTACGAACTACCGTCTCCACGAACGCAATAAGATTCATTCCCCATCATATCCATTCAAGACTAATTCTCATTTGATGATTAAAAGTAATTTTTAAGGACTTGATATCATTCTGTATATGAATAAGATACAACCTATGGATAAAAAACATGGATTATGTAACAAAACATATAAAAGAAAACGAGTAAGTGAACACTCGAAATGATGATAATACTAAAATATTATTAACAAAGCAATATTAAAAGATCATATATGATATCATATTTATGTATATTATTCTTGTATAATTTAATAACAATGATTTAGCTATTATAAATGAGGTTAACCTACCCTCGACTAATGAAAATTACAAGGTAAGGGTTAATTCTACAATCTCTTCATTATCTGAGGTTGTTTATACGAAATTATCTACTGGGATCTCTTTATCATCCACATCCATGTTTCTTAAAAATGTATTTAAAAAAATTCTTACTATTTTATAAAATATGGGTTAAATTCATTTATACCCTTGTTTTACTTTTTATAAGATTTTTATAAAGGAATCTTTCTGTCATTTTCCAAACAAGGTCCTTTTTAACCTTTTCGACAAAATTAAGGTAAGAATGTATTTTTTAACTTATACGGCGGGTGCGGCTATTTTCCACCATTATAAAATTGTCAAAACTTCCCTTAAAATCTTATAAGAATATTTTCAAATTAAATGTTTTCTTTTATAATTATGTGACTTTTAAATGATTTCAAAAAAGTGATATTTCTCTCAAATAGTTTTGATTTCATCTATGTCAACATCCTTTGATGGATTTTAAGCTTATTTGAAATTGATTTTTTATGATACAAAACTTCTATATTTTATTGAAGGTTTTGTGATATTTTTGACTATGGATGTGTTATTTTTATACCATTAATGGTTTATGGAGAAGGTATTGACATTTTGTATACTAGTTTTAATACGAATGTTTATGTTATGTTTAAACCTGTTCATATGAGGAATGCAATGGACTTAGTAAGTGACGGGTGGAGCCCGCTATAGCTCATCGATGCATCGGTAGGTCTCATGAGACAAACTAGTGTCTTGGAACAAGGCCTTAAAAAATCTTATTTGTAATCTTGGCACAAGGCCTTGACTATGTGGTTATGATAGTATGGCATTATGCATTCCATCATTATGAAAGTGGTTATTGATATTGCATGTGATTATTCGATTAGTAGAATATCCATGTGAATAATTAAATGGTATTATTTCATTTTATCTTTTCCATATTATTCTGAAGTTCAAGTTTAAAAGGCTTTTGTTTTAGTTATACATTGACTTAAATGTTTATGATTATTTATGAAAGTTTTCGCTATATTGTTATCCTTACTGAGCATCTGATCTCACCCCTTTATATGTTTTATTTTTTCCAGGATGTGAAGAAGTATTTTATAAATAACCTGTAGGGATAGTATGAGGGGATATGAGTGTGGTCTATGAAGACAAGATTTTGTTGTAGTTTTTCAATTTATGATGTAATGTATGACTTATGAATATATCTAGTGTTTCCAAAGATACTAAACTAATTGATCTTTTGAGACTTGATCTTTTGTGATCATGCTAATGTTATGTAATAATGCACCGACTCTGGGTAACTGGGGTCAGGGCGTTACATCACTAATCCTAATTCCCAAATTAACTAAACCTTGCCTCTAATACCAACAATAGCAACCCAGTCATTAATATTACATCATTATAAAGATAAACAACATAATAGTATTACACATAGAGGATCCAAAAGTTTGGTGTCTTGGGAAAACTATGACCATACATAAAAATTACAACATCAAGCATAAACATTTATTTAATTCCTTATTCTCTAGCTTCTTATTGGTGACCCCTCCTTAGTACATGTAGTCACCTAAGGATACACATCAAAAGGGGTGAGCTAAAAGCCCAGTAAGAGGATAGATAAGAACAATATAGCATGGGGTGATAATAATCATAATTTTGAACAAATCTAGCATCTTTTTCACACATCATTTCACTTTAACTCATGAGATTCATCACTTTACCTAATGAATTGGAGTGTTGTATAATTCTAGGTGCACCTGTCACATCATAACATTATCATTATCATTATCATGCATGAAAAAATGAAAATATATAAAAAATTAAAATAACCAACCCATTTAAATGAATGGGTTTCATCTCATAAGAACCCATTCATAAACTTTAGGTTCCCAAAATAAAGTGGAAATAACATACTTGATACGATAACCATGAACCTTGAGTGTGTTTTTGAAAGAAGAGTTCTTTTGGAAAACATATGATTGACATAAACTTTAGTATAAAACATTTATATCACAGAAAAGGGAAGATAATGATGAAAAAATGATTTTTAATTAGTGACCATACCAAAAATGGATTGAAAGAGGGATAACCTGAAGAAAGAAAGTTGGGTTCGAGATTTTCCCCTTACCTTGTATCCGAACACTTTCTTCACTTTAATGTCCTGTATAACCACATTAAATTCATTAATTGAAAAATAAAAAACCTTTTTTACATGAATATGGTTCATTATGGTTTCATTGAGTTATTTTATGGTCCTTTGGATGAGTTATAGAGTTTAAAAACATTGTTCGGGAATGTTCGTTTTTATGGTTTTTCTTTAGCAGTTCACATGTATTCATAAATGGAAGTTCGTGTAGAACATGGGTAAACATAAAAAACTTATATTTAATGTTATTAATGATATTACATAAGTTTAACTGAACTTATAATGAATTATATTATTTACCATGTGGATGAATCATTAGATGATAATTAAACGATGCTTGTTTGGGTTAATTTGGGCGGTTTTTTTATCATAATGAACTTGTTTTATTTTATCACTTAGTGTCATGTAAATAATTTAGTTCCAAAACATAAAATTGAATAAAAAATACACTTTAAAATATTTTTTAAATAATTTTATGGTTTTATTGTCATCGTTGAAGTATTTTAAGGAAAAAAAAGTGCATCGCCCATGAGTTAGGTAAATTAACACGCCATGGGCAACAATTTCATTTTATTAACAAAGAGAGGGAGGGAGGAGTATAATTAGTAATATTCAATTAAAATGATATCATACCAGTATATAAATAATATTGGAGTCATCATGAAATTTTTATAAGAGATTTTGGGGATAAGAGAAGAAAATAAAATAAATTTGAAAGGAAAAAAGAAAGAAAAGAGAGAGAGGAATTACCTCTTGAATCCTCCTCTTGAGATCCTCCTTAAGGAAGATAGGATTGGTATTTGGATGAGACCATGAGATCTTGGAAATGGGGAGGGGCTAGGGAATATTCTTGGGCATATTTTATACAAGTATTGAAGGTTGGGAGGTGTGAGGAAATGAGGGTGTGAAGGGTGGTATTTATAGTGGGGGAGAGGGGTTTTCTTAATATAAAATTTATTAATTTATTATTTCCCCACAAGACAAGGGATAGTGAGTCTTACATGACCAAGAATAGTAATTTTATCATATGAACCCGAACTAATTGGGCTTACATCAGAAGAACATCATGCATGACTCTATAATTAGCTTATTTAGCTTATTTTGTAAATTATGGTATTTCACTATTCATCAAAAAATCAAGTATTTCAGAAAAATCCCAAAATTTCACACCAATCATTTTTCTATATGTAGAATCCAAAAATGAAGTCCATTTTTCAAAAAAAAATTCTAAATATTATTAATTTAATTTTTAATTAAAATCATAATTTACTTGAAAAATACATTTTTTGAAACATTTGTTTACTTATTCCAAAATATAGTTACATCATGCTTTCACTTAAATCTTACATATATACTATCATAAATGAGGTTACTATTCATTAGGTTATGTCACTATTCATAAGGGTAACATTACTATTCATAAGGTTGGGTTACTATTCACCAAAAATTATGTTTGTTCTATTAGACTCCAAAAATCACCCTAAATGCAACCATGTATGTCAGATTTTCAAAATTCAAAACATAGAAGTGGAAAAATTATGTTTAATGGTCACATAGTATTTAGTATCATTATATTTAATTGTACTTCCTAATTTTATTATACTATAAGTAATAATTATATGAATGGAATTCCATTGATAAAAATTTGGGTCGTTATAGGTTCCAGCCTCATTTTAGTTAAGGAATCTGATTTGGTTCTAGATAAGGATCAATCTTAGGTGTTATTCAAGCATAATACTCCCTCCTTTTGAAGAAGAAATTATCCTTGGGAAGATGAGTAATAGCTAGAAAATATTCATAATATTTTCACCTAGAAGTTTTATCTATACATGATGGAACTAGAAGAGGATCAATAATTTATTACTCTCTATAAAGGTGATGGAATGGTTATGGAGTATGAAAACAGATTCACCTAGCTTGTTCATTTCTCACTAGAGATGGTATTGAATGAGAAACTAAAGTCTTGAAGGTTTCAAATGGGCCTTCAATCCGACATCTAATCTCATATCTTTCTTTTGAATATCCTGAGAGATGTTGATGTTTTGGATCAATTAATAATGTTATAGATTGATCGGGAAGGTATTTCAGGAATGGTTGGTGTTTCTCCTTTGTCTAGTTGAATTATAAATAACCCTTATGAGAATAATTGGAATCATGATAAGCTAATAAGGGTGGGTAGTAGTGGTTCCAGTCACCTATATAAGTTTTCTGCATCGGTGCATCCAGATAGGGGATATCTTGTTTCCTATCAGTGTGGAAAACCAAGTCATATAAGGCCCCCATTATAAACATCCCCTATGTATTTCCATTCTTGTGGTCATCAAATCTATTTGCAGAGGTTTTTTAAGTCTAACCCCTCTCCCTGAAATGGCCAAGTCTCTTTGGCTCCCAAGGGATCTTTTTCAATCAAATGCCACTAAGGTAGTGGGACCCCAATATCATGGGTGTGGAGACATACTTGACTCATCATATGATCATATTAAACTGAGGTTAGAACCTCAGAAAATCATTAGACCTTAGAATTAGACTAATATAAGGTAGTTATATATAGTGTAGCAAACTCTTGTGGAGTATGAGACAGGTCCAATAACTGTAATAGGTACCATACTTATTGCATCATCTTTAGTGATTTTTTTATTTGAAATTGGTTTTTCTCACTCATTTATATCTTATCTTGTTGTGTGATTGTTGAAAATTTCATCAAATATCATACCATATGTTATAGAGGTCTTGAAATGACTTGGGAAGAAGGATTACGGCTTCTGATATATTTCTTGTATTGTATTCATATTAGAAGTGGAGCAAGCATGGGACTTTCTCATCCTTGAGATGTATTCTCTTGATCCTAGTATTATAATGGATTTGATGGGTTCCTTTAGTTCCCATGTTTATTGTTACCAGTGTAATGTGACCTATAATACTCATGATATAAATCCCCATGTGTTTCAGGGGGATTGGGATCTACAAAAAAATATGTGTTTTATGGGGATTGGGATCTATGATCGGGTCGGGTAGCACCACCCCTTCCATAAGTGAGTAGTCTATCCTATCAGATAGTATCTCTCTTAACTAAGGTGGATGAAAGTATTTTTGGGGATTAACATACCCTGGTCATGATGGAGTTTTCATAGGTGTTTTATAAGTCATCTCAGGTTTACCTCTAGAGAAAAGGTCAATTTCTCTATTGATTTTCTTCCTAAAACTCAGTTATTTTCCATTCCCTATTATTTCATGTCACCTATAGAGCTAATAGATTTAAATATTCAGATTTATGAGATAGAATATAAAGGCTTCATCTACTCGAGCATGTCCCCTTAAGCCTCTTTGGTTTTATTTTGTAATAAGGTAAATGGGACCCTTTGCTTGTGTATTGATTATCAAAAACTGAATTGGGTAATTGTTAATAATAACAACCTCTTACGTCGTATTGAAAACCTATTTGACCAGTTGAGGGAAGAAAACTTTTTCTAAAATTGATCTCTACTTAGGGTATCACTGAGTCAGGGTGAAGGAGTCTGATATTCCCAATACTGCATTCGGGAGAAGGTATGATCACTTCAAGTACCTATTGATTACATTTGGGTTAACTAATGATCCAGTAGTTTTTATGGAACTTATAAATAATATATTACATTGATGCCTTTATTACTTCATTTTAGTCTTTGTAGATGAAATCCTAGTCTATTCTAAGACTAATTAAGACCATGATCATCATATAAGGATTGTTTTGGGAACCCTATGGTACCACCTGATCTATGTTAAACCATCCAAATATAGTCTCTGGATTCATAAGGTGAAGTTTTTGGGCAATGTGTATTCCTAAAAGGTAATATCGGTAGATATTGAAAAGATTAATGTCGTTATGACTTGGAATAATTTGATAAATTCCTTTCAAATTTAAATATTTTTGGGATTAGTTGGTTACTACTGAGAGTTTATCAAAAATTTCTCCAAGTTGGAATTGCCTTGGATTACGGTCACCTAGAAGGGGTAATATTTATATATAATTTGGAATTTCAAGCCTTGTTTTTTGTATTGAAGCAGTTCTTGGACTCATCCTCTATATTGATCCTTCCTAAGTAAGGTCTTGGTGATGTGGTTTATTAAGATTCCTCTAGAATGGGTTTGGGTGTCTTTTGATGTAATGTGGTCATGTGTTAGACTATGGATCTCATAAACTTTAACTACATAAGAGGAATTATCCTTCTCATGACCTAGATATGGACACTATCATGTATGAACTCAAATGCTAGTAACATTTCCTTTTTGGTGAGAATTTTAGAGTGTTCTCTGATCACAAAATCCTGGGTTACATTTTCTTGGAGAGAGATTTAAACCTCGGGAAGAGGTTTTGGTTAAAATATCTTCAACCATTTGATTTTGAACTTGATTATATTCCTAGTAAAGGGAATAATGTTTTAGATACCCTTAGTCAAAAGTTTCCATCTCAGGCTCTGAAAGAGTCTAGTGAGGATTGAAAGGTTATGGACCTCTAGGCTGAGATGCACCTAGAGGAAATGGGGGAGAAAGAGGTTCTATTTCTTGGAATTTTTTGGTTAAATACTCCCCTCCTTGAGATCATTTATTGAGATCAGGTAGAGTATAGTTTGTTTAAGTGTATTAAGGTAGATTTATATGATTGGGAGAATATGAGTTAATTTTCTCTATCTTCAGGAGATTCTCTTTGTTTTCAGAATAAACACATGGTTCCTTCATCAATGAGGAAGAAAGTATTAGAAGAATAAAATTGGTCTTAGTGGGATTTCCACCCAGATTCCACCAATATGTATTATGATATAAAGTGTAAATATTTTTTTTTGAGTATAGGGAGAGATATAGTAGTCTTGGTGTCTCATTCTTATACCTATAAACAAGTAATGGTTGAACCCCAACAACCCTCTATCTTTATTTAAACCCTTCATATTCTTAACTAGAAGTAGGATGAGGTATCCATGGACTTGATTATTGGACTTTGACATGACCCTTAGGTGGAATAATTCTATTTGGTTCATGATCAAATGGTTGACTAAATCTACCCACTTCAGATCGATCAAGGAATGACGAAGGTAAAGGATCTTATTTGGTTGTATGTGTATGAAGTTGTGAGGCTACATGGTGTTCCGTCTAACATCATATGGTTGGGATCCCTATTTTATGTCTTGATTCTTGAAAGGTATCCAAGATGTTATGGGATCTCAGGTGAAGCTGAGCATAACTTACCATCCTCAGATGAATGGGCATATTGAATGAGCCAATCATATTTTAGAAGTTATGCTTTAAGCATGCATTATCAACTTTGGTAGTTTACGGGATTTATATCTAGGACTGGTCAAGTTTTCTTACAATAATAGTTACCAGTATTCTATATAGATGTCCCTGTTTGAATATCATTATAGTAGAATATTGTATTCTCCTCTATATTGGATAAAGGTAGGTAAGGCCTCTTTGGAAGAACCTAGACTTGTTTAGGAGATAACTAGGAATATTCAGAATACCCCAAAACATCTAGCAATGTCTCTGAGATGTAATAAATCTTATTTCTACTATCTTCATCAACCCCTTGAATTTTTTGTGGTTTATTGGGTGTTTTTGGGGTATCACCCCATTTGGGTCAAAGAAGATTATGAAAGTAAGGAAATCTCACCCTGAGGTATGTTGGTCCCTTCAAGATCACTAGATAGGTTATAAATATTTCTTATAGAATGGATTTTTCACCAAAAATGACAAGAATACAGAATTTATAACATGTTTCTCAATTGAAGAAATACCAACTTAATACATACCACATGATTAATTGGGAAGATCTTAATTTAGAACCAGATAACTCGCTTACTGAGAAACCTATTCAAATTGTCAACACTCAAGATAAGGTACTCTATAGAAAATGAATTTGGTTAGTTTATGGTAGCATGAATTGGATTTTCATGAGACGTGGGAATGGGAAGCTCGTATGATAGAGCAATGGCCTCGTTTATTTATGGATAAAGCATCATGTTGACTTTCTGGGGACATAAAGTGATATAGTGGAGAGATTTTTCTCAACCACGAAATCACTTTCAAGTATGGATTTCCTATTTATTGGATTTCATTTTCATTATTTTTTCTAGGTGGTTTACCTTTGAAAACTTAAATTTTGGGGGGGGAATGGATTGTTTCATGGTTATCACATGGTTAGGGTAAACCATGCAAAAACAATGCAACATGGTTTATAACTTTATTAAATACATTCTTTATAGTTGGTGTATGGTTTTCCAAACCATGCAGACCAATCATGAAAGTGACCAAGTGAGGCAGTACTATCCCACATGGTTGGCACATGATTTCCAAACCATGCGATCTACCTAGAAAATTAAAAATAAGAAATTACAAAGTTTCCATTTGTAATGACTCAGACCGGATCACTCTATGAACTATAACCAGGCTGGTTCACCACATAACCTCATAATTCCAGAGGATATCAACTAGTAGTGTAGGTATAAGTAGGTATCATACGGAGGCTATAACCCTTGTTTTAGAGTGCATGTTAATAGATAAAATAACCAAGTATCATGCATCATAGATAAACTGAAATAGGAAGAAAATAAATATAAATAGGGTGATAATAAAATAATGCAGTAAAGGCCCAAACAACTATTCCCTAAATATAAAAACAGTTTCCCATTATTACGACCAGATATATATAATGAAATAAAAGAAATAGAAACATTTCCTCCATGAAAGATTCATACCAAAACATATCCCATGCTCTCGATGTTGTCCAAACTATACAGATGACCATCTAACATCTGAGCCATGGGCCTCTTCCCAACCTTTAATTTCAGAAAAAATGAACATCAAAAAGGTAAACCATGTGCAATGGTGGCTAGATCAGCGTGTGAATCCAAAACTCAGTAGGGAACTACAAACGCAATGCCATACATGACTAGTAAAATGTGGGGTATTGCATGTGACATGCTCAGTATAAATAAGGAACTGCTAAAATAAAAAATAGAACCACCATCGATCTCAGGATCCAATTACCATGATCAATAATACCTACTTAGGACAGTTTTGGAGTCTCCTTTATCACATCATCGTGATCATTACTCTATTATAACCACTTGGGGGACACGTCCTAGTCTAATACCAGTATATGGTGTCAATCATTAGGTCTGTGACCCGGATCAACCATACCTATTTTAGCCTATTTCATATTCTCTCTAAGCATGAGTTTCACCTTAGGGCCTATTCCCACACCCTGGGGATCCTACACACACAGCTCCACTAATGTTTAGTAGATCTTAGGGAATTACCGATAATCTCTCATCCCAAGCCTAAATGAACCCCATGGTCATACCTAGGAATTCTCACTGTTAGGAAAAAATTTGATTCCTAATAAGGGGAGGCCCTAATAAATCTTATACATCCAGGCATGATTGATTCCTAGGTGACCCAGGATATTTCATGTAATTCCCTCCTGGATTCCATGATCAGTAACATGGGCATCAAATAACTCATGGATCCTCAGCCAAACATAACTAGTTCATCCACATGATCTTAGGTGGTATCCTAGGCATTGATCATGGGGTCCAATGATAATCCTTGAGATGTACAAAAAAATTCATGGGGATATAATCCCACCAATCACCTCATACCACCATTCAAATTATGGGTATCATTGTAATTTATAATGGTATACTGGTATTTTCATTTGAATCCCGACACCTGAGCATTCATAGTGGTATCACAATATAAGAGGAATCCCTACCATCATGGGAACACATATATATATAGTCACACATGATATGATTCTAGATCCTAGGTAACAACCCCTAGGAATCCACTCATGCTTCAACCAAATCACTAGATTCTAGATGAGCTAGGCATCTTCCCTAATATACTGTGAGATCAGATCCCAATTGTATCGAGTATCCCAGGGTATCATCCATGTAAATAGGTGATTCCCAAGAATATCAAGAAATCACATCACTGCCAGGATCAACAGCTAGTTTCCAAGCATCTCAGTCAATCACATACCATATTAGAAATAAAATAAAAACATAGCAAGGATTGGTCCAAATCCCAAACCCAACCTCATCATCCACAGCCCCTAGGGCTTACATCATCATCACGGGTTCTAAGGTAAAATCTTATACTATCTCTACGAATTCCTATATATACCTTATTTCTAGTCTCACAAGTCATATGGGAACCTAATATGGTCCCCTAGGTCATGTTAAGGCCTCTTTGAAATCCAAGTCAAGTCACACTAAGGAAAAGGCCTTAATCCCATTCTATCTTCATGGGGTCTTAAATCGGCTCGAACACCAAACTCAACTATGAGTCTCCATATATTATAAGAACCTATGTAGTCACATATCAGTGGGGGAGGAACACATTCCCCACATTAATTACTATGATCTCATCAACTCCAGGGTATCCCTCATAGATAACCCCTTGACCATGCATTATGAATCATCACCTCTCTCTACCTATAGATCACTAGGTCACCTTCCACTAAGGCCATGAAACTCTATCTCTTTTAAATTTTAATTAATTGATACCCCCCATTGGGTTTAAGTATTTCATGGAACATGATCAAATTTATACCCTCGACCATTAGTGACCAATATTTCCAACTGGTACATAAGGGTCCATTTGGGCCCTCGGCACCTTGTGCAATTCAACATAGGCTTCAGTTTTTATTTAAAGAGACTTAAAAATTTAAGGGTTGCACTACCTAAATTGAAGGGATCACACATACTATATTCATATAAATAATTCATAATACAAAAGGGGGGAATGTATAAGGACCACCTACCTTATTCTAAAGAAAAACCACTTTCTAAAGAAACTCGGCAACTCTCGCCAAGCCTAACTGGTCTTTGCACAAGCATCCAAGGTCCCTATCTAACATCCAACCACCAAGTTCAATAATTATAATTTAATTATAATTAATTAATTTACTACAAAAAAATTAAGTAATTTTACATTTTAATTTAAAAAGGAATAAATTCCTAAAAGATCACAGGTCAACCTCACCACACTAGAACCATGACCAAATGCTAACCAACAGCCCATGGCATAACCCCATCCTCATTCTAGGAAAAAACTCTAACACATGAAAACAAAACAACCAATAATTTATTTTATTTTATTTTATTTTCAAAACCTTTGAAAATTTACCATAGTGACATTCTTCAATGAAACAACATACAAAAAAAGTGTGGACATTGTATCGGGACACCCTCCATGAAAGCAACACAAAATCCCCTTCATACTCAAACAATTCCACCATTCCCCAGTGGAATCAGAATCAAATCCATAACCAAGAGAAATAAAAAAATATAAATAATGTAGGGTAAAATAAGAGAGGCTACTGAAGGAAAAATCATACCATACGTCACCGAAGAGTGGTGTGAAATCACGCTAACAATGAGGGGAACCCGAGGGGAAGAGGAGGGGGCTCTGTCTGGGTGTTGCACCAAAAATAGGAATAAGATGGTCTCTTACCCCCTCTTTAAAATTTCAATTTGGAAAATTTTTCCTCTTTGAAACATACACTAGAGCATCAACCTGATGCCACCAGCTATCCAGTGGATCACCAGCTGACCGATGATCCCAACAATAAAATAGGGGCACTTCCCAGGCCACATATCTTCCTCAAGTTCTCTCCTAATACTTTCATCCACCATATGACCCCTGACCCAAGTCTAAAATACATCCTATGAGAGGTTAAAAATTTTAAATAACACTTTGAATCATGTTTATCAAAATGGCCCAACCACTAATTTGAAAAATAAAATTCCTCTTGAAATTCCCATGCTCATATGAATATGAGTCATTACACCCTTATAGCTTTTAAAATCCTTTAACCCCTAATTATTATCCCCCTTAACCCTAGAATCTTTTCTAAACATGAAATTTCATCCCCTCTTTATCTTAGGTGTAATTTTTGTGCACTTTTGATTAGATTCATCAAGTAAAACCTAAGTAAGTGTACCATATTCATTCCTTTTGGTTCATTCACCTATTTTTTCATGGATTTCGTTCTTCCCCAAGTTAAAGGTGACATAGGGTTCATGTTGAATGGTTTTTTTGGTATGTGTTTTGGAATTTATGGTTTTTTCTTGCCTCTCTAGCATCCCTCTTGGAGTCTTAGGTGGTTTTCCATCATAGGTGAAGTTTTTTTTTTGTTAAAGGTAGTGGTTTCATGTGACAATCTTGTTTTATGAAATAACCATGCATGTTATTTTTCATAAAGGGTGTTTAAATTAATTAAATCTATGTTATGATGGTATTTATGGTTGACTATATGCATCATGGTTGTTATAAATGTTTCCATTTGATAAGATAAGTAAAATGGTTTTCAATGTACACTTTGAATTTGAAAATTGGAATTGTCTTGTGGTATGTTGATGGGAAATTAGGTTTTGGGTGCAGTAGAAGAACCTATTTATTGTGGAAAACTTGGATTTTTTTATTAATTGTGAATAATATGAGTTTTAAAAAAATAATGACATCATGAACAATGGTTTTAATTCGTATATTACATGAATTCAACACTAGAACTAGAAGAGGAGGATCATCACATATAATTTATAATTAATTTATAAGCAGGTCTAGAATTACCTAAACAAGTAGTTATTTCTTTTTTGATGATCTTATTGACTTGGTCTTGTCATATCATCGTTGTGTTATAGGATCCAAGTTTGGAATACCTTTAGTGGTGATCTACACATTTACCACAATCTCTTAACATTATCATGGAATCACCGAGTGCTAGCACAGTCGATCTGCATCGCTTGCATCATTCATGGTTGCTTGAGGTAGAATTATTTTACAAGAATGAAGAACTCTTGAGGATATCTTACTGGCTTAATAGAAGATGAGGAGATAGAACACTCTAAATCTCTTGAAATCTTTCAAGGACTTGAGATAGATTCTCTCAATTTGTTGTTCACAGTGATTGTGTTTTGGAAAGTGATATTATTTGATATTTATTATGGTGGGTTTAGGGTTATCATTTCACACATAGGTCCCTTTCTAATTCTATAATTTTCAGTTGAAATCATGTCTAATATTATTATTATTATTATTATTATTAATCACTTGACATTTACATCACTTAGGAATATGTAAATAAACATTGTTTACATCATTCCAACCAGACTATTAAGCTCGGTTTGTATATCCTCCTCAACATTTACAGAACCTTGAATGATGAATATTTATTTAACAAATAAATATCACTAAATTATTCATCAATAAATATTATATTTTAAAAAACTTGAAAATAAATATTTATTATTATTATTAAACTCACTTATTATTTTGAATAACTTATGATTAAATATTGGCGATCAACCAAATCGGAATAATTATTATACCAAAAATTAGGAATAATATTTATTATAACTTGTTAAATTCAACATTCAATTTAACTAATATTATAGATACACTTAGTGTGTGACCCTATAGGCCTCTTTATTAATGGAAATAGGCACATAGACCTAAATTCCAATGTTGGTGTTTAGAAACATTCCAAGGTACCCATAAAGAATGATGTTAATATCTCAATGACATACAACCACCTATGAATTCTTACTGTGTAATATAATTCCTTTATCATGATATATCCAATTAGGAAGGTTTCATACAGATATCATCAACCTATGTATTTAATGTATCTTTGTTTTATGTTCCCAAAATAAACATGTCCATAGATCACCATAGCCATGGATTTATCCAAGCAGTTCCATTTCTATTAAAGGTCCTGAAATATAAACTTTTGTTAATGGATATAAGAGATAAATCATTCTCATGTTATCCATTAATTCAATATCACTTGTGACTCCCCCAACGTATATAGCTTCACCGAAATCATATGTCTTCATGGCTTTCATCAATACATAAAAGTACATGACTTATGATATTTATTAATGAAAATATTAACTTCTAAGTAAAAAATATAAACATTCAAATATAGGAACATCCGATGATTCATAAAATGTGGATTTATTATTGGTTTGTTCATTCTCATAACCTCCCTTATTAGATATTACCAAGGGAGAAAACTATGATAAGGTATCTCAATGTCTTATGAGCCTCCTACCACTGATATTTTGTATCATCACTATCCCATTATATAATATCATCCATACATAGAACATGGGTTTAATAAATACTATTATAATAACTAATGTGTATCATCATAGAAGGGAACTGATATGTACTATAACAACAAAACATTCTCATACATGGGTATTAAATATTTTAGATGAATACTCATTACATTACATGAACACATTCCCAAGGACCTTAATAGTTTAGTGCATTTGTAAACTTGGAACATAATCTTCTAATCTGGTGAAAGATCTTCAACATCTCCCACAAATATTTTCACATGTAGTACTCCTCTTAGGAATACCCAACCTAAACCTTTATTCATAATCCTAGGGAAGGAAACATAAGAAAGGCTGAGATCAGATTATCAATAAGGTTAAACATAAGATATTTAAATCACAGGTCATATGAAAGCATAAGATAATCATAAGGGTGTGTTATTATGAAAATAATTTACAAAGATCATACCCAATCTTTCATGGATCATAAACAAGAGTCATGGAATAAAACATTATCATTTCATAAAACATAGGCTATAAGAGTGATAAATCGTTATAAATAAATAATAAACCAAAATATCATGTCATAAAAATGTTTCATCATCATAAATATATAAAAAATCATATGTCAAGTTAAACTACCAAGAAAATAAATATATTGGATTGGTACTTACCAATAGTTTCCCATTGTGGATTAGGATGCACCAGTTTCCCATTTTGGATTAGGACACACCTATTTCCCATAATGGAACAAGTCCATTGAATTGTTTCCCATAATTTTATAATGTTATATAAATATTTACACAATGAATTGGAGGGAGATGTAGGTCTCACCTGTATCATAATGAAAACCATACTTATGTGTTCCACAATATCATAAAACATACAACATATTATCACATCATAACCCATGTAAATAAAACAGGTTCCATAAAAATTTCATCAATTCACTATAGCATAACCCATGAAAAATAAAACGGTTTTATAATAATTTCATCAATATAAACAATAACTATCCAAATAAAGAACAAGGATGGTGGAATTCAGTCCTAACCATAGTAAATCATAAGTAGCATCAGAGGATGTTGTCTTAGATGGAAAATAATTTTGAAAGAACAATTAGACCATTTCTTCAGGTAAATAACATTTCTTTGGAAATAAATTTTTAAAAATAAAATTCATAAAATATTTTGGAAATACTTTTATTTGAAAATAAACATGTAAACTTATAAAATAATCTTTCAAAATCATTTAAAAAAATCATGAGAAAAATATCCTTTTATCTTTGAAAAAAAATTAAAATATAAAACATTTTCAAAAATCTTTTCTTTAAAAATAAAATGGAATATTATATATAAATATTCAAAGAAATTATTTTTCATGACATCATAGAATTTAATTCAGGTCGTATACATTAAAATCAGTATTCCTTTCACATTTTTAGTAAAATCCAAATGAGAATTGTTTTAAAAAATGATATGAATATTTATTTCAAAATATTTTTTAAAAAATTAAAACATGGTTAAAAATGTATTTTCAAAAATCATAGGAGAGTTATAAATAATTTTAAAAAAAATTATAAAATTTTGTTTTGGAATAAAATAGATTTATGAATAAAGAGAGAAATAAATTTAGATTTCCGTAAAAACATTTTCTCAGATATTTTAAGTTCCAAAGAGTGGAAAAATGGTATTATTACTTTTAAATATCATGAATAAATATAATATAAGAAAATTAATGAGTTTCTTGAGATATGGATCATATTATTTCATCATCAGAATCATAATCATAAACAATCTTGATAAACAAAGAGATTCTAACATAAGACTCTTACCAATTTGGTAATTTTGAATCATAATCCCAATGAAATAATAACATTAAATGAAACATATAATACCATTAAAATAAGTAGATTCATGATATAAAATGTCAAATAGATAGTATATACACCTCATAAAATAAGATAGGTGTATAACATAATATATATCTCAAAGAAGGCAATTTGAGACAAAAATATCTTACCATTTTGGTAACTTTGAAACTGTAAACCCCATAAAAGAGAGATTCCTATATGGATATGAAAATCACCTTAAATTTAATGATAATAATAATAAAAAAATTCATGGGCAGTATATACACCATATAAAAGAAACATGCGGTGAATATGGAATGTGTCTCACAGAAAAATAAAAGTGAGACAGAAACCCCTTACCGTAAGTCTCAACTTCCTTCATGCATGTTCAAACATATTGTATAATAAATATAAGTTTATTATACATAAATTAAAGAACCATACTTATATATATCATACCATATAATATTTACTTATGTACTTTTATTACCTATTTATTAATAATTCCATTTTAAAATCCTATTTTGGGTAATAATTGCTTTGTTTTTCAGGTATGTTTTAATTTTTTATTTTTAGTCCTCTTACTTGGATTATGGTTACATAATCTACATAATGTTAACCATGATATAAATATCATACATATTCAATATATATTTATTTATACTAATTCATAAAAGTTATAGATAGAAAATGAAATACCTCATTTATAGAGACGGTAAGTCATACGTATGCAGGAACATTGTTTCTATTTTCTTATCATATTGAAATAAATAAAGGTAAATGATATATATTATCATTATATAACCATGTTTATTTCATATATATCACATATTTTTATTAAATTCATCCTAAATACATTCCATGTAAAGTGTGAACGAATCACATTGCATCACAAGGTGGTAGTCCACCATACACACAAGCAACATTATCATATTCCTACAAAATAAAAATCATAAAGAAATGTAATGACCTGAACTTTTAAAAATAAAATTCCCTTCGTGATTTAATTAAAACTCCCTATTATAGTTATAAAAAACACATGAACTTATTTGGTTTTATTATATCCTATTGGATTTATAATACCATTAAGCATTATAACCATTGATAATATCGTCATTGAACACTGATAATATGATTAGTATAAATACAGGGTTTTTATAAATCCAATTGACATAGAAAAAATGAGCAATGGCCTCAACCAGTATTATTGTACCCTATGAAGTCCATTTATTAAAGCTTCTGATGGAGATATCATCATGGTATTTTCCCTTGACCAAGCCCAATTCGAGATCCAACAACTAAATCATGAACAAAACCGTTTGTGGGATAAGTTCAATCTCATCAAGATCGTGACCCAAACCATATATGCTGAAACACACCATGAAAATTGAACCAATTCACACCTTAACCTTAGGGAGTTTTATAGTGTAATAATGGGCTATGTACCAATACTATAATAATATGAATATGTATATGGTATTTTCAATTGAATAATGGTTATATTTACTTCTTATTGTTGTTACTTTATAAATGATTTTGATTTTGATACGATAAAACACAAATTTTATTTTTTTGAGTAATATACAATTTCAATTAAGACGTTACTTTTTTATAAATTCATGAATTTTAAAAATAAATTATATTTTAATAAAATAATACAACTAAATACTTTTTATAAAATATAGATGATAATATAATTTTTATGGATTAAAATATGTTTTTTATAAGGGTTCAAAAACTGTTATTGTCAAAAAGCCCAACATTTATCAATAAATGTCGATTATTATTTTAAAAGTTAAAATTCACATATTTAGAAAACTATTTTGATAAAAATAAATAATATTTTTGTAATCATCGCATCAAAATTATCCAATAATTAATTTTTCATAATTTTTTGATATAGACAAATTTTCGGGAAAAAATTAAATATGGTATAAATATATGGTATGTATTATGACATCATAATGACCCAAAAGTGATGTAATAAATGATATAAAGGGTATCCATGACCACATATATTTTTACCCTTTAAATTAATTTTTTTTTTAGGTTATTTGATTAATTTTATAAATCCTTTATGAATCCTCCAAAACGTATATTAAATTTTAAGATTTTAAAATCATTTATTTAAGAACATAACTCACTTACACATCACCAAGGGTAATATTTAAATGAGTTATTACCTTGGGATTATAAAATAATTAAAACCACTCTAATTTTTAAAAAAATGTGGGAAGATTTGTGATTTTTATTACTTTATTGTATAGATTCCAAAACCTATGTTTGAGAAATAATAAAGAACTCCTATCTCTTTTCCCATATAAACCCACACAAGCTCCCATTCCTATTCACTCAAAAACATTTTATCACATCCTTAATCTAACCTTAACTGTCTATAGTCCTCCCAAGGTTCACTCAGTATTTTGGAATCACTCTCTCAAGGTAAGGGATCTCTCTCCCCTCTTTTTAATTCAAGCACCTTCCTTGTATTTATCCTTTTAAATATCATTTGGTTATGTTTTGATAACCTTATAAATATCACACTACTTTAATATATATTTCTTGATAATGATATATCATTTATCCTCTCTCATTATATTATTTACCTAAGTTATTACTATGCCGAAATTTAGTAATTGGTCCTCTCCTTCTCCTCTTTATCCAAGCATCTTCATTATCTTATTCATTTTATCTTCAATTCCTAATGTTGGGATATGTTCTTTCATATCACCCTTACTGACCTTATGATATATATAAATGATGAGATTCCCCTTTCACACTCATTAATATCTCCCATGAACATTTATGTTCCCCCATTATGATGCTAAAATTACCTATGATTTTTCATGCCAAACAATTGTATAGTGAATATTTGTATCCATTTCCTATCATGGGTGTTCAAATTTATGTGCATATGCTTATTTTATTGGGGAATTACATGTATGTAATCCACACTCGATTTTCATGGGATTAAATGTGATGAAATATGTTCTTATGTATATGATCTATGTGTAACACTTATGCATATACATGATATGGTTATGATGGGTGCATCCAGATAGAACTCTAATGCATTGGGTGATGTTTTAGTCTCATGAGATGCCATATATAGTGTATGTAATGTTATCCTAAGAACATTATGTTATTATTTATTGGTGGTTAAACTTGACTTATGTTTATAATGTTGTGTTTAAAGTTGTTTCCACATTCCAATGTTTCCTCTGTATTATCATGTTATATCATGTCTCATTGTTCATGTTTATGATTCTCATCCATTTTATGTCCCATTGAAATTCCTATTGTATAACATATAATAAGTTTTTCATGTTATGCTTTATTTATTCCCTTATTGGGATTTATATCTCTCCCCTTTATTATATATTCCCCTAGGATATCCTATATAGTTTTAGAGGACTGATGATTTTTAAGAGCATGTTAAGGAAGTTTTCAATAATGTTATTGTATCCCATGTTCAAGATGTTATTCTATGTAACAAATTCCCAAATACACTAGACTTCAATATCTTATGGATTTTATTGTGTATATTATTATGTAATAAATCATGAATTAATGTGTAATAAATATAAGGGTTTTCATAGTTGGTATCAGAGGGAGGTTTGATTATTTTTTGGATTAGGATTAGAAAAACATCCATGTTTGGATACTATGAGTGGATGTGGCTTTATCACGGATGTACCTTGGGGTAACACCTGAAAACATCAAATTTATCTAGACTCGATCGAGAATTGGTTCATGACAATGATCCTTTCTGAACACCTGTTTTGATACTCCTAGGTTATATTCTATGTTAAATTCACAATATCATTATGAACCATTATTAAGGGAACAAAAATGACCATAAGAATTGATGTTAGGAAATAGATCATGGGTAACATAGATTGAAGCCAAGAAATTCATAAGTTAATGAAATACATTTCATTTTTTAATTATCCATTTTATGTTATTAGATTCCCATTTATGTTTTTAATAGTTTAAAAGTAATCATCCCTAATTTTTCCTTTATTCTATCCAATGACCAGAAATATGAGGAATTGAGTAAAAAACCAATGTGAAGGGAAATCTAATGAATGACGAAACGAGAAGCATAACATGATATGATCTCAAGTAAGAAATATTTTTGTTATGCAAAACCAGATATCAAAAAACATGATTAACAACTTGAACATAGCCAAATTTCCAAATAATTCAAATAAGAGGAGGAAAAATCTCATGGAAGTTCATCTGATAAAGGTGATAAAAGAAATAATACCCAATGCCAATGAGCCCGTACCTGAGTGGTAAGGGCTACTGCTTAGAATCCAAGAGACCCATGTTCAAAACCGAGTGGAGGATAATTTCTGGGGGGTACTATAGCAGTATTGTAGCAGTACTGTAGTAGGTAATATTCAGTACTGTAGCAGCCAGAACTATTCACCCGATTTGGGCCTTCAGGCCACCAGTTTGGGTCTATGGGTCTCAAGGACCTTCGGGTCATCAAAGGAATTTAGGCCACATGGAATTAGGGCCATAGAGACCATGGAGTAGCCCAGTTCACACAGAGCAGGCCCTAGAAGAGGATCAGAGCAATAAGAGTATCAATCACCAGAAGCAGAGCTTATCGGATTGGAAGAATGAGAGGGTATGGCAACTTCCATCGAGACTAGGCACTGTGAAAATTTGTTTGGGGAAATGATATCCAATCAGAAATTCAAGGTGGGGAGTTAGGTGATCAATGATGTAGAAGTTGGGGAGGGGCATTTCTAGTGGGTTGGGCCTACAGTTCATGTAATGGGCATGGAATGCCTCTAGGCCTTCGGGTCATGTATTGTGGGTCATGTAGGGCCTTGTGCCTTAGGCCTAAAGGTCATGTACGGGTTCCCCTCTAACCATTAAAAGGGGAATTATCCATAATAAAATAAAAAATAAGGCCTTCGGGCCATTCAGGAAAAATACCCAATTTTCTTTGTGAAAAAAATGTGGAAAGAAGCTCTAAGGGAAATGTCACAAAGCAACTGGGAGATTCTTTAATTGTAGAAATATAGGGCATAAAGTATCCAATTGTCATGGAAAATTAATAACACTATGTATGGAAATAAAGATCAATTTACAGTACCATATTCAGTTCTATGTTGTAAATGTGGAGAAGTTGGGAATTATCCAAGCTAATTCTTTATTCCA
Organism: Viscum album; assembly: GCA_963277665.1. Classification (NCBI taxonomy): domain Eukaryota; kingdom Viridiplantae; phylum Streptophyta; class Magnoliopsida; order Santalales; family Viscaceae; genus Viscum; species Viscum album. The sequence goes on along the minus strand of OY728143.1, from coordinate 1,981,185,248 downwards.
AGGGCTGACAAGAATGATGATAATCAACAATCTCTAATAATAAGGGAGCAAGGAATGACCTATGCTGAGAGGGATCATGATGACTAAAATACATTTAACTTATACTTAAAATTAGTTTATTTCATGTTGTATTTAAATTTATACCCTATTATCATATCTCGTAAGTTTTCTATGAACATCGAGTCACCACCTGAAATGATTTGATATCATTGGTTAAAATATCTATGATTATTGTATCACGTGTTGAAGTTTGTGGGAATTTTATTCTTGAAAATATTATCAATATCCTATTAGTGTAATTTTATTTTATCCTAGTTATGGAATATTTTTTCTTTTATAAATCCAACATAAATTTCTATGAGAAGTAAATCACTATCCATTTCATGAATCGTCCTCTAATTCTATAAAATTGTAAGGAGGAGGATGAATCTTATTTAGCACTAACATCTCAATAATGGATATTATTTTCCTATGAGAAAGTTTATCTAGATAAAATGATTGAATCTAAGAAAAATATCATCCTTTAAGACATTCCCATTGTGAGGTAATACGCTGATGTGTTTCTCAAAGAATTTCCCGGTCTCCCTCTTAAACGGGTTGTTGAGTTCACAATTGAACTTATAATTGGACCGAGTAACATACCTATATAATTTTATCACAATTAATGAGATATATGTAAACCCTTAAAAGATAGAATAAATTTAAGGATGGTTGAGGCCAACATATATAACAAAAATCTATAGTTTCCTTGTGTTAGCTGGGTACTATTGTCGATTTGTGATAAATTTATCGTGGTTTTCAAACCCTTTAACCAAGATAACTCAAAAGGGAGTCAAGTTTTTTTGGAATAATTAATGTGAAAGGAGATTTAAGAAGTTTTTTTTAAAGAGGATGGTGCCTTGGACATAAAACCAAGGCACAATTATTATAATAAAAGAAATAGGTTATAGGAGTCTAAAAGACGGAAACATATTACAATCCTTATTATGAAAGGGGAGTAAATCAGCAGGAAGATCATCAAGCCATGTAATATCTTGATTGACTTCCTTGTTATCTAGTCCATCAGAAACCATGTTAGCTTCATGATATATGTGAGTGACGATGTAATCAATGTCGAGAAGAGAGTGGGTACAGTCCATCCAGTGGGTGGTGATCGGCCACAGAAGATGTGCCATACCATTCTATATCACTTACACAATGGTGTTTGAGTCTCTCTCAATCCATAGGTTGTTTAAAATGAGTCTTATCACTATACTTATACTTACAATACCCCCGAGTGGGGAACTTTTCATGGTGTACATTGATTCTTAAAATAAGGGCTTGGGTTGTGTACTAATATTGAATAACAAAGTGATAGCATATTTTTCAAGGCAATTGAAATTTCCTGGAAAAAAAACTACCCAACACATGATCTGGAGTTGGATATAATAAAATTCACAATGAAAATATGGTAGAATTATCTCTTTGGGAAGAAGTGTGAAATATATACGGATTATAAGGTAATAAATAATATATTCACACAGAAAGAGTAGAATATTAACCAGTGAATATGGTTAGATCTGATTAAATACTATGATTTATCAATCCACTATCATCCTTGGAAAACAAATAAACTAGAAGATACTCGAAGTATAAAGTATCCAGAAATTTTATCATTGATCGGAATTGAGAAGGATCTGATCTTCTTTGACTTAAAAAGGATGGATATGGGAATAATAAAGGAAGAAAGACCAATAATTCTTTCACAAATGATTTCTCAATCATCCCTTATAGATAATATAAAGGATTATTGGAGATATTATGTAGAAATTCAGAATAAGGTGGAATCTATAATAAAAAGGAAATCCTTAGAGTTAAAAATTAATGAAGAATGATTTTTAAGATTTGGGTCATGACTATGTGTACCATAAAATCTTGATTTAAAGAATGAACTATCGTCTAATGAACATAGATCGACCTTATCTATCTATCCAAAGAGCACAAATATATATTTAGATCTTTGAGAGAACTATTGGTGGGAAAATATGAAGAAGGAGATCGTGGAATATACATCAAGGTGTCTTTGATATACATCAAGGTGTCTTGTATGTCATCAAGTGAAGGCTATAAAGAAAAAATCCAAGTGGATGATGAAACCATTACCCATACCTATATGGAAATTTGAAAACATAAACATGGACTTTGTCACTGGTAGTATGGATAAATTGAGAGGAAATAATTCTATATGGGTTGTGGTGGATCATATTATAAAGTCTACTCACTTCATTACAATATGAGAGGACTTCTCACTCGATCATCTTGCAAGGATATACATTAGAGAAGTGGTGAGGATGCATGGAACACCATTATAGAATGTATCTGAACAAGATCAAAGATTTAATTCCATGTTCTAGAAGAGTATATAACACACTATAAATACTAAGTTGAACTTCAGGATGGCTTGTCACCCTCAAACTAATGGCCAATCTGAGTGGACTATTCAGACACTCGAGGAAATATTGAGAGCATGCTCAATGGACTTCTAAGTACGATGGGATCAATATCATCCTATGGTAGAGTATTCATAAAATAATAGTTTCCAATAAAACATCTAAATGGCTCCCTATGAATACTTTTATGGGAAGAGGTGCAGAACACCTGCATGTTTGGATGAATTTGATGAATGAAAACTACTGGGTCTTGAAATGGTTGAGGAAATTGTGGAAAAGGTCAAGAACATTCAGTAGCACATTAGGGCTACTCAGAGCCGAAAGAATAGATATGATGATAATTTTCAATGAGACCTTGAGTTTTAGGTTGTAGATAAGGTATCCCTCCACATATCTCCATGGAATAAAGTCATGAGATTTTGGAAGGGGAAGTTTAGTCCCAGATATATTGGTCTCTTTGATATCCATGATCGCTTCGGAGTAGTGGCATATCAACTAGCACTCTCACCAAACTTATCTCAATAACATGATGTGTTTTATGTATAAATCTTGAGGAAGTGCATACCAGACCACTTACATGTACTAAATATAGAGGTGGTACCATTGGATAATTATCTTTCATATGAAGAGCATCTGGTGAAGATCTTAGATCATAGAGAAAAACTTCTATGAAATTAGGCAATTCACCTGGTCAAAGTTCTATGGATAAAACTAAAAGTTTGAATAAGTGATGTGGGAACCATGGGAGGTGATTAAATAAAATTACCCTCATTTGTTTTAGGGTATGAAATGGAAATTTTGAGGGTGAAATTTCTGAAGGGGGGAATATTATAATGGCCTAAACTTTTACAATAAAAGTCACTTTGTGATTGAATTAAAATTCCCTATTATGGTTATTGAAAACACATGCAATTATTTGGTTTTATTTTATCCTATCAAATTTAAAATACCATTAAGAATAATAACTATTGATAATATACTCATTGAATAATGATCATATGATTAGTATAGATATAGTGTTTTGATAAATCCAATTAACATATATAAAAGGAGCAATGGCCTTGACCAGAAGGATCGTACCCTATGAAGCCCATTTATTAAAGATTCTAAGGGAGATAGAATCACTGGTATTTTCTCTTGACCAATCACTATTGAAAAATTAACCTATACCCACGATTTGGAACTGTGGGAGCTTAAGTTTTCGGTATAGCTCTAAGCTATACCAACAGTTTAAAAATGTTATTGCCACAGTTATGAACCATGGAAATAGGTGTATGGAAAATGGTCCATAATTTAAATAACCTTATAACCATAGTTTTAAAATAGTGGCTATAGGATTTAAAAAACATTACCACTAGATTCAAACCCTGGACCACCACTATTGAATCTAAGTGCCTACCACTACACTATATACAATTATTGGTATAAAAATATATTTTTACTTATAGTTTTTTTAAACCATGGATATAGGTTAAAAAATGTGGCAATAGGTATTCTCATGGGAATTTTTTTCTTTGATTGCGCATGAAAGATATATCCAAGGTTTACAAAACCTCTGGCTATAGGTTTGACCTATACCCACGGTGTTTTGAAGAACCATACTTATAGGTCTTTAACCAAACCCTATACCCACAGTTTTTTCCAAAACTATGAGTATATACTTTTTTTCCAGTAGTGAATCCCAATATGAGATATTATAACTAAAGCATGATCAAAACCATTTATAGGATAAGTTCAACCTCATCTAGATTATGACCCAAACCATGTACGTCGAACAATCCCATGAAAATCTCACTATTATGCACCTTACCCTTAGGGGGTTTTCTGGTGTAATAATGGGATATGTATCAATACCATAATAATATGAATAATTTTATTTTATTTTAAATATAATAATGGTTATATTTAATTCTTATTTTTGTTACTTTATAAAGGATTTTGATTTTGATATAATAAAATGCAAATTTTATGTTTGGATAATATGAAATTTAAATTAAGACATTACTTTTTTATGAATTAAAGAATTTTTAAAAAAATATATTTTAATAAAATAATACAATTAAATACTTTTTATTAAATATAAATGATAATATAATTTTTATGAAGTCAAATTTTATTTTTATAAGGGTTCGAAAACTACTATTGTCAAAAAACTCAGTATTTCTCAATAAATGTCTATTCTTGTTTTAAAAGTGAAAATTTACATATTTATAAAACTATTTTGATAAAATAAATATTATTTTTGGAATCAAAATGTCAAAACTATCTAACAGTGAATTTTTCATAATTTTCTGAGACAGTCAAAGTTTCGGGTAAAAATTAAATATGGTATAAATATACGGTGTGTATTATGACATCATAATGACCCAAAAGTGATGTAATGAATTCTATAAATTTTATACATGACCATATATATGTTTACCCTTTAAATTAATGTGTTTTTAGTCTATTTGATTAATTTTATAAATCCTTTATGAACCATCCAAAACCTATATTATATTTTAGGATTTTAAAATCATTTCTTTAAGAATATGACTCACTTACACATCACCATGGTTAATATTTTAATTATTTAATCTCTTTTACTTATAAAATAATGAAAACCACTACTATTTTTCAGAAACCATGGGAAAAAACCATGGTACGGTTTGGGGTTTTTATTACTTTATTGTACAGAGTCCAAAACCTAAATTTGAGAAATGATAAATAACTCCTCTATCTTTTCCTATATAAACCCAACCAAGATCGCATTCTTATTCACTCAAAAACATTGTATCACATCAATAATATTCCCAAACCTCTCTATATTCCTCCCAAGTTTACCTCAATATATCAATAATCTCCTCCCAATCTTTTGGAACCACCCTCTCAAAGTAAGGGACCTCTCTCTCCTCTTTTCAATTAAAGCACCTTCTTTATATTTAGCCTTTTAAATATCATTTGGTTATGTTTTAATAACCTTATAATGATGCCTATAATTTATAATTGATGTAATAATAATGAGATATCATTTATTACCTCTCATTATAGTATTTACCTAAGTCGTTGCTATACCAAAATTTAGTAAGTGATCCTCTCTTTCTCTTCTTTATTCGAGCATATTCATTATCTTATGCCTTTTATCTCCAATTCCTAATATTGGGATATGTTATTCCATATCTCCAATACTTAAATTATTATTTATAAATGATGAGATAACCATTTCACTCTCATTAATCTCTCCCATGAACATTTATGTTCCCCCGTTATGCTGTCGAAATTTCACTGTGATTTTCCATGCCAAACAGTTGTGTAGTGAATACCCATACCAATTTCCTATCAATAGTGTTAACCTTTATGAACATATGATTATTTTATTTTATAATTATATTTATGTATTCTACACTCCATTATTGTGGGATTAAATATGATGAAATATGTTATTATGTATATGATCTATATGGCACACTTATGCATGTACATGATATGATTATGATGGGTGCACCCAGATAGTGATCTAATGCATTGGGTGATGTTTTAGTCTCATGAGACACCATGTATAGTCCATAATAGGTTATACTAATCACATTATGTTATAATTTCTTGATTTTTAACCTTGACTTATGTTTATAATGTCATGTTTAAAGTTGTTTTCACATTCCCATGTTTCCTTTATGTTATCATGTTATATGATGCCTCATTGTTCATTTTTATAATTATCACCATTTTTATGTCCCATTTAATTGCCTATTGTCTAAAATGTAATACTTTATTCATTTTATGATTTCTTTATTTCATTAATAATATTTATATCTCACCCCTTTCATATGTACATCCCTAGGTTATCCCATGCAGTTTTAGAGGACCGGTGATTTATAAGATAATCTTAAGGAAGTTTTCAATAATGTTGTTTTATCCCATGTTCAAGATGCTATTCTATATACCTAATTCCCAAAGACACTAGACTTCACAGTTCTCTGGGTTGTATTATGTGTATTCTTATGTAATAAATCATGAATTAATGTGTAATAAAGAGAAGGGTTGTCATAAGTTATGTGTGATATAACAATTCTAGAAGCATAATAATATCATAAATATCATATATAAATAATAAATATATCACTATTTATAACCATTGGAGGTGGTAATGGAAAACATAATGACATCAGTTCATGAGGCGGTAGTCCATCGTACACACGAAAGATGGTTTTGTAACCCATTTTATGGAAGTGGAGATGGTTGTAGTTCATTCCCTTAACATAAAAACATCTCAGTATACTGAAGATACTTGGGTTATTATATCATAATGGTATAATAATAATTGATTGAGGTGGAGTAATAAATAAAACTAAAATGATCATTGATGAATGTTACCTCTTCTTCGGGTATCCTCCTTATATTTTCACTAAAAGCCTTCGTTGGGTGGATTTTTGTCCAAAATACAACCTATAGGATGAGAGTATTGAAGTTAGTAAGTGATTTACATAGTGATTGGCTGACCAAAAATGGATTGAAGGTGTGAAGAGAAGAGAAGAGGGGATGGATTTTTATAAGTGAGTGAGAGTACACCCTTGATATTTTTGAAAATAATTGAGTGACCCCATGTTTTTCATATGCCAAAAGGGTCCAAAATGGGTAATTCTAGAACCATAGGGGTTTCATGGTAAAAATATGGCCAGAAAATGGTTTTTAGACAAGTGTATAGGTAATTTTTACACTTATCTTTTTAGTTTAACCCGGTAAACCCATTTTTACCTTAACCGTGGTAATTAATTTTTTATGCATTCACTATTCATTTTGGTTAAAAATTAAGTTTAACTTTTTGTATAATATAAATTATTCTCATTCCAAATATTGAATTTATTTTTCCAAATTCAAATCACATAAGTGGAAAATTTTAATTTAAAATTAATCTCGCAGACACAACGAGAAAGCGGGGTTTTAAAGAGAAAATAATCAAAAGTTTAGAAAAAATTTATATCTAAATTCAATATGAAATTGATTCCAATAACCTAAATTAGATTAATATATGTATAATTGAACTAATTTTACTTTAAAATCAATTTTAAATATAATTTAACTTTATAAATAAATTAAATGGAAAGAAAGCATTTAATTAAAATTCATTATTTTTCACTATTCATCAAAAAATGAAACTTTTCAGGAAAAAAAACAAAAAATAAACCCTATGATAATTTTGAAATTATGATTTCAAAAATGAAATTTTTTTATCAAATTAATTTTCTAAAAAATTCAAAAATTAATTTTATTATTGTTCCAAAAAGAAATAAAAATCATTTTTTTATAAAATAGTATTTTCAAAACATATAAATCCTTTTATCAAAAATTTATTATTTATATCAATATGATTTATTTATATAAAACCATCATACATAATATTTAAAAATTATTTATTATTATTCATACTGCAAGGTTTAACGGCTAGGTTATAACGGTCACATTTAAATAATATTAACAACATAGCGTGGTTTTATTAAAACTCAGTACCATGTGTAACATAATCTAACCTAGTATTGAATGTAGTGCAATATTAACTTGATATTTCATATAGTGAAAGCTATCAAATAAATTTAACTTATTAAAAAAAGTCATAAAAACTCAGGGTGTTTCACTCTACCCCTCTTAAAATGAATTTATCCCTCAAAATTCATCACTCCAATATAAAAAAATGAGGATACTTATGCCTCATCGTATCATAAAGTTCCCATATAGATTCCTAAAACTGGTGGTTTCACCACAGAACTTGGATCAGGTGAGTGGTCTTTTTTCTTAGAAGTTTCTCTATTCAATTCAGAATCTCTACCAGTTATTCCTTATAATAAATTTCATGCTCCAACGGTATGACCATTGAGTTCAGTACATGTGATGAATTGGGTATTTACTTCCTTAGGAGAGATACATGGAACACATATTGAACTTGATATTGGTTTGGTGGAAGTTCCAATGATAGGTTATTATCTTGATATGATCAATAATTTCAAAGGGATCAATCTACCTAGGGCTTAGTTTTCTCTTCTTTCTTCCAAGGAAAAATTTATAGAAACAACTTCTCACCAACTTCAAATTCTAGATTAGGTTGATGATTATCGACATAATATTTTTTGTCAACTTTTTATTGTACTTACATGATCTGAATGGTTATAACCTCCTCTTCCATCTCGTCAGCTTTCTCATGTCCTAATATATTTCTTTCTGCAACTTCATTCTATTACATTGGATTTTTACACTTTTTTCCATAAAGAGAATCATAAGGATCCATCTGAATGCTCAAGTGAAAGTCATTGTCGTAGGAAAACTCAACTAGAGGAAGGTGTTGATCCTAAACACCTTTTAAATCCATAGAACAATATCTTAGAATATCCTCTATAGATTAAATTTTTCTAACCATCCACTATTGTAAAACAAGGTTATACCCACAGTTTTACAAAATATGTGGGTATAGGTTTCATTGGAAAAAAATAACAAGAAGGACCTATACCCATGTTTTTTAGAGAACCATGGGTATAGGTTTCACGAGAAAAATCACAAGAAGGATCTATACCCATGGTTTACAAAAACTATGGGTATAGTTTGGGCAATACCCACATTTTTTTGTAAACATTGGCAATAGGTTTCTCTATAAAAAAATATCAGGAAGAACCTATATCCATAGTTTGACTGAACTATGGATATAGGTTAGCCCATTATTTTTTCATAATAATAATAATAATAAATAATTTAATATAAATTATATACATATATATATATTGACTATATTAACATAAAATGGGTTATAGAGTCGTGGTAACTTTGATGCACTGTATATGGGATGTGTTAGGATCAAATCCCAATGGATAATGTTTTTTAATAAATGAATTATACCCATGGTTTGACCAAACCATGGGTCTAGGTCATGCCATTTAAATTTACTACACTGAAGGTTTAATAACCATGGGTATAGGTCTATATCGATGCCTCCCAATGTCACGGTTCCTAAAACCGTGGGTATGGGGTGTTTTTCCAACAGTGATCTGTTTGAGGATGATATACAGTACTGAAACTCAACTTTGTATCAGGAACATATTGAATAATTTTACAAAACTTAAAGTTAATATTCATATCCTGATCAGATATAATTGAATTTAGTACCCCATCAAACCTTTCCACTTCCTTAATATATATTCTAGCAAGCAGATCCAAAGAGAAATCATCTCTAATAGAAATGAAGTGTGCTAACTTCATAAGGTGATCGACTACAACCCATAATTACATCAACATCAAAGATAATATAAACCCTAATGGTTACCAGTACCTTTAATCATAGGGACACAAAGTGGAAAGGCATTCCTCCTAAAATAACTTTGTTACTAAAACATATACAAAACCGAAGGGTTTTATTTCCATAAATATCTCTTTAAATATCCTTAATCTTGATAAAATCCCATCACATAAAACCTCAAAAATAGGTGTCAACTAATTTTAACTTATATTCAACCTTAAACTCATAAATTAATGATATTATTCATGATTATTAATTAAATATTACATGGATACATGTACACTTCCAAAATATAATTCAGCCTTTATTCCTTAAAAAAGATGTTATCTTATACAGAAACATTTTCATTGGAATCTTGGATTCATCCTTGTACCAATATGATATAAAATGTGATTTCATTATTCAATAATCTATGTATAGTGAGATAATCGCATAAAATATAACAAAAGGATGAACAATAATATCTTCATAGTTCTCGTTCATACAAAATCAAATAGGAAATTTCCTACTATGTAGCAGAGGACAAGTGTCCCTAATTATCATGATTCACTTTATCCAATTTCATTACATAAAATTTCCCTTGGTCCTTTTTCTGTGGAGTTTTTTGTGTCTTATCACCCACATTAACCCTTGGATTGGATAATTTATTCTTTTAATTCCCAAACTCCTTACACTTGAAATATTGGATTGTAGGGGGTGCATTAGTTAGAGTCCTATTCTCCTCTATTTCCTTAACGAGACCATTAATTTCATTTAGAAATTATTAGGATTTATGAACTACCTTTACACATTTAAATCACCTCCTAGTTCTATTTAAACAATTTCCTTGATTCTTCTTCCCATATTTCTAGAATGCATATGGCTATAATTTCTTTCCACCATTTGAGTTTTCATGAGACTTGGTCTTCCTTTATTATTAGAACCATAGTAATTTTGAAATATCAAATTTCTATTTCTACCATCAGTATACATCGAAATAATTCTTCATAACTGCTAAATTATCTTGTAACCAAGGCCTTTCAAAGACTTGGTTTTGGGCCACCAAAGAATTGGTGAATTTTTCATTCAAGGATGATGATTAAACTATAACTGTACCTTGTAAGTCATGTAAAATTAGCTTCATAGGTACCAACTGATTCATCATCCTTTTGATTAATATCAATGAATTACTTTTCCATATTTTTTCTTAGACTATGAGGTAAGTACTTATTAAGAAATATCCCCTTAAACTATTCACATTCCATATATTAAATTTCTTCTTATTCCCTTATGTTCTTAATAAGAGTCCACTATTGATCTTATTCACCTTCCAAATGATACATAACCAAAATAACTTTTCATGCTCTGAACACTGAATAATGTAAAATATCTTTCAGTGGTATTGATCCATTTCTCAGAAACTAGTGGATATGTGGAACCACTAAAATAAGGTGGATGTTGCCTCGTTAAGGACTCAACGGAATCGTGTTCCCTCCTTTGATCATTTGGAAGTTCAACATGACTCATAGCTTTATAAATTTGTGTAAGAATAGAAAAACAGTTTTCAATTATATCTCCCATGACATTTGGTTTCTCGTGAGGATAATCATTTCATTGTTTGTTGCATTCAGAATTAACACAGTTCCATCAAGTTCCATCAATTGACTAAAACTAGAAAGTATAGTGTGAGAAACACTAATCATAGTGTAAAACCCCATAATCATGAAAAATAACTTATAGTATGTCTAAATAATGAAACTTTATTTTCAATTTATAAAACCTTAATATTATCCTAGGTCATTCCTAATCCCCATATATTTAAATCCTTTGTGATGGTTCATAAAGATTTTGTAAATTTCCAAAGCATATCCCCTGGGAGTGTCAAACGAGGTGTGCAGCAAGGCCCGTTTTCATGCACCAGGTGATGATCGAGTCCAACTAAATGTTCCATTTTTAGATTTATTACCCATAGATACCTTTGTTCCAGATCCACAACTATTTATAGTATCCATAGAGGTATATAATTGCTTGAAAACCACTCAATCTATCCTTTACCAAAATTCTAGAAAATTTTCCTATACTTTGACTCATTCTTAGACTTGTCCTTAGATAAATCCCTAGAAATATCCTTAGAAATATCCCTAGGTATCTCACTAATGTTTTCTCATCCTAGTTTTCAAAGGATAACTAAATATTTCCTCTAATACCAACTATAAAAACCTGATCTTCTCAAACATGGATATTATATATTTTTATATGAATATTAATTACATTACACAAAAACATGCATGAGGACCATAATAGTTTAGTTCCTTTGTAAACTTGGAATATAATATTCTAATATTTTGAAAGATCCTCAATATATATCACAAATATCTTCTCATATAGTACTCCTGTAAGATATACCCTATCTTAACCTTCTTCATAATCCTAGGGAAGGAAACATAAGAAAGGGTGAGATCATATGCTCGGTAAGGGTAAACAAAAGAGATATAAATCTAAGATAATATTAAATCATAAGATAATAATAAGGGTATGTGATCTTGAAAATAACTTTAAAATATCATACCCAACCTTTTGTGGATTATAATAAAGAGTTATGGAATAAAACTTTATCATTTTAGAAAACATGGTCCATAAGAGTGATAAATCATCATAAATAAATCATGAACTATAATATCATGTCATAAAAGTGTGTAACCATCGTAAATATATAAAAATATTTCATATGTCATGGTAAACTACCAATACCATTAATATAGTGGATCAGGAATTATCACTTGTTTCCTATTGTGGATCAGGACGCACTTGTTTCCCATTGTGGATTAGGACACACCTATTTCCCATATTGGATCAATTCCATAGACTTGTTTACCATCATTATATCATGAGATATAAATATTTACCAAATTCATTAGGGGGTATATAGGTCCTACATATCTCATAATTAAAACAATGTGTGCCACAATATCATAAAACATTCAACATCACATCACATCATAACCCATGTAAAGAAAAAATGTTTCATAAACATTTCATCAATTCACCATAGAATAACCCATGAAAAATAAATGGTTTTCATAATAATTTCATCAACATAAACATTAACCCATCTAGAGGAATAATAAGGATGGTAACATTCAATATTATCCCCAGTAAATAATAAGTAGCATCAGAGGATATCATCATAGATAGAAAATAATTTTGAAAGGAAACTTGGACCATTTCTTGAGGAAAATAAATTTTATTTAGAAATAACTTTTTAAAACTAAAAAATCATAAATAAAAAATTGAAAATAATTTTCATTGAAAATAACCATGAAAATTTATAAAGTAATATTTTATAATAATTTAAAACATTTCTTGAGAAAAATATCCTTTCAACTTTGAAAAACAACTGTTAAAACATAAAAAAAATTCAAAATTCATTTATTTGAAAATAAACTTGGAATATTATAAATTAATATTCAAATAAATTATTGTTCATGACATTGGAGAATTTTTCTCATGTCGTACACATTAAAACAGAGATTATTTTTGCATTTTCAGTAAAATTCAAATGGGCATTATTTTGGAAAAGGACAAGAATATTCCTTTTAAAAAGAATTGTAAAAAGTAAAATATGGTTAAAATTTTCATTTTAAAAATCACAGGATAGTAATAAAACGTTTTTGAAAACATTTTTAGAAAACTTTGTTTTGGAATAAAATAGATTTTCAACCAAAGATAGAAATAAAGTCAGATTTCCTTTAAAACATTTTCTCAATTATTTTAAGTACCAAAGAGTGGAAAATGGTACTATTAATTTTAAATATAATGAATAACCATAGTATAATAAAATTCATTTGTTTATTGAGATATAGATATTAATATTTTATCATTGGAGGAAAAATCATAAACAATATCGATAAACAAAGAGATTGTAACATAAGACACTTACCAATTTTTTAACATTAAATCATAATCCCCATGAAATAATAGCATTAAATGAAAATTAAAATATCATTAAAATAAGTATATTCATTTTATAACATTTAAAATGGGATGTATATACACCTCTTAAAATAATATAGGTGTATAACATAATATATGTCACAAAGAAGGCAATTTGAGAAAAAAAACTCTTACCACTTTGGTAACTTTGAAACTATAAACCCAATGAAAGAGAGATCTCCAAATAAATATGTAAATCCCCATAAATTTAAGGATAATAATAATAAAACATTTTCATTTTCATTATATCCACCACATAAAAGAAACATGTAGTGAATATGGCATGTGTCTCACAAAAAAATAAAAGTGAGACGGAAACCCCTTATTGTAAGTCTTGACTTCCTTCGTGCACGTTTGAACCTCCTATATAATAAATATAAGTTTATTATACATATATTATAGAACCATACTTATATATATCATAGCATATATTATTAAATTATTTCCTTTTATTAATCTTTTATTAACCATTCCTTTTTAAAATCATGTTTCGGGTAATAACCATTTTGTTTTTCATGTATCTTTTAATTTGTTATTTTCATTATTCTTACTTGGATTATGGTTAAATAATATATATAATGTTAAAAATGATATAAATATAATATATATTCATTATATATGTATTTATTTTAATTTATAAAATTTTTATATAGAAAATGAAATACATCATTCATAGAGACGACATGTCGTACATACGCATAAACGTTGTTTCCATTTTCTTGTCAGATTGAAAGAAAGAAAGATAAATTATATATTTTATCATTCTAGAAAAAAAATTATGTCATATATATCACATATTTTATTTAAAAACATCCTTAATACAATCCATGTAAAGCATGAACATATCATATCGCTTCACGAGGCAGTAGTTTGTCGTGCACATGAGGGGAATTATCGTATTCCCACAAAATAGAAATCCTAAAGGCATGTGTGATATAAAAATTAAAAAATCATAATAATATAATAAATATTATATATAAACAATAAATTAATCATTATTTTCAACCTTTATATGTGTTAATATAAAAACGAATGACATCGGTTCACGAGGCGGTAGTTCATTGTACACACAAATAATGATTTCTTAACCCATTTTATGGAAGTGAAGATGGTTGTAGATCGTGACCTTAACATAAAAAAACTCAGTACATGGAATATAATTAGGTTATTATATCATAATATTATAATAATAATTTATTTATGTGGAGGAATAAATAAAACAAAAATGCTCATTGATGAATGTTACCTCTTCTTCGAGTATCCTCCTTAGGTTTGCACTAAAAGAATTCCTTGGTTGGATTTATGTCCAAACTAAGGATTATAGGATAAGATTATGGAAGTTGGGAAGTGATTTAGTTAGTTATTGGCTGAACCAAAAGGGTTTTAAGGTGTAAATAAGAGAATATAGGGGTTGGTTTTTTATAATTGGAGAAGAGAACACACTTGGTATTTTTGAAAATAATTGAGTGATCCTACATTTTTCATATGTCAAAGGGTTATCAAATGGTATATTATAAAACTGTATAGGTTTAATGGTATAAATATGTCTATAAATAGTTTTAAAAAAATTTATAGGTCATTTTTACCCTTATATTTTTAATTTAACCCCCCGGTAAACTCATTTTTACCTTAACCATAATAATTAATTTTTACTGCATTCACTATTAATTTTGGTCAAAAATTAATTTAAACTTATTAGATAATATAAATTATTCTGATTCCAAATATTTAATCCATTTTTTCAATTTAAAATCATATCAGTGGAAAATTTTAATTCAAAATTATTCCCACATACGTGATGAGAAAGCGAGGTTTTAAAGAGAAAATGTTCAAAAGTTTACAAAGTTTTTATATCTAAATTCAATATGAAATGTATTCCAATGAACTAAATTGTATTAATGGATGTATAATTGAACTAATTTTACTTTAAAACCTATTTAAAATATAGTTTAACTTAATAAATAAATTAAACAAAAAAGTGGTTTTAAATTAGAATTCAGTATTTTTCATTATTCATCAAAAAATGAAACTTTTTAGAAAAAAAACCTAAAAATTAACTCTATGCTAATGTTTACATGATTATTTTAAAAATGAAGTTTTTCTACCAAAATTATTTTCTAAAATTTCCGAAATTTAATTTTATTATTGTTCACAAAAATAAATAAAAAATATTTTTTGTGAAAATAGTATTTTTAAAACATATAAATACTTTACCAAAAATTAAGTATTTTTCACCAATATGCTTTATTTATATAAAATCATCATACATAATATTTAAAAATTAGTTTTTACTATTCATATCTCTAGGTTTAACGGCTAGGTTATAACTGTCACGTTTGAATAATATTAATAATATATCCTGGTTTTATTAAAACTTAGTATCGTGTGTAATGAAAGATAACCTGGTATTGTGTATAGTGAAATCTTAACTTTATGTTGTTTGTATTGTAATCTTAATTTGGTGTTTCATATAGCACAAGATATTAAATAAATTTAATTTATTCGGAAAAAAATCATAAAAACTCAGGGTGCTGCATGTACTTTCGACGCAGCATGTATCCTTAAGACATTATCACATAATATGTCTTGAAAAAGAATAATCATGATGTTATAAGAAACTTTAATATTCAAGATAGCAAATACATGTAATCATAAATTAATTAGAATTTGGTTTTAGGTCACCAACTCCAATAGACTCCCACTTGCACTAGTGTCGATTATTAACAACCTTATGTACACTAGCTCTCACGTGATACTCATTCCTCTGTTGAGATATAACCTTATTTAGGGGTTCCACCATGTTTCCTCCATGGATACTATACTCATTGAAACTTTATAACATTAAGAAAAATCCCTCAAGAGATGAAACTTCCTAATTATATGTTTTTTCATTTAATGTGACTATGGCTCTTTGAAAAGAGAAACCATTGTAGTATTATCATAGTAAATTGTAATAATGTCTTAACTTCCAAGCATGAAATTAAGTGCTTGGACAAAGTAAAAATCCAAACTACTTAATTGGTTACATTAGAATCTGAAATATAGTCGATCCCTGATGTAGAATCGTTGATAGCTATATGCTTTGAACTCTCCCAAATCAAAACTCCTTTGTTGAGACAAAATACATATCCTGACTATGACTTCAAATTATTCTGATATGCCCAAAATCTAGAATATTTATGAACCTAGATGAATAGATCTTAATCTCCTCCATACACTAGGAACATATCCTTAGTTCTCCTTATATACTTAAGGATAGATTTAAAAACAGTTCACTGTTGTTCACTAGGATCATATTACTATCTTCCCACCATGATCAAAGAATAGGCAACATCAAACCTCATACATAACATGGAATACATGATAGATCTTAACATATAAGCATATGGGATCTTACTCAACATCTCTCTTTCATGTATTGGATAAGGACGCATCTTCTTTGAAAGATGTATACCATGTGATGGTGGAACCAATCTCCTCTTGAATTATTTTATACTAAACCTCTTCAGTTTCTAGTCAATGTATGTACTTTGACTTAGTCCAAGCAGCC
Organism: Viscum album; assembly: GCA_963277665.1. Classification (NCBI taxonomy): domain Eukaryota; kingdom Viridiplantae; phylum Streptophyta; class Magnoliopsida; order Santalales; family Viscaceae; genus Viscum; species Viscum album. The sequence continues at coordinate 1,981,168,039 of OY728143.1, read as the reverse complement.
TCTTTGATCTATCACATGTGATCTTGATCCCTAGAATGTGTGCTTCTTAACCTAAGTCCTTTATAGAGAATCACTTGTTCAACCATTTATTAACCTCTTATAAGGATGATATCTCATTTCGAATTAGTATATTTCATCAACATATACAACTATGAAAATGATTGTACTACCACTAAGCCAATTGTAAACTCATGGATTTCATTCATTCTTAATGAAACCAATTTATTTTATAGCCTTTTCGAATCAAATTTTCCATGACCTGGATGCATTATTTAATCTATAAATTGATCTCTACAACTTGTATACCTTTTTGTAATTCCTTGGAGTCACAATCCCTTTTGGTTGTGCTATATACACATCTTCCTAAATATTCCCATTACAAAAATCAGTTTTTATATCCATATACCAAATCTGAAAGTCATGGAAAGTTGTTATGATAAGAAAAAATCTGATGGATTTAAGCATGTAAACTAAAGAAAAGTGTTTTTCATAGTCTATACCCTGACATCGTCTAAATCCTTTAGCCATTAGTTGTGATTTATAGGTACTAACTTGACCTTCCATGTCCAGATTTCTCTTAAATACCCATTTTCACCCAATATTATTTACATCAGATAGTGGATTGACCAAAACCCATAACCAGTATTAGTACATATAATCTATCTCAAAATTCATGGCTTCTTTCCATTTTTTAGCTTCTGGCCTCTTTACTACCTCTTTGTAGGATAAAGGGTCGTTATTGTAAACCAATAATGATTCACCATCTTTTGTGACTAGAAATCCACATCTTTTTGGTTCTCTATCCTCTCTGGTGATCCTATATAGTACTTGTGTTTTAGGAACAACTTCTTCCTTGAGGCCCTATGGAATCTACTCCTATAACAACTCTTGTGTATCACTACTACAAAAACGGTCTTTATCAGCGCTAGAAAATTGCATTAATAGTGCTAAAAAACGTTGTTAATCGAGGTGAGGATAAAGGGGGGTCCCTTTTATCAGCGCTAAGAAAAGTGCTGATAAATGCACCTTTTATCAGCACTAAAAAAAGCACTGATAAAAGCCCCTTTATCAGCACTTTTTTTAGCGCTGATAAAATATGGCTTTATCATTGATTTTAAAAAGTGCTGATAAAAGTAAAAAAATAAATAAAAATAAATAAAAAATATATATATAATGTGAGGGGGAGCTTTTAACAGCGCTTGACCCCCCCCCCCATCAGCGCTAGGTGGACCGCCCTCACTGTCTCCCGTGCCCTGGCCTTCCCGCGCATCCCCCCCACCCATGCGCCCTCCTTGCTTCCACCCAAACTCGAACCTGTGACCTCCCCCCTTACGTGCCTATACCTTTACCACTAATCCATTTCGTTTTTTTCTTTATTTAATGATATATCTATTTATTTATATATATAGTTATATTTATTCGTATATTAATATAGATTCATATTAATATAAATATATTTAGTTATATTAATACATATATATTTATTCATATATTAGTATATATATATTCATTCATATATTAATATATATTTATATTAATATGTTTTTTACCCATATATTTATTTGTATATTAATATATATTTATAAGATTAGTTTTAAATACATTTATAAAATATGTTTTTTATGTGTGTTTATAAATAAATACATATATACATATATACAACAAACACACACACAGAGACACACACACAGAGAGAGACACACACACACATAGACACATATATATTTACGAATAAATACATATATATGTGTTGGTCAGAGTAGTTCACTCAAGAGGGGAGGGGTGAATTGAGTAACTATAAAAATTTCTATTAAAAGAATATTATTTTAAATGAAATGGTTTCCCCAAAAATAGATACAGTCTATTTAATCAAGGTTATACTGTTATAAGGGTTTTACTTTTTAAACAACTTCTTAGAAGATTGATTAATTCTCAGTAATCTTAATTGGTATCATTAATATTACTTTTGAAGTTATCCTACTAAGACAAATTAGTTATAACTTCTTTCCAAGACTAACTATCAAAGTGAAATTAGCGTTTTCTAGATTATGTAATAAAGTAGTAAAATAGAGATGACTAAATTTAAAACAGCACAACGGATATGAAACAAGTGGTTTAGTCTCAAGCTGAGACTTAATCCACTCCATTTGATGATCACCTTCCACCAAGTAGTTTATATAAATAAACTTTGATCCACACCCTATATCGGGGTTAAAAACAGTACAAAGACTGTCCATGCCACACAGGGACCTCTTCCACAGTGTTTGTGGGTAAACAAAAATAATAACCAGGCCACACAGGGACCTCTTCCACAGTTTTCATGGGTAAACAAAAGTATAAAGAGTTTGGTGTAAGAATTTATAAATCCTTCAGTTTAGCATAGGAGTCAGTGTGTGTATGGAATATACAGAGTACACACACTTCTCAAAAAGTAAGTAAAATAATCACTGAGAGAGAGTAGATATGAGTTTAGAATTCTCTAGTGATTTGAAGTACAGCTATGGACTCCTTTGATTAAACAAAAATGCTTCTGAGTCCTTCTCTGGTTTTTGTCTTGAAAAATAGAGTGTCGCAATTCATCTTGTGTTCTTTACGAGTGTCGATAATGTGAAGATGTTCTCTGGATTCCAGTGTACTTTGTATGTTCTTCAACAGAGTCGGATTTCATGCATGAGACAATTCTTTCTTTGAAAATCTTGCAATATGTTCTTCGCGGTCGTGCTCACCAGCTTCTATTTCATTTAGTATCGTGCTTTATAGTTGTTGGGCACTCTTCACTCTTTATCTTCGAATGCATGGGTTTTAGCAGACAGGTTCCATGTGTTTTGTACCTCATACCTTGTACTATGTCTACAAAGAAACATTAATTATGTCAGTGCATTAAAAGAATCAAATATGACCGTTAAAAATTAAATTGAAAGATGACAAAATAGTTTAAGAAATGATGTTACAGTAAGTTATGAAGACAGTGTCTCCTTCATGGTTTCTGAGTGTCACGGTGTCTGAGTGTCACAGTGTATGAGTGTCACAGTGTCTGAGTGTCACAGTGTCTTCTTCACGGTTCCTTGCTTCATGGTGTCTTGCTTACGGTGTCTGGCTTACAGTGTCTGTCTTACGGTGTCTGGCTTACGGTGTCTGGCTTACGGTGTCTGGCTTCATGGTGTCTGGCTTACGGTGTCTAGCTTAGGGTGTCTGGCTTCATGGTGTCTGGCTTCACGGTGTCTGGATTCACGGTGTCTGGATTCACGGTGTTTGGTTTCACGGTGTCTGGCTTACGGTGTCTGGCTTACGGTGTCTGGCTTACGGTGTCTTGTACTTAGGAAAACAACTGTATTCAGACTTAAACAGTTATATGCATGAAATGGATTAAGCTTAACCATTATAAAGTATGAGAGAACTTGAAACATAAATACACATGATTGGATATAATTTATAGGAGTTAACTAGGTTTGAATAAGATTTGTGATCATTAATGAGATTTGTGATCATTAAAACATGATTAATACATGAGGAGTCCAACAATATCCCCCTTTTTGATGATCACAAATCATGTACAGTTAAAGTGTAAATTAGATGCTACTACAGAGAAAATAACAGATAGAAACTTTATGCAGAAACTTATCCCCCTTTTGGGATTATCAAAAAAGTTGAAGGAATAGAGGATAAATAGTGCACATTCCATTAAGAGTAAACAGTTCAGTATAAAATAAAGGAGAAATAAAAAAATAATGACATCCCCATCAAAAAGGAGTAAGCATTGGTCTTCTCCAGGGATTGGCCTTCTCTTTGCCTTTATCAGCAGAAGAAGATGAAGCCATAGGGGTAGTGGTTGATGTAGAAGAAGGAAGAGATGTGGTAGATAGAGAGGGTAAAGGGAGACCTTCAAAGACTGAGGGAGCCAAAGTAGGAGCAGTAGAAGATCGAGGCAGTTGCTGATCAAGAATCACAGGCCTGATCTGACTGAGAGCTTGTCCAATAGACATAGTCATGGAGGCTAAGGTAGAGGTGAATGTAGGCATCCCAGGTCTGAGAGGTGCAGCTGCTGGAGCAACAATTGTTGTACTCTAGACATGAAGATAAGGTCTCATGAGTTTGACGAAGTCTGCAATAATCTCTCCACCATACTGCATGGATTTTTCAAAGTCATATTTGTTTTCCATGAACTTGTCCAACAATTGGGTAAACTCGGTTAGCTTCTAGACTTGGGTTTTGAAGGCTTGAGTCATAGGAGGAAGTCGCAGATTCTCTACAAGGTATTTGAAGTGGTTGGTCATGTAATTCTTGGATAAAATTCGGTTGAAATAGAAATCTACTTTCTTAGAAATCTCGTGTTGAGCATCATTTGCAATCTTGGAGTGAATTTGTACAAGGTCAAGCACTCTATCACTGTTCTTGACAACTTTAGAGAAAGAAGCCACATTAAATCCACTAAAAACATTCTGAAGCTCTTATTTGACTATAGATCTGAGCAAAGTACTGTCCAAGGAAGGTGTAGAGGATTGACCAGAGGTATTAGAAGCTTTGACAGCTGTTGTTAGAGATTTGAGATGGTTTAGTACCTTTTGATGACAACCAGTGTACTCATCAGTGAGTTTATTAAGGTTCACCACAAGCTCTCTCATGTTCTTCAACATCTGTTTGTGCCTTTCTGCAATATTTTCATTGAAGGATTGTCACGACCCGCCCTCGGGGTCCGTGCCGTGACTACCCCAAGCCCGCCTTCCATAGGCCAGGGGCTGGCGACTAACACCAAGGCGTAAATCCCAGTAAAAAGGGAAGGCATTGCCTTTGAAAAGTAAGCACACACCACAGAGTAAACAAGCGGAAAGTAAACACTAAACAAAAGCAGAGTACTACTAAAAGTGCGGAAAAGTAAATGGGCCGGTATACAAACCCAAACTGAAAGTAAAGTACAACTCAAAAAGGAAAAACAGCAACTGAAAAGTAAAAGCCGCTACTCCGAGCTGTCCACTGGAAATCCCACCTGAAGGGTGGGTACAGATAGCTCCTCTGCTCCACGGGTCCCGCCGTCCGCTCCGTGCACGTCCCGCCCAGTGGTCCACCTCCGGGTACCGTCCCGCTCTACAAGCCTCAGCTAAGGTCAACGCTGTCCGTCGTCTGCAACCAACACAACGTAGTGCGGGCGAAGCCCGTGCAGGGGTGAGTATAAGCTACTCAATAGGGACCCCGAGACCCCTGAAGGTCTCTCAAATCCACAAAGGATAAACCACGAAGAAAAGTACAATCACGAAGTAACAACCGACACTGCTTAGGTATAAGCCCATACATATACCTAAGTCATCAATTAAAATACGCTCCAACCTCCGAGCCCAAGTATAACTCAGTCCACGCAGGAAAGTATACGTATTCCTCATAGGAAAGCAAAACATAATCCATACAGGATTGCACAACACAATCCACACAGGAAAACAACAGGATTCAGCTCACACAGGTATACTTCTTCAAGGACGATAAAGATGATCACTGATCCATCTAAGTCGTCGGACCCACGAAGGATCGATAGGTAACTAACCCCCGCAATGACCCACACAGGATCGGGCCCACACAGGACCTGTAGGCGCTGGCTCACACAGAACCGCTGAGCGCAAGGACCCACACAGGATCGGGCCCACACAGGACCTGTAGCACTGATCCACGTAGGATCGCTGAGTGCTGTAGTCGTCGTCGTCGAATCCACACAGGATCTATGTACTGTCGTCGTCGAATCCACACAGGATCTCTGTACTGTCGTCGTCGCAGTCACAGTAGCAGTCGTAGCAGTAGAACAGTCGCAGCCAGCACTAGGGTTCCCGCACACAGCAAGCTCGTTCGGAGGGTCCGCTCCACGAGCCGAGAGGCTGATACATCAACTGTCACGAAGACCGAAGTTGATGTATCCAAAAGTTCCGTATCGTCAACAGGAACTCAACGCAACAGACGGCGCGTCGATCGGACGCCCGGTCTGAGAGTTATTGGCATTTTCGTCTCCGGGGCCCGGTTGGTTTCTAAGGCAAAACCAACCCGATCGTACTCCACCTGCATCCAAACCTCGGGCGGAGTATGCCAAAAGATCCGTCTCACTAAGAGGAACACAACGCGACTGACGGCGCGTCAATCAGACGTTCGTAGCTCAAGATATGAGCGTTTCCGCTCCGAAGGTCCGGTTGGTTTCGTGAACGAACCAACCCGGCCGAACTCAAAGTAACCCGAAACCTTGAGTGCGATATACCGAAACGACCGTCTCGATCCAAGGATCGCGTTGCCACAGACGGTTCGTCATTCGGAGGTCCGAGGCTCAAGTTATGGGCCAAAAGCCAAATCTGGTTCGAAACGGGGGGGTCCGGGTCCGGGCCGACCCGGCCCGACCCCCCCCCTGGGGCGGCGGCGCGGCGGCGGCGGCGGCAGCGGGCCGCGGCGGCGGGCGCCTGGCGCCGCACGAGGGTGGCACGCGGGGGGTTCAGCCCCCGCTTCTTCATGGACGGCGCGGCTATATGCCGCGCCCAAAATTTAAAAACGCCCCCCACACGTGGGGGGCTTGCTGGAAACGAACCGGGGGGGCCGGCTGCCCCCCCCCCCCTCTCATCAAAGAACCGCCCCCCTCTCTTAAAGAGGGGGGTTTTATTATTACGGTCGGGGGATTAATTCCCCCGGTTTTAATGACTTCCGGCCGGCCAGCTGGCCGGCCGGTTTTCTCCAACGGGACCGGAAATTTCCGGTCCCCCCTTCGGCTTCCGACGCCAGCGGCCCGGCCGCCGGTCTTCTCTTCCGCCGCGGCCCGGAACCGGCCGCGGTCTCCTCGTCCCGCCGCGGCCCGGAACCGGCCGCGGTGTTTGTCGTCCGGCGCGGTGCGACGGCACCGCGCCCCTTTCGCCGTGCCTTGATTCTTTCCAACGCGGCGCGACGGCGTCGCGTTCTTGAAGGTTCTACCTCGGCGTGGCGCGACGGCGCCGCGTAAAATATTTGCACGATCATCCGCGTGGTGCGACGGCACCACGCCACTTGCTTTCTTCCGCAAAATAATTAAACAAGAACGAAGGAGGGGGGTTCGGCCGTGTTCGTGCGGTCCGCCCCCCCCCCCCCCCCACGTTAAAATAATAACGCAACTTAAAAATAATTCAAGTCACACGTTAGTCTTGCAAAAAAATCACGATCAAGAATAAAATAGGAAACCAAAAAGAATTTCGACAACCCCTACCTCGGGTATAAGGTTCGAAGATTTGACAACGTCCCGCGGAAGACAACGTCGCGGTGGTCGGGCGTCGCGGTCGTCGTTCGTCAAATCCATTGACGAAGAGATATGCCCGAAGAGATACGTCATTGGCGAATCTTCGTATGCCGACGAAGAAGGTCCGAGGAGGAAGCGGCGTTCCCTCTTGTTGACACCGAGGACGAAGAAGAGAGGCGTCGTTCTTCGTCGGAGTTTGGGCGTTCTTCGTTCTTCGTCAGAGCTTGAAGATGAAGAAGAAGCTCTCAAAAGCTCTCCAGGAGACAAACAAACAACCCATAATAAAATAAGATAACATCTTATTTTATTATTACAAAACACACAAGAATTTCAAAAGTTTAAAAATTCAAAAAGGTTTAACTCCCATAATTAAATAAGTAACTTAAGCCATTAAATGAGGCGTTAAGGGAGTTGGGAGAATTTGAAAGGTTTAGGGGCTCGTGTGGGCCCCACCACACTTAATCCTCCCAAGGGAGGTTAAGTGGGTGTGGGTCCCACTCCCAACCTCCTTTGATAGGTTTTAACAAGTTAAAAATAAAATT